>OX327012.1:25084395-26284395 GCA_946800695.1 Geum urbanum
AACCGTACCTGTCACGTGGCCGGAGGTGGCCGAAAAGTGGTCGTCGGACGGTGAAGCCAAAAATGGAAACTCACCCCCTCGGGTCAACGGTCAACCTTTCTATTTTTGGAAAGTCAACAACCGGTCAACGTCAAACAGTATTTTACGACTAATTCTCGACTATTCCGCTATTTATACTCGAGCCTCGGGTCGATCGACGATTCGAAATGGATAACCATCACGATTCGGATAAACTCGAAACAATCGGATAAACTCGTCGGAACCCGAAACTTCAAATAATCATAAAATATTCCTCGGTTATCGGAAAAATCTTCCGGAACCGCCCACAAACCCAGAATCACGTACTCTACAATATCTGTGAAGACACCCAACTCAAATTCTCGACTGAAAACATAGTCGCGAATCGAATCGACAAACCACACAATATCGTAAAACTGCGACTATAACCAAATCTCGAGAATCGTGCCAAACACACATCTGATTCTGGTTCGGGTCGTCACATTAAAATCTTAAATGAATACATCAAAATAATTGTTTAAAATCTTGATTGAATACATCAAGATTTTTAAGAATTTCAAAAATACAAAACAATCCTACAAAATCAGTGGTTGAATACACCCCTTAGTTACATGAACTACAGTCCAATTGAGGTATTAGTTCACAAAAAGATATAGGGCCTGTTTGATATAGTTTTTTTAAAGCACGTCTAGACATAAAAAAATACTTCTATAAATATTGGAGTGTTTGGTTGTATATGAAAGTGTTTTGAGAAATTTTAAGAAATCACTTTTTAGGCTTAGAAGTAGTTTTGTAAAAAGCACTTGGGAGATGCTTCCTCTTTAAAGCGCTAATTAGAAAAATCACTTTGAAAATCCATTCTAAACAAGCACATAGGCATCAGCGCTAACTTAAGAAAGGATAACCAAACCACATTTGGAATAAAATTTAAAATTAAAAAACGGAACACCATCGGATATTGTCGTTTCTCGGCTAGATTACTCACAACACTAACACCAGCATGTAAGTATCAAAGGTGATCAAGTGATCACAAATAAAGAAGTATGTTTGAAGACAAACATGTATAACCGAAACATTAATACTGCTGCTCAGAAAAAACCGAAACATTAATTTCTAAACGAAAATTTCTCTGTGATTTTGAATCAATTAAACCATTTGATTACCTAACCATGAGTAAGTAATTAGCCAGCTAGACTAGAGATTTATCAGTTACTTGCGTGCGCAAATCATTGCCATATTGGTACCATGTTCAAATTGAGATATAACTGCTTTAAAAGTCGATGCACTAATTAAATCTACCACATATATGCTAGAATCAGAATGGAAGGTTGGAAATTGGTAATAAGCCGAAACGCAATGCACTACTTCAAATCTGAAATTATGATTCGAGATTCCTTACCAAATTTGAACGAGAATGCATTAAACTCAACCCTCCATAAAAACAAGTTCATCTTGCCTGATCTCCTCACAAAGTTCATCCAACTCAGATGTGAGCATGGAGAAATCGGTAGAAGTAGAAATAACCAAGGCCTCAGACATCGTCTGGCTCACGAAGGAGAACAAGGCCATCGATGAATCTCATCATCTCCAACCACAACAACAACAACAACAACAACAACGACAACAAAAAAAAAAAAACCAACCTGATGTGGCGGTTGCGTTGACGGTGGCGGTGGAGGAGAAGAACGTGGAAGCCAATGATGTTCGTGGTGATGAACATGAAAATGAAAAAGAAGAGAATAGGGTTTTCAAGTGCAACTTCTGCAACAGAAACTTCTCTACTTCTCAGGCCTTGGGAGGCCACCAGAATGCTCATAAGGCCGAGCGGCAGCTTGCCAAAAGGCGGAGTCAAGGACTGGATGGCGGGTTCGGTATATTAGGGCAGACGTCGTATTATCCTTATAACTACACCACTCTTTCCCCACATGCACACTACTCTCTTTATGGATCTTCTGCTAGGTCGACGACGTCATCTCTCGGTGTTAGCCTGGACTCTATGATCCATAAGCCTTCCTATACGCCGTGGTACGATCGCTTAGGTGGCGGTGCTGCCGCTGGATGGTCGAGGCCAGCCTCCTCCTCCAGCCTCCTTCAGTATAAAAATACCAATGAACTGGGGCTCGGTGCACGAACGTTTAGTACTTGTTCAAAGTTGGAGGAGAGTAGCAGTACTAAAGCTTTCCGTAACTTCGTTGATACTTGGACTCTTAGTGCAAACAACCAAAAATGGCCACCGCCACCGCCATTTAGTAGCAGTAGTACAGAATTGCCTCCGAAGAGTGACGAGAATGATGGTGATGGTATCGATTTGACACTTAAGCTTTGATTTTATATTTTTCTTTATTTCTTTATATGCAATCAAAATTTCTTTTCATTATTCATTGTTGGGTATACAGCTAGAATTATTACAGACTGAGCTTGTAATTCGTTGTACCTGATTACTATGTCCTTTGGCATTTAAAATTGAAATTCAAACAATAAGAGAAATTGATTTTATCAATCTCTGCAGTGTATATGTATCATCAGCTGGTCTGATCTACAGTATGTGGGCGGACGTTTATGAGAGATTTCAAATTGATGAAGAGCGCATGAGTTTTTGAGTCAGTTTTGATTGCACTCATGCATTATTAAGCATGCAGGCATATAATGAATTATTTACTGCAGATCAGACCAAAAAGTAACCATGAATAAATATCTTCTAAAACTTGATCCAACATTTCTAACATGCCTAATGTGATGATGAACAAATTTCTAGCTAACTCAAATCATTACAAGGTCTTCTTATATCAATAGTTGTTATGTATCTAATATATTTTTAATAATAGCTAGTATACAAAATGGAAAAATTGGTGACGAAAATTATAGGATGCCAATGCGTTCGGCCTCTTAGAATTTTCTACAAAGATTTGTGCTTAGTTCACATTAACAATAATCAAGAATGTGTTTAAGGAAGTATATTCCTTATATTCCGGTACATGTCATGTCCTAATTATATTAGAAGTAGAGATTCTATCAATCCCTAATTTATAGGGATACTGATTGTAATTGATTTTAATATATGTATTTAAGGTCATCTATCAATGAATAAAAATACATTTTCATTTTACAGTTATTTTGTTTATGTTTATCCTTCACCATGTTATAGATCAGCAGCTCTTGAGTTGATAGTCATCACCTCAAACCCTAATCCTAAAATATCAAATCCCACCGTCACCACCACCACCGTTGGCATCCTGCAACCACCGGTTTTTCCACCATCGATCACCACCTCCGGCCATCCTTCACCACCTCCGGCCATCCTTCACAACACCTTCTCTTTAAGTCGTCAGGATTGGTCATCTTCATGCGTCATGTGTTCGACGAGCTCTTCCTCCTTGTAACAAGTCATTACCCATACCGAGCACTAACAAGGTAAATTTTCTAACATTCTCAAATTTAGAGATTAGGTTGGAAAACTTGATTACCGCAACACCTAGATATAGAACTAGATTTAGGTTGGTTATTGTGATGTAAATTGATTTTATATGTCAAGTAAGAGGATTTCATCACCTCTTTTCTCAAAAACTTTTATTAGTGACGGTCCTAGAGAAGTCACAATATATATATATATATATAAAAGGAAAATTGATATAAGTGAATGATTTTGATTTTCATGATTTCTAGGTGTGGTATGAAGTCACCGTACGTTTATTGAGCATCAATTTTTGTGACCATATATCTTAGTTCTTATTTCCTAAACTTGATATTAGTGATTGTGGTTTTCGATCGTTACTAATTATCTCTTTTGTAGATGACTACGTCAACTGAGCCAAGCAGGCTTGAATTTGACTCTCTTGATGCCAATGGAAAAGAGTATCGTCATTGAATTTCTGGTGTAGAAAATATTTTCATCTGTGTGAATGTATTCAACCTACTCCAGCTGTAAAAGCTCAAGCCCTTATGTTTTTGAGGCGTCATATCCATCCAAATTTGAAAAAGCAGTTTTTAAAAAAGGATGATCCCAAAGATTTATAGGATGCTTTGAAGCAACTCTTTAACAAGCATGACGCACAGCTTCCAAAATTGACAGAGAGATGGGAAACCATCTGTTTGCTGGATTATCGGAAGGTTGATGCATATAACTAAGCTATGTTAGAGCTACAATTAGAGCTTAATTTCTGAGGAGTTGACAACACTGATCAAGATATGATCGAGAAGTCTTTGAACAACTTCTCATCTAATTCATGATTATTTTGGCTCATCAATACTGGATTGAGTACGAGTAAGGAATAATTACAACATTTAGTGATCTCATAAATATCCTAGCAAGGAAGGAAAGACATCATGAGATAATTCTCAACAACAACTGTAAGCCCGTTGGAACCAAGAAGACTCTTGAGAATTACAACAGTGGTGGAAAGATACGTAAGGAGAAAAAGAACAACCATTATGAGCCTTATAGTCACCATAGTGGGAGAGGAGGACGTGGCAGAGGTCGTGATGGAAGTCATAGTTGATCTACGCATTTTATGCTCGATTGTTAATGTATTTATCTCTAAATTTGGCTATGTTATAATCTTAATATTCTCATTATTAACTTATTTTGTTGTTTTTAGGTCCTAAATAAAGAAGGAGGAGTCAATGAGGTAGAAATGAACTCAAAATGTGCTAAAATGATGTTTCCTATTTTGAAGAGGAAATCATGCCTGTAGACCAGACAACTTCAAAGAAGTACCAAGAATGATTCCAATGTCCAAACATAAGCATGTATACTTCTTTTGAAAGCTCTTTGGATCATCTTTCCAACGAGACCAAGATCACAATTTTTGGAGGTCTATAGCTCCTAGAATGTCTGTTTTAATAAAGAATGGTCAGTCTGCTCGGAAAAATACTCAAAATGCATTTGGACTAAGCATCATGGATAGTTTCGACCATAATACATGGACTAGAAATTTGACATGTTTGTCTTGCCCAACAAGAAGAAATAAATCAGAAAAGTCAAGTAACTTAGTGGGCAAGAAAAAGAAGCTTGTAAGAGAAGACACAAAGAAAAATGTTTATTTCCCCTGAAGAAAAATGCATAGCTCTCTCTTGTGCATATAAATAGAGCACTTTGGGCTCTCATTCAAATCATCTCTCATTTTAGGAGCCAAAGCTCTGTCTAAACATCTCTCCCTCACACAGTTACCCTAAAAATTCCTCCAAGGTTGAAGCCTCCATTTATTTCGGATTACTTAAAATGCGTTCTTCGTTCCATGTAGGTGAGAACCATCACTTGGCATCTACAATGCTCTTCATGAGACAAAAAAGTGTAAGCATGACTCTTTACTCAGTACTTTAGTTTGTTTTTTGTAATTCTTTAGTTTTGTGTGATGAGAATAAAGTTTGATATTATACTATATGTTTCAGATTACTATTAATGTCTTCCATGTGTTTATAGCTTCTGGTTTGGATGCATGTACTTGTTTGTTTACTTAATACTTCGATGCCATGTTTTAGATGACACACTCTTCGTCCATCTCATTTACATGTCTCGAATAAACTTGCTTAAGGTGAAATTGTATTAAGATGTAGGCGCTCTTTGTCGCATTCTTATTCGATAAAAGCATGTGTATGTATCTTGGCTGGGACTATAAATTTCGTAGATATTAGAGTAGTTAAAAACATGAAAATGGCTAGGTTAATAAGATGAGATGATCACTTGTAACTTAGGTTTTCTATTTGTAACATGATATAAGCACTCTAGTATTCTTGATTATATTTGCTTGCCTATTAGTGATGCATATACATTTCTAGGCTGCCTAAAGCATGTTACACGTTTCTTTTACACTTAGGAAATTAGAATCACTCTTTAAACCCCATATGTATTCCAAACATACATCATGCATTAGTACCCTTAATCCCCGGTTAGAATGATCCCTACTTCTCAATGCTACATCTACAAAGAAGGGTTTTAAATTGCATGCATTGTAATTGAGTGTTAAATGGTTAATTTGATGCTTAGTTTAAGCGTTACCAGTAGTCATAATTTAACTTAGACTCACCAATACATAGGCCCCAGTAACTCCAACAAGAATAAGTTTGGTTTTGGTTCAAGGAATGATGGCAATTCTTCACACTCTGCTCCATCTGGCAAGCACCCCATGCTTCAAGTGTGGCTCTACTAAACATACGCACAAGCAATACCGTGCAAGAAAGGACATCCAAAATATCTACAGGAGGCATAAGTAATACTTGGACCAATAGGCTAACTTTGCTAGAGAGAACTATGAGATGGAAGAAGACTATGATGTCAATCTTATTGTAGCAGATGACAAGAAGGAGAATCTTGAGACTCCGGATTTTGATTAGTCTATGTATTGCGTTGTTATCTCTGATATGTAATCAAGTTTAATTTTTGTTTGGCTTGTTTTAGCCATGTTTTGAGACATTATTTTTAGTCTTTGATGGAATAAGACATCTTTGATGTAGTTTGTGTTGACAAAGTAATGAAATTTTTCTATTTTCGGTATATAAAAGTGTTGAGAATGTTATTTTACTTCATTATGCATGAATGGTTTGAATATACAATATTCCATAGCACTATGAAATAAAAAACCTGAAAAAAAAAAGAAAAATCAAGAGAACATTTTGATCCCAGACATCTTGACCCATTGAGACATACACCTTGGATCGTTTTTGACATGTTTTCGATCCGTCAAAATTTTGTCATGTTTATTCTTCAACCCGTCAAAGTTTAGTCCGCCATTTCGTTTCGAGAAATCTCGACCCATCGAGGGTAGGTCTCGACCCGTCAAGATTGAGACCCTAGATCAATCTTCACAAATTTTTTACCCATTGAGATGTATTCTCGACCCATCCTGAAAGGACCCAACCCCGATTCAGTTACCTAAATTGGAATCGAACCCTTTCTGAAAACACGAACCAACAAAAACCATTCAAAATTTCGGCAGAGTTTCGTTACTAACGTGGAATTGCATAAACCTGCACCCTGAAAATAACACTTCGTCCTATGCCACAAACGCCAAACCGTGGGCACCAATCCCATCCGGATTTCTCAACATCATAATATAAACAATAAACAGTAAACATACTGTACTATATATAGTATATCCGAGAAAATACGTATAAACGCGTATCAGATTGTATCAGAGCGACCTCTAGTGTAAATGTATACAATATACACATCAGTAGGCGAAAAAAGAACCTACTGGAAAACACAGGTAGCTCAGATCACTAGCCTCCAACCGCGATGTGAAACACCAGAACCTGAACTGCAACTGGGCACGGAAACCGAAAAGCCCAGGGGAAAGACATAAAAACTGTTAGAGTGAGTGGACGAAAAGATAATTGTCTTTCGCCGAATAATATATATATATATTATAAAATCATATGCGAGTCCATATGCATAAATAAATAAAGAAATGGTACACGAGGGAGACTCTAACTCCTCACGCATACAGAGCATGCATAAAAATCTCACGGGGTCACTCGTGGACACATCCATGCTAGTACAGTCAGAACCACGGGATCCCTAGCCCACACGTGGTTCTAGCCAGAAAGGCCTCAGGTCAGAGGTCTGCCTCCCCTCGGTAAAGGCCTCGGGTCAGGAGTCACAGCCTCCCCCGGTAAACATCCTCGGGGATCAGCCGGGATGCAAGTGTATCGATACAACATATATAACGACTGTACTTTGTGTAAACCAAATCATAAATAGTTCGATGCAAATGCATGAAACAACATATAAGTGTATATAAGTAATATATATACTGATATAGGAATAATCGTATAACACATGCTCATGTAAATCGAAATCACGCATGCATGCTCAAGTTCGTAAAACATGTAATAAGACTCGCAAACAATCCGTGAAAAGAAATTGTCAACTCACAGATGAGCAAAACGCGCATTCGCGCTAATCTCGAGGCCCGGCGGAAGATCCCTCGCCTGAAGCATGATCACGATCTCGATCTCGATCCCCTAAATATTCATAAAACACAACTGATCAAAAACATAACCCACAACTCTGTACTTAACCACAGAAACCAACCATTCCCGGAAATATACAATGCAGTACAAAATGATTAACGGATTTCCTGAAATCTCCACTCGAAACCCTCGACTGAAAATCCACTACCCAAATCAATCCGAAAACTTCTGGACGATAATCAGGGCGCGATTACGAGAAAAATGACATTAATTTCATCGAAAACCAAAAAGTCAACCCCTCGCCGGAGCTCCGCCGTTGATCGCCGCCGCCGGCGGTGGCGCGCTGTCAACGGTGAAGTTTCACGGAGAGGAAGCTCCAGAAATGAAGCTCATCACAAGTGCATCCATTCTTATAACTAGCACAAAGTTCAATTCAAGCCAGAACCATGTCAATTTCCCCTCGAAACAACTCGGAATCAAACTCCGGTGACCTAATCGAGTTGCCTCAAAACCACATCAAATCCCAAAATAAACCACCCAGGAAGCTTTACCTAGGCTAGGGGAACTGAAACTCCATCAAATCCACCCCCACAACTCGCCGGAGCACCACCTCCCAACTCCGGCGAACTCCGGCATCACAACCCGATTCGGGTTCCAACAAAACTCCACCAATTCTCTCCAAACCAAACACCAAACAACTCGAAATCACATGGGGAAGCGAATCATACCTTTCACTTGGCCGGAGGTGGCCGGAAAATGAAAATCGGCTGGCAAAACCAAACGGAAAACTTTCTCCCCTCGGGTCAACGGTCAACTTTCCCAATTTGGAAAGTCAAAGCTCGGTCAACGTCAAACAGTGTTTTACGACTATTTTACAACTATTTCCGATATTTATACTCGCGCCTCGGGTCGATCGATGATTTGAAATGGATAACCTTCACGATTCGGATAAACACGAAACAATCGAATAAACTCGTCGAAAACTGAAACTTCAAATAATCACATTATATTCCTCGGTTATCGGAAAAATCATCCGGAACCGCACGCGAGCCCGAAATCACGTACTCTACAATTTCCGTGAAGACACTTGACTCAAATTCTCGACCGATAATATAGTCGCGAATAGGATCAACAATCCGCACATATATCGTAAAAACTGCAACTATACCCAATCTCGTGAATCGTGCCGAATACACAACTGACTCTGGTTCAGGTCGTCACAAATCTACCCCCCTTAAAAAAATTTTGACCTCGAAATTTACGTACCTGTCAAGTGAACAGATGAGGATACTGCTCCCGCATACGCTGCTCAGTCTCCCAGGTGGCCTCCTCAGCTGAATGGTTCTGCCACAAAACCTTCACTAGCGGAATTACACGGTGTCTCAACTCCTGCTCACAACGATCGAGAATCTGCACAAGCTCCTCCACGTACGTCAAATCTTCTCTGATCGGCAACTGCTGGAGCTAATACATGTGAAGGATCTGAGATGTACTTCCGCAACATTGAAATATGGAAGACATCATGTACACGAGCCATCTCAGCTGGCAACTCAAGTCTGTAAGCAACAGCTCCAACCCTCTCTGTAATGTCATATGGACCAATGTATCGTGGTCGAAGTTTGCCACGTTTCCCGAAACGCACAACTCCCCTCCACGGAGATAGTTTCAGGAAGACCCACTCGCCAACCTCAAACTCTAAACTCTTCCTCCTCACGTCTGCATAACTCTTCTACCGATCCTGGGCGATCTTCAATCGATCCCGGATAATCTGAACATCCTCCATAGTGCTCTTCACCAAATCAGGGCCAATAAGCCATCGCTCACCCACCTCACTCCAACACAACGGAGTGCGACACTGCTTCCCGTAAAGAGCCTCGTACGGTGCCATCTCGATACTGGCCTGATAGCTGTTGTTGTAGGCGAACTCTATCAAATGTAGCTGCTGATCCCAATTCCCGCGGAACTGCAACACACATGATCGCAGCATATCGTCAAGAGTCTGAATGGTCCGCTCGGACTGCCCGTCAGTCTGAGGATGAAAAGCTGTACTGAATCGCAACTTTGTGCCCAAATCTCGCTGCAATGCTTGCCAAAACTCAGAGGTGAACTGACTATCTCTATCAGAAACAATCGATACAGGTACACCATGCAAGCGAACAATCTCGGATAAGTACAACTTGACCAATCTACCCACTGATATCTTCCCTGGAAGTGCAAGAAAGTGAGCGGATTTCGTCAATCGATCCACAATAACCCAAATACCAGTGTTGCCAGCCGAAGTACGCGGCAACTGATAGACGAAATCCATCGTAATGTGCTCCCACTTCCAAACCGGAATCTCAAGTGGCTGTAGTTTCCCTGCAGGTTTCTGTCTCTCCGCTTTTACCTGCTGACAGATCAAACATCGACTCACGTACGCGGCAATCTCCCGCTTCATGTTGCGCCACCAATAATACGCTCGAAGTGTACGAAACATCTTCGTACCTCCGGGATGCATCGCATACGCTGAACTATGGGCCTCATCCAGAATCTCCTTCTTCAAGCTCTCGTCTCTGGGCACACATAACCTGCCTCTGAACAACAACGTACCGTCGTCGCTTAATCGAAATTCTGTAGGCACACCATTCCGTATCATAGTCTTCTTGCCCAACAAGTAGGAATCTGAATCCTGAGCCTCACGCACCTGATCAACCAATATGGGTCGAACCTGAAAACTGGCCAACAAAGCTCCCTCGTCATCATACCCGAACTCAGCACCCGTAGCTCGAAGCTCGGCTAACATCGACACTCTGGCCACACACATATGAAACAACGAGGCTCCAGATTTCCGGCTAAGTGCATCAGCTACAACGTTGGCCTTCCCTGGATGGTATTCGAACGTACAATCGTAATCATTGATCAACTCCATCCATCGGCGCTGTCTCATGTTCAGATCTGGCTGCGTCTACAAGTAAGTGAGACTCTTGCGATCAGTGTAAATCTTACACTGAGCTCCATACAGGTAATGTCTCTAACTCTTCAACGCTAACACAATAGCGGCTAACTCCAAATCATGCGTCGGATAGTTGATCTCGTGTGGTTTCAGCTGTCTGGAACCATAGGCTACAACTCTACCATGCTGCATCAACACACAACCAAGCCCCAACTTCGACACATCGCTGTACATTACGAACTCACCACTGTCGTCTGGCAATGTCAGAACCGGTGCGGTAGTCAATCTCTCCTTCAAGAGCAAATAACTCTCCTCGCACGCATCAGACCACTCAAACTTGACGCCTTTCTTCGTCAATATGGTCAGTGGTGTAGTAATTCGAGAGAAATCCTGTACAAACCGCCGGTAATAGCCTGCTAATCCCAAGAAACTCCGGATCTCCGGTACAGTAGTAGGTCTAGTCCAGTTCAGCACGGCCTCAATCTTGTCAGGATCAACACTGACTCCCTCAGCCGAAATCACGTGGCCCAGAAACTTCACACTATCCAACCAGAACTCACACTTGCTAAACTTCGCGAACAACTGATGGTCCCGCAAAGTCCGCAACACCGCTCGCAAATGCTTCTTGTGTTGGCCCACACTCCTATAATAGATCAAAATATCATCAATGAATACAATCACGAACTTGTCCAGGAACCGTCTGAACACCCGATTCATCAAATCCATGAAAGCTACGGGGGTGTTGGTCAACCCAAACGGCATAACCAGAAACTCGTAATGCCCATATCGCGACCTGAAAGCTGTCCTGGCTACATCAGAGTCTCGGATCCTCAACTAGTGATATCCGGATCGAAGGTCAATTTTCGAAAAGACTGATGCTCTCTTGAGCTGATCGAACAAATCATCAATCCGTGGTAACGGATACTTGTTCTTCACTGTAACCTGATTCAGCTTCCGATAGTCGATGCACAACCGTATGGACCCATCCTTCTTCCGTACAAACAAAACCGAAGCACCCCACGGAGAAACACTCGGTCGAATGAAACCCTTCTCCAGCAACTCTTTCAACTCCGCAGGCGCCATATGATACGGTGTCTGTGAAATCGGTTCTGTACCCGGCAACAACTCAATAGTAAAATCAATCTCCCGCACATGGGGTATACCAGGTAACTCCGCTGGAAACACATTCGGAAACTCAGACACAACCTCAATACTACCAAGGTCTGGTACAACTGCTGAAGTATCCACAATATGGGCTAAATAAGCAACACAACCCTTTTTCATCAACCGATCTGCCCTCATCGCGGAAATCAAACATGGTAGTGAAGTGTTCTTCTCGCCACGGAACAGTATCTCAGGTAACCCTGGTCGTCGAAACGCGACCTCCTTCTTGTGACAGTCGAACATGGTCCAGTGTGTTTCCAAGAAGTCCATACCCAAGATCAAATCAAAATCAACAATATCGAGCAACAACAAATCCGCGGCTAAACCATGGTCTCCAATAAACACCTCAAAATCTCTGTAAACCCAATCGATACTCACAATCTCCCCTGACGGATACAACACTCTCCACAACCCCGGAAGTGGAGATGCAGGTACCGTAGCTATTGATGACAATCTATATGATATGAATGAATGTGTGGCACCCGGATCTAACAATGCAAGTACTGGAATACCAAAAACATGTAACGTACCGATAACGACCTCCGGTGAAGCTCTGCCCTCTCGTAGAGTCATAGCATGAACCCTCGCTTGTCCGGCTGGTTGTCCTCGCTGGGGCTGTCCCTGCTGTCTACCTTGGCCTGCAAACTGTGCTGGTCGAACTCCTGAAGTGGCACCTCTCTTAGCTCTAGAACTCTGGGCCGCCTGTCCATTAGCACTTTACGACTGAGGACACTCCCTCGAATAGTGACCCACCAGGCCACAACGATAACAAATGACAGGGCCCCACTGACATGAACCAAGGTGATGTTTGTTGCAGAAGCTGCACAATGGATAGTCTCTCGGAACAGGAAATGTGCCACCGGTACGCCGAGGATAACTAGAACCGCTGGAACTCCCACTAGCCTGTGGTCGTTGCGGTCGATCTCTCCTCCATCTCATTCTCTGTCTAGGTACGCTAGCTGGTGGTCGATAAGATCCACTGCCTGAAGATGAAGCTGAACCGGAAGTATCAGAACTCTGCCTCTTTGAAGGCCCATGACTCGGTCCACCCTCCTCAAACCGTCTCGGCTAGTACCTCTGCTGCCTCTCCTGCTTGATATCCTCGCCTCGGAGTGCTGCACTGACAAACTCATCGAAGTTGTTCCGAGGCATCGTAGTCAGAGTCGCCTTGATATTCAGATTCAACCCCAGCTCAAACCTGCGACACTTGGCTTCCTCAATAGCCACCATATCCCGCGCAAAATGAGATAAACGAGTAAACCGGTCTCGGTACTCAAGTACAGACAAACTGCCCTGCCTCAAGTTCGTAAACTCCTCATATTTGCGCTACTGGGTAGCCTGATTAAAGTACCTCCGCATAAACAAATCACGGAACAAAGTCCACGGAGTATCAGCTGGAACTCTGTCGGTGCTAACCCACCAAAAGTATGCATCACCCTCAAGTAATCCGACTGCTGCCACTGTCATCGGCTCAGGAGTAAACTGCAAACGCTCACATACACGTTCAACCTGAACCACCCAAGCCTCACATATCTCTGGATCAACTGAACCCGAAAATGCAGTAGCACCAGCAGTACGAGCCTTGACCACAGGGTCAAAACGCTATTCCAAACGCAGCACTCGCATCAGCAAGTCCCGCGTTCGGCGATCCTCATCAGGATCCGCTTCCCGATCAACACGGGGACCACATCGAGGAGGCATCCTACTGATACAAGACAAGCATTAGGTATAAGCAGAAAGAACGTAATCATGAAACCGCAGATATTTGAGAACACACAACACCCGAAGTATTGATGAGTACCGCTGGCCAGTCTGGTCATCACTTCAGTCATGCTGTACAAACTCAAATACCCTAAGCGTCACAACTACAAGAGTCTACAGAATCTGACAACCTAATGCTCTGATACCAAGCTGAAAGGACCCAACCCCGATTCAGTTACCTAAATTGGAATCGAACCCCTTCTGAAAACACGAACCAACAAAAACCACTCAAAATTTCGGCAGAGTTTCGTTACTAACGTGGAATTGCATAAACCTGCACCCAGAAAATAACACTTCGTCCGATGCCACAAAAGCCAAACCGTGGGCACCAATCCCATCCGGATTTCTCAACATCATAATATAAACAATAAACAGTAAACATACTGTACTATATATAGTATATCCGAGAAAATCCGTATAAACACGTATCAGATTGTATCAGAGCGACCTCTAGTGTAAATATATACAATATACATATCAGTAGGCGAAACAAGAACCTACTGGAAAACATAGGTAGCTCAGATCACTAGCCTCCAACCGCGACGTGAAACACCAGAACCTGAACTGCAATTGGGCACGGAAACCGAAAAGCCCAGGGGAAAGACATAAAAACTGTTAGAGTGAGTGGACGAAAAGATAATTTTCTTTCACCGAATAATATATATATTATAAAATCATTTGCGAGTCCAGATGCATAAATAAATAAAGAAATGGTACACGAGGGAGACTCTAACTCCTCACGCATACAGAGCATGCATATAAATCTCACGGGGTCACTCGTGGACACATCCGTGCTAGTACAGTCAGAACCATGGGATCCCTAGCCCACACGTGATTCTAGCCAGAAAGGCCTCAGGTCAGAGGTCTGCCTCCCCCCGGTAAAGGCCTCGGGTCAGGAGTCACATCCTCCCCCGGTAAACATCCTCGGGGATCAGCCGGGATGCGAGTGTATCGATACAACATATATAACGATTGTACTCTATGTAAACCAAATCATAAATAGTTCGATGCAAATGCATGAAACAACATATAAGTGTATATACGTAATATATATACTGATATAGGAATAATCGTATAACACATGCTCATGTAAATCGAAATCACGTATGCATGCTCATGTTCATAAAACATGTAATAAGAATCTGAACAATCCGTGAAAAGAAATTGTCCACTCACAGATGAGCAAAACGCGCACTCGCGCTAATCTCGTGGCCCGGTGGAAGATCCCTCGCCTGAAGTATGTTCACGATCTCGATCTCGATCCCCTGAATATTCATAAAACACAACTGATCAAAAACATAACCCACAACTCTGTACTTAACCACGGAAACCAACCATTCTCGGAAATATACAATGCAATACAAAATGATTAACGGAATTCCCGAAATCTCCACTCGAAACCCTCGACTGAAAATCCACTACCCAAATCAATCCGAAAACCTCTTGACGATAATCAGGGCGCGATTACGAGAAAAATGACATTAATTTCATCCAAAACCAAAAAGTCAACCCCTCGCCAGAGCTCTGCCGTTCACCGCCGCCGCCGGCGGTGGTGCGCTGTCAACGGTGAAGTTTCACGGCGAGGAAGCTCCAGAAATAAAACTCATCGCAAGTCCATCCATTCTTATAACTGGCACAAAGTCCAATTCAAGCCGGAACCATGTCAATTTCCCCTCGAAATAACTCGGAATCAAACTCCGGTGACCTAATCGGGTTGCCTCAAAACCACATCAAATCCCAAAATAAACCACCCAGGAAGCTTTACCTAGGCTAGGGGAACTGAAACCCCATCAAATCCACCCCCACAACTCGCCGGAGCACCACCTCCCAACTCCGGCGAACTCCGGCATCACAACCCGATTCGGGTTCCAACAAAACTCCACCAATTCTCTCCAAACCAAACACCAAACAACTCGAAATCACATGGGGAAGCGAATCATACCTTTCACTTGGCCGGAGGTGGCCGGAAAATGAAAATCGGCCGGCAAAACCAAACGGGAAACTTTCTCCCCTCGGGTGAACGGTCAACTTTCCCAATTTGGAAAGTCAAAGCTCGGTCAACGTCAAACAGTGTTTTACGACTATTTTCAATATTTATACTCATGCCTCGGGTCGATCGACGATTCGAAATGGATAACCTTCCTGATTCGGATTAACACGAAACAATCGAATAAACTCGTCGAAAACTGAAACTTCAAATAATCACATTATATTCCTCGGTTATCGGAAAAATCATCCGGAATCGCCCACGAGCTCGAAATCACGTACTCTACAATTTTCGTGAAGACACTCGACTCAAATTCTCGACCAATAATATAGTCGCGAATAGGATCAACAATCCGCACATATATCGTAAAAACCGCGACTATACCCAATCTCGTGAATCGTACCGAATACACAACTGACTCTGGTTCGGGTCGTCATACATCCAAACCAAGATCCAGAATTCAAACACAATATCGGAACATTCTGGACCCATCAAAAGTTACACCTCGATCCATCGAGGCCCATGCCCTGGATCCGAAGTGAACTAGTTTCGACCCATCAAAGAATCCTTTGACACATCGAGGTTCATCACCAGAATTAGTGTTATTTCAATGTTGTTTGTACATCAATTTTGTAATGCCATGAGAAGCACTCTATAAGGGTCACAACCCTTTGAAAATCTTGAAGTATTCACTTAAAGTGTTCGCCACGTCTTGAGTACAAAGACTAATTAATTTACATTCTTCAGTAGATGTTTGAAGGCGAGATTGAGTGTTTAGCAGATAGTGGTCCTACTGACATTATTATGTGGAATATGCAACTGTGTATGATCTTATGCCATATAGTGCTTCAGTAACAATGATGATTGGTTCAGCGCCAGTTACACAAGGGTGTGATTTAGCACAATTCTAATTTCCACATGGTACAAAAATTTATGTCACTAATGCCTTATACGCGCCAAAGGCCAATTCAACCATGCTAAGTTTTATGGACATTCACGCCAACGGTTTTCATTTGGAAACATATTGTGAAAATGACAAAGAATTCTTGTGCGTTACCTTCATAGAGTGTGCCAAAAAGCGCATTATGGAGAAGTTTTAGAACATTCTGTGACGACCCGAACCAGAATCAGATGTGTGTTTGGCACGATTCTCGAGATTTGGTTTAGTCGCGGTTTTGCGATATTATGTGGTTTGCCGATTCGATTCGCGACTTTGTTTTCGGTCGAGAATTTGGGTTGGGTGTCTTCACGGAAATCGTAGAGTACGTGATTACGAGCTCGTGGGCGGTTTTGGAAGATTTTTTCCGATAACCAAGGAATATTTTATGATTATTCGAAGTTTCAGGTTCCGAAGAGTTTATCTGATTGTTTCGAGCTTATCCAAATCATTTCGTATATTCGTTTTGGACCGTCGATCGACCCGAGGGACGAGTATTAATATCGAAATAGTCGTAAATAGTCGTAAAAACACAGATTTGCGTTGACTGAACTTTGACTTTCCAAAATTGGAAAGTTGACCTGCTGCCCGAAAGGGGAAGTTTCTGTTTTCGGCCTCACTTTTCCGGCGACTTAATTCCGGCCACCTCAGGCCACGGGACAGGTATAGTTCGACTCCTCTCTTGATTTTGAGTTGATTGATGCATGAGTTTTGGAAAATTGGTGGTGTTTTGGGGATGGACCATTGGAGGCCGATCCGAGCAAATTGCCGGTGACGGGGAGCTTGGCTCCGGCGAGGTTTGGAGGTCGGGGTTAGGGGGGAAAGACTCCCCTTGCTCCTCTGAATCTCATGGTGTAGTTAATTTGATCTGAGGTGGTGTTTTTGGGTGAACCCGAATAGGGATTCGGTTTGGGTATTCCGAATTGGTTTTGAAGTATTGAGGTAGTTCGGCTTGGAATTGGTTGGTGAGGTAGAAGGGAAACTTGCTCGCCTTGATGAGACCTAGGGATCTGGAAATTTTGGCCGCGGAACTCCACCATTGACGGCGCGCCGCCGCCAGCGGTCAACGGCGAGGAAAAAGTCAATTTTCAGATTTCGATGATTTTAATGTCATTTTTAGCGTAATCGCGCCCTGATCGTCGTCCAGAGGTTTTCGGATTGATTTGATTAGCCGATTTTCAGTCGAGATTTCGAGTGGGGATTTCGGGATTTCCGTAATTCATTTTGCACTGCATTTCGTATTTTCCGGAACGGTTGGTTTCCGTGCATCAGTACAGTGTTGTGGACTACGATTTTGATTAGTTGTGTTTTGTGAATATTCAGGAGATCGTGATCGAGATCTGGATCGTGATCGTGCTTCAGGCGAGGGATCTTCCGCCGGACCACGAGTGTAGCGCATGTGCACGTTTCGAGAGTCTGTGAGTGGACATTTCTTTTCACGGAAAATATTACGAGTCTTTTATATGATTTATGAACTTGAGCATGCGTATGAGATTTCGGATATACGAGCATGTGTTTTATGATTATACGATATACGTATACGAGTATACATACACTTATATGTTGTTTCATGCATTTGCATCGAAATGTTTATGATTTGGTTTACACAGAGTACAGTCTTGGTTACGTAGTTGTATCGGTACACTTGCCTCTCGGCTGATCCCCGATGGTAGGCCATACCAGGAGGGGCGTATACCCGACTGACCGGTGAGGGGCGTTTCCCCGGATCCGAGGCCATTTCTGGCTAGAATCACGTGGAAGTCAGGGACTCCGTGGTTCTGACTGTACTAGCACGGTGTGTGTCCATGAGTGACCCCGTGGGATTTTTACTTGCATGCTCAGTACACTGGAGGGGTATGAGTTTTACCTCGTGTACTTGTTATTTTATTTACCTAGACTCGCATATGTTATTTTACATATATATCAACTGGTGAAAGACATTTATTTTCGTCCACTCACTCTAACGTGTTTATTGTCTTTCCCCTGGGCTTTTCGGTTTTCGTGCCCAGTTTGCAGTTCAGGTTTGGTGTTTCACGTCGCGGTTTGGAGGCTAGTGATCAGAGTCACCTATGTTTTCCAGTAGGTTCTTGTTTCGCCTACTGATGTACATATTGTATATGTTTTACTCTAGAGGTCGCTCTGTGATCTATGCATTTTATGCTTGATTCTTAATGTCTTTCTCTCTACATTTAACTTTGTTTTATGCTTAGTAAATATGTTTCTAACTTACTTTATGTTTTTAGGTAGAAATAAAGGAGGAAATAATAAAGGAGGCGTTTCGGAGCTAAAAGCGGGATAAGGACAAAGTTCCTAAATCCGGAGAAGAAATGGTATGAGAAATGGTCTTCAAATGGTTTCTAAAACGTATTCTCAAATTCCATCAAGAATTGGAAACCATGTGACAAATGAAAATTGTGCAAATAAAGATGAAGACATTTCTCCTGCGCGATCATGGAAAGCATGTTCTTGCCGAATTCATGGAGGATACTTGGGCCACATTTGTGGAGAATATTCCAAGATGATTTGGATATGATTTAAAGCCCAAAATATGTGCAATTACATGGTATTTTCGGCCAATGAAGAATTGGAGAGAAAGAAGCCCAAAAGAAGAAGATGGACCGAAAGTTAGAAATCCAGAAATCTGTTGATGCAGATCATCCCAATTCAACAGGCCACCAAAATCAATTAAAAACGAATTTGGACACATATGAGGAATGCTTAGAAAGATATGTAAGTCTAGTTTCCAACCCCACTGGAATCATGCCGTTACAATGTGTAGATATTCAGAAATCCCGGATTTAGTGGGTACAGGTCATTCTGCCTAACAGCCAACTTTAAATGGGCGTTGAAGGCGCGTCAGGAGAAATTATGGCACAAATAATGTATATCTGGAAAGACCTGGAAGTCTATTTTCTAGTGCCGAAAGAATCACGCCGTTTGAAGTTGTAAACCGTCCGAAACGTAGCTTTTAATACAGAAGGGTCAGATTTGACAGATTTCAGAAGGTGGGAAGTTTCCTAATCTTCTTCTATATAAAGGGAAGCTCGACTCTTTCAAGGGGGATCACACACTCACCGAGCCGAAGCCTTGTCTAAACACTAACCCCTCTCATACTTAGCCAAAATCAGCCTCTCTTAGTCGAAATACCATCTCCACCACCTCATAGACACCCTTCCTCCATCCGTGAATGTTCTCTCGCTAGATTTGGCTTTAAACACTTGCGTAGCCATCATCCACCAAAGGGACGTGCGCTCGGAGCTTGCAGAGAGACGAATTCCTCGGAGCAAAAAGTGTAACATGGCCTCTTTGTATTTATTTCGACTTTGTATTGTTTTGTTTTTTCAAGGCTTTGTATAGAAAGACTAATGTTTTGGTGTAAAGATGATTATTTCTAATTTGTTTTGAATTCTTCCATGTGTTCATAGGTTGATTGGAACGTGTATGTATGCTTGTCATGTTCTTAATGCTCTGGAATTTGCTTAGGATGACACTAGATGATTTGGTTCACCCTATGCATGTTCCACCGATCTAATCAAGATAAAATTGGGTTAGAGAGTTTGCTAGATGATTTGGCTGCCCTCTAATTCGATGCAAGTGTATGTTTATGTTCTAATTAACATGTGAATTTCGTAGGATTCAACCAAGGAGGGAGTAATCGGCCTAAGCAACATGATGTGATGATCACTTGTAAATAATAGACTTAAGAACTTATTTTCGGCTAGATGCATGTTAGGATTATGTGTTCTTGATTGTTTGCTTGTCTATGAGTTTAAACATGTTAGAACTTGTGATTTCTTGATATGTATCTACCCATCTTCTTGTTTTATTTCGTAGGAACTTAGAACAAACAATCTTGCACCCCCCCCTAAACAACCTTAGCATAGTTATGCATGCACCCTCAATCCCCCATTAAGAACGATCCCTACTTACCAATGCTACATCTACAAAGAAGGGTTTTAATTGCTTTCGTGTTTGATTAAGTGTTTAATTAAATGCTTGAAAAGATGTGAATCACTCTGATACATTCTGATACATGTTGTGCGGATTTTCACGGATATACATATATACATAGTACAGTTTGTTTACTGTTGTTGATTATATTGATGTTGAGAAATCCGGATGGGATTGGTGCCCACGGTTTGCTTTTTGTGGCATAGGACGAAGTGTTAATTTCTGGGTGCAGGTTATGGTAGTTCAACGCTAGTAACGAAACTCTGCCCAAATTTCGAAATTTTTTTTTGTTGGTTCGTATTTTTGAATGGGTTTGATTCCGGTTTAGGTAACTGAATCGGGATTGGGTCCTTTCACATTCATAGTGGGGGTGTCTAAATTTAGCAAACTTAATTTCTGCTACACTCTAGATTCTTAGGACTTAATTTGGCGATTCCGGTATATTGGATCACGCACGCCTTTACGTCGGTTCACCTCGGTGTCCATAGCACAGTGAATGTCACTGCGCCACGTACTGAAATCCCATTTGAACTCATAGAGTGCTAATTGATGTTTCCTCAATGGGGGTGTCAAAGAAGCACTGTGGAAGGCCCTTAAGGCTTTGAGTACTTTGAGAGTTTGGATGCCTAATATCAAGTGGTTGCTTAGTATGATTTTCAGGTTTATGCTCTTCAATCAACTGAATCTACATAGACCATCTTCTAGCACACCATCTGTATTGTGGAGATCGAATTTGGGTTTTGAAACCGTGGCTCCATATACGGAAGGTTCAAGTACAAGTAGTGAAGAAGAGAATGGTATACCCCTGTTGAGGGTAGAGAGCCGAGAAGCACTTGGGAAGTTGTTTGATTTAGCTTAGCTATAGAGGCTAGACATGAGAACCCATTAGTTGTAGCTCGTGTTTTCCAGATTGAAGTAGGTCATCAAATTGTGGAGGAGGTTGAACCTCAAGAAGTGGATCCACTAGTTGAAGATGAGGTTGAGCCTCAAGAGATAGACCGAATTACCATGGAGGACGAGATCTACGAAGGAAGACCATTGAGGGAATGTGCCTTACCCTCTTTGGCGGCACATACCGGGTGCATAGTATTATAACCATTGGTGGCATAATCTTTTTAGATAAAGCCAAGCTTCTTGCAAACTCCCCCCCCATCTTTCTAGGTTATGCCAATTCGGACCCATATTTACATCTTTTGGGGTTTGAAGAGGCATGTGCTCAGTTGAATACCTACAATATGGATGTCGGTCAATTGAGATTATGGGTGTTCCCGTCAAGTCTAAGAGACAAAGAAAAGGAGTGGCTTAACAAACTCCCTCCCAGCTCTATCAACTCTTAGGAGACCTTGCAAAGAAAATTCATTAGCAAGTACTTCCCTCCAGGCAAGATCAATGAAAGGAGAACAAGTTTGATGACTTTCCAGGAAGAAGAGGGAGAACTCTTTTGTGAAGCATGAGAGTGCTTCAAAGATCTTGAGCATGGATGTTTGAATCATGGGCAAACACAAAACATGGTTATATCTGTTTTTCTATCAAGGGCTAAGTACGGAGATAGGAAGAAAGGTCGACAATGCTTGTGCTGGAGATTTTATGGATAAGACCGCGGAAGAAGCCCATATTTTGCTTGAGAAATAAGCGGAGAGATAAACTTTATAGGATATGAAGCCAAGTATGAGGAAGTCAGAGGTCTCAATGAGGGAGGACACCGAAACCAATAGGGGTGGCATCTTTGTAGTCAAGGGATCTCATATGCAAGATAAGCCATTAAGAGGCTTGAAAAGTCAATGAAAAAGAACTTTGAGCTTTTAATGAAGCAAAATAGAAGTGGAGGTCAAGTTCACCAAGTGACGAAGATTAGTATGGAGCCGGTCACTTATTTGATTTGTGAAAGCATAGTGCATGAGACTCTAAGTTTCCCTCATCAAGAGGATTACCCGAAGATTTTTGAAGAGTGCAAGGGAATCTTCTATGATCAATAAATGAATGATCCATACTCTAACACCTAAAACCCAGGATGGAAGAACCACCCTAAATTCTCATGGGGTGGTCAAAATCAAAATCAAGGCAACCAAGGAGGTCAAGGTGGGTTACAAGGCCAAATGGTCATTTCCAAGGACATGAAGGAAGGTAAAATGAAAGGGCAAACCAGGGCAACTTTGGTGCTTTCATAAGTGTAAGTAAGGGATTCTCCAATTATCAAGGAGATCCCGAATTTGCACCAAGATCGAGTGGAGGATTTGTCAATGCCTCGGGTGGTAACAGTTACCAACCACGAGCACATTTTGTGCCAAGATCTCAACAACCACCTCTACTCTTAGCACTAATCCTTCTAACACAATTGGAGGCGCCTAAGTCTAACACGGATAAGCTCTTGGCCAAGCTAGTGAAGATCCATGAAGACTTAGCAAAGACTTAAGCAGAAGATAAAAAAGATTGTATTGAGATCTTCATGAGTTTGAAAGGGGATAACCAAGCACTCCGAAATGAGAGCCAAAGCACTATTTGCAAGTTAGAGATGCAAGCGAGCCAATTGGCTAAGGCACATCAAGGCCAAGGAAGTTGTAGAGCTCATGAGTTTCCCTCTACCACAGAGAAGAATCCCAAGCACCAAGTCAATGTAGTGAAGGCGGTGTTAAAATCTGAGAGAGAATTTGAAAACTATGGTGATACTCCTATTGTGGAGAGTGATGACGAACATGACTTGGACACACCATTAGTGTCTAAGAACCATGCCGGAGTTGAGAAGGCTACCATGAGTGGGGACAAAGTGATGATATTTCAAGAGAAACCTCTTTAATTCCGTATGAAAATGTTAGTGAGTCAGAAGATGAAGACGACGAATTTGAGGTTGAGAATGTAAGCTTCGAGAGTAGAATGAGTCAACATGGAGCTACTGGAAAGAGTCTAGAAGGAAGAGATTTGGCTAGAGAGCATTCTGGGATCGATTTGAGGAAAGAAAAAAGAGGAGAACTTGCCCAGAATTCTATGGGTCGAGACCCCCAGTCGACCCATCGAATGCAGCCTATTGTCCCGGATAGCACAACTTCTCGACCCGTCAAGAATTATACTTAACCAGTTGAGAAACAGGCAGGATAAAGTTAAGGGGTATTCCGAGAAGGGTTGAAGTTAGGAAGAAGTATGCCTACCCTTCCATCAAGTAAGGGACAATGAGAGAACAAGCTACCTTGGATAGGAAGACTAATGAGTGCTTGGATGTATTTAAGAAGGTAGAAATCAACATTCCTCTCCTTGAGTCCATCCAAACTATTCCAATGTACTCCAAGTTCTTGAAAGACCTATGCACCAACCGGAGGTATAAGAAAAAACTACAAGGGGAGGTACAAGGATTCGAGAAAGTGAAGCTTAATGCCACGGGGTCGGCTATCATACAAAGGAAAGTACCCAAGAAGTTGCAAGATCCGGGAAGCTTCACCGTGCCATGCACTATTGGGATGAAGCACTTCATGAAAGCTCTTATGGACCTTGGGGCTTCCATTAACTTAATTCCATATTCGGTGTATAAGGACATTGGCTTGGGAAAGATGAAGCCGGTAAGCATGTCATTGTAATTAGGGGATCAGAGCATAGTTCATCCAAGGGGCATAGTGGAAGACGTACTCGTCATGATTGATGACCTTATAGTGTTAGCCGACTTTATAATTCTCAACATGGAGGAAGCAAGAGGGCATGAAGATCCCCCTTTAATCTTCGAAAGAGCTTTCATGGGTACAATGGTACCAAGATTGATGTCAAAGCCGAAGAGCTTACCATGATCATGTTTGAGAAGACGAGGGCATTAAAGATATTTAACAAGACATCACTAATTCCTTCAGTACAATCCATGTGAATTGAAGTTATGGATGATGAAGCCAAGGATGATGGAGAAGTTAGCTACAAAGAGCCGGGAGCCTATGAGTTGAGTGTCGAAGATGCGAAGGCACCGGATAAGAACAAGAGCCATGAAAGGAAGAAGTTGAGGCCGAGCAAGAATGTGGATGACATGTTAGTAGTGGGAAGAAAAGTCACCTCAAAGAACTCTAACCCCCCAAGAGATGCAAGCTACAAATTGCTTAAGATATGCCCAAATTGAGTGGTGCATTTGAGGAACTTGACAAATGGGAGAACTTTTGTGCTTCATAAAGAGCGGGTGGTAGCTTTGGAAGAGTTGCCAAGAAAATGGAATGAGAAGGTCTATCACTTTAAGGACCCAACCATGATGGCTTGACCTACTCATTCTGACCCGACTGTGTTAAGATCGTTAAACTTGAACTCGTGATGGCCGAAGACCATTTAGAGGGCTACAAGGAATAAAGTGTGAGGTAGAGGTTGTGCTCATGTTACCTGGATGAAGACACTTTGAAGAAAAATAAGGATACCTAGCATGGACGGCAAGACCATTCTTGGTCTTGCATGTTGGTGATTGTTGGTGACTATGGATGCCATGTTTCGATCTTCAAGGGGGAGAACTTCTAATCTCCATTCTATATAGGAACTAGTTTAGATGCTTATATATATGGGTCTAGGTGCCTTGTACCAAACACACAATATCAATACATATCAACTTTTACCTTCGAATTATTGCGTTGATATTCCAACATCGCATGTAATTTGAAATAATTGAAAGAGAGTAATAGTAAAGGTAGAGTTGAACTTTCCAATTAGAGCAAGTTCATCCGTGGTGTTTAGCCCCGTTGCCATGTAGATATATCCCCAATAAGAGGACAAAGTGAAAATTGAACATCCCAAAATGTTTTCTTCCCGTGAAATGTTGGAGAGGAAAAGATCTCACATTAGTAAAGCGACAAAGAATATATAACTTATAAGTGGTTGGACCGAACTTAATATTAGCCGAGTCATTTTGAGATAAAACCCCTTAAAGATGGAGACAATATCAACCATATTGAGAGTTCACATGTCACGCTTGTTGTTATTTAATATGGTATCAGAACGGGTTCCTCTCCACTCGTGTTGCCCATCTCCGCTCATCTTATCGGGTGCAAAATGAGTGCCTTCAATTTCTTTTCGAATCTCTCCGAAGTTGACGTTTTTGATCTCCGACGTTCATTCCGGGATCGATCATGTTTTCCGATTTCCAATAGTCATTTTGGAATCAGTTCTTCTAGTTCTACGTGCATACCTAGAGAGATGTTGCACGTGCGAGGGCTTGTTGAAGAGAAAAAGATCCCACATTTGTCAAGCGACAAAGAATCTATAACTTATAAGTGGTTGGACTAAACCCAATATTAACCGAGGAATTTTGAGATAAAACCCAACTCCTTGAAGGTAGTTCAAGTTGGAATAATATCGGTTCTATTGGGAATCCACATATCGTTATTATCGTTGTTTAACACAGAAGAACTCTCCTGGGTCAATACGTTGGACAATTCTAGCCTCCTGATCAGACCTTATTGATATACAAGAGTTTTCCACTGGTCGAGTGGTTATTGGCTAGTATAATTTTTAATATACTAAATTGTTCTCGATCAATTTCTTTGTGCGCATATGAAGTCATTATAAGAGTCTGATCTTGTGACATGTTAACCACCAATCGATTTAGCTGCACAGGAAGGAACGAACTATTGTTCTGAGAAGCCAATAAATATGGTTTTCGGTGTCTATGTAGCTGAGAATGTTATATAAACAATCTTTCAATCAGTTTCTGGTGGTGGGATGGTGCTTGTATAACTAAACAAACGTTTGTAAACGTAGAGTGTGGTGCCAAGGAACATACAAAAGTTTGTCATGTAACTGTGAATGTATCAATATTAGAATTAGTAGAAAGGTTTGTGATTGAACTGTTTGCTTTTGTTTTTCTGATTTAAGAGAGGTGAAAGGGTTTAGAGGATTAAGCTATAAAATTGTGATCACAGAACTAAAGGTTATGGTTACCCGAATGTGGATATGGTGGTATGGATATATAAGAGGTTTGTTAAGTTAAAACTTGAATACATTCGTGAAATAAATATTCTGGTATATGTTCTTTCACTACCAGAAATAACGAATCCATTTCGTCGTTTAAGTACTTAAACAATGAAACTTTCTTCGTGTAAGTGTCGTCGTTGAAGTACTTAGACGAAGAAACAGAAAAGTTTCGTCGTTTAAGTAGCATCTAAGACAACGAAACATATTTCATCGTCTAATTACAAAGTAGACAAAAATTTGGTGTAAAAGGCGACAAAAGTTTGCTGTAAAAGACGACGAAATATTTCGTCGTGTAAAATGACTTAGATGACGAAACATCTTTTGTCGTCTAAGTGATAACACCTAGACGACGAATGATGAAACAGATTCGTCGTCTTAGTGACCAATCCTAGACAACGAATATCATACTTTTGTTGTCTAACAGTTTAATTTGAGACGACAAAAATTTTTTCGTCGTCTGAATGTTTTTCTTAGACGTCGAAATGGTTACCATTTCGTCATCTAAAAGTTTTCTACTAGACAATGAAGTCTTCTAGTTTCGTTGTCTAAGTTCAATTTTTTTTTAATAATTATTTCAGAATTGAATTATAAATAAAATATTCATTGAATATATTAAATAAAAAATGTGTACATAAAAGGTTATCGATCGAAATATATATAAACTATGAAACTAAACCGGGAGTATGGATCCCCACTACAACATATTTTAGTATTGCCGGAGATTTTTCCCCCAAAAATCGCCGGCAATACTTTTTTTTTATTATTGCCGGCGATTTTTCCTCCAAATCGCCGGTAATAATTAGCCGGTAATAAAAAATAAAAATAAAGTATTGCCGGCGACTTGCATGGAAGTCGCCGGCAATACTTTTATTTTTTATTTTTTTTTATTAGTGGGCCCGCCGATTCTTCCACCACCCAATCGTCGTCATTGTGTCCAGGATCCCGAGGCGTGACATTCGACTGATACATGGGCAGAGGGTCCATGTCCATCGACCTGAGGAACTCGATCATGTAGCTCATATGAGCCTGTAACATACCAGTCTGAGTCTGGGTCGATCGAGCCTCCTCATGGGTCGCTCGAGCCTCCTCTTCTGTCGCGCTGACCCGCTCCTCGAAAATTACCGTAATTGAGCTCCTACTCGTGCGGATGCTTGGGTCAAATCTCACTCGACTGTCCGTCCAAGGCCACAAACCTCTTTCCAAAGTCTGCGGCCAAAAACTGTATCTATAATATTGATCTAAGTCTCCTTCGATAGAGGAGGCAACTCTTCAAGCGTCATCTCAAGTTCTGCGAATATGCACGCGCCAATTCCTCATAGGCTAATTATATCAACTTCCTTTCGACTCTTGTTTTTTGACGTTCTTTGTGATAAGCTAGTCCTAACAGAGCTTGTGACTGGAGTTAAAGGCCCTCAACTGTATTGAACATGGACACATGTGACTGAAGAACTAAACTTTCCAAAGACGTGCGAGAAAAAATTGTGAAAAGATGTAAGTTGTGTTGCATTGCATTATTGATTTAACTACAAAGTTACTTTTGGCCTTCTTGCTAGCTTGCCTTCCATTTCTGATGCAGAGTCCGGTGTATCACAGTCCATATCAAATAAAGGCCAGTACATTACTTACTCTTTAACAATTTGTCCTGCAGTATACATGTCCTTAGGAAGCATACCCCACTTTCTGAAGAACCATTATCACAACTTGAGAAGATTCATAAGGTTGCGGTGAAATTTGAGGAAAAGGTTTATATGCTCGCCAGTGATCAGGTATTTTAAGTTTACAATTTTATTTTTCTGATGCTTTTATCTATAATTCAACTTCTGCAAATGTTTTAGAAAATTGTTTTTTTGTTCAATGAGGTCTTATTTTTGCCTATGTTAAGATGAGTATATCTCTATCTCTAGTCTAATTAGTTATCTTAATGATATATTTCAGAAAGAATATATGACGAGGATAATGGTAAAGTTGATGGCTGCAGAGGGATCACATCCAACTGTCGTGCCTACATTGTCAGTATCAAAAATCTCATATTTTTGTCCAAAAGACTCAAATCAGGTAATGACGGTATCTTTAAAACTTCTTTTATTTTATTTTTACAACTTCGGTGACTACAGCTACCAGGTTCGATGGACTTTGATATTGACTAGTATTTACTAAAAGCTGAGATCCATAGTATTTATTTTTATATTTGTTCGTTCAGTTATATGAAATTAAGGGATTGAAATGTTTTCATTAGTTAGTAGTTTTATTCCTGCATTTTATAACCTTAGTAGATTGGAATATCAAATGCTAAGATTTATTTTTCTGGTTTAACTCCATAATATTTACTGCTTCATCATGTAATTTTAATTTTAAATTTTTGAATAAATTTTGTGGAATTCCATTTGTAGTTGGTAATCAGAGCCAATCGATAGTTACTAAATCCAAGGATCAGTCTCAAGCGTGTGAAGTTCCTGAACAGCATTCATTGCGGAACTTTAGAAGTAATATTGTATCTGTTGGAGTTTCTGCTAACGTAGCTTCTGCACGGACTGCGGTCAGTGCTTCACATCAGGCTCTTTTGCCAGACAGTTGCGAGAATTCCTATTTGATGAAGCCTTCAGCATCTTCATCTGGGACAGTGATACCTTTCAACGAATCTGGCAATGTTTTCAAGCAAGCACACCATTTGCCAGATAAAAGCTCAAATCCACATATTACAAATCAGGTCAAGCAGGAATACGTTGATCCTCATCAGAGCCATCAGCCTATAAATCTGCATATTTGTAAGCAGACCAAGCAGGAACTTATTGCAGAATCAAGTATAAACCAGCAACGAATAGTGCATCAGCGCCAGCACCACCAGCATAAACTCTTGAAACATGCTCAGCAACAAACCCCTCCACAATCTGTACGGTCTTCTGAGATACATCTTGCTCCCCAGAAGGCCAGAATTTGATATCTTCTTTGAAACAGACTTCACAATGTGTGATTAATAATCATCCTCAGACAGTCATTGGGCAAACAAATTCACAAGACACTCCAACTCCAGACCATGGATTAGTGCAATCACAGAAGCAACCAAAATTGATGGCAAGAAGATTGGCTGCTACTAACACACGACAGAATCAGTTTAATGCGCAACCAAACTGTCCCCATGACTGGGAGAAGCAACACCATGGATTACCATCGGAACAGGAGTCTAATGGGCAAAATGTAATATTTTCAAATCAAAATCGTGAGGACCATAGAAGGAGAAATATCTCTGCACCACATTGGAGCTCTCAGCTGCCTGATTCACTCCTTTCTAGCTCAGGCAAGCATCCAAGCATGGTTAAGATGCAGGGGGAAACACAACAGACTGCTTCAGCTCTACTTTCAAATGTAGTTCAAAAGTCACAAGCAGGATCTCTTGGAAGGCAACTTAACTCTGAATCACAGCCAGAGAAAATGCAATTATGAGATAAATTAAATGAATCATATAATAGAAGAATTAAAGTAGTCTTTTTAGTACAATTGGTTAAACAGTTAAACTGTACTTTAATTTTTTGAAGGCGAATAATCTTTTAAACATTTGCTCAACTAAAATCTTACGAGTGTATCTTCATTTTCTTATAAACTTAGTGGTGACATCAAGCTAATAACCATGATGGTGGATACTTATGATATGATGACTTATGATCGATGCATTGTAAGGATATGGGTATGCACTTGAAGAGAATTCTGAAAATGCTGTTAGTAGCTTGACCTATATTATTGGCATTTCTATATAAGCTTTCAAGGATGCAATATGTCTACGAGGGTATTACACGCTTGTAAGGGAGGTAGATTATTACAATCCGAAACAAAATTATGCGCTAATCGAGTTATATTACGCTTTCTCGCGGATTAATCGCGTTATCGAGGTTATTAACGAATTTTTCACTGGTGAGATTTTGATTTCACTTTCTTCACAAAATTGTAGATTATTTAATTTCAAGTTCGTAGGAATTTTTCGGATAAACGAGCTATTTTTTAATGATTATCGGAAGTCGGTAGGAGGAAATATTAAAATGTTTTGATTTTTTTTATGTCGGTTTGATCTGAGCCATTGGTTCTTGATCAGATTGAATTTGGACTGTTTGATCTAATGAACAATTGGGATATAAATACGGTATTTATGGAGAAAATATGGAGAAAATAAAGAAAACCCACCGACCCGGTTTCAAAACCTGTTTCGAACCCCATTTTAATTGGGTTTTCTGGTCAACCCGACGATTACGGTCATCTCTGGCGACGTTTCTGGTATGAAAACAAAGATCATGATCTTTCCTATCGATCTATATGTTTAAAATTTGAGTTTGGATGTGTGTGGTGAGCCACCCGATTCGATTTTTATTCCCATTTTCTCCGCCGTCGGTGACGGCGTTCCGGCAAGTTTTGGAGGCGGAGCTTTGGGGGTTTTGGATCCCCTCGACCCCCTAGTGCTTCCTGGATGGTCATTTTTGACTAAGGAGGAGTTACGGCGGTGGTACGATGGCGAGGGTAAATCGGGATGTTTTTGACCCGAAAACTTTCGGGCTTGAATCCGGTCACGGTGGTGATTGGATGAGGGTGGTGCTTTGGAGATAAATGTTGGGCTTGGAGAGAGGAAGAGAACGTGGGGTTAAACGCTGTCAACCGTGGTGGTTGACAGTGGCCAACGCTGCCTATGGCGGCGATTTGGACCCCAAGACGACATTGGCCAAAGGTCTCGTTATTAAAGTTGTAGAGCTCGATGCGAGCTTTCCAACGATGTACCAATCGTTTAAAATGGAGTAATTCCACAGGGGTGTGTGTGGCCCACGCGCCACTGCCTATGACGAAGCTCCAGCGAGGAAATTTTTTGAAATCTTCGGGGGACTTTCGGGGTTGTTTTTAGGGTCGATTGCGCTTTGGCCAATTCTGGTTCATCGTTTGCCAAAAGGACAGAATTGGCCATATTTTGGTTCATCATTTGCGCTTTCTTGGTGCCTGTGAGTGCGTGAGCAGTATCCAATTCGGGCTCAATATTTTTCAATATGCCATCATAGCAGCCTAGGCATTCATCAAAGGTTTCCTCACTTCCTTCGACTTCCAAAAGGACCGCTAACTTAGAGGCAATGGTGGGTTGGTAGGGTATAGCATTCCAGACAATGGAAGCAAAGCCCTTTAATGCATCGCTCATTTTTCTCCTCCTTAGAGAGCCTCTTGAAGAATGTGGGAGGCAATGTGGCATGTTGCGATTGAGGAGACGGCAGCGGCTGTGCCTTGGGTATGGTGTAAGTAGGTGCGGTGCACGTTGGCAGAGGGTGCCGATGAGAGCTTCTCTTGGCTTTGAGCTTGTTCTCAATATTCTGGGAAATATGGAACGCTGCAAGCAGAGAAGTTGGCTCTAAGATAAGAACCTCATGGCGCATTTCATCTTTCAATCTACCGATGAACACATTCATAAGTTGCATGTCGGACCAATTTGGTGCAGGATAAGCAAGCAGTGTGAATTGTTCCCTGAACTCATCTACAGACCCAATTGGTTGCAAGTGTGACAAGGTGGCTTCGACATTCATGTTGTCCTCGCTGGTACCAAACGATTGCAGTAGAACATCCATCTAATAAGTCCCAGTCATCCATGGGATAACGTTGCTCATACCAACTCATCCAATGCGAGGTGGATTCATTAAAATGACAAGCATCCATACTGACCTTATCAAGGGGTGGAACCTTATAGAAACTTCAAGTACCACTCTGGCATGAAAACCCAGCCTAGGACTCCCTTCCTAGAGAACCGAGGAAGGTCTACCTAGGCTCAAACTGGCCGGAAACCGCCACTCGAATCCGGTAAGTTCCAAGAATTTCACCGAGTTCAAACTCCCTCAAAACTCCACTAAATCCACTCAAACTAAGTGCAAATCAATAGGAAATCACAAGAGGAAGCTAACCATACCAAGCTTTTGATCTGAGGTGGTCGGAATCGGAAAGTCAGCCGATGGTCAAGATTTCCTCCGGTGAGCCACGGTCAACGCGAGTCAACGATAGTCAACTACTCAAAACTGGTCAACTCGGCCCAAATGTGGCTTTTCGACAATTCCACGACTATTTCTATATTTATACTCGTGACCAAAAAGATCAACGGTCCAAAACGAATCGAAACCAAACGTATAAACACAACTAAATCAAACGGCCGAAAATATTCATAATTTATTCCACGTAACTCGAAATAATCTTCCGAAAACTCCCTCGAGCTCGAAATCACGTACACTACTACTCTCATGAAGGAACTCCAACCAAATTCTTACCTGATAATGTAGTCGTGAATAAACCCGTCATATCGACCAATTACGACAAGACCGTGACTAATCGTGAAATGCGCAAATCAAGCCAATTAACATACAATTTCTGGTTCGGTTCGTTACACACTCGAAACAAACATAGATATATTATTCCATGTTTCACACATCAGATTTGGTTGATTATTCCTTATATATTCTAATCGATTTTCTTCGACCGTTGCATATGTATCGACTAAATACTGTTGAAATAATCTTCCACCTTTCAACAAAGTACTCAATTGATTTTCTCTGTTATGAATTTGGTAACATACAAATTCTCTATCTTTATTGTCACTTTTTTTTGCAATTTTTTTTAAATTTAATATTTATTTTAAATCCATCTTCTCCGTATAGAAAAAGAAGTGGATATTGTAATGACATCAATTTTGGATGAATTTTAGATATTCGTTTCAGCGGTCCATCGTTTAATCAAATAATTATGTCTTTATTAGAATTAAATTTACTTATATCACCCACAATCAATCCACCAATTTAAGAAGCAGAAGGTAATTCATATTATTTGCTATCAATTTTTTCACGATCAAGTATAGTGAAATCAAAATTGGGCAACGAATGATTCTCAAAATCATCTCTGATAGATCGATATGTTTTGATTAATTCATTACACCCACCCAACAATTCTACTAATCCTTTAATGATATTAGCATCAATTTTAGATATTCGTTTCAGCGGTCCATCATTTAATCGAATAATGATGTCTTTATTAGAATTAAATTCACCTATATCACCCACAATCAATCCACCAATTTAAGAAGCAGAAGGTAGTTCATATTATTTGCTATCAGTTTTTTTCACGATCAAGTATAGTGAAATCAAAATTGGGCAACGAATAATTCTCAAAATCATCTCTGACAGATCGATATGTTTTAATTAAATCATTACACTCATCCAACAATTCTACTAATCCTTTAATGATATTAGCATCAATATTGTTGTTTGCGTTATTTAGATTAATAGCAGTTATACGATTTGAAATTTCATTCCGAGTGTCATACACATATAGTTGAGCATATTTAAGACTTTCTCCTTCAGAAGGAAAAATTGAACCCATTAAATGATGCACTTGTCCACATATTTTAAATACATAAGGTGTTGTTCCATTATTTATGTGATATTCAATTTTAGCCCCCATAGAAGTAAAAGAAAGCATGGAATTATAAACTCTAATATTTTCACGAAATTACACACTTTTTCGACCATGAATTGGATTTAATAGTTCATCAAGAAAAGATGAAGTTGGACATGACATCGGAAGTTGGACTTGTCCTTTTTCACAACAATGAGTGTAAATCAATCGGTTATTTTTTTTCTTTTTTAATGCTTCATCTAACCAAACGAGGGCAGCACAGTGTTCACATGTATAAACACAATCACCGGAGTCATTATAATCCATAATGACTCATGTGATCAAATCATAAAAATGTAAATTAGATAACTAATGATTGATAATGAAATTTTATTAATTGATAGTTAATATTGAAGTTTGTTCTCACCTGGATAGGTTGATTGGGTTTGTTGATACGATGCCTGCCCATAAATTGTTCCATCAGGACCTACGATTGATACATAAACACATTTATTAGATTGTTCAAGACTACTATAGCATATAAATGATACTATATCCATACACTACCTGAAATAACTTCATAAACTTCCTCATCATCACTACTCTCCTCTATCGCCATCGCGCGATCTAAGGATGGTACTGTCTGGCCACATCTCGAGGATTGTCCAGATTCAAAAATGAAAAGACCCAACCCCGATTTAGTTTCCTAAACCGGAATCAAACCCCTTCTGAAAATACGAACCAACAAAAACCATTAAAAATTTCGGCAGAGTAACGCTACTAACGCAGAATTTCCTTAACCTGCACCCGAAAAATAACACTTCATCCTATGCCACAAAAGCCAAACCGTCGGCACCAATCACATCTAGATTTCTCAATATCATAACATTATCAATAAATAGTAAACATAATTGTAATATATAGAAAATCCGGGAAAAACCACATAAAACATGTATCAGTGTCGTATCAGAGCGACCTCTAGTGTATATATACAAAATATACAACAGTAGGCGAAACAAGAAACCTACTGGAAAAGACAGGTAGCTCGAACAACTAGCCTCCGACCGCGACGTGAGACACCAGAATCCGAACTGCAAACTGGGCACGGAAACCGAAAAGCCCAAGGGAAAGGCAATAAAACGTTAGAGTGAGTGGACAAAAATAAACATATGCCTTTCACCAGTTTCATATACATAATCAATGTAAAACAATGCGAGTTCGGAAAATATATATGGAGGTGCCAGGCGAATCTCTCAAGCCCGACGGTCAGGCGAATCGCTGAAGCCCGACAGTGATAGGCCAGGGGAATCTCTCAACCTCGGCTGCATAACAGGGGAATCTCTCAACCCTGCCCAGAGGAATCTCTCAACTCTAGTCCAGAGGAATCTCTCAACTCTGGTCAGACTACCGGTGATCAGCCGAGTAGCCGAAGCATCGATACAAGTATGCCATCACCATAAAACATAAAATAATACCTCTGAAAATAATAAATAATCTCAACATCGTATATAAATAAATACGGAAAATCATGAACTCGCAACGACTGTGAAAATATAAAAGTTTCCACTCACAGATGAGCAAAGCGCGCACTCGCGCTAATCACGTGGTCCGGCGGAAGATCCCTTGCCCGAAGCACGATCTCAATCCTCTGAATAATCATAAAATATATCTGATCAAAATCATAATTCACAACACTATAACACACCTCGGAAATCAACCGTTCCCAGAAATATATAATGCAGTGCAAAATAATCGACAAAATTCCCAAATTCTCCACTCAGAACCCTCGACTGAAAATCCGATACCAAATCAACTCGAAAACCTCAAGGCGACGATCGGCAGCGGCTCGCCGTCAACCGGAGAGATTTTCCGGCGGCCAAGCTCCCAAACTATTCTCCTCCTCAAGACAAGCAACTTTCCTCAAGGCCCCACCACCATCCAGCCACCACCGTGGTCGGAAATCAGCTCGAAAGTGCCACGGCCGAGAATCGCCGGAAAACTTTCCCGGCCGATTCCGGCGCCGTCGCGCCACCTCAACCCTCGAAACCAAAGGGAAAATCCTCCCTGACCAAAGCCCAACTGTTTCCACCTAAAATCCTCCCCGGAAAGTCGCCGAAGCACCGCCCCCAAACGACGCCGATTCCGGCCGGAAAAACCCAAATTTCAACCTCACCGTTCTCCCTCAAATCAACATCAAATTTCAAAATTCCAAGGTCCAAGCCGGAGATGGCCGGAAAATAAAGGTCGCCGGCGAGTCAGCGGCGGCGGAGTTTTTCTTCTCCGGTCAACGCGGGTCAACGCTCCCAATATGGTCAACGCCGGTCAAACTTCCCAAAATAGTGTTTCCGACAATTTTTCGACTATTTCCGATATTTATACTCGTGTCTCGGAACGATCTATGGTCCAAAACGGATAACTAATACGATTCGGATAAACTCGATACGAACGGAAAAACTCGACGATATTTCGATACTTCAAATAATCATATTATATTCCTCGGTCGTCGAAATAATCTTCTGGAATCGCCCACGAACTCGAAATCACGTGTACAACAACTCTGGAGAAGAGACTTAACTCAAATTCTCGGCCGATAATTAAGTCGTAATCAAAACCGGCAAACCACACAATTATCGAAAAACCGCCATTGCGCGCTAACTCTTGAATTTAGCCGATTACTCTACTGATTCTGGTTCGGGTCGTCACAAATCTACCCCCCATTAAAAAAAATTTGACCTCGAAATTTACGTACCTGTCAGGTGAACAGATGAGGGTACTGCTCCCGCATACTTTGCTCAGTCTCCCAAGTGGCCTCCTCAACCGAGTGATTCTGCCACAAGACCTTCACTAGCGGTATCACACGGTGTCTCAACTCCTGCTCACGACGATCGAGAATCTGTACCGGCTCCTCCACATATGTCAAATCCTCTCGGATCGGTAACTGCTGTGGCGCTAACACATGTGATGGATCTGGAATATACTTCCGTAACATCGAAACGTGGAAAACATCATGAACATGAGCCATCTCAGCCGGCAACTCAAGTCTGTAAGCCACAGCTCCAACCCTCTTGGTAATCTTGTACGGACCAATGTACCGTGGTCGAAGCTTGCCACGCTTCCCGAAACGCACAACTCCCCTCCACGGAGATAGTTTCAGGAAGACCCAATCGCCTACATTGAACTCGAGACTCTTTCTCTTCACGTCTGCATAACTTTTCTGGCGATCCTGGGCAATCTTCAATCTATCCCGGATAATCTGGATGTCCTCCATGGTGCTTTTTACCAAATCAGGGCCAATAAGCCATCGCTCGCCCACCTCACTCCAACACAACGGAGTGCGGCACTGCCTCCCGTACAGGGCCTCGTACGGTACCATCTTGATACTGGCCTGATAGCTGTTGTTGTAGGCGAACTCAATCAAATGCAGTTGTTTGTCCCAATTTCCTCGAAACTGCAAAACGCAAGACCGCAACATATCCTCAAGAGTCTGTATAGTCTGCTCAGACTGCCCATCAGTCTGAGGATGAAAAGTTGTACTGAAACGCAATCTCGTGCCCATGGCTCGCTGTAATGCCTGCCAGAACTCGGAAGTAAACTGACTATCTCGGTCAGAAACAATAGATACAGGCACACCATGCAGTCGAACGATCTCTGACAAATATAGCTTGGCCAACCTGCCCACTGATATCTTCCCCGGAAGTACGAGAAAATGTGCGGATTTCGTCTGTCGATCCACAATAACCCAAATACCAGTGTTGCCGGCCGAAGTACGCGGCAACTGATAAACGAAATCCATGGTAATGTGCTCCTACTTCCAAACCGGAATCTCCAGTGGCTGCAATTTCCCTGCAAGCTTCTGCCTCTCCACTTTAACTTGCTGACAAATCAAACATCGGCTCACATATGCGGCAATCTCCCGCTTCATATTGCGCCACCAGTAATACGCTCGAAGTGTACGAAACATCTTCGTACCTCTGGGATGCATCGCATACGCCGAACAATGAGCCTCATCCAGAATCTCCTTCTTCAGACTCTCGTCTCTGGGTACGCACAACCTTCCTCTGAACAACAACGTACCGTCATCACTCAACCCGAATTCTGTTGGCACACCATTCTGTATCATGGTCTTCTTGTCCAACAGGTAGAAATCTGAATCCTGAGCTTCACGAACCTGATCAACCAACACGAGTCGAACCTGTAAACTGGCTAACAAAGCTCCCTCGTCATTCCACTCGAACTCGGCTCCCGTAGCCCGAAGCTCGGCTAACATAGATACTATGGCCACACACACGTGGAATAACGAAGCTTCGGATTTCCGACTGAGTGCATCGGCAACAACATTGGCCTTCCCTGGATGGTATTCGAAAGTGCAATCATAGTCGTTGATCAACTCCATCCACCTGCGCTGCCTCATGTTCAAGTCTGGCTGCGTCTGTAGGTAAGTGAGACTCTTATCTTACAGTGGGCTCCGTACAAGTAATGTCTCCAACTCTTCAACGCTAATACAATAACGGCCAACTCCAAATCATGGGTTAGATAGTTGACTTCATGTGGTTTCAGCAGTCTGGAACCGTAGGCTACAACTCTGCCATGCTGCATCAGCACACAACCAAGTCCTAACTTCGACGCATCACTGTAAACCACGAACTCACCGCTGTCGTCTGGTAAAGTCAGAACCGGTGCAATAGTCAACTTTTCTTTCAGGAGTAAGTAACTCTCCTCACATGCATCGGACCACTCAAACTTGACGCCTTTCTTCGTCAATCTGGTCAGTGGAGTAGCAATCCAAGAAAAATCCTGTACAAATCGCCGATAGTAGCCTGCCAAACCCAGGAAACTCCGGATCTCCGGTAAGGTGGTAGGTCTATTCCAATTCAGCACGGCCTCGATCTTGTCACGATCAATGCTAACTCCCTCAGCCGATATCACGTGGCCCAGAAACTTCACACTGTCCAGCCAAAACTCGCATTTGCTGAACTTCGCAAACAACTGATTGTCCCGCAAAGTCCGCAACACCACACACAAATGCTTTTTATGCTGGCCCACACTCGTGGAATAGATCAAGATATCATCGATCAACACGATCACAAACTTGTCCAGAAACCGTCTGAACACCCGGTTCATCAAGTCCATAAAGGCTGCGAGGGCGTTGGTGAACCCAAACGGCATTACCAAGAACTCGTAGTGCCCATACCGCGATCTGAAAGCTGTCCTGGCCACATCAGACTCTCGGATCCTCAACTGATGATATCTGGACCTGAGATCAATCTTCGAAAAGACTGAAGCTCCCTTGAGCTGATCAAACAAGTCGTCAATCCGTGGCAATGGATACTTGTTCTTCACTGTGACCTGATTCAGCTTCCGGTAATCGATGCACAACCGCATGGATCCATCATTCTTCCGTATAAACAAAACCGGGGCACCCCACGGTGAAACACTGGGTCGAATGAAACCCTTCTCCAGCAACTCCTAAAGTTGAAACTGTAACTCTTTCAACTCTGTTGGTGCCATGCGATACGGTGCCTGAGAAATGGGTCCCATGCCCGGTAATAGCTCAATAGTGAAATCAATCTCCTGAACTGGAGGTATACCCGGTAACTCCTTCGAAAAAACGTCTGGAAACTCGGAAACTACCTCGATATCACCAATATCCGGCATAATAGTCGTAGTGTCCACAACATGAGCTAAATAAGCAACACAGCCCTTCTTCATCATCTGATTCGCCTTCATCGCGGAAATCAGACATGACAATGAAGTGTTCTTCTCGCCGCGAAACAATATCTCCGGAAAGCCTGGTCATCGAAACGCAACCTCCTTCTTGTGACAATCAAACATGGCCCAATGTGTCTCCAAGAAGTCCATACCCAAAATCAGATCAAAGTCGACGGTATCAAGCAACAACAAATCCGCTGCTAAGCCATGGCCTCCAATAAAATCTCACAATCCCTGTATACCCAGCCAATACTCACAATCTCACCGGACGGATACAATACTCTCCACAACATCGGAAGTGGAGACGCAGGTACAGTATCTAAAGATGATAGTCTATACGACATGAATGAATGCGTAGCACCTGGATCTAACAATGTAAGTACTGGATAACCGAAAACATGCAACGTACCAATAACGACCTCCGGTGAAGCTCTGCCCTCACACAAAGTCATGGCATGAACCCTAGCATGCCCGACTGGTTGTCCACGCTGAGTTTGTCCCTGCTGTCCACCCTGGCCTGCAAACTCTACTGGTCGAGCCCCCGAAGTGGCACCTCGCTCTCCTCCGGAACTCTGGGCCGCCTGTCCACCAGCACCATCAAGCTGGAAACACTCTCTCGCATAGTGACCCACCTGGCCACAACGAAAACAAGTGACAGGGCCTCGCTGACACGGACCAACATGGTGTCTGCTGCAAAGACTACACAACGGGTACTCCCTCGGTACAGCAAAAGATCCACTGATACGTCGAGGATAACTAGAACCGCTAGAACCCCCACCAGACTGTGGTCGCTGCGGTCGATCTCTCCTCCATCTCTGCCTCTGTCTCGGTGCACCAGCTGGTGGTCGATATGGTCCACTGCCCAAGGATGAAGCCGAACCGGAAGTATCAGAACTCTGCCTCTTGGAAGGCCCCTGACTCGGTCCACCCTCCTCAAACTGTCTAGGCTGGTACCTCATCTACCTTTCCTTCTCGATATCCTCACCTCGGAGTGCTGCATTGAAAAACTCATCGAAGTTGTTCCGAGGCATCGTAGTCAGAGTCCCCTTGATGTTCAAGTTCAAACCCAGCACAAATCTGCGGCACTTGGCTTCCTCAGTAGCCACCATGTCATGCGCAAAACGAGATAAGTGGGTAAACCTGTCCCGGTACTCAAGCACAGACAAACTTCCTTGCCTCAAGTTCGTGAACTCCTCATTCTTCCGCTGCTGGGTAGCCTGGTTGAAATATCTCCGCATAAACAAATCTTGGAACAAAGTCCACGGAGTATTAACTGGAACCCGATCGGTGCTAATCCACCAGAAGTATGCATCTGACTCAAGTAACCCAACTGCTGCCACTGTCATCCGCTCAGGGGTAAAACGCAGACGCTCACAAACTCGTTCAACCTGAACCAACTATGCCTCACACATCTCTGGATCAGCTGAACCCGAAAAGATAGTCGCACCAGCAGTACGAGCTTTGACCACAGGATCAAAACGCTCCTCCAAACGCAATACTCGCATAAGCAAGTCGTGCGTCTGGCGATCCTCATCAGGATCCACTTCCCGATCAACACGGGGACCACGTCGAGGAGGCATCCTACTGATACAAGACAAGCATTAGGTATAAGCAGAAGGAACGTAATCATGAGACCTCAGATATTTGATAACATACAACACCCGAAGCATTGATGAGTACCGCTGGCCAGTCGGGTCATCACTCCAGACATGCTGTACAAACTCAAATACCCTAAGTGTCACAACTACAAGAGTCTACAGAATCTGACAACCTAATGCTCTGATACCAAGCTGAAAGTACCCAACCCCGATTTAGTTTCCTAAACCGGCATCAAACCCCTTCTCAAAACACGAACCAACAAAAACCAATAAAAATTTCGACAGAGTAACGCTACTAACGCAGAATTGCCATAACCTGCACCCGGAAAATAACACTTCATCCTATGCCACAAAAGCCAAACCGTCAGCACCAATCCCATCCGGATTTCTCAATATCATAGCATTATCAATAAACAGTAAACATAACTGTAATATATAGAAAATCCGGGAAAAACCACATAAAACATGTATCAGTGTCGTATCAGAGCGACCTCTAGTGTATATATACAAAATATACAACAGTAGGCGAAACAAGAAACCTACTAGAAAAGGCAAGTAGCTCGAACAACTAGCCTCCGACCGCGACGTGAGACACCAGAATCCGAACTGCATACTGGGCACGAAAACTGAAAATCCCAGGGGAAAGGCAATAAAACGTTAGAGTGAGTGGACGAAAATAAACATATGCCTTTCACCAGTTTCATATACATAATCAATGTAAAACAATGCGAGTTCGGAAAATGTATATGGAGGTGCCAGGCGAATCTCTCAAGCCCAACGGTCAGACGAATCGCTGAAACCCAACGGTGATAGGCCAGGGGAATCTCTCAACCCCGGCGGCATTATAGGGGAATCTCTCAACCCTGCCCAGAGGAATTTCTCAACTCTGGTCTAGAGGAATCTCTCAACTGTGGTCAGACTACCGGTGATCAGCTGAGTAGCCGAAGCATCGATGCAAGTATACCATCACCATAAAACATAAAATAATACCTCCGAAAATAATAAATAATCTCAACATCGTATATAAATAAATACGGAAAATCACGAACTCGCAACGACTGTGAAAATATAAAAGTGTCCACTCTGATCAAAATCACAATTCACAACACTGTACCACACCTCGGAAATCAACCGTTCCCAGAAATATATAATGCAGTGCAAAATAATCGACGAAATTCCCGAAATCTCCACTCAGAACCCTCGACTGAAAATCCGATACCCAAATCAACTCGAAAACCTCAAAGCGACGATCGGGGCGCGAATATGAGCGAAACGACATATAACTCGATACATTTCAAAAAAAGTCAACGGTCGCCGGACCTCCGCGGTTGACCACCGCCGCCAGCGGCGGCTCGCCGTCAACCGGAGAGATTTTCCGGCGGCCAAGCTCCCAAACTGTTCTCCTCCTCAAGCCAAGCAACTTTCCTCAAGGCGCCACCACCATCCAGCCACCACCGTGGCCGAAAATCAGCTTGAAAGTGCCACGACTGAGAATCGCCGGAAAACTTTCCCGGCCGATTCCGGCGCCGTCGCGCCACCTCAACCCTCGAAACCAAAGGGGAAATCCTCCCTGACCAAAGCCCAACTGTTTCCACCTAAAATCCTCCCCGGAAAGTCGCCGGAGCACCGCCCCCAAACGACGCCGATTCCGGCCGGAAAAACCCAAACTTCAACCTCACCGTTCTCCCTCAAATCCATCAAATTTCAAAATTCCAAGTTCTAAACAGTAGGAAATTGAAAGAGGAATCGATTCATACCAAGGTCCAAGCTGGAGATGGCCGGAAAATGAAGGTCGCCGGCGAGTCAGCGGTGGTGGAGTTTTTCTTCTCCAGTCAACGCGGGTCAACGCTCCAAATATGGTCAATGCCGGTCAAACTTCCCAAAACAGTGTTTCCGACAATTTTTCGACTATTTCCGATATTTATACTCGCGTCTCGGGACGATCAACGGTCCAAAACGGATAACCAATACGATTCGGATAAACTCGATACGAATGGATAAACTCGACGATATTCCGATACTTCAAATAATCATATTATATTCTTCGATCGTCGAAATAATCATCCGGAACTGCCCACGAACTCGAAATCACGTGTATAACAACTCTCGAGAAGAGACTCAACTCAAATTCTTGGCCGATAATTAAGTCGTAATCAAAACCGGCAAACCACACAATTATCGAAAAACCGCGATTGTGCGCTAACTCGTGAATTTAGCCGATTACTCTACTGATTCTGGTTCGGGTCGTCACAAAAAAAAAATGATGATTCTTGGATACACACTGTCTTTCAAATGTGCCAAGCAACATATCAAATCCTAGCAATCATTCACACAGTTATAACTCTTTGTCAGCATCATACAGAAAAATATAATTTAAGTTAGATAAACCAATTTACAATAGTCACATGCAACAAAATCACCCCTCACAAATATATAAATTTTCAATCAATTAATAGAAAATATAGGCAGCAGTTGAGACAAAAAAAAACGTTTTCTTCAGTATCCTGGACTTTTATTTTTGGCAGACACCATAATGACTATAATTCACGCTATAGAAACCATTTATAACAATCATAGACAACAAAACGATCATTTACAAACATATCCATATTCAAACGCAAAAGAAACATTGATAAACATCAAATCCCCATTGGCACATTTGTCTCACCATTCAAGGACTTCAATTACTAAATAATGGTAAAATATATTGCAACTAACTGCATACTATATCAAATCCATCAACAGATGGCCAAAAAGAAACATTATACAATTGCATAGCCAAAACCAATAATTCATATCTCATAAAAATTAATACAACAACAAAGCAATCAAATTGGATCATTACCATATGTAGTTAGAAAAATAGTGAGCAACCATTTTATCTTTTATGTATCAATACCTTTAAGATATAATCTCAACAACCAAATCAAATCAGAAACATACCTAAATAAAAAATTTGTAGCATATAAAATATATGTACAGGCAAATATACCCATAGATCACATGCAAACAAAAATCTACAATACATAAATAGTCTAATATATAACTGAAACCGAGAATTCAAGTTAAAACAACAGCAAGCAGAGCAAGCAAATACTAACAAATGAATTCAACAACAACAATCGTATACTTTGCAATCAATGCAATTAGCCATCTGAGGAAAGATTTATATTTTCTTTGTCAATATTTTTAGAATCGAAATACGTAACTTAAATCTATGACGCTACATAAATAGTAATGAGTTTAAGAATTATGAAATCGTAACGCAGAACTGATAATCTAACAACATAATCCTATACAGCATGACACTACCTGCAGTAGTTTCATGAAAATCTCCATCGCTATCACTTTATGTCTTGTTGTCCCTACCAAGGATCCATCAGAATAACTTTCAAAAAAGCGTTGTTTTCTGGTTGAATAGCTCATATCTTGCTCGCTTCCTAAAACAGAATTTCAGCGGACCAAAATAGATTCAATGTATCAGTGATAAACAGGGTTTAGAACCTAAAAACCCAACCTAAATCTATGACGCCACATAAACAATCATAGGTCGAGGCATCATGAAATCAAAACACGGGACTCATAATCCAACAACATCATCTTACGTATCATAGTACCTACAATATTTTCATGGACATCTCCATCGGTGGCAGTCCTGTGCGCCATTGTCTCTATCAAGGATTCATCAAAATAAGTTTCAAAAACGCGTTGTTTTTTGGTTGAATACCTCCTGCCTTGCTCAGCTTCTTCAAAATATTTTCAGCGGACCAAAATAGACACAATGCATCAGTGATAGACAAAGTTTACAAACTGAAAACATATCTTAAATTCACCGCGCTACAGAACTGAATATTGCATGCAAGAGATTACCCAATATATTTTTACAGCTAGGTTGCTCATCATTGATATCTATATCTAATAGACACCGTCTACTATGAGTTCTACTCCTTGCCTGTGGTGCTATTTTATGGAACATTGAGGTCTCTTTACCTCTACAGTTCATGTTGATTTTTTTTCCCATGACTGGGAAAAAAATTAACCAAACAAAGGCAATTTTTGAATATGAATCATGAGAATAACACATAACAATACCATGCGAATTTTTTGCATTACATACCTGTAGAATGTGAAAATCTAACTTAAATCTACCATGCTACAGAAATAATAATAAGTTTAAGCATTATGAGATCAAAACAGAACCTATAATCCAACAACATGATCCTATCTGGCATCACATTACCTGCAATAGTTTCGTGGAGATCTCCATCACTGCCACTGTTGTATGTGGTTGCCTCCATCAATGATGAATCGGAATAAGTTTCAAAAAAGTGTCCTTTTTTGGTTCAGAAACTTCTTTCTTGCTCGCTCCCTAAAACAGATTTTCAATGGACCAAAATAGACATAATGTATTAATGACAAAACAGGGTTTAATACCTAAAAATATTACTTAAATCTACGACCCTATAGAAATAATAATAAATTCAGGCATTATGAAATAGAAATGTAGAACTTAAAATCCAACAACATCATGATAGCCAGCATTATACTACCTGGAATAGTTCCACAGAGATCTCCATCGGAGCCACTGTTTTGTGTTGTTATCGCCATTAAGGATTCATTGGAATAAGCTTCAAAAAAACGTCATTTTTTTGTTGAATAACCACTGCCTTGCTCAGTTCCTAAAAAAGATTTTCAATTGACCAAAATAGAGATGATGTATCAGCAACAAACAGGATTTACAACCTAAACATGTAACCTAAATCTACCACGCCACATAAACAAACATTGCATAGAAGAAATTACCAAATAAATTTTGACAGACAATATGATCATCAATGATATTCCCCAGCTGTGCTGCTGTGTGAAGAGACACCGAAGGTTCTAGAATTCCACAAACATAATTCTTCTTTCGCCCCATCACTTGAACAAAATTAACAAAAAAGGTGAATTATGAAAGTAGTACAACAGATAATCAACTAACAATAATGCTAGCACTGTTAAAAGGCTAGATCACTTTTCACACATAGCTGCATATTTGTGAGAATATGAAATTAAGCAGACACACAATAGCAGAACAAAGTAGGCAAGTAATTTTTTCATATAATCCACAAACCTTGCAAAAGATATACACAATATTTAGAATATCAATCAATGAACCACACAAAATTTCTGAACAAATCAACATTCAGTATTATATCCTCTAAAGTAATCCAGGAAGCATAAAACCAGAAACAAAGCAATCTGCAGTCCTTTTTGCAAAACATAATCACATCAAAATAGAGGCAGTAGTACTTGCAGCATAGCTCATCACACACATTCATTCATCTTAGCAATGAAATACTGATGAGCAAAAGAAAAAGAAAAAATATCAGTATCTCTAAAGAGAGTATAGCCCGTGCAACACCACGAAATCTAGCCGCAAGGAAAATAACCACGTCGATAAAGCACCAACAATACTTCCAGCAAAAATTAGCTGCAACAGAAAAAATACTATAAGTCTATACCAAAAATGCACAAAAAATTAAAATTCCCCTATGAACTCTAAGGAAAAACGACTCCATTAGAATGACATTCACACAAAAACCCAACCTCATAAAAATCATCATCCATATACGCTAACTAATATATCCAATGAACTTCATATATAGAAATCCGAAAACACAGCACAGAAAACAACGAAGATAAGAATCGATTCCAACAATACAATAGGAACCCTATACCGTTAGAGACACCACATCCCATCCCATGGCCTTTTCACAACCCGCACCAACAACTCTATCAGAGCCCAAAACAATTTTGAATCAACAAAACAAAAGATGGCCAAAAATCAAGAAACTATTGTCACAACCCACACCAACAACTCTATCAAAACCCAAAACAATTTTCAATCAATAAAATAAAAGATGACCCAAAACCTAGAAACTATCATAACAAAAATGGATCGATGATTGACTCGGGTAGAAATACGGCACAAAGTTCAACATCTCGACATTGTTTCAAACAATAGAATCAAATTAAGCTCCCATTGATGGCTATTTTTTCCAAACCACTGGCAACATAAAGGAAGCATTATAAGATTAAAGTGATCCATGTTATTTCGAAAAGAGGGGTTGTAACTCAGAGGCACTATAATGAATCACTGTAGGGTCTTCAAATCTTTCTAGTAAGAACATTTGAATAAACATGTTGGACACCAAATCTTTCCAACACTGATGCTTGTCGATAGATCACCAACCCAAAAGCTCATGCACATTAATACTAATTTCTCAAACACAAAATACCCAGTTCATCAAAACCATCATATTCTCAAACCCATTTCAAATATCAGCCTCAACCCCAAAACTTCACCAAGCCAAAAGCTCAAGCATGCTATAACTAGTTGTTAAAACTACAAAATCCCAGTTTACTTAACAATCAAATACATACACCCAGTTTATATATAACCCTGGAAATTCAAACCCAACACAAAAGATCAAGACTTTAACCACATGGGTTTTACCAAATCAATGAAAGAAGATGATCAAAAGTGTTAAAAGAAAAAGAAGAGGAATCAACTAACCTGAATGAGAACGTGAGAGAGAAAGAGAGACCGATTAAGGGCCTCAGGTGTTGAGGTCTGAGGTTGAGAGAGAGATCGAGAAGATAAGAACTCCACCCCTTTGTGAGAGAGGCCGAATGAGAACTCCACCCTTTTGCAAACCATGTACATAATAAGGAAACCCAGAACATATATAATAATCATTCTATAATACCAAAACCCATATCACAAAACCCATCACAGTTCGATGATCCATACCACGAAACCCAGAACATATATAGTAACAGTCTAATACCAAGCAAGTTATTGAGAACCTATATCATAAATTCAACTTCAAATTTATCTCTTAGTAGGGAAATTGAAGTAGAAGCTATAAGTGCAGATCAAGTTAAAGCATACCTGGATTTTAGCTGAAAGAGTGCTAGTTGTGAAAGGGAGAAAAAGACTCAAGCTCAACTTTTATCTGCTGCAGTTTTAGATCGAGGGGGAGGAGGCAGCGAGGTTTGTGACTGAGAGTAAGAGAATGAGGTCGTGAAGCCAACTTAGTAGTTGGTGCCTACGAAATTGAGAGAGATCGGTCGAAAAAGATACATAAAGAAGAAGAAGAAAGAAAGGAGGAGAAAGAGACCCGCACGATTCGTAGGTACGAATCCAGCAGCAAATACATAAAGCATGAGTAAACCTAGCACTTATACGAATTGAGAGATTTTTATCGAGAAAACTTACCCAAACAATCCCGCAGTATGTTCAGAGTGATTGGAATGGAGAATGGAGATCTGTAAACCACAAACTCAAACACAATAAGATGAGAGAATCAAATCAAGTCCACACCCTATATAAGTTTTCAAAGATAGCTTTAGAATTAGAACCCTAAAACCTTCAAAGTTAATAAAAACTGGACACCCGACAAAGCGAAAACAATAACAAAAAAAAGAATCCACAATTCTAAAATTGATGGCCGTAAATGAAATACCTAAAGAGAAACAGACAAAAAGTGATCAAATACCAACAAACCCACACATACAAAAATCGATACTATATAGTGTCACATTCCTCCACATATATCTAAGTAACAATAGAAGACCATTTAAGTCTTAAATTAACAACAAACCAAACTAAACAAAAACAATTTCTTATTATCAACATGATACTACAGTTTCCTCGTTCCTACTCATAATCTAATAGATGTGTTTCTCAATTTATTTGTGCAACAGTTTGTTTTCTACTTTAGATGTTGTGAAGGGAATCTGATGCTCCTAAGTCTACTGTGATATACCTCATAAGATTGTCATAAAAATCTACTTTTTAGCTTTTGTCATACTAAAAAATCTATACCTCATTGGCTCATCACAGTAACTTAAATTCAAACTAAAAAACTACAGTTTCCTCAAAACTAAACAAATGACTCTCTTGGAGGGCTGTAGAGACCATTTGATAATTACATAGACCATTTGCAATTCGGTTCTTTTACATCTCACATTTTGTAAGACCATTATAATTTTAACAATCTATCATGTCATTGACATTTATAAGAGTGCACTAGTAGAGATACATTGGGACAAAAGACTTATTAAGACATTGATTCATGTTTTTATCGTAATTGTTAAAAACAACATAGGGGATCTACCATCTCAAAAGTCTTTGCTTGGTGATCTACCATCTCTTAACTTGAAACGTAACTACCTGTTTCACATTTTACGTAATCTTAAATAGCTTATCAATATCAATATATATGATATTACTATGAAGTCGGTTTTGCATTCACAGTCCAGTCATTCACATATTGATATGACTTCGTACTTAATTGGGTTTTGGTGTCAAATGTTCTCACCACTTAACTAAGATTGGCATTCACACCGAAATTCCTCTTTTGGTATCTACTCATCCAAACTATAGCTCTTAATCACATACGTGTTTCTTAAGAACTAAGTTGACAAATTGGATACATTACCATCCCTAAACCCACCTCAACCTGAATCAAAACCCAAGACCAACTCTACCAAGTTCAATAATCCCAGATTGTATTTCACGGTATAAATTCAACCACTGTATATATATAATATGCAACATATTATTAACAAAACTCATTCACGACACACAATCAAAAACCCAGATACAAACTCGGAAAGAGTTATTAATATTACCTCGCTTGACGGTTTGCAGGGTCAATGAAGAGCTAGTCTTGGAAGTGGCTAGGATCGTCAGAGATGGAAATGGCAATGGCAGAGAGAAAGAGGACAAATCGGTCGGACCCAAGATCTTTTAATCCTAAATCAGAGATTAAAAGTTGAATCCCGCCTCTTCAAAACACAACACAAACCCTAAAACCTTCAAAGTTCGAGTTTTGAATACCTAATTTGATCGGGTTCCTTTTATAAGGAAGAGCTGATGCGAAAAATTGATTGTACCAAATAAACCCTAAATCCTCTTTCCTCCTTTCCTTGATTCTACAGAGAGAGAGAGAGAGAGAGAGAGAGAGAGAGAGAGATGGGTCGAGTAGATCAGCGGAGATGGAATTGAGAGCAGTGTATATTGTAAGGAGCATGGTCAGTTTTTTGTATGCTTAGTGATCGAATTGAGAGGACCAGAACCAATTAGTGGTTGGGAAGAGAGAAGAAGATGATAAGAGGCATGTGAGTTGCCCGTGCAATGTACAGTGAATTGTATATTAGCCCACGATTGTTATATACAAAATAGACTGTGTATGCTACAGGGAGATTGGATAGGCAGGAGAACTACTGGAAGCATCATGTGCATCCTTTGTCTAAGTTTAATTGTGATGCAGGGGTAAACTCATTTAATGGTAAAGCTAGTGTTCACGACTCCAATGGGGTTGTTATTGCTGGTCTAGCTTCAGTTTATCATTACATGATTGCTCGGCTTTGGGAGGTAAAGACGAATTTGATGGGAGTTGAGTTGGCCATTGATTACAATCTGAAGAGTGAAAAACTGCCACTAGATTATAGTTTTTGCACACAACATTGTAACCTTCTCAACTCTTCACAGGAGTTCACAGTGATAATAGCAGAACACATGTTTTTGCAAGTGGAAGGTGGTAATCAGAGCATGAATGACTCCCATCTACCGTTTTAGGTGAACCTAAGTGGTGTAACATAACACTAATCATCTTATAATATTTTTTTTTTATCAGAATCTATAAAGTTAAAATGATCTCCAAATTGTAACTCAAACTTTAGTTATGATGGCAAAAGTTATGTCACTGATACCTTTTTGACATTGTAGAGTGTTGTAAGTTGATCATTATCAAATTGCAGGGCATCCCGAAGTATCCAGATGTATGGTAAAATCAGGTTCTGAACCAAATTCATTACTACTTGACAGATACTTGAACATATATTCAAACTTTTGATACTTTCAACAACTGGTTTAATTACGAGCAAACCCTTATTTTTTTTTGCAGTCATTCTTCCAATATGTTTTTTTCAAAGCAAAGTAGAGATTTTTAAAATATATAATGGGTCTTGTTTATATTGACAGATAGATATTTAGACAAATAGATGAACATATATTCAGACTTTTGGTATTCCCAACAACTAGGTCATGGTCAACCACTTATTTTTCAGTCATTCTTCCAATCTTATTCTTTTTTGAAGTAAACATCCAAATACATAAAGGGTATTGTTTATACTATTCTTAAACTTGATGACAAATGGTTATTTAGACATATTATTGAACAAATATTTTGACAGATATTTGAACAGTGATTCTATGATGGTAACCTTATAGATATGAGTTCAATATGAACTGTGATTATACTTATATTCTTGTTTCAAGTTATTTGATGAGTGTTTGTTTGATTTAGTCCATAACAATAGCTCTGTATTTTACATTAAGTATATTAACAACATATGAACGTATTAAGTATTCATTTGTTATGCAAGTTGTTTCAAGCAATGACCACCGCCGCAACTCCATTTCTGCTCTGATCACCATTCCAGTCTCCATCAATCGCGATTGTGGTGACTCAATCCCGCCCCACTTTTATTCCATTGCTAATGAAACTCGATTGACACAATTTTTGGCAAACCCATCCCTTTCACCTCCAACGTCTCATATGTCGTTGTAGAAGACAAACTGGACAAGACCTCTTGAACCAAAAGTAAATAATTTGGCACATATATAACTTCTGGGTATGCAGATTATTGTCATGTAAATTTGTGCAAGGTAAATATATATGGTTTTTTAATTTTTTATTTATAGTGTTGTTCTTGGCAATTTCCACATTCATTAAGTTAGTATGTATTATTTTGTTTGCAATTTACTCCCAGAGATTGTGTATCATATAGTACCGGTCTAAAGAAGAATGCATTGATTTGAGTAGAATGCATTACGTAAGTTGTTTGTATTGTGGGTTTTCTTTGGCGTATCTGCATGGCTTTATATTAACTGGTTCTACCTCACAAGTTCATAATGCACAGTAGCTACTGGACAAATCTTTAGATAGATCTTCGGTAGCTATTCGACAAATTTTTAGTAACTACTTGACAAATCTTCTATAGTTACTTGAAAAATCTTCGGTTAGATATTCAATTAATCTAGAGTTTCTTTGTCTTAGATTTACCAATCCATATGCACCTTTGGATGACGAGGTCTGACTTGGCCTTTGTTGGTTTACATATTTACGCATATGGAGTTTGGAGACGGGCGACAAAGCATTTGCATACTCTTTCTCTCTACTCTCTTATTTCCTTGCTTCATATGGACATGTTTACGAATGATGTTTAAGTACCCTTAGTGTATTATTTGGAATCATGTAGAATGTTGTAATCTTATGTAATACATGTGAGATACTTGATACTAGGAACATAATGCCTATCTAAGTTTTCAGATATTCATTGCTAAAGTGTTTAATGTTATAAGTGTAAGGTCCCCTCATGTTATATGCTTGATTACATTATCGTTTTCCTTTGAAATATGATTGGTATGCATGCCCCCATTATGGTCGATAGGACTCTAATAGCTTCATTACTTCTTAGAGACTATCTGATCCTTTAAGTGTGAATGCACGCTAGTTGTTATCACTACCGGATTAAGAGACATTGCCGGCGACTTTAAGTCGCCGGCCTTATTTTTTTTTTGCCGGAATTGTCATTACCGGCGACTTGTCGCCGGCAATGCTGTCGCCAGAAATTGCCCGCCGGAGATAGCATTGCCGGCGACGGGAAAAGCCGTCGCCGGTAATGTCCTAAACATCACCGGCGACTTAAGTCGCCGGCAATGTCAGCGCCGCCGTGGCCGGAATTTGAAGACATTGCCGGCGACTTAGGTCCATGTCGCCGGCAATGCTTGGAAAAATTTTGAAAAAAAAAACACGGTTCTGGATTGGGCCCAATTCCAGAACCTGCATTAAAAGACATAAACCGTACAATCATACAAGTTCAACAGTACGCATAAATGTCCAACGTACAGTACAAATAGCAACGACGATACGAAAATTAACTACAACTACACGTCAGGGCCGAGGAACTTGCGGGTTAGGGTCGAAGTAATCCATGTACTCATTTGAACTCCGGTGGCTACCCTGGTCTTGCTGTGGCGGTGACTGGTGCGGTGGTGGTGGTGGATAACTAGGGAACACAGGGTGCGGGGGAGGTGTGGGGAACGGGCGTCCGGTAGTCTGAGCCTCGTACATGGTCTGCATCCATGTGAACATCTGTGTCTGCTGTGGACCATGTGTTGGTACTCGGCATCTCTGATTGCCTGCTGCTCGGCTATCTGCCTCTTTTGCTCCTCCAACTCCCTCCGCGTCCTCTGAAGCTCTGCTGCGAGGTTACGACTAGAAGCTGAACTTCTTGACCCGGTAGAGTATTCTGAAGTGTTCTTCAATACTCCTTCGCCCGTTGAGCCCATTCCCCTACAGTAGTAGGTATTCTTTCTAGTCCCGCACGCTTTTGCCATGATCTGAGCCGCTATAGGGCGATCAAGCGGATCGATCTGAGAGGCATACTGGGTGACTTCTTCCTCGGAGCAGTCAGGATGGTTAGTCCGAGCTATATTCATGGTCATTTTTGCGGTCGCCTCCTCCACTCTCGCCTAATTCCAGAAAACCGAAAATGAATAACGTATTAGCTAACAAAATAAATTAATATCGAAAAATAGTTTTATTAACACATGGAGAGGCAAAAGACTTACCGCTTCTTCAGGGCACTGCGGATAGAACTTCTGATGAATATACACCAACGGGTTCACTTCTTGTTGTTCCTACGCCTTAGTCGACCAACCCAAATACTTGAGTGAACCTGCATGATGGGCCCTGGTGTTTTACAATCTATTCGCCTGGTTCGTCTTCGAAATCGCCTTGTTTGATAAACATATGAAAAAAAATTAGTAACTAACTATTTCAATGTGATACGATACATTAGGCTTGTAAGATATATTTAGGATGCATACCTGAGCTATGGGGTGCTCGAAGTGGGCTATCAGCCACTTCCACTCGTACTCCCTAAACCGAAATTCGATAGGGGTAGAACCTCGGCCTAGCTCCTTGTATACAGTGTAATGGGAAGAAAACTCGTTCTTCCACTCTTTATACCTATATTAACACCAGGAAAAAAAAGTTAGAGATATTAAAACACTTGATAAAAAAAATCTAACTCGATATATACTCAAATAACTCGAAGCACACCACCTCATATGTAGTTGACGCTCTACCCACGTGTGAATAAGAACTTCATCCACGTCAAACCACACCTGCAATATGAATATATAAAAGGTAAAATTATATATTTATTCGGACTTAATTAATAAATGTAAAATTTACGTAATGAAAATACAATTTAACTCACACTCAGTGCATTATGCACTTGCATCTTTACGTAGATAGGCACAGATTCCCAATCTGGCCAAAGCATTGGGACCTTGTCCCGCACGATCGCCCCGGCCATGCTGACATATTTTCGCGTGGTGTCAAATGCCTCGATCACCTCGCCATCCTCATTTGCCCTTATGGGCGTTTTCCTTCCCCCGGTGGCCTGCTCAAGTCTCTTCCCGGTGCAGGTGCCTCTAGCCCCTTTCCGTTTTCCAGTCCCATTAACGAAATTGCCTAATAATACAATGTCAACAAATTGATATCATTAATTGAACCTATCGTAAGTCTTTAGTAATAATTAAGTAATCAATCTGATGTTAAATAAAATTTACCTGCATCGTCCGTTTGTTGGTTGGTGAACCTCACACTCCAAAGATACACGGGGTCGAACGGGATGAAGTTGTACGCTTCCTCCACGCTCAGGAACTCCGGCCGTCCTTCAACATAAATAGGCATCCCCCTATCATCGAATTCAGGGATCACAGGAATCTCGTCGGGTAGGAAGAGACCGAACGGCGGAGATAGACGAGGCCTGGACGATGAGGCGCCAGCGCCACCATCTGCCTCAGATGATTCCCGTGAAACGGGAGTAGGCACCGGGCGAATAGGGGGCATTCGGATAGCGGGAGTTTCTGATGGCCCCGTTGACTGTCGCTCGTCTGAGGGTCTGCTGACGGAGGGACGTCTGCTGACTGAGCGTCTGCTGACTGAGGCTCGAGGAGGCTCTACTTCCGGTTGCACGGCTGCGAATCGTGCAGCTTCCTCCTCAGCTCGCGCATCTAGCAAGGCTCTCGTGCGAGCATTCATCATTGGCCCACTGCGCGTGTTGCTAACTGCGGCTGAGGAGGAAGCTTGACTACTGCTCCCTCCACTATTTCGGGAACCTCTCCGAAGCCAATTTGCCGCAAAACCTCCTGGACACGGTAATAGTCATGGATTCGGTTCTATAACAAATCGGAACAGGAACCAAATGTAACCGGAACCGGGCGGAACCGGAACCGTTTGAACCCGGAACTGTTTGGAACTGGAACCGTTCGGTTTAAAATGGTTCCGGTTACAAACAGTTTCGGTTCTAAACGGTTCCGGTTCCACGCGGTTCCGGTTTAAAACCGTTCTGGTTCCAAACCGTTCTGATTTCCGATTTTTCACCTTAATTTATACGTTAAATTAACAACTATATCACCTTAATCCAAACACGTTAAATTCCGATTCCGATTTTTCACCTATTATACGTTAAATTAACAACTATATCACCTAACTTAACATATATACATACATCATTTCCGGCTTTAAATTTTCCACATATATATATACATCACATATACACTTTGTATACATCATGCATCTCAATTTCACCTAATTTTCACATATAGATATATACATCACATATTATTCCAAATCACCCTAGCTAATTAATTTTCCACATTTTTCAAACATACGTATATATATACATTGCATATAAATTAATTAATTTTTCACATATATACATCACATATATTTCTCCTTCACCCCACAATTATCCACATTAATTTGCCACATTTTTCAAACATACCTTAATTACATTTTCCAAATATTTTCCACATGCATACATACATCCCACAATTATCAAAAATTAATTAATCAAGCTAATTAAAATGCATAAAAATAAAATGTGGATTGAGAGAGAGAGAGAGGGAGAGAGAGTGAGCTTGCACCTGCCATGGTGGAGAGAGGGGTGACTTTCCGGCGACGGAGGTGAGGGGAGGAGGAAGAGGAGGAGGGGATGAGAGGAAATATATATTTGGGGTTTTTTTTTTCGGAGAGGGGAGAAGGGAGAGGAGGTGAGGGGAGGGGAGAGGGGAGGAGAGGAAGAGAGGATTGAGGAGAGGGAGATGAGGAAATTGATTGAGATGAAGAGAGAGGGGTTTTAGGGTTTGAGAGGGAAGAGAGATGAGAGAGATGTGAAGAAATGGGGAGCAGCTCGAGCTGCCCAGGAAATACCGCCACCATTGCCGGGGAGTTACGTGGTAACTCGTTGGTAATGACATTGCCAACGAGGTAAGTCGTGGGTAATGTCATTACCAACGAGTTGAACTCGTTGGTAATGTCATTATTTCCCGAAGATTATCCGATCGACCTATTTCCGACCAATTTCCGACTACAATTTCCCGAAGATTATCCGACTACAATTTCCGACTACAATTTCCCGAAGATTATCCGATCGACCTATTTCCGACCAATTTCTGACTAAATAATTTCCAACCAATTTCCGACTAAATAATTTCCGACCAATTTCCGACCATATATAACTACAATTTCCGACTACAATTTTCGACTACAATTTCCGACTACAATTTACGACTAGAATTTACAATTAGAATTTCCGACTAGAATTTCCGACTAGAATTTCCGACTAGAATTTCCGACTAAAATTAAATACGTACATCATTAATTAACGTACTAAGGATGATAATCGTAATCATCTTCATCACTTGAGTCTGACTCGGTTTCATAGGTAACCTCTGGCAATATGTACCGCTCCTCCTCACTAGAATCAGCGTCAACTTCATATGGATTAACATCGAGAAGTTCTGCTCCAGTAATTCGAACGACGCTCCCAGATCTCACATTATTAAGGCGAATCGTAGATGATTCCGGAATGTCAAAAGCGTTCGGCTCTTGGTATGCAGTAGCTTCCTCATCATCTGCGGTCTCACCAAGTGTGGCAGCACTGTATATGTTTCTATGAGCAACATGGTTAACCACCTTCCACGGGACTTTGTGAAGAAGATCGTCAAGGTAAAACACTTGTTTTACTGATGAGGCAAGAACGAAAGGGTCATCTTCATACCAGCTAGTAGCAGTATTCACCGAAAATGTTCCGTGCTGATCGGTCCTTGTGTTCTCCGGGCTAGTATCAAACCATCTACACTTGAACAAGTGCACTTTCATGCGGTTCCCATAAATTAGTTCAACAACTGAATGAAGGACACTGTAATAGTCAACGCCATCCTGCCCACCATGGACCATCACCCCACAATTCTGTGTTTTCAGTCGGTTGTCTCGATTTTCACATATAAATTTCACGCCATTGACCTGACACATCGAGTAAACTTTTGAAGCTATCGGTTTCATCGCCAGGACCCTCAATTCGTTTGACCACTCTGGGCAACCATCAATTGCTACATGGTTCATCTGAAAACGATAAGAAACCACACAAGAAATTATGAACATAGAAACCACAAAACCACGTACGTACACACATGCTATATAAGGAAAATGGCAATAAAAAATAGACATATACCGTTACCCATTGACCAAAGTAGTTTGCAAACGTCCTGTTGTGGTAATCAACATTTCCGGCAATAGCAGGGCAGTGAAGATGATAGTTTTTCCAATATTGTACTTCTTCACAGTTAATCAGTACCGACCAGTGGGCAATGGCTACCTCATTTCCATCCAACTTGTACGACTTTGGCAAGCTTCCCTGTACTACCACGTCATTGGAGATGATAGAAAGGTTGAACTGGGGTTCATCTATCGGCATCTGTTGTTGGGGGTCCTCAAGCGCTCCTAAATACACTTTGGTGTACGTTACACATTCGTGCGCAACATATGCTTCAGCGATACACCCTTCAGGTGCATATTTATTCTTCACATAGTCCTTGTAGGCTCCCACTTGTCTACAAGTTAACAAGTGCATGTTAACTAAGGTAAAAATAAGAATTTACATATAAAAACAGAGGCAAACCAAATGTGCTTATCATTTGTACCTTTCCATGGGATACATCCAAGTGTAGTGTACGGGACCGGTAAGCAACAATTGTTCGGGAAGATGGATCATTAGGTGAGGCATGATGTCGAAAAAATTTGGCGGAAATATCCTCTCAAGCTTTCACATGATAAAAATGATGTCATCTTGCATCTCCCTGAGATCTGATTTTTTAACTTCCCTGGTGCATAATTTCTGAAAGAATCTTGACAAGGCCACCAACGGCTCCACCACCTCTTTGGGCAGGTACCCTCGAATGAAAATAGGGAAAAGGCGTTGAAGCAGTACATGACAGTCATGACTCTTTAATCCGTACATCTTATTGTCCCGGAAGTTAACACACCTGCTTATATTTTCTGCATAGCCATAAGGATACCTGCATATATATATATATAGCTATAGGCAACAATTATATTTCTCCCATATAACCATAATCAGGTAAAAATTTAAGGCAAACCAATTTCCTGCATAGTCATATATAAGAATATATACCTGACATTACTCAGCCACCGAAAAATTTCATGCTTATGCTTCGGCTTGACGGTGTAAGGTGCTTGCAGCATTTTTCTCTTACCATCTCTTAACCACAAATGTTTCCGCAGTCCCATAGCTTTCAGATCAATGCGTGCCTTAGGGATGTCTTTTGTTTTCCCCATCCAAGTTAAGAACTGTGCCCACCACACTTTCACACACATTCTTCTCTATGTGCATGACATCTAGGTAGTGTCTGATAGGCAACCTGGGCCAGTAGGGGAGTTCCCAGAATATGCTCTTGTGTGTCCAAAACTTATACCTTTCGGGCATGTCTGGAATTGACGCCATTATGTCAGGATGATTGCTCAGCTGGCTAAAATCATATTCATTCAACACTTCCAAAATTTCTTCCCCTGTCCATCGCCTGGGTGCCACACCTGTTTCCACAGTCCCATCAAACGCGTCTGGATCCTGCCTAAATGGGTGATCATATGGAAGCCAACAACGGTGACGCATCTGAACAATTTTACTACAATGAGGACTGCAACAATCAACCGTCATGCACTCTGAACAAGCCCTGTAACCCCTGGTAACGTTGCCCGACAACATACCGCGGGCAGGAAAATCACTGATGGCGCCAACAAGTATGGCATGCATCTAGAACATCTCATTTTTGAACCTATCGTAAGTGGGGTGGCCACACTCACTCAGGTACTTAAGCTCCTCAATCAAAGGCCTCAAAGGGAGAGGGGATAAGGGAGAGGGGAGGAGGGGAGGGGAGAGGCGAGAAGAGGAAGAGAGGTTTGAGGAGAGGGAGGCGAGCTAGGTGAGGAAGATATGAAGAAATGGGGTTTTAGGGTTTGAGAGGGAAGAGAGAGAGGTGAAGAAATGAGGAAGCAGCTCAAGCTGCCTCCTGGGAAATACTGAGACCATTGCCGGCGAGTTACGAGTTAACTCGTGGGCAATGTCATTACCAACGAGTTAACTCGTGGGCAATGTCATTACCAACGAGTTAACTCGTTGGTAATAGTATTGCCCACGAGTTGATAAGCAACTCGTTGGTAATACTACTACCAACGAGTTGATAACTCGTGGGTAATACTATTACCAACGAGTTATCAACTCGTTGGTAATGATAATGATTCCTGACCAATTTCCGACCAATTTCCGACCATAATTTCCGACTATAATTTACGACTATAATTTTCGACTAGAATTTCCGACTATAATGTACGATTGATCGCGACTAGAATAAATACGACTATATATAATTTCTGATTATTAAGGCGAATTGTAGATGATTCCGGAATGTCAAAAGTGTTCGGCTCTTGGCATGCAGTAACTTCTTTATCATCTACGGTCTCACAAAGTGTGGCAGCACAGTATATGTTTCTATGAGCAACATGGTTTACCACCTTCCACGGGACTTTGTTGAAAAGATAATCAAGGTAAAACACTTGTTTTACTGATGTGGCAAGAACGAAAGGGTCTTCTTTATACCAGCTTATAGCAGTATTCACCGAAAATATTCCGTACTGATCGGTCCTTGTGTTCTCCGGGCTAGTATTAAACCATTTACACTTGAACAAGTTCACTTTCATGCGGTTCCCATAAATTAGTTCAACAACTGAATGAAGGACACCGTAATAGTCAACGCCATCTTGCCCACTATGGACCATCACCCCACAATTCTGTGTTTTCAGTCGGTCGTCTCGATTTTCACATATAAATTTCACGCCATTGACCTGACACATCGAGTAAACTTTTGAAGCTATCGGTTTCATCGCCAAGACCCTCAATTCGTTTGACCATTCTAGGCAACCATCATTTGTTACATGGTTCATCTGAAAACGATAAGAAACCAAGTACACCATAAATTATGAACATAGAAAAAGAAAACCACGTACACACATGCTATATAAGGATATAAAAAATAGATATATACACATATACCCTTACCCATTAACCAAAGTAGTTTGCAAACGTCCTGTTGTGGTAATCAACATTTCCGGCAATAGCAGGGCAGTGAAGATGATAGTTTTTCCAATATTGTACTTCTGGACAGTTAATCAGAACCGACCAGTGGGCAATGGCTACCTCATTTCCATCCAACTTGTACGACTTTGGCAAGCTTCCATGTACTACCACGTCATTGGAGATGATAGAAAGGTTGAACTGGGGTTCATCTATCGACATCTGTTGTTGGGTGTCCTCCAGCGCTCCCAAATACACGTTGGTGTACGTTACACACTCGTGCGCAAGATATGCTTCAGCGATACACCCTTCAGGTGCAGATTTATTCTTCACATAGTCCTTGTAGGCTCCCAATTGTCTACAAGTTAACAAGTGCATGTTATGATACTTAAAAAAATAAGAATTTACATATAAAAACAGAGGCAAACCAAATGTATGAATCATTTGTACCTTTCCATGGGATACATCCAAGTGTAGTGTACGGGACCGGTGAGCAACAATTGTTCAGGAAGATGGATCATCAGGTGAGGCATGATGTCGAAAAAATTTGGGGGAAATATCCTCTCAAGCTTGCACATGATAAAAATGATGTCATCTTGCATCTCCCTGAGATCTGATTTTTTAACTTCCCTGGTGCATAACTTCTGAAAGAATCTTGACAAGGCCACCAACGGCTCCACCACCTCTTTGGGCAGGTACCCTCGAATGAAAATAGGGAAAAGGCGTTGAAGCAGTACATGGCAGTCATGACTCTTTAATCCGTACATCTTATTGTCTTGGAAGTTAACACACCTGCTTATATTTCCTGCATAGTCATAAGGATACCTGCATATATATATAGCCATAGGCAACAATTATATTTCTCGCATATAACCATATATAAGTAAAAATTTAAGGCCAATTTCCTGCATATCCATAAGAATATATACCTGACATTACTCAGCCACCAAAAATTTTCATGCTTATGCTTCGGCTTGACGGTGTAAGGAGCTTGCGGAATTTTTCTCTTACCATCTCTTAACCACAAATGTTTCCGCAGTCCCATAGCTTTCAGATCAATGCGTGCCTTAGGGATGTCTTTTGTTTTCCCCTCCAAATTAAGAACTGTGCCCACCACACTTTCACACACATTCTTCTCTATGTGCATGACATCTAGGTAGTGTCTGATAGGCAACCTAGGCTAGTAGGGGAGTTCCCAGAATATGCTCTTGTGTGTCCAAAACTTATACTTTTCGGGCTTGTCTGGAATTGACGCCACTATCTCAGGATGATTGCTCAGCTGGCCAAAATCATATTCATTCAACACTTCCAAAATTTCATCCCCTGTCCATCGCCTGGGTGCCACACCTGTTTCCACAGTCCCATCAAAAGCGTCTTGATCCTGCGTAAATGGGTGATCATATGGAAGCCAACAACGGTGACGCATCTGAACAATTTTACTGCAATGAGGACCGCAACCATCAACCGTCATGCACTCTGAACAAGCCCTGTAACCCCTGGTAACGTTGCCCGACAACATACCGCGGGCAAGAAAATCACTGATGGTGCCAACAAGCATGGCATGCATCTGGAACATCTCATTTTTGAACCTATCGTAAGTGGGGTGGCCACACTCACTCAGGTACTTAAGCTCCTCAATCAAAGGCCTCAAATACACATCGAGACACTTTCCTGGATAACCCGGGCCCGGAATTAACAGAGTCAGCATATTGTATTCCTTCTTCATGCACATCCATGGTGGAAGGTTATACGGTACCAAAATAACTGGCCATATACTGTATTGAAGACTCATGTTGCCAAAAGGGTTGAATCCGTCAGATGAGAGCCCTAGACAAACATTTCGGACCTCTGCTGCAAAATGATCAAACTCCCTGACCATGTGCTTCCAAGCCTCTCCGTCGGAAGGGTGTATAAGGGTGTCATCGTCAGGCAAATTCCTCTCAGTCCACCATCTCATAGCTTCGGCCGTGAAAGCACACATGAACAACCGCTCCAGCCTATCCATAAGCGGGAAATATCGAAGTATCTTCACAGCTTTCTTGTTGCCTGCAGGAGTCAACTTATACCTTTCTGTAAAACATACCGGGCAGGCTTCAAGGTCTTCAAGATCTTTTCCCTATAAGAGAATACAATCATATCTGCATGCATGGATTTTGATGTAGGAAAGCCCAAGATCTTTCAGGATATATCGCACCTTATGATGAGTGGTAGGAAGACGATGACCGGGTGGCAGTAGCGAAGCAGTCCACTTCAAACAAGAATCAATAGCTTTGACAGACATTTTGTTCTCCATTTTGAGCTGCATCACTCCCATCACACTTTCAAGAACAGTCTTACTACAACCGTCGTACAACGGAATCTGTTGCAATGCAATCAGGTTGTTGTACTTTTCCATACCGCTTGTGTTGACCTGAGCTCCAGGTAATGGCTCGACTGGCTCAATATGGGGGAAACCCTCAACGACGGGAGGGACATTTGGTGCTTCATCAGCAAATACACCGCTCTCATGAGGAAACATATCATTGATTAACATCGATGTTGGATCATAGGATGAACTGCCCCTCTCAGCAAAATCTCCATGATCATAGCGTGGACTGGCCCTCTCACCAAATTGTCCATGATCATGCGGACCCGCTAACGATGTTTCACCGTGATAAATCCAACAAGTGTACTTATCCCAAAACCCGTATTTACTCAGGTGCTTCTGGACTTTATCAATGGGAAAACGAAATCGATCGCTGAAACACTTACATTCTTTACACGGGCAATAAAAAAGTGTAGTGTCTCCACAATTAGCCTTCACAAAATTCACAAAACTCCTAATTCCCTGGTGATATCTGACATCCCATCTTTCGAGGCTCATCCAACTCTTGTCCATCCTGAAAATTCTAACAATTTTACGTATTATATATACACACATTCACTACTAATAATCGACGCGATATCTCAATTCAACTCTAATTAAATCAACACATGCATGCATATATATATATATCGATCTAATCTCTGAATTTGATTCAGTACTCGATGATGGTATTCTTCTTTTTTTAGTTCAAAATGTATTTGACTAGGTAGGAGGCTCTCTTAAGCCTGGCTCCGATAGCACTACGATAATACCAGTCGTTGATTCAGACACAAAATAAGATTAACTACAAGCAGTTTTCTCGTTTCGGTGACATCAACAACATTTCATATCTCACGAATTGGATTTGATCAACACACACACATATATATATATACATACACATATACGTATATATACACGTACCTATATATATATAGCTTCCCGAGTGATCGAGTTTTCGACACGCGCCTTAATTTTGACAATACCGAAGGATCGATTTCAGAGCGTTTTCCTTCTTTCGATTTCACCGGATTTTTTTCGATCCAAATGAATGACTTGCTGCGATCGGCATCTAATATAAGAGGCATTGCCGGCGATTCATTCAATCGCCGGAAATGGAGACATTACCGGCGACATGTCGCCGGAATTTCGCCGGTAATGTTTCAAAACATTACCGGCGACCTCCTCCGTCGCCGGCAATGTCAAGCCAAACATTGCCGGCGAAATTCCGGTTGAAACATTACCGGCGAAATTCCGGCGACATTACCGGTAATGATGAACATTACCGGCGACTTTTCTGGTCGCCGGCCTTACCGGTAATGATAAACATTACCGGCGACATTACCGGTAATGTTGGCGACATTTCCGGTCGCCGGTAATGATGAACATTACCGGCGACTTTTCCGGTCACCGGCCTTGTTTTTGGAAATCTCGCCGGTAATGTTGCTTATTCCAGTAGTATATGCTTAGGAGAACATGTGTTAGCGGAATAAAATGTGAAGTGATTATGCGTATGTACCTCTTATGCACTAGTGTGTTGTATGTCTTGATGCAAATTGAGGACAATTTGGTTTTAAAGTGTGAGGTAATAGGTTAAGTCATATCAGTCTTTATCCTAAAAATTTGAAAATTTTGAGAAATTGGAATTCAAAAATATGTGTATTTTGGTGTGTTTGTGCCCTAATAATGGTTGTCGATGATGAAATTGAGCTAATGGCTAGCGGATTGCATGATTTTAAACATGTGTGAAGAAAAAAAGTAAACAATGCATTTTTAATCGGTTTAAAAGCATATATGTCTCTCAAAATGTGTGCATTTAAGAAAAAGAAGGATTAACATATATATTTCGAAGCTATCATTGCCTATGTGAGATTTTGAGCCGAATTATGCATGACTAGCTCATATAATGCACCATTTCTTTCATGTGTGATATCAATTGATTATATATGATCTAGAACTTGCTTTAATCTATGCAAAGCATTTTTCTGAATAATGAGTAGTTTCCAAAGATGATAGAGGCATTAGGATCACCACCATGGCCAAATATCTTTTGAACCTATGATGCATATATCCTTTAGTGAGCCAATTTGATCCTTTTTAATACAATCTTTTCTTCCATGAATACCACAAATACCTACCTAGCTTAAACACTTATCCTATCCCCTAACTCGACAAGCTAGCAAGCGATGATGAAGTCCTATTAGGATACGATTTTAGTGTTGTGCTTGTTGCAAAGAATGTCAAGAGATAAGTGTGAGGTGGAGGAGGTCTTGTGTTGGTCATTTTTTTATTGAGTTGTTGAGTAGTCAAAAAGAAAAGAAAAGAAAAAAAAAACAAAAAAAAAACTAGAAAAGAGAAAATAGTTCTACAAAAAGAGTTGTGTTTGAAAAAACACACCAAGAAAATTCAAAAATAGTGTGTATTGTACATAAAGAATGAGTGTTTTGAGAAGTAGTTTAATTTAAAAAAATAAAAGAAATAGTAGCTCCTAGAAGTAGTTTAGAATAACTTTATCATGTGAATTACTTGCTAGGTTGTTTGGTATTTGATTATCCTATCAATTTCTTTCGTTGAACCCCCCTTCCTTAAAGCCCCATTACAACCCAAATAAAAGTCCTCTTGATTTAAAACTCTTGTACATGGAACGGTTGAAGTAATTGGTTGAAGATCAAGCCTATGGAAAACATGTGATCAATTTGATTTTTGAGTGCAAACCCTAATCTTCTAAACATTTAAGTGCATTGAGTGATATCTTGTGAGTTAGATGGTTATGAACATCTTGGTTTGAATACATCTTAATACATGCATTTGATTTGACATGCAGCAAGTTAATTTGGTTTAATAAACATGCATTGATTTCATATTCTAATTGTGTTTAAGAGGAGTTCCATCTATTAGTCATCGTTCTTTGAGAGAAATATTCACCATTCCGGACACTTACATGTTTTTGTGTTTAGTCTTGTGATTCTTTTGTGTTTTGATTCTAGCATAGTTTTCTTTCTTTTCTTCTATGTTTGCTTAAGGACAATCAAAGCTTAAGTGTGAGGCAGTTTGTTAGGTCAATAATTATGTACTAATTATGTCCCTAACTTCAGGCTTATTACTTGTCTTTTATGAATATCATTTTTATAACGTTTCCTTTTTATTCTAAGAAATTTGGAGTTGGCACTGAAACACTATTGAAGATGGTAATTAATCAATTTTTGGAGAAACCAAGTACATTTCCGAAGTCACGATAGAATTTAGAGAAACTTTAGAAAAATGACAAAAAGTAGTCGCCAGAAGTTTTCGGAAGTTGTCGAAAAATCGCCAGATTTGTCCACAGCCAGCCGAACCACCAAGCAAGGCCCAAACACTTTGATCTAGGCCCAAGAGAAGCTCAAACCACCCAGGATACAAACCCTATATTATTGAAAGGGGAGTCGCACATTTTAAATTTGGAAATATTAGGCAAGGTTTGAACTTTAGCCTAAAAGCCTAAAAAATGGGATCTTAATTTATAGCCTTTAGATCAAACTTCATGGTCACTCTAGCACTTTTATGAATATCATTTTTATAACGTTTCCCTTTTATTCTAAGAAATTTGGAGTTGGCACTGAAACACTATTGAAGATGGTAATTAATCAATTTTTGGAGAAACCAAGTACATTTCCGAAGTCACGATAGAATTTAGAGAAACTTTAGAAAAATGACAAAAAGTAGTCGCCGGAAGTTTTCGGAAGTTGTCGAAAAATCGCCAGATTTGTCCACAGCCAGCCGAACCACCAAGCAAGGCCCAAACACTTTAATCTAGGCCCAAGAGAAGCTCAAACCACCCAGGATACAAACCCTATATTATTGAAAGGGGAGTCGCACATTTTAAATTTGGAAATATTAGGCAAGGTTTGAACTTTAGCCTAAAAGCCTAAAAAATGGGATCTTAATTTATAGCCTTGAGATCAAACTTCATGGTCACTCTAGCACATCTTAAGGCTAATAGAACAACTCATTTTATCCCCCTTATCCCATCTTGGTCGAGCACCCCAGGAGCCACTAACACAACACATCTCATTTGACATCTTTTATAGTTTTTGCATCAATAGATAGCCTTCAATCACTCCCTATCCCTTTAGCTCTTTCCTCCACCTCAAACCCCCTGTCTACCACCACAAAACCAGCTCCTTAAGATAGAGGTACCTTGCTTGGCTTAGTTAGGATTTGCTTAAAGAGATTAGGAAATGACTCTTAAGGGAAATAGATAAGCATACAACATGACTTTGGTTAAGCTTAAGGTGTGATTTTCTTATGCTTGAGCATGAATCTAAACACTCATGATGTCCAAATGGCTTAAGGATTTTTAGTTAAGCTTACAATATATACCGAGAGGCTTTGTAGCTAGTGCTGATTCTTTCGACTCGTAACCCAATAGGTGTGAGTTGAAAGTATTCTTTAATAGAGGCTTGGAAAGGGAAGCCATCCATAATTGTCACATACATTTACAATGAAACTCATTACGCGTGAAACACATTAAGAGTCTAGCACCAAAAGTCTAGCTCCTAATCGTCATTTACTTTATGCATCATGAATGGACTGAAACCTTTTAGAGTCCCAAAACGCCTAGGAGTTTAGCCCATAACTAAGCATGACCTGAAAGGGCTTGATTTAGACAATGAAACGATTCGTTCTTATGATCCAAAAGACATTTGAGAATATAAACCAGACTAAGCAACTTATGCCCTAAAATTGGACATTGTTTGAGAATCAAATAGTTAGGGGAGCGGGGATCCCTAGCCAACCATTCTTCTTTCTTGACTTTGTGATCATCTATATTTGCCAACTTGCATCAGTAGTAAATAATCAATCAATCTTTTGTTTAATCACTCATATTCGTCTAATCATCATTTGTGATGTTAAGTTTCTAAAGGACTTGACGTTGTGAGATACATTTTCATCTTTCGTGTTTCTTTGTTGCGTCAATTGTTTGTGTGTCATGCATATAAAGGACTTAACCGGAAAAATCTATAGACTGGGTGAAAGGACCCAATCCCGATTCAGTTACCTAAACCGGAATCAAACCCTTTCGAAAATACGAACCAACAAAAATTTTTCGAAATTTCGGCAGAGTTTCGTTACTAACGTGGAATTACCATAACCTGCACGCGGAAATTAACACTTCGTCCTATACCACAAAAAGCAAACCGTGGGCACCAATCCCATCCGGATTTCTCAACATCAATATAATCAACAACAATAAGTAAACTATACTATGTATATATGTATATCTGTGAAAATCCGCACAACATGTATCAGAATGTATCAGAGCGACCTCTAGAGTAAAACATATACAATATGTACATCAGTAGGTGAAACAAGAACCTACTGGAAAACACAGGTGACTCTGATCACTAGCCTCCAAACCGCGACGTGAAACACCAAACCTGAACTGCAAACTGGGCACGGAAACCGAAAATCCCAGGAGAAAGACAATAAACACGTTAGAGTGAGTGGACGAAAATAAATGTCTTTCACCAGTATATATATATGTTATAAAAACATATGCGAGTCCAGGTAAATGTAAACAACATAGTACACGAGGTAAAACTCATACTCCTCCGGTGTACTGAGCATGCAAGTAAAAACCCACGGGGTCACTCATGGACTCCACCGTGCTAGTACAGTCAGAATCACGGGGTCCCTGGCCCACACGTGATTCTAGCCGGAAATGGCTTCAGGACAAAGGTCTGCCTCCCCCCGGTAAAGACCTCGGGTCAGGAGTCACAACCTCCCCTGACATATGCCTACCATCGGGGATCAGCCGAGAGGCGAGTGTGTATCGATACAACAACGTAACCACGACTGTACTCTGTGTAAATCAAATCATAAACATTTCGATGCAAATGTATAAAACAGCATATAAACATATGTATACTCGTATACGTATATTCGTATAAGTATATCGTATAATCATAAAACACATGTCCATATATCCGAAATATCAATACGCATGCTCGAGTTCATAAATCATATAAAAGACTCGCAAGAATTCCGTGAAAAGAAAATTGTCCACTCACAGATCAGCTAGCGCGAACTCGCTCTAAACTCGTGGTCCGGCGGAAGTTCCCTCGCCCGAAGCACGATCACGATCCAGATCTCGATCACGATCTCCTGAATATTCACAAAATATAACTGATCAAAATTGTAGTCCACAACACTGTACGAATGCACGGAAACCAACCGTTTCCGGAAATACGAAATGCAGTGCAAAATGAATAACGGAAATCCCGAAATCCCAACTCGAAACCTCGTCTGAAAATCGGCTACTCAAATTAACCCGAAAACCTCCGTACGATAACCAGAGCGTGATTACGAGAAAAAAGACATTAAAAACGTCGAAATCTGAAAAGTTGACTTTTTCTCGCCGTTGACCGCCGGCGGCGGCGCGCCGTCAACGGTGGAGTTTCGCGGCCAAATTTTCCAGATCAAACCATCTCATCCATGCGAATCTCCTTCCCTTCTGTCACTAAGCCTAATTCCAACTCTATCCCTTCCAAAATCAAGCAAAACCAAACGGAAACCAAATCGGAATTCCAAATCGGGTTGCAACAAAAACTCTTCCCCAACTCCAATTAACCACACCATTAGACTCAGAGTGATGAGGGGAGTCGATTCCCCCAAGTTTCCCCTTCCAAAACTCGCCGGAACCATAACACCCATCACTACCGATCACCACCATTCGGTCCATAACCGAACTCCCTCAAACCTTAATCAATTCTCCTCAAACCACAACCCAACCTACTCGAAATCAAGAGGGGAAGAAAACCTTACCCTTGCCGGAAGCAGAGGTGGCCGGAAAATGGGTCGTCGGACGGTGGTTCCCAAACGGGAAATTTCCCCCTTTTGGTCAAACTGGTCAGCTTTCCTGTTTTGGAAAGTCAACGACTAGTCAATGCAAAACTGAATTTTTACGACTATTCTCGACTATTTTTCGACTTTTCGATATTTATCCTCGTCCCTCGGTCGATCAACGGTCCGGAATGAATATACGATATGATTCGGATAAGCTCGCAACAATCGGATAAACTCGTCGGAACCCGAAACTTCAAATAATCATAAAATATTCCTCGGTTATCAGAAAAATCTTCCGGAATCGCCCACGAACTCGAAATCATGTAATCTACACCTTCCGTGAAGATACTCAACTCAAATTCTCGACTGAAAACAAAGTCGCGAATCGAATCGGCAAACCACACAATATCGTAAAACTGCGACTAAAACCAAATCTCGAGAATCGTGCCAATCACACATCTGATTCTGGTTCGGGTCGTCACAAATCTACCCCCCTTAAAAAAAATTTCGACCTCGAAATTTACGTACCTGCTATGTGAACAGATGAGGATACTGCTCCCGCATACGCTGCTCGGTCTCCCAGGTGGCCTCCTCCACTGAATGGTTCTGCCACAAGACCTTCACCAGCGGAATCACATGGTGCCTCAGCTCCTGCTCACGTCGATCAAGAATCTGTACTGGCTCCTCAACATACGATAAGTCCTCTCTGATCGGCAACTGCTGTGGGACTAACACATGTGAAGGATCTGAGATGTACTTCCGCAACATCGAAACATGGATGACATCATGAACACGAGCCATCTCTGTCGGTAACTCAAGTCTGTAAGCAACAGCTCCAACCCTCTCCGTAATCTCATACGGACCAATGTACCGCGGTCGAAGCTTGCCACGCTTCCCGAAACGCACTACTCCCCTCCACGGAGATAGTTTCAGGAAGACCCAATCACCGACCTCGAACTCCAAGCTCTTCCTCCTCACATCTGCATAACTCTTCTGCCGATCCTGGGCAATCTTCAGTCGATCCCGAATAACCTGAATGTCCTCCATCGTGGTTTTCACCAAATCCGGACCAATGAGCCAACGCTCGCCCACCTCACTCCAACACAATGGAGTGCGGCACTGCTTCCCGTACAAAGCCTCGTAGGGTGCCATCTCAATACTGGCCTGATAGCTGTTGTTGTAGGCGAACTCGATCAAATGCAACTGCTGATCCCAGTTTCCACGAAACTGCAACACACACGATCTCAGCATATCCTCAAGAGTCTGAATAGTCCGCTCGGACTGCCCGTCAGTCTGAGGATGAAAAGCTGTACTAAATCGCAACTTCGTGCCCAAAGCTCGCTGCAACGCCCGCCAAAACTCAGAAGTGAACTGACTATCACGGTCAGAAACAATCGATACAGGCACACCATGCAAGCGAACAATCTCTGATAAGTACAACTTAGCCAGTCTGCCCACTGAAATCTTCCCTGGAAGTGCAAGAAAGTGTGCAGATTTCGTCAATCGATCAACGATAACCCAAATGCCAGTGTTGCCCGCCGAAGTACGCGGCAACTGATAGACGAAATCCATCGTAATGTGCTCCCACTTCCAAACTGGAATCTCAAGTGGCTGTAGTTTCCCTGCAGGTTTCTGCCTCTCCGCCTTCACCTGCTGAAAAATCAAACACCGACTCACGTACGCGGAAATCTTCCGCTTCATGTTGCGCCACCAATAGTACGCTCGAAGTGTACGAAACATTTTCGTACCTCCGGGATGCATCGCATACGCTGAACTGTGGGCCTCGTCCAGAATCTCCTTCTTCAAGTCCTCGTCCCTGGGTACACATAATCTGCCCCTGAACAACAACGTACCGTCGTCGCTCAAACGGAACTCTGTAGGCACACCATTCCGAATCATGGTCTTCTTGCCCAGCAAGTAAGGATCTGAATCCTGTGCTTCCCGTACCTGATCAACCAGTACCGGTCGAACCTGAAAGCTGGCCAACAAGGCTCCATCATCATCATACCCAAACACAGCACCCGTAGCCCGTAGCTCGGCTAACATCGATACTCTGGCCATACACATGTGAAACAACGAGGCTCCCGATTTCCGGCTAAGTGCGTCCGCTACAACGTTGGCCTTCCCTGGATGGTACTCAAACGTACAATCATAATCATTGATCAACTCCATCCATCGGCGCTGCCTCATGTTCAGATCCGGCTGTGTCCGCAAGTAAGTGAGATTCTTGTGGTCAGTGAAAATCTTACACTGAGCACCATACAGATAATGTCTCCAACTCTTCAACACTAAAACAATAGCGGCTAACTCCAAATCATGCGTCGGATAATTGGCCTCATGTGGTTTCAGTTGCCTGGAACCATATGCCACGACTCTACCATGCTGCATCAATACACAGCCAAGTCCCAACTTCGACGCATCGCTGTACACAACAAACTCACCACTGTCGTCTGGCAATGTCAGAACCGGTGCGGTAGTCAATCTCTCCTTCAGGAGCAAATAACTCTCCTCGCACGCATCAGACCACTCAAACTTGACGCCCTTCTTCGTCAACCTAGTCAGTGGTGTAGCTATCCGGGAGAAATCTTGAACAAACCGACGATAATAGCCTGCTAACCCCAAGAAACTCCGGATCTCCGGCACAGTAGTGGGTCGACTCCAATTCAGCACGGCCTCGATCTTGTCAGGATCAACACTAACTCCCTCGGCCGAAATCACGTGGCCCAGAAACTTCACACTATCCAACCAGAACTCACACTTGCTAAACTTTGCGAACAACTGATGATCCCGCAAAGTCCGCAACACCGCTCGCAAGTGCTTCTTGTGCTGGCCCACACTCCTCGAATATATCAAAATATCATTAATGAATACAATCACGAACTTGTCAAGGAATCGTCGAAACACCCGATTCATCAAGTCCATGAAAGCTGCGGGGGCGTTGGTCAACCCAAACGGCATAACCAGAAACTCATAGTGCCCATACCGCGTCCTGAAAGCTGTCCTGGCCACATCTGAATCCCGGATCCTCAACTGGTGATATCCGGATCGAAGATCAATCTTCGAAAAGACTGCTGCTCCCTTGAGCTGATCGAACAAGTCGTCAATCCGTGGCAACGGATACTTGTTCCTCACTGTAATCTGATTCAGCTTCCGATAGTCGATGCACAACCGCATGGACCCGTCCTTCTTCCGCACAAACAACACTGGAGCACCCCATGGAGAAACACTCGGTCGAATGAATCCTTTCTCCAACAACTCCTGAAGCTGAATCTGCAACTCCTTCAACTCTGCAGGTGCCATCCGGTACGGTGTCTTGGAAATCGGTCCAGTACCCGGCAATAACTCAATGGTAAAATCAATCTCCCGCACAGGGGGTATACCAGGTAACTCCGCTGGAAACACATCCGGAAACTCAGACACAACCTCAATACCACCAAGATCCGGCACTGCAGCTGTAGTGTCCACAACATGGGCTAAGTAAGCAACACAACCCTTCTTCATCAACCGATCCGCCCTCATCGCGGAAATCAAACACGGTAGGGAAGTGTTCTTCTCACCACGAAACAGTATCTCAAGCAACCCTGGTCGTCGAAATGCGACCTCCTTCCTGTGGCAATCAAACATAGCCCAGTGCGACTCCAAAAATTCCATACCCAATATCAGATCAAAATCCACAATATCAAGCAATAACAGATCTGCGGCTAAGCCATGGCCATCAACAAACACCTCACAATCTCGGTAAACATAACCGATGCTCACAACCTCACCTGACGGATACAACACTCTCCACAACCCCGGAAGTGGAGATGCAGGTACCGTAGCCAATGATGACAATCTAAATGATATGAATGAATGTGTGGCACCTGGATCTAACAATGCAACTACTGGAATACCAAAAACATGTAACGTACTGATAACGACCTCCGGTGATGCTCTGCCCTCACGCATAGTCATAGCATGAACTCTCGCCTGTCCGGCTGGTCGTCCTCGTTGGGGTTGTCCCTGCTGCCTACTCTGACCTACAAACTGTGCTGGTCGAGCTCCCGTAGTGGCACCTCGCTCTCCTCCGGAACTCTGAACCGCCTGTCCACCAGCACCATACGACTGAGGACACTCCCTCGAATAGTGACCCTCCTGGCAACAACTATAGCAAATAACAGGGCCTCGCCGACATGTACCAGGGTGATATTTGTTGCAGAATCTACACAATGGATAGTCCCTAGGTACAGGAAATGTACCACCAGTACGCCGAGGATAGCTAAAACCACTGGAACTCCCACTAGCCTGTGGTCGCTGTGGATGATCTCTCCTCCATCTAGATCTCTGCCTCGGTACACCAGCTGGTGGCCGATAAGATCCACCACCTGAGGATGAAGCTGAACCGGAAGTATCAGAACTCAACCTCTTTGAAGGCCCCTGACTCGGTCCACCTTCCTCCAACTGTCTCGGCTGGTACCTCTGCCGCTGTCTCTCCTGCTCAATATCCTCACCTCGGAGAGCTGCACTGACAAACTCATCAAAGTTGTTCCTCGGCATCGTAGTCAACGTCGCCTTGATGTTCAGATTCAATCCCAGCTCAAACCTGCGACACTTGGCTTCCTCTGTAGCCACCATATCCCGCGCAAAATGAGACAATCGAGTAAACCGATCCCGATACTCAAGTACAGACAAACCGCCCTGCCTCAAGTTCGTAAACTCCTCGTACTTGCGCTGCTGGGTAGCTTGATTAAAATACCTCCGCATAAACAAATCACGAAACAATGTCCACGGAGTATCCACAGGAACTCTGTCAGTGCTGACCCACCAAAAGTATGCATCACCTTCAAGTAAACCAACTGCGGCTACTGACATCTGCTCAGGTGTAAACTGCAGACGCTCACAAACACGCTCAATCTGAACCAACCATGCCTCGCATATCTCTGGATCCACTAAACCCGAAAACACAGTAGCACCCGCAGTGCGAGCCTTGACCACAGGGTCAAAACGCTCTTCCAAACGCAGCACTCACATCAGCAAGTCGCGCGTTCGGCGATCTTCATCAGGATCATCATCCCGATCAACACGGGGACCACGTCGAGGAGGCATCCTACTGATACAAGACAAGCATTAGGCACAAGCAGAAAGAACGTAATCATGAAACCGCAGATATTTGAGGACACACAACACCCGAAGTATTGATGAGTACCGCTGGCCAGTCGGGTCATCACTCCAGTCATGCTGTATCAACTCAAATACCCTAAGTGTCACAACTATAAGAGTCTACAGAATCTGACAACTTAATGCTCTGATACCAAGCTGAAAGGACCCAATCCCGATTCAGTTACCTAAACCGGAATCAAACCCTTTCGAAAATACGAACCAACAAAATTTTTTCGAAATTTCGGCAGAGTTTCGTTACTAACGTGGAATTACCATAACCTGCACGCGGAAATTAACACTTCGTCCTATACCACAAAAAGCAAACCGTGGGCACCAATCCCATCCGGATTTCTCAACATCAATATAATCAACAACAATAAGTAAACTGTACTATGTATATATATATATCTGTGAAAATCCGCACAACATGTATCAGAATGTATCAGAGCGACCTCTAGAGTAAAACATATACAATATGTACATCAGTAGGTGAAACAAGAACCTACTGGAAAACACAGGTGACTCTGATCACTAGCCTCCAAACCGCGACGTGAAACACCAAACCTGAACTGCAAACTGGGCACGGAAACCGAAAAGCCCAGGAGAAAGACAATAAACACGTTAGAGTGAGTGGACGAAAATAAATGTCTTTCACCAGTATATATATATGTTATAAAAACATATGCGAGTCCAGGTAAATGTAAACAACATAGTACACGAGGTAAAACTCATACTCCTCCGGTGTACTGAGCATGCAAGTAAAAACCCACGGGGTCACTCATGGACTCCACCGTGCTAGTACAGTCAGAATCACGGGGTCCCTGGCCCACACGTGATTCTAGCCGGAAATGGCTTCAGGACAAAGGTCTGCCTCCCCCCGGTAAAGACCTCGGGTCAGGAGTCACAACCTCCCCTGACATATGCCTACCATCGGGGATCAGCCGAGAGGCGAGTGTGTATCGATACAACAACGTAACCACGACTGTACTCTGTGTAAATCAAATCATAAACATTTCGATGCAAATGTATAAAACAGCATATAAACATATGTATACTCGTATACGTATATTCGTATAAGTATATCGTATAATCATAAAACACATGTCCATATATCCGAAATCTCAATACGCATGCTCAAGTTCATAAATCATATAAAGGACTCGCAAGAATTCCATGAAAAGAAAATTGTCCACTCACAGATCAGCTAGCGCGAACTCGCTCTAAACTCGTGGTCCGGCGGAAGTTCCCTCGCCCGAAGCACGATCACGATCCAGATCTCGATCACGATCTCCTGAATATTCACAAAATATAACTGATCAAAATCGTAGTCCACAACACTGTACGAATGCACGGAAACCAACCGTTTCCGGAAATACGAAATGCAGTGCAAAATGAATAACGGAAATCCCAAAATCCCAACTCGAAACCTCGACTGAAAATCGGCTACTCAAATCAACCCGAAAACCTCCGTACGATAACCAGGGCGTGATTATGAGAAAAATGACATTAAAAACGTCGAAATCTGAAAAGTTGACTTTTTCTCGCCGTTGACCGCCGGCGGCGCGCCGTCAACGGTGGAGTTTTGCGGCCAAATTTTCCAGATCAAACCATCTCATCCATGCGAATCTCCTTCCCTTCTGTCACTAAGCCTAATTCCAACTCTATCCCTTCCAAAATCAAGCAAAACCGAACGGAAACCAAATCAGAATTCCAAATCGGGTTGCAACAAAAACTCTTCCCCAACTCCAATTAACCACACCATTAGACTCAGAGTGATGAGGGGAGTCGATTTCCCCAAGTTTCCCCTTCCAAAACTCGCCGGAACCATAACACCCATAACCACCGATCACCACCATTCGGTCCATAACCGAACTCCCTCAAACCTTAATCAATTCTCCTCAAACCACAACCCAACCTACTCTAAATCAAGAAGGGAAGAAAACCTTACCCTTGCCGGAAGCAGAGGTGGCCGGAAAATGGGTCGTCGGACGGTGGTTCCCAAACGGGAAATTTCCCCCTTTTGGTCAAACTGGTCAGCTTTCCTGTTTTGGAAAGTCAACGACTAGTCAATGCAAAACTGAATTTTTACGACTATTCTCGACTATTTTTCGACTTTTCGATATTTACTCGTCCCTCGGTCGATCAACGGTCCGGAATGAATATACGATATGATTCGGATAAGCTCGAAACAATCGGATAAACTCGTCGGAACCCGAAACTTCAAATAATCATAAAATATTCCTCAGTTATCAGAAAAATCTTCCGGAATCGCCCACGAACTCGAAATCATGTACTCTACACCTTCCGTGAAGATACTCAACTCAAATTCTCGACTGAAAACAAAGTCGCGAATCGAATCGGCAAACCACACAATATCGTAAAACTGCGACTAAAACCAAATCTCGAGAATCGTGCCAATCACACATCTGATTCTGGTTCGGGTCGTCACACTGGGGTTAGCCAATCCTCGTGGATTCAACACTCGACTTCTATACAAATTATATTACTTGATCTCGTATACTTACGGGTAAGGGAAATACACTTAGCCTTAGACTAATTCATAGTCAAAAGGTTGAGGGTATAAATCTCTAACACACTTGACATACAGATTTGATTCCATGGCTAGTTATATGCAAATCAAAGAGAGACTATAAAATAAAACACACTAGTAACAACACTAGTATATTTGATAGCCAACACTAGTATTATTAGCCAACATTGGTAGTATGTTTAACTGCAATGGCAAAGGAGAGTGAAGGACATCCTAGTTCAACAAGGCCTTGCAAGACCATTGAAGGGAAAAGATGCAAAGCCAGAGAAGATGTTAGATGAAGATTGGGATGAGTTAGAGTCTAAGTGTGCTAGCACTATTAAGGCTTTATATTGTTGACAATATTATATATAATGTTAACGATGTAGATTTGGCACTCGAACTTTGGGAGAAAATGGAGAAGCTTTATCTTGGAAAAGGCTTGCAGACGAAGCTGAATTTGAAGCGAGATCTCTACAAGCTCAAGATAGGAGAAGGTGTGAATCTCATGGAGAATATGAACATGTCCAAATGATTGGTAAATCAACTAGGGAGACGTGAGGTTAAAATTGAGGACAAAGTTTAAGCCATTTTACTTCTTACCTCGCTTTCCAATTCATATGAGAATATTGATACTACAATTGTGTATGGTAAGGATACACTGACTGAAGATGGATGAAGTAGAATTGATTCTCTTATCACATGAAAAGAGAAGGAAAGCCAATAATTCTCAAGGTTTTGTCTTTATTGCTCATGAACAGAATCGTAGGGGAAGGTCAACTGCTAGGGGGTCTAGTGAGCATAGCAGGACCAAATTCAGAGGCATGGAAAAGGGAAAGCAATGCTACAAGTGTAAGGAGTGAGGACACATAACGCCGGATTGTCTATTGATAAAAGAGAAGGACGATAAGGGCTCAAATTGCTCCTTGGCTGGTGTAGACAAGATGTCTAAGAATTTTGGAGAATTTCTCAAAGTCTCCAAAGGTAATTATATTTTTTTTCTCAACATGATTGGATATTAGATAACGATTGTTCTCATCACCTTTGCTCTAGGAGAAAATATTTTGATATGTTTTAAGAAGTCCAAGGATTTGTGGTTTGGAGTGATGGCACAAGACGCCATGTCATGGGTATGGGCACTGTGAAGATCAAGATGTTCGATGGAGCAGTTCGCCAATTAGGTGATGAGGTGTATGTCCCAAAATTTTAGAGAAATTTAATATCCTTCAGCCAACTAGACTCTAAGTGTTGCAGGGTTTCGTCAACATGGGGAGTTATGAAAGTGTAATGTGGCTACCTGGTCTTAATGAAAGGAGAAAAGTGTAGAAGTATGTTCCGTCTGATAGGTAAAACTCAAACCTTGAAGGTTGTTAGGAAACATCGTGCATAAGAGAACGGGAACCTGAAATAGGTCTCGTTTGCGGGCACAACAGAAATGCTAGCCACATGTATTCAGGTTTTAGATGATGGTGAGAAGAAAAATCCTGCTAGGGAAGAGGTAAAGTCAAGGTCCCTCTTCAGAGCTGAATAGTGTTTGTTGACTTGGAGCAGTTACACATACCATTGACCATTATTGAATCAGGGGAAGCTAGTACCATATCCAACTGATTCTGCGATGTATAGGTGGAACAAGTACAAGGCCAATAGAGTGCTTGTGGGTATAGCAAGTGGTGTCTCAGTTTGAGATGAATTTCAGGGATTGAAGTGACGGTGCAACATTATCCACCTAAGTCGGCAGGGGGAGATTGTTGAGTTTATGCCTCCTCAATCGATAATTCATGCATTAGAATTTAATTCAAGGGGTTTATGTATTGGGGATAAATATATGGTGTTCATTCATGGTGGAACCTTATAGAAGAACATTTATGTGGAATCTTCATGAAAAAGATGGATGTGGAAGCTTTATAAAGAAGGATGAAAATGGAAGATTCATGAAAGAACATTAATTGAAGAAGATTCATGAATGGCTTCAATAAATGGATTTAGAAGCGTCTTTAAGCATTATATAAGGAGTAGGTCTTGGCCTGATTTGACATCATCAAGGAGAACACATCATAAGTGAGTGAGTGGGAGCAACTCTAAGGGTCTTCGGGTATAGAAGCAAGGTGAGTTGTGAGTGTTTCAAGAGTGTGCATAACTTTTGGGGTAGAGTGATCTTCTAGGTTGAAAGAGAGTGTACAAGAAGTATCCTATTGGATAGAAGGGCTTGGGTTGGGTATAAACTGGAGTGGCGTAATCTTGTACTTTGTATTCTCTCATAGTGAATGTGAAAACTCTCCGAGGACATAGGCAAATTATTTGGCTGAACTTTGTTAAATCTTGTTGTGTTCATGGCTTGTTTATTTTCTTTCTTCCACCTTTATTACTAATGCTTGCATGGCAGCATATTAATTTTCTAACAAATTTTTGGGCTCGAGGCAGCAGTGTCATGGGTCTCTGTTTAGGTCTGGGCCTACCAACTCTTCCAACGCATCGGTAAACCAAGTTGATCAGCTCTACTATGTTGTTCCGACAGCACGGAACTCCAATCGAAAACAGTCGTGACCGAACTGACTAAGGTCGGGTTTCACACTCGACTCTGCAACCGCCTCCGTTCACTACCCTCTTTACCATCAGATCGAAGCTCTGGGTCCACTCGTGCGATGCTGGAGGATCTCCGAATGGATCCTCAACGACTGATTTGAAATCTTAGGCCGGCCCCCAGAGCAATCCGTTATAGCCTCGGTTGTTTGGCATGATCTCTTCGCACACTAGTCACTCCGTCACCCGTGACACCGATCTTGCAGTGACGACCACCATCATCCCGTCCATTAATCCATAACACTTAAGATTTTAAATGTGACGACCCGGACCAGAATCAGCAGTGTGATCAGCTTACTTCATGAGTTACTGCGTAATCACAGATTTCTAACGGTTGTTTGAATCGCCAGGTTTGATAACGACTAAATCATTGGCCAAGAATTGGAGCTGAGTCTCTTCTCGAGAGTCGTTGTACGTGTGATTTCGAGTTCGTGGGCGGTTCCGGATCATTATTTGGACGACCGAGGAATAAATTATGAATATTTGAAGTTTTGACGGAATCGGGTTAAATTGGTGGCTCTCTTAGCGACTAAATTTTCGGGCGAGAATTTGGTTTCGGACCCTTCAAGAAAGATGTTGAGAATTTAATTTCGAGCTTGTGGGAACTTCCGGAGGATTATTCCGAGTTACGAAGATTAAGTTGTGAATATTTCCGATTGTTGATTATTTAGTCGGTTTAAGTATGTGTTTGGGTTGAACCGTTGACTTTTTATCGGTTTGGTCGATGTGTTTGAATTCGAGTGATAATTGAAGAATACGTCTAGTCGAGTTTGTTGCCGCGAGAATTATTGGAATCGGATTTACGACGCGAAAGTTACGTGCATTTGAAGTTTATCGAAAAGTGAATTATGGAGGTTTCTATTTTGGGTAAGTCTATATATGGAAGTTGCCTGTTTGGGCAAGTCAAACCTTGCCATTATGGGAGTTGACTGTGTTGACTCGGTCAACACGTGGAGGAGAGGTGGCGCGACACCTCCACGGCTCGCCGGCGGCGAGACACGTTCCGGCGACCTCCGAGCTCGCCGTTGGTCCCAAATGGTGCGCCTCGGCATCCCGAGTCTATTTTCGGCCACCCCTCACGGCGAGGGTGGCGGTGGAGAGGAGATTTTTCCGGCCAAAAATGGAGGATTTTGGGGGTTTCGGGTCGACATGAATCCGGTCGAATTGAGCTGTAATTTGGAGTGGGCTTTGAAGCTCTCATCACCTAGAAGCTACCATGTAAGTTTGGTGATTCAATTTCACTTGTGTATGGAGAATTTTGGATTTGAAATTTTGGTGATAATTCGGTTTATCATGAAATTTACATGGTTAGAGTGAGAATTGGCCTTCAATGCAGTTGTGAAAGTTGCTCAGTGGGTGATTTGGAGTGGAATAGTGGTTGCTCCGCCGTGAAATTTCCCGTTCGGGTGGCGCCGCCGCCGGCGGTGGTCAACGGCGGTCAACGGTCAACAGTTTGACTTTTTGGGGTTTTCGACAAGTTGCATGTCGTTTCACTCGAAATTGCGCCCCGATCGCAGTGGGGAGGTTCGTTTTTCGAATTGAGCGTCCGAAATTGTAGCGAGGTATTGAGGTGTGATTATCGGATTTTCGACGATTCGTCGACATTGAATTATATGTTTCCGAGAACGGTTGTTTCTCGTGATTTGATTTGAATTGTCGAATTATGATTTTGAGGAGTGGTTATTGTGGTTATTCAGGGGTTCGTGATCGTTTGTTTGGCGAGGGATTTTCCGCCGGATCACGGGTTAACGCGAACTGCGTTACGCTAGTCTGTGAGTGGACAATTTCTTTTCACGGATTGTTTGCGAGTCTTTATACACGTTTTACAAACTTGAGCATGCATATGAGATTTCGATTTTCACGAGCATGTGTTAGACGATTATGCTTATATCATTATATATTACGTATATGCATTTATATGCTGTTTATTGCATTTGCATCGAAATATTTATGATTTGGTTTACACAGAGTACAGTCTCAGTATATGTTGTTGTATCGATACACTCGCATCCCGGCTGATCCCTGAGGATGTGTACCGGGGGAGGCTGTGACTCCTGACCCGAGGCCTTTACCGGGGGGAGGCAGACCTCTGACCTGAGGCCTTTCTGGCTAGAATCACGTGTGGGTCTGGGATCCCGTGATTCGGACTGTACTAGCACGGACGTGTCCATGAGTGACCCCGTCGGATTTTTACTTGCATGCTCAGTACGCTGGAGGAGTATGAGTTTACCTCGTGTACTTTATTATATTTCTTTATCTGGACTCGCATATGTTTTTATAACATATATTAATTGGCGAAAGACATTTATTTTCGTCCACTCACTCTAACAGTTTTCATGTCTTTCCCCTGGGCTTTTCGGTTTCCGTGCCCAGTTTGCAGTTCGGACTCTGGTGTCGCACGTCGTGGTCGGAGGCATAGTGCTCAAGCTACCTTGTTTCTTCCAGTAGGTTTATTGTTCTACCTACTGTGGTATACGTATATGATTATACATTAGAGGTCGCTCTGAGTATTCTGTTGTATATATTATATGATTTTACTCCAGATTTCAGTAAAGTACAGATATATTTACTACTTTACATTATTGTTGATATATTAAGAAATCCGGATGGGATTGGTGCCCACGGTTTGATTTTTGTGGCATAAGATGAAGTGTATTTTCCGCGTGCAGGTAATGGTAATTCCACGTTAGTAACGAAACTCTGCCGAAATTTTGTTGGTTTGTGTTTTCGAAGGGGTTCGATTCCGGTTTAGGCAACTAAATCGGGGTTGGGTCCTTTCATCAAATAAAAAAATAATATGCGATAAATAGATCTTTAGAGTCTATTTTGTCGAAACTTGTCACTTGAGTATGTAGGTAAATGGGTTGGATATTAGTTTATTAGATAATTGTGATGGCTTAGATAAGTATTATATATTTGCACTGGGCTTAAACTTTTTTTCTTTTTTCACAAGAAGAATGGTATTACAAGGGGAGAGTTAGGAATGTTAGACTTGAAATGTTTGGGTATTTGATTATATTGGTGGGATTTTTTATTTTCCGATACTGTTTTCGACGGGTTGAAAATCAAGTAAATTGTGTCCGGGGAGACGTCTTCAACGGGTTGAGAAGATGGCTCGTCGGGTCGAAGAAACACCTAAAACTGATATGAATTTTCGATATCTGTTTTCCACGGGTCAAAAATTTCCATCAACGGGTCGAATTTGGACAATTTTGGAGATAGTAGCATGCCTTCGACATGTTGAGATGATGCTTTGATGGGTCGATGATGCAAAATGTGTGACCGTGGACCATCTTTCAATGGGTCGAAAGAAATATAGAAAAAATTTTGACGGGTCGAAAATTTGTAGGATCAAAAACATCATCTCTTTTTGTCTCGTTTTTATGATATTTTGGTGTCATAGTGACATAAAGGTATGTATAATTTGAACCATTCACGCAATATGTATGAAAATAACCATTTTTAACACTTTCAAATACCGAAAGGAAGAAAACTTTATTATTTTGCCAACATGTGACGACCCAGACCGGAATGGGTATAGTAATTGGCTTAATCTGCAAGTTTCACGAGTAATTGTGGTTTAGCGTAATTAATCGGATATGCAACTTCGTTCACGACTTAAATTTCGGGCACGAATTTGATTTGGGTTTGTTTGTGGAAAATGTAGAGAATTTGATTTCGAGTTCGTGGGAGCTTTCCGAGGATTTTTCGGATAATCGAGGAATATAAAATGAATATTTGAAATTATCGTCGAGTTAGTCGTGTTTACCCGTTCGAGTTTGAGTTATCCAAATTGTGGATAGAGCCGAGTTGCGATGTATAAATAGCCGAAAAACCGTAAAATTATCGAAAAATTACATTTTGGGCCGTTTAACACGCGTTGACCGAATTGGACCTGTGTTGACCCGTTGACCATGTGGGTTGAGTTGACCCGGTTTGAAACTCGCCGTCGGACTTGCCGTTTCCGACCACTTCCGGCCACGATTTTAATAGGTATAGCTTCCCCTTGTGATTTGTAATTGTTTAGAACTTGATTTGATGAGAATTGATTACGAATTGAGGAAGAACGAAGAACTTGAAATTGGGGTATTTCGGCGGAATTGGGTGGTGGATTCTGGCGAGATTCGGTGTCGGGGTTGTGGGGGGAAAGGTTCCCCTTCACTTCACGATGCTTTCTGGGTGATTAGGCTTGATTTTGGATGAGGTTTGATGTGGTTTTGGTTGGTGACCGAAGGAGGAGTTCCGGCGTTGCTTTCGGGCCGATTTCCGGTGATTTGCGACGGAATTGGAGGTTGTGGTAGTGGAGAGATATGTTGGGCTCGAGGAGGAGAAGAAATCTGGGTTTTCCTCGCCGAGAAATCTCTCCGGTGATGGCGCGGCGGCGGCGGCGACGGCGGCGGTCAACGGCAGAGCTCCGGCAAGGCGTTGACTTTTTAGATTTTTGCCAAGTTTTATACCGTTTTGCTCGTAATCGCGCCCTAATCGTAGCCTTGAGGTTTTCGAGTTGATTTGAGAAGCGGATTTTAAGTTGAGGGTTTATATGGAGTATTTGGAGGTTTTCGACGATTATTTTGTATCTGAATTATATGTTTCCGGAAATGGTTGGTTTCCGAGGTGTGGTACAGAGTAATGAATTTTGATTTTGATCAGTTATATTTTGTGATTATTCAGGGGATCGAGATCATACATTTGGCGAAGGGTCTTCTGCCAGATCTCAGGATTAGCGCATTTGCGCACTGTGCATATCTGTGAGTGGATATTTATTTTCACTGTCGTAGCGAATTCTTGATTTCAGAATTTATTTCCAGTATAGTATTGAGATTATTTATTGTTTTTGGAGGTATTGTTTTATATTTTATTTGTGATGGTATTTACTTAGTATCGATGCATTGGCTACTCGGCTGATCACCGGTAGTACAGTTCCAGGTTTGAGTGATTCTCCTGATGTGCCCACTAGGCTTGAGAGATTCGCCTAGTCTATCACCGTCGGACTTGAGAGATTCGCCTGACACCTCCATTTATTTTAAGAACTCGCATTTTTTTTATGTTATATAAATGGTGAAAGGCATATGATTATTTTCGTCCACTCACTCTAACGATTTTATTTGCCTTTCCCCTGGGCTTTTCAGTTTCCATACCCAGTTTGCAGTTTGGATTCTGGTGTTGCACGTCGCAGTCGGAGGCTTAGTATTCGAGCTACCTTTCTTTTTCAGTAGGTTTCTTGTTTAGCCTACTGTTGTGTATTTATGTATATATATACTAGAGGTCACTCTGAATACTCTGATGTTATATTTTCATATGATTTTCCTAGATTTCTGTAAAGTTACAGCTTTTGTTTATTATTTTACATTATGATATGATATTGAGAAATCCGGATGGGATTGGTGCCCACACTTTGGCTTTTGTGGCATAGGATGAAGTGTGTTTTCGGGTGCAGGTTAATGGCAATTCCGCGTTATAGTGAAACTCTGCTGAAATTTCTATGGTTTTTGCAAGTTCGTGTTTTCAGAAGTGGTTCGATTCCAGTTTAGGAAATTAAATCGGGGTTGGGTCCTTTTAGCTTGATATCAGAGCATTAGGTTTCAGGTTCTATAGACTTCTGTAGTTGTGATACTATGGATATTTGAGTATGTACAGCATGTTTGGAGCGATGACCCGACTGGCCAGCGGTAACTCATCAATGCTTCGGGTGTTGTATGTTTTCAAATATCTGAAGTTTCATGATTACGTTCCTTAATCAAGTTTCATGCTTCGGGTGCTTTACATCTAATGCTTTTCTCTTATCATAAGATGCCTCCTAGACGTGGTTCTCGTGTCAATAGGGATCTGGATCCTGATGAGGATCGCCAGACGCATGACTTGCTTATGCGAGAATTGCGTTTGGAGGAGCGTTTTGACCCTATGGTCAAAGCTCGAACTGCTGGAGCAATTGTTTTCTCTGGTTCAGCTGATCCAGAGATATGTGAGGCTCAGTTGGTTCAGGTTGAATGAGTTTGTGAGCGTCTGCATTTCACTCCTGAGCAGATGACAGTGGCAGCAGTTGGTTTACTTGAGTCTAATGCATACTTCTGGTGGGTTAGCACCGATAGAGTTCCGGTTGATACTCAGTGGACATTATTCAGGGATTTGTTTATGCGGAGGTATTTCAACCAGGCTACACAGCATTGGAAGTATGAGGAGTTCACCAACTTGACACAGGGTAGCATGTCAGTACTTGAGTACCGGGACAGATTTACTCACTTATCTCAGTTTGCTCGTGACATGGTAGCTACAGAGGAAGCCAAGTGTCGAAGATTTGAGTTGGGCTTAAACCTGAACATCAAGGGGACATTGACTACGATGCCTCAGAATAACTTTAATGAGTTTGTGAGTGCTGCACTTCGAGGCGAGGACATAGAGAAGGAAAGGCAGATGAGATTCCAGTCTCGACGATTTGAGGAGGGTGGACCGAGTCAGGGACCTTCCAAGAGGCTGAATTCTGACACTTCTGGATCAGCATCATCATCTGGCAGTAGATCATATAGACCACCAGTTGGTACAGTTAGACAGAAACAAAGATGGAGGAGGGATCGACCACATAAACCACAGTCCAATGGGAGTTCTAGCAGATCCAGCTATCCTCGACTCACCGGTGGCACTTTTGTTGTACCGAGGGAGTATCCATTGTGCAATCTCTGCAACAGACATCATTTTGGTCCTTGTCAGCGAGGCCCTATCGTTTGCTATCGTTTTGGCCAGGAGGGTCACTATGCGAGGGAGTGTTTCCAGCAAGCTAATGTTAGTGGACAGTCAGCTCAGTGTTCAGGAGGAGATCGAGGTACCACTTCTGGAGCTCGACGAGTACAGACTTCTAGACAGGGCGGACAGCAGAGTCACCCTCAGCGTGGATGACCAGCCGGGCAGGCCAGGGTTCATGCTATGTCATTGCGTGAGGGCAGAGCATCACCAGAGGTTGTTATTGGTACGTTGCATGTTTTTGTCTATCCAGTACTTACTTTGCTAGATCCAGGTGCTACACATTCATTCATAACATTTAGATTGTCATCTTTAGCTACTATGCCTTCATCTCCACTTCCGGGGTTATGGAGGGTGTTGTATCCATTCGGAGAGGTTGTAAGTATTGGTTGGGTGTATAGGGATTGTAAGATCTTTATTGGAGGTTATGGGTTAGCCGCGGATTTGTTATTGCTGGATATCGTCAATTTTGATGTGATTTTGGGTATGGACTTCTTGGAGACACATTGGGCTATGTTTGACTGTCACAAGAAGGAGGTTATGTTTCGACGCCCAGGTTTTCTAGAGATACTGTTTCGCGGTGAAAAGAATACTTCATTGCCATGTGTGATTTCAGCGATGAAGGCTGAGCGGATGATGAAGAAGGGTTATGTTGCATATTTGGCTCATGCGGTGGATACTACGGCTGCTGTACTAGACATTGGTGATATTGAGGTGGTTTCTGAGTTTCCAGATGTGTTTCCGGAGGAATTACCAAGTGTGCCTCCAGTTCGAGAAATCGATTTCACCATTGAGCTTTTACCAGGCACTGGACCCATATCGCAGGCACCGTATCGTATGGCGCCTGCGGAGTTGAAGGAGCTACAGATTCAACTTCAAGAGTTGCTGGAGAAAGGTTTCATACGACCTAGTGTATCACCGTGGGGTGCTCTTGTACTATTTGTGCTGAAGAAGGATGGTTCCATGCGGTTGTGTATTGATTACCGGAAGCTGAATCAAGTCACCGTGAAGAACAAGTATCCGTTGCTGCGGATTGATGACTTGTTTGATCAGCTCAAGGGAGCTTCAGTCTTTTCGAAGATTGATCTCAGGTCTGGATACCATCAGTTGAGGATCAGAGAGCCAGATGTGGCCAGGACAGCTTTCAGATCACGATATGGGCATTATGAGTTTTTGGTTATGCCGTTTGGGTTGACCAATGCCCCCGCAGCTTTTATGGACTTGATAAACAGAGTGTTTAGGCAGTTTCAAGACGAGTTTGTGATCGTGTATATTGACGACATCCTGATTTACTTCAGGAGTGTGGGCCAGCATAAGAAACATCTACGAGCTGTTTTGCTGACTTTGCGGGATAATCAGCTGTTTGCGAAGTTTAGCAAGTGTGAGTTTTGGTTGAATAGCGTGAAGTTTTTGGGTCATGTGATATCTGCTGAGGGAGTCAGCGTAGATCCTAACAAGATTGAAGCCGTGTTGAATTGGAGTAGACCTACCACCGTACCAGAGATCAGGAGTTTTTTGGGTTTGGCAGGTTATTATCGGCGCTTAGTGCAGGATTTTTCACGGATTGCCGCTCCACTCACTAGACTGACGAAAAAAGGTGTCAAGTTCGAGTGGTCCGATGCATGTGAGGAGAGTTACTTGCTTCTGAAGGAAAAGTTGACTACTGCACCTGTTCTGACTTTACGTAACGACAGTCGAAAGTTTGTGGTTTACAGCGATGCATCGAAATTAGGACTTGGTTGTGTTTTGATGCAGCATGGTAAAGTGGTGGCTTACGGTTCCAGGCAGTTGAAACCACATGAAGTCAACTATCCTACGCATGATTTAGAGTTGGCTGCTATTGTATTAACCTTGAAGAGTTAGAGACACTACTTGTATAGAGCCTAGTGCAAGATATACACAGATCACAAGAGTCTCACCTATTTGCGCACGCAGTCAGACTTGAATATGAGACAACGCAGATGGATGGAGTTGATCAATGACTATGATTGCACCTTTGAATATCATCCAGGGAAAGCTAATGTTGTTGCTGATGTACTCAGTCAGAAATCTAGAGCTTCATTGTTTCATGTGTGTGTGGCCAGAGTTTCCATGTTAGCAGAGCTACGGGCTACAGGAGCTGAGTTTGAGTGAGATGATGATGGAGCCTTGTTGGCTAGCTTCCAGGTTCGACCGGTATTGGTTGATCAGGTTCAAGAAGCTTAGGATGCGGATTCCTATCTGTTTGACAAGAAGACCATGATTCAGAATGGTGTGCCAATAGAGTTCCAGTTGAGTGATGATGGTACATCGCTATTCAGAGGTAGATTATGTGTACCCAGAGACGAGAGTTTGAAGAAAGAGATTTTAGACGAAGCTCATTGTTCTGCTTATGCTATGCATCCTGGCGGTACGAAGATGTTTCGTACACTTAGAGCTTATTACTGGTGGCGAAATATGAAGAGGGAGATTGCTGCATATGTGAGCAGATGTCTTATTTATCAGCAGGTTAAGGTCGAAAGGCAGAAGCCTGCGGGAAAGTTACAGCCCTTGGAGATTCATGTTTGGAAGTGGGAGCACATCACCATGGATTTCATGTATCAGTTACCGCGTAATTCGGCTGGTAATACTGGTATTTGGGTTATTGTAGACCATTTGACGAAATCCGCTCATTTCCTTGCACTTCCAGGAAAGATTTCTGTGGGCAGATTGGCAAAGCTGTATTTGGCCGAGATCGTTCGTTTGCATGGTGTGCCTGTATCCATTATTTCTGACCGAGACAGTCAGTTTACTTCAGAGTTCTGGTAGGCATTGCAGCGAGCGTTGGGTACCAGATTGCATTTCAGTACAGCTTTTCATCCTCAGACTGATGGGCAGTCTGAGCGGACTATTCAGACCCTCGAGGATATGTTGCGAACTTATGTTTTGCAGTTTAGAGGAAATTGGGACCAGCAACTGCATTTGATCGAGTTTGCTTACAACAACAATTATCAGGCCAGTATCGACATGGCACTGTATGAGGCTCTATACGGGAGGCAGTGTCACACTCCCTTGTGTTGGAATGAGGTAGGCGAGCGATGGCTTATTGGACCTGATCTGGTGAAGAGCACCACAGAGGATGTTCAGATTATCCGAGATAGATTGAAGATTTCCCAAGATCGCCAAAAGAGTTATGCTGATGTGAGAAGAAAGAGTCTCGAGTTCGAGGTGGGCGATTGGGTCTTCCTGAAACTGTCTCCTTGGCGAGAAGTTGTTCGTTTCGGGAAGCGTGGCAAGCTTCAACCACAGTATATCAGTCCGTATGAGATTGCGGAGAGGGTTGGTGCCGTGGCTTACAGGTTAGAGTTGCCTCCGGAGATGGCGAGGGTGTACGATGTTTTCCATGTTTCGATGTTGCGGAAATACATTCCTGATCCATCACATGTTTTGGCACCACATCAGCTTCCTATTCGGGAAGATTTGACATATGTGGAAGAACCAGTACAGATTCTCGATTGGCGTGAGCAGGAGTTGAGGCACAGAGTCATACAGCTTGTGAAGGTCTTATGGCAAAATCATTCAGTTGAGGAAGCCACCTGGGAGACCGAGCAGCATATGCTGGAGCAGTATCCTCATCTGTTCACCTAGCAGGTACGTAAATTTCGAGGTAGCACTACCACATTAAGTACCATTGCCGGCGACCTAAAGTCGCCGGCCTTTGTTTTTTTTTCGCCGGAAATTTGGCGCCGGTGAAAGTATTACCGGCGATTTATTTTTCAAGTCGCCGGCAATGCTTAAGGGCATCACCGGCGACTCAAGTCGCCGGCAATGATTAAGGGAATTACCAGCGACTCAATTTTGTGCCACCGTGGCCAAAAATTGAGGGGTATTGCCGGCGACTTTGGTCTAAGTCGCCGGCAATACCCGGAGAAATTTGTCAAAAAAAAACTGGTTCTGGATTGGGCCCAATTCCAGAATCTGCACTGAAAAACAGATACCGTACAAATACAAGTTCAACAGTACACACATAATTGTCCAACGTACAGTACAAATAGCAACAATACGAAAATAAACTACAACTACACGTCAGGGTCGAGGAACTCCCGCGTCAGGGTCGAAGAAATCCATGTAATCATTTGAACTCCGGTGGCTACCCTGGTCTTGCTGTGGCGGTGACTGCTGCGGTGGTGGATCACTGTGGAACACAGGGACCGGGGGAGGTGTGGGGACCGGTTGTCCGATAGTCTGGCACGCGTACATCGTCTGCATCCATGTGAAGATTTGTGTCTGCTACTGGACCATCATTCGGTGTTGCTCGACCAGCACCTGGTACTCGGCATCTCTGACTTCCTGCTGCTCGGCCAATTGCCGCATCTCCTCCATCTGCCTCCTTTGCTCCTCCAACTCCCTTTGCGTCCTCTGAAGCTCCGCTGTTAGGTTAAAGTTCCTAGAAGTTGAAATTCTTGACCCGGTAGAGTATTCCGAAGTGTTCTTCAATACTCATTCGCCCGCCGAGCCCATTCCCCTGCAGTAGTAGGTATTCTTTCCAGTCCCGCACGCTTTGCCATGATCTGAGCCGCTATAGGGCGATCAAGCGGATCGATCTGAGAGGCATACTGGGTCACTTCTTCGTCCGAGCAGTCAGGATGGTTGTTTCGAGCTATATTCATGGTGACTTTTGTGATAGCTTCCTCCACTCTCGCCTAATTGAAAAGCGAATATGAATAACGTATTATTAAACGAGTTAAATTAATAGAGAAAAATAGTTTTATTAACACATGCATATGTGAAGTACAAAATAATGAGGCGAAAGACTTACCGCTTCTTCAGGGCACTGCGGATAGAACTTCTGATGAATAAACACCAACGGGTTGACTTCTTGTTGTTGCTGCGCCTTACTCGACCAACCCAAATAGTTGAGTGAACCTGCATGATGGGCCTTGGTGTTTTTCAATCTGTTCTCTCGGTTCGTCTTGGAAATCGCCTTGTTTGATAAACATATGTAAAAAAATTAGTAACTAACTATTTCAATGTGATACGATACATTAGGGTTGTAAGATATATTCAGGATGCATACCTTCACTTTGGGGTGCTCGAAGTGGGCTACCAGCCACAGCCACTCGTACTCCCTAAACCGGAATTCGCTAGGGGTAGAACCTCGGCCTAGCTCCTTGTACTGTGTGTAATGTTTTGAAAGATCGTTCTTCCGTTCTTTATACCTATATTAACACCAGAAAAAAAAAGTTAGAGATATTAAAACACTTGATAAACAAAAATCTAACTCGATATATACTCAAATAACTCGAATCACATCACCTGATATGTAGTTGACGCTATACCCACGTGTGAATAAGGCATTCATCCACGTCAAACCACACCTTCAAGATGAATATATAAAGGGTAAAATTATATATTTATTTAGACTTAATTAATAAATGTAAAATTTACGTAATGAAAATACGATTTAACTCACACTCAATGCATTATGCACTTGCATCTTCACGTAGAGAGGCACAGATTCCCAATCTGGCCAAAGCATTGGGACCTTGTCCCGCACGACGGCCCCGGCCACGCTGGCATACTTTCGCGTGGTGTCAAATGTCTCGATCACCTCACCATGCTCATTGGCTCTAATGAGCGTTTTCCTTCCCCCGGTGGCCTGCTCAAGTCTCTTCCCGATGCAGGTGCCTCTAGTCTTTCGTTTTCCAGTGCCATTAACGAAATTGCCTAATAATACAATGTCAACAAATTGATATCATTAATTGAACCTATCGTAAGGCTTAAGTAATAATTGTTGTAATCAATCTTGTTAAATAAAATTTACATGCATCGTCCATTTGCTGGTTGGTGCACCTCGCACTCCAAAGATACACGGGGTCGAACGGGATGAAGTTGTACGCTTCCTCCACGCTCAGGAACTCCGGCCGTCCTTCAATATAAATAGGTCTCCCCCTATCATCGAATTCAGGGATCACAGGAATCTCATCGGGCAGGAAGAGACCGGACGGCGGAGATGGACGAGGCCTGGACGATGAGGCTCCAGCACCATCTGCCTCAGATGATTCCCGTGAAACGGGAGTAGGCACTGGGCCAATAGGGGGCATTCGGATGGAGGGAGTTTCTGATGCCCCCGTTGACTGTCGCTCGTCTGTGGGTCTGCTGACTGAGCGTCTGCTGACTGAGGCTCGAGGCTGGACTGGGGGTTGCACGGATCCGGATCGTGCAGCTTCCTCCTCTCCTCGCGTAGCTAGCAACATTTGTGTGCGAGCATTCATAATTGGCCCACTGCGCGTGTTGCTGACTGCGGCTAAGGAACCTTGACTGCTGCTCCCTCCACTATTTCTAGTCCCTCTCCGTTTAATGACTCCAAGCCAATTTGCCGCAAAACCTCCTGCACATCCAACAATTAGTCCTGGATTCGGTTCTATGAAAATTAAGGATGGAACCGTTTGGAACCGGAACCGTACGGACCCGGAACCGTTTGCAACCGGAACCGTTTGGAACCGGAACCGAACGGACCCGGTTCCGGTTGTAGAGGTTATAGGTTCCAAACGGTTCCGGTTCTGAACGGTTCCGGTTACAAACGGTTCCGGTTACAAACGGTTCCGGTTCCAAACGGTTATCGGTTACAACAATGAGTCCTGAATTCCGTTCTATGAAAAACCGGAACCGGAACCGTTTGGAACCGGAACCGTTTGGACTCGGAACCGTTTGCAACCGGAACCATTTGGAACCGGAACCGTTCGGTTCCGGTTCTGGTTATAGCGGTTATAGTTTTCAAATGGTTCCGGTTCCAAACGGTTCCGGTTCCAAATGGTTATCGATTCCAACAATGAGTCCTGGATTCGGTTCTATGAAAAACCGTTTGGAACCGGAACTGTTTGGAACCGGAACCGTTTGGAACCTGAACCGTTTGAACCCGGAACCGTTTGGAACCGAAACCGTTCGGTTTCAAACGGTTCCGGTTCCAAACAGTTCTGGTTCCAAACAGTTCCGGTTCCAAACGGATCCGGTTCCAAACGGTTCCGGTTTCAAACGGTTCTGGTTCCGGTTTTGTTCTGGTTCCAAACGGTTCCGGTTCTGGTTTTTCATAGAACCGAATCCAGGACTAATTGTTGGAACCGATAACCGTTTGGAACCGGAACTGTTTGTAACCGGAACCGTTTGAAATAGGAACCGTTTGGAACCGGAACCGTTCGGTTCCGGGTCTAGCGGTTCTGGTTCCAAACGGTTCTAAATGCGGTTATGATATCGTACATTAAATTAAACATTAAACATTAAATTAAATTGCATCATATCATATCGATCATTACGAATATAATTATCAAAATATCAATTAATTATTACCCAAATGCTTATTTAACCAATTAATTAAGTTAACAAATATACCTTAAATTATCAACTATATCAATTAATCCAAATCACCTTAATTTGCCCAACACCCTAAATTACCTTAAATTACCTATATCAATGAATCCAAATCACCTTAATTTGCCCATATATGCAACACCTTAAAAATACAATATAATTATGAACTATATATATCAATTAATCCACCCAAATCACCTTAAATTACCTAAATATTTTCCACATATATACATCACCTTAAATTATCAAAAATTATCAAAACTTAATTATATACATCACATATATACATATATACATCACCTTAATTAAATTTTCCACATATATACATCACATGTATACATCACCTTAATTAAATTTTCCAAATATTTTCCACATACATACATCACATATATACATCACCTTAAATTATCAAAAATTAAAACATCACCCAAAACTTAATTAATCAAGTTAATTAAAATGCATAAAAATATAATTAAAATGCATATATATACATAATTATAAAAAAAAAATTGAGAGAGAGAGAGTGTGACGACCCGGACCAGAATTAGCAGTGGAATCAGCTTGATTGATGAGCTTGCACGTAGTTGCAGAGTTGCGACAGTCGTTTTAATCGCCGAAGCTTCTTAACGACTAAATTATTGGCTGAGAATTGGAGCTGGGTCTCTTCTCGAGAGTCATTCTATATGTGATTACGAGTTCGTGGGTGGTTCCGGATCGTTATTTGGATGACCGAGGAATTAACTATGAATATTTGAAGTTTCGACGGAAACGGATTTAAATGGCAGGTTTGTTCGCGACTAAATTATCGGACGAGAATTTGGTCTCGGCTTCTTCACGGAAGTTGTTCAGAATTTAATTTCGAGTTCGTGGGAACTTCCGGAGCATGATTTGGAGTTACGAGGAATTAGTTGCGAATTTTGCCAATTGTTGATTGTTTGGTTGATTTAATTGTGTGTTGGTTCGAAGGGTTGACTTTTTATCCATTTGGCCGATGTGTTTGACTTTGGGTGATTATTGAAGAGTATGTCGAGATGAGTTTGTGGCCGCAAGAATTATCGTAATTGGATATACGACGAGAAAGTTACGCGTGTTTAAAATTCGTCGAAATGGATAATTACAAGTTTCCTTTTTGGGAAGTATAAATAGTGGACTTGCCTTATTGGGAAAGTCAAAGACTGAAATAAATGTTGACCTTGTTTGACTGATTTGACCGAGAGGAGAGATGGCTCACGATGGACCTTCACGGCCTCGCCGGTGACGGCGACTTTCCGGCCACTTCTTGGCTTGGTCCTTGGCCGTCTGACTCGCCGAGTTGCCCTCGACCCCGTGCCGTCCTCCTCACGTGGTGGAGCTCACGGTGGAGAGAGAATTCATGGACCAAAGTTTGGGATTTTTGGGTTTAATGGTGAACTCCGATTTCGGACGAATTGAACTTCAAGAGGTACTAGGTTTTGTAACCCTCTTCATTGTGATTCTAACCATATAAACATGGTGTTCTAATTCGATTTGAGTGTGGAGAATTTTGAGATTGAAATTTGTGGAACAATTCGGTTCTTCATGAAATTGGATGAGTTAGAGTGAGAATTGGCCTTTGTTGTAGTTGACAAAGTTGCTCAGTGGGTGATTTTGCATGGAATAGGGGTTCCTCCGCCGGAAAATCTTCAAGTTGGCGGCGGCCCCACCGTTGACGGCGATCAACGCGGCGGTCAACGGTCAACGGTGGTCAAACTTTGACTTTTTGGGATTTTCGACAAGTTGCATGTCATTTCACTCGAAATCGCGCCCCGATCATAGTGGGGAGGTTCATTTTTCGAGTTGAGCGTCCGAACGTAAAATGAGGTATTGAGGTGGTATATATGGTTTTTCGACGATTCGTCGTATTCGGATTTCGTATTTCCGAGGACGGTGGTTTCTCGTGATTTGTATTGTATTGTCGGATTATGACTTTGAATATTGGACATTGTGGATATTCAGGTGTTCGTGATCGTTCGTTTGGCGAGAGATTTTCCGCCGGATCACGGGTTAACGCGAACTGCGTTACGCAAGCGTGTGAGTGGACAAGTTTCTATTTTCACTGTTGATTTTTCGAGTTCGTGGATTTATTGATTTCCGTATTTAATTATACGATGATTGTGATATATGTTATTTTCGGAGGTATGTTATTATGTGTTATTGGTGATTGGCATTTATTGCATCGATGCTACCAGAGTTGAGAGATTCCTCTGGCCCAGAGTTGAGAGATTCCTCTGAAGCAGGGTTGAGAGATTCCCCTGAGTGCCGCCGGGGTTGAGAGATTCCCCTGGCCTTTCACCGTCAGGTTTGAGCGATTCACCTGACGTCGGGCTTGAGAGATTCGCCCGACAACCTCCATATATATATGTGTGTTGTGTTTTCCGAACTCGCATTGTTTTATATTGAGTATGTTTATAAACTGGTGAAAGGCATATGTTATTTTCGTCCACTCACTCTAACGTTTATCGTTTTATCTGCCTTTCCCCTGGGCTTTTCGGTTTCCGTGCCCAGTTTGCAGTTCGGACTCTGGTGTCGCACGTCGTGGTCGGAGGCATAGTGCTCGAGCTACCTTATTTCTTCCAGTAGGTTTATTGTCCTACCTACTGTAGTATATTTATATGGTAATGTATTAGAGGTCGCTCTGAGTTCTCTGTTGAATTTGTTATACGATTTTAAACCCGGATTTCAGTAAAGTACTATTATATGTATTGTTTACTTTACTGTTGAGATATTGAGAAATCCGGATGGGATTGGTGCCCACGGTTTGCTTTTTGTGGCATAGGATGAAGTGTATTTTCCGCGTGCAGGTAATGGTAATTCCACGCTAGTAACGAAACTCTGCCAAAATTTCGAAAAGTTTTTGTTGGTTCATGTTTTCGAAGGGGTTTGATTCCGATTTAGAAAGCTAAATCGGGGTTGGGTCCTTTCAGAGAGAGAGAGAGAGAGAGAGAGAGGAAGCTAGGACCTGTCATGGTCGAGCTCGGCATCGAATTCCGGCGACGGAGGTGAGGGGAGGAGGTAGAGGAGGAGGGGAGGAGGAGAGGAGGAGGGGAGGAGAGGAAATTGAGATTTGGGGTTTTTTTTGTGTGGAGAGGGGATAAGGGAGAGGGGAGGAGGGGAGGGGAGAGGCGAGAAGAGGAAGAGAGGTTTGAGGAGAGGGAGGCGAGCTAGGTGAGGAAGATATGAAGAAATGGGGTTTTAGGGTTTGAGAGGGAAGAGAGAGAGGTGAAGAAATGAGGAAGCAGCTCAAGCTGCCTCCTGGGAAATACTGAGACCATTGCCGGCGAGTTACGAGTTAACTCGTGGGCAATGTCATTACCAACGAGTTAACTCGTGGGCAATGTCATTACCAACGAGTTAACTCGTTGGTAATAGTATTGCCCACGAGTTGATAAGCAACTCGTTGGTAATACTACTACCAACGAGTTGATAACTCGTGGGTAATACTATTACCAACGAGTTATCAACTCGTTGGTAATGATAATGATTCCTGACCAATTTCCGACCAATTTCCGACCATAATTTCCGACTATAATTTACGACTATAATTTTCGACTAGAATTTCCGACTATAATGTACGATTGATCGCGACTAGAATAAATACGACTATATATAATTTCTGATTATTAAGGCGAATTGTAGATGATTCCGGAATGTCAAAAGTGTTCGGCTCTTGGCATGCAGTAACTTCTTTATCATCTACGGTCTCACAAAGTGTGGCAGCACAGTATATGTTTCTATGAGCAACATGGTTTACCACCTTCCACGGGACTTTGTTGAAAAGATAATCAAGGTAAAACACTTGTTTTACTGATGTGGCAAGAACGAAAGGGTCTTCTTTATACCAGCTTATAGCAGTATTCACCGAAAATATTCCGTACTGATCGGTCCTTGTGTTCTCCGGGCTAGTATTAAACCATTTACACTTGAACAAGTTCACTTTCATGCGGTTCCCATAAATTAGTTCAACAACTGAATGAAGGACACCGTAATAGTCAACGCCATCTTGCCCACTATGGACCATCACCCCACAATTCTGTGTTTTCAGTCGGTCGTCTCGATTTTCACATATAAATTTCACGCCATTGACCTGACACATCGAGTAAACTTTTGAAGCTATCGGTTTCATCGCCAAGACCCTCAATTCGTTTGACCATTCTAGGCAACCATCATTTGTTACATGGTTCATCTGAAAACGATAAGAAACCAAGTACACCATAAATTATGAACATAGAAAAAGAAAACCACGTACACACATGCTATATAAGGATATAAAAAATAGATATATACACATATACCCTTACCCATTAACCAAAGTAGTTTGCAAACGTCCTGTTGTGGTAATCAACATTTCCGGCAATAGCAGGGCAGTGAAGATGATAGTTTTTCCAATATTGTACTTCTGGACAGTTAATCAGAACCGACCAGTGGGCAATGGCTACCTCATTTCCATCCAACTTGTACGACTTTGGCAAGCTTCCATGTACTACCACGTCATTGGAGATGATAGAAAGGTTGAACTGGGGTTCATCTATCGACATCTGTTGTTGGGTGTCCTCCAGCGCTCCCAAATACACGTTGGTGTACGTTACACACTCGTGCGCAAGATATGCTTCAGCGATACACCCTTCAGGTGCAGATTTATTCTTCACATAGTCCTTGTAGGCTCCCAATTGTCTACAAGTTAACAAGTGCATGTTATGATACTTAAAAAAATAAGAATTTACATATAAAAACAGAGGCAAACCAAATGTATGAATCATTTGTACCTTTCCATGGGATACATCCAAGTGTAGTGTACGGGACCGGTGAGCAACAATTGTTCAGGAAGATGGATCATCAGGTGAGGCATGATGTCGAAAAAATTTGGGGGAAATATCCTCTCAAGCTTGCACATGATAAAAATGATGTCATCTTGCATCTCCCTGAGATCTGATTTTTTAACTTCCCTGGTGCATAACTTCTGAAAGAATCTTGACAAGGCCACCAACGGCTCCACCACCTCTTTGGGCAGGTACCCTCGAATGAAAATAGGGAAAAGGCGTTGAAGCAGTACATGGCAGTCATGACTCTTTAATCCGTACATCTTATTGTCTTGGAAGTTAACACACCTGCTTATATTTCCTGCATAGTCATAAGGATACCTGCATATATATATAGCCATAGGCAACAATTATATTTCTCGCATATAACCATATATAAGTAAAAATTTAAGGCCAATTTCCTGCATATCCATAAGAATATATACCTGACATTACTCAGCCACCAAAAATTTTCATGCTTATGCTTCGGCTTGACGGTGTAAGGAGCTTGCGGAATTTTTCTCTTACCATCTCTTAACCACAAATGTTTCCGCAGTCCCATAGCTTTCAGATCAATGCGTGCCTTAGGGATGTCTTTTGTTTTCCCCTCCAAATTAAGAACTGTGCCCACCACACTTTCACACACATTCTTCTCTATGTGCATGACATCTAGGTAGTGTCTGATAGGCAACCTAGGCTAGTAGGGGAGTTCCCAGAATATGCTCTTGTGTGTCCAAAACTTATACTTTTCGGGCTTGTCTGGAATTGACGCCACTATCTCAGGATGATTGCTCAGCTGGCCAAAATCATATTCATTCAACACTTCCAAAATTTCATCCCCTGTCCATCGCCTGGGTGCCACACCTGTTTCCACAGTCCCATCAAAAGCGTCTTGATCCTGCGTAAATGGGTGATCATATGGAAGCCAACAACGGTGACGCATCTGAACAATTTTACTGCAATGAGGACCGCAACCATCAACCGTCATGCACTCTGAACAAGCCCTGTAACCCCTGGTAACGTTGCCCGACAACATACCGCGGGCAAGAAAATCACTGATGGTGCCAACAAGCATGGCATGCATCTGGAACATCTCATTTTTGAACATATCGTAAGTGGGGTGGCCACACTCACTCAGGTACTTAAACTCCTCAATCAAAGGCCTCAAATACACATCGAGACACTTTCCTGGATAACCCGGGCCCGGAATTAACAGAGTGAGCATATTGTATTCCTTCTTCATGCACATCCATGGTGGAAGGTTGTACCGTACCAAAATAACTGGCCATATACTGTATTGAAGACTCATGTTGCCAAAAGGGTTGAATCTGTCAGATGAGAGCCCTAGCCAAACATTTCGGACCTCTGTTGCAAAATGATCAAACTCCCTGACCATATGCTTCCAAGCCTCTCCGTCGGTAGGGTGTATAAGGGTGTCATCGTCAGGCAAATTCCTCTCAGCCCACCATCTCATAGCTTCGGCCGTGAAAGCACACATGAACAACCGCTCCAGCCTATCAATAAGCGGGAAATATCGAAGTATCTTCACAGCTTTCTTGTTGCCTGCAGGAGTCAACTTATACCTTTTTGTAAAACATACCGGGCATGCTTCAAGGTCTTCAAGATCTTTTCCCCATAAGAAAATACAATCATATCTGCATGCATGGATTTTGATGTAGGAAAGCCCAAGATCTTTCAGGATATGTCGCACCTTATAATGAGTGGTAGGAAGACGATGACCGGGTGGCAGTAGCGAAGCAGTCCACTTCAGCCAAGAATCAACAGCTTTGACAGACATTTTGTTCTCCATTTTGAGCTGCATCACTCCCATGACACTTTCAAGAACAGTCTTACTACAACCGTCATACAACGGAGTCTGTTGCAATGCAATCAGGTTGTTATACTTGTCCATACCGCTTGTGTTGACATGAGCTCCAGGTAATGGCTCGACTGGCTCAATATGGGGGAAACCCTGCACGACGGGAGGGACATTTGGTGCTTGATCAGCAAATACACCGCTCTCATGAGGAAACATATCATTGATTAACATCGATGTTGGATCATAGGATGGACTGGCCCTCTCAGCAAAATGTCCATGATCATAGGATGGACTGGCCCTCTCACCAAATTGTCCATGTTCATGCGGACCCGCTAACGATGTTTCACCATGATAAATCCAACAAGTGTACTTATCCCAAAACTCGTATTTACTCAGGTGATTCTGGACTTTATCAATGGGAAAACAAAATCGATCGCTGCGACACTTATATTCTTTACACGGGCAATAATGAAGTGTAGTGTCTCCACAATTAGCCTTCACAAAATCCACAAAACTCCTAATTCCCTGGTGATATCTCACATCCCATCTTTCGAGGCTCATCCAACTCTTGTCCATCCTGAAAATTCTAACAATATCACGTACTATAAATATATATATATATATACACATTCACTACTAATTAATTAATAAATCATCATTAATTACATTCGAATTCATCCGATTAATTAACAAAAGTCGACCCATGCATGCATATAAATTAAAAAATATATATATATATATATACCAACAATTCACAATTACAAATTAACATGCCTGTATATATATAGACATATTAACAATTAATATTCACAAAATAATTTTATATCCATACATATATATATACACAAATTAACATATTTTCATCGAAATAATCTCAAATCCACTCAAAATCAACAGGCAATCACTCGAAATCAACAATATATCCACTCTATTTGCGTATCAAACCAATAATCGATATCTCAACTCTAAATCAACACATGCATATATATATATATATCGATCTAATTAAATCAACACACATATATATATACATACGTATATACGTACCTATATATAGCTACGTATATAGCTTCCCGAGCGGGTTTTCGACACCTTTTGATAATACCCAAGGATTTCAGAGCGTTTTCCTTCTTTCGATTTCACCGGATTTTTTTCTATCCAAATGAATGAGCTGCTGCGATCTGCAGCTGATATAAGAGGTATTGCCGGTGATTCATTAAATCGCCGAAAATGGAGTTATTGCCGGCGAAATTCTGGCCAAAAATTGCCGGAAATCCTTGAAACTTATTGTCGGCGACTTTCTCTGTCGCCGGCAATAATTTTTCACCATTGCCAGCGATTTTCCGGCCGAAATTTTGCCGGCAATGGTTAAGAGATTATTGTCGGCGACGGAATAGGTCGCCGGCAATAGTTTTAAGCATTGCCGGCGACTTTTCGGACTTTTGCCGGCGACGGAGCAAGTCGCCGGCAATAATGAGCATTGCCGGCGACTTGCCCGGTCGCCGGCCTTTTTTTTTGAAATATCGCCGGCAATGGTTGTGACGACCCGGACCAGATTCAGCAGTATGTTCAGCTTGATCGATGAGTTACGGCATAGTCGCAGTTGTCCGACGGTTATTGGAATCGCCGAGTTTATTAACGACTTAATTATTGGCCGAGAATTGGAGCTGGGTCTCTTCTCGAGAGTCGTTGTACGTGTGATTTCGAGTTCGTGGGCGGTTCCGGATCGTAATTTGGACGACCGAGGAATTAGTTATGTATATTTGAAGTTCAGATTTAAATGGTGGGCTACTTAACGACTAAATTACCGGATGAGAATTTGGTTTTGGCTTCTTCACGGAAGTTGTTCAGAATTTAATTTCGAGTTCGTGGGAACTTCCGGAGCATGATTTGGAGTTACGAGGAATTAGTTGCGAATTTTGCCGTTTGTTGATTATTTAGTCGATTTAATGTGTGTTGCTTCGAAGGGTTGACTTTTTATCCGTTTGATCGATATGTTTGACTTCGGGTAATATTTGAAGAGTATGTTGAGACGAGTTCGTGGCCGCGAGAATTATCGGAATCGGAATTACGACGAGAAAATTACGCGCGTTTGAGGTTGTCGAATTGGATAAACTTGAGTTTCCAAATTGGGAAAGGCTATAAATAGCAGGTTACCAAAAGGGGAAAGTCAGCACTTACCATAATGGATGTTGACCGAGTTGACTGAGTCAACTCGGTGGGAGGAGGAGGAGGCCGACGGGAAGCCACGGCTCCACGACGGCGAGGAGGATTCCGGCGATCCCACGCCTTGATTTTGGACTCTTTCCCTTCCCCTTGATGTCACGAACTCATCCCCGGCCTTGTATTCCGGCGTGGCTCACCGGAATGAGTGGAATTTCCGGCATGAAACGGTGAGAAAATTGAGGTATTCGGGTTTCATGTTTTTGATCGATTCGAGCTGAAATTTTGGATGGGCTTTGTTGCTCTCATCCTCTTGAAGCTACTGTGTAAATTTGAAGCACTAATTTTGCTTGAATTTGGAGAATTTTGGATTGGAAGATTTGGTACCAATTCGGGTTTTCATGAAATTGAGGTAGTTAGAGATTGAATTGGCTTTTGATGCAGTTATGGAAGTTGCTCAGTGCACGATTTTGAGTGGAACAAGGGTAGCTCCGCCGAGAAATCTTCCGGTCAGTGGCGGCGCCGCCGTGGGCGGCGGTCAACGCGGCGGTAAACGGTCAGAGTTGACTTTTTGACTTTCGGCAAGTCGCATGTCATTTGACTCGAAATCGCGCCCCGATCGCAGCGGGGAGGTTCGTTTTTCGAGTTGAGCGTCCGAACGTAAAGCGAGGTATTGTGGTATACATATACGGATTTTCGACGATTCGTCGACTTTGAATCACGTGTTTCCGAGAACGGCTGTTTCTCGTGATTTGTATTGCATTGTCGGACTATGACTTTGAATATTGGACATTGTGAATATTCAGGGGTTCGTGATCGTTGTTTTGGCGAGGGACTTTCCGCCGGATCACGGGTTAACGCGATACGCGTTACGCCAGTCTGTGAGTGGACACTTTATTTTCACGGATTGATTGCGAGTCTTTATTTATGATTTACGAACTTGAGCATGCAGATTGATTATGATTTTACGAGCATGTGTTATACGATTATACGTATACGAGTATATACATATATGTACATATTGTGTTTTAAACATGTGCATAGAAAAGATTTATGATTTGATTTACACAGAGTACAGTCTTGATTATGTTGTTGTATCGATACACATTGGCTTCTCGGCTGATCCCCGAGTACGCTCCGGGGGGGACAGATATCCTGACCCGAGGCCTTTCTGGCTAGGAATCACGTGTGGGTCTGGGATCCCGTGATTCAGACTGTGCTATCGCGTGGTAGTCCATGAGTGATTCCGCGATTTTATATTGCATGCTCTGTACGCGTGAGGAGTTGGAGTCTCCCTCGTGTACCCGGACGCGTGAGGAGTTGGAGTCTCCCTCGTGTACCATTTCTTGTTTATGCATTTGACTCGCATATGATTTTATATGTATATATTACTGGTGAAAGACATTTATTTTCGTCCACTCACTCTAACGTGTTTATTGTCTTTCACCTGGGCTTTTCGGTTTCCGTGCCCAGTTTGCAGTTCGGACTCTGGAGTCGCACGTCGTGGTCGGAGGCATAGTACTCGAGCGGTCTTATTTCTTCCAGTAGGTTTATTGTTCTACCTACTGTGGTATACTTATATGGTTATGTATTAGAGGTCGCTCTGAGTTCTCTGATGAATATGTTATACGATTTTAAACCCGGATTTCAGTAAAGTACTATTATATGTATTGTTTACTTTACTGTTGAGATATTGAGAAATCCGGATGGGATTGGTGCCCACGGTTTGCTTTTTGTGGCATAGGATGAAGTGTATTTTCCGCGTGCAGGTAATGGTAATTCCACGCTAGTAACGAAACTCTGCCCAAATTTCGAAAAGTTTTTGTTGGTTCGTGTTTTCGAAGGGGTTCGACTCCGATTTAGGAAGCTAAATCGGGGTTGGGTCCTTTCAGCTTGGTATCAGAGCATTAGGTTGTAGGTTCTGTAGACTTCTGTAGTCCTGTTTACTAAGGATATTTGAGAATGTACAGCATGTCTGGAATGGTGACCCGACCGGCCGGCGGATAATCATCAAATTCCGGGTGTTGTATGCTTTCAAATATTTGAAGTTCCATGATTACGTTCCACTTGTTGTGAACGATATTGTATTCATTAGGATGCCTCCTGACGTGCTTTCCGTGTCGTTTCGGTTGTGGATCCTGTTGAGGATCATACGACGCGTGATTTGCCAGTGAACAGTGGATTCGGATGAATATTCAGAGTTCAGTGAATTGTGTGGCATAGTTTGCCTGGGGATGTGTATATGAGCATCTACATGTTGCCTCAGAGATGAGATTTATGGCAGATGATGTGTGCCTGAGTCAGATTGTTGTATTTTGTGGGCGGATATTGTGTGAGTTCCGGTTGCGACTCCATGGTCTACATTCAGAGTGTCGTGTAAACAGTGATGGTGTTATCAGGCTATCCATCAATCGAATGTGGAGTGCTTACCCACCTGAGGCAGAGATGCATTGTTCCTATATTATTTCAGTTTGCACGAGTTATGTGGCTTCAGAGGAAGCAGTGTACGAGGTTCGAGATGAGTTTGAACCTGAGTATCAGAGAGATTCTGGTTGATATGCCTCGAGACATCCGTGAGGAGCTTAGTGTGCTGCACTCAGTGGCGAGGCTAGTGTAAGGGAAAGATGTACACGGTTTTCGATGTGACGGTTTGAGGAAAGTGGATTCAGCAGAGATGTTATGATGAGGTTGAGTTATGATACTTCGGGATCAGTGCCTTCATCAGGCTATGGTCTCTTCGATATTGTTGAGGGCCTTCAGATCAGGATCCGTTTGACGATGGCGGAGATCACAGTGTAGCGGACTTGCTCCTGTGGCATGAGTTTGGGCGATCATTGGTGATCCTTTCACGCAGCAGGTGTTGCGGTGATATGTATTCGTGGAGCATTTTCAGTTACTGCTTCAGTGACCAGGAGGGTCACGTTGCGAGGGAGCGCCCTCAGCTAGCTGTGTATGTGGTTCGACAGCTTAGAGATTATGAGGAGATCCTCATGTTGTTCCTGCAGTCTGATCAATGTACTCTTTTGATGAGTTAATCAGTAAGTCGTAATTGACGTGGGCGACTAGTTGGGCATGTTGGAGTTTGTGTTCGTGCCATGACCTTGTTTGAGGACAGACTTTTCTCCGAGGTTACTGTTGCTTAATATCCATGGCGATTATACCTGCATCTCACTTCCGAGGCTTTGGAGAGTGTTGTATCCATCCGGAGGTTGCGAGATCCTTGTTGGAGGTTATGACTTAGCCGTGGATTTGTTGTAGCTGGACATTGTGATTTTGGTGTGTTTGTGAGTACGGACTTACTGACGATGCGTTGGTGGTGTTCGAGTGCCTCGAGGAGAAGGTTGTGTTTCGACGACCAGATTTTCCCGAGATGCTGTTTCGCGGTGATGGTCGAGCGGATGATGGAGACGAGTTATGTTATTTGCTTAGCACATGTTGTGGATACTATGGTTGCTGTACCTGACATTGGTGACGTTGAGGTGGTTCCCGAGTTTCCAGGTGTGTTTTGGAGGAGTTATCAGGTGTTCCTCCAGTTCGGGAGACTGACTACACCATTGAGCTTGTACCAGGCACCGGACTTATTTTACCGGCATCTTGTCGTTCGGAGCCAGCGGAGCTGATGGAGCTACAGTTTCGACTCCAGGAGTTGCTGGAGGAGATTTCATGAGACCCCGTGTATTTGCGTGGTATGCTCTTGTATCAGTTGTGCGACTGTTTGTATGGTTCGATGAGGTGGCGCATTGACTATCGGAAGCCTGATTCACTTCAGAGGAGAGTAAGTATCCTCCGCTTCGGATCGTCGATTGATTTGATCAGCTTGTGAAAGCTTCAGTATTTCGTAGATCGATTTCGGATCCGGATACCATCAGTGGAGGTTGATGAGTCAGATGTGACTATGTTAGCTTTCAGATCTCAGTATATTTATCTGGAGTTCTTGGTCACTTCATTGGTTGATCAATGCTTCGTAGATCGTGTAGACTTGATGGACCAGGTGTTCAGACGGTTTCTGGACGAGTTGCGGTCTTGTTCGTTGGCAATGTCCTGATGTACTCCGAGAGTGTGGACTAGTACCTGGAGCTGTTGCAAGCAGTGTAGCGGACTTCGCGAGATGATTTGCTGTTTGTGAAGTTCAGCCAGTGTGAGTTTGGCCGATTAGTGTGAAGATTTTGAGTTATGTGAGGCTATCCGAGGGAGTTGGCGTGGATCCTGACCAGTTGGAAGCCGTGTTGATTTGGGGATTGCCCTACTATTGTACCAGAGATCGGGAGTCTCTTGGGTTTAGCAGACTTGTACCGACGGCTTGTGCAGGATTTTCCTGGATTGCCACTCTACTTTCCGGATTGACGAAGAAGGCGCCAAGTTCGAGTGGTTTGATGCATGCGAGGAGAGTTGCTTTCTCCTGCATGTTGGTGACCGTTACTGCGGTTTTGACCTTACCTGATGACTGCGATGAGTTCGTGGGTTATGATTATGCATCGAGGTTTGGATTGGGTTGTGCTTTGATGCTGTGTAGCAGAGCGGTGGCTCATGGTTACGAATAGTGGAAAACTTATGAGGCTACGTATCCGGAGTTTGATTTGGGTGTAGCTGTATTTGTGTTAGTATCAGAGAGTTTGAGACACTATAGCTATGACGTGCAGCGCAGTGTAGGATGTACACTGACCACTGAGTTTCATCCACTTGCATTTTCAGCCAGATTTGGGCTTGAGGCAGTGTAGATGGAGGGAGTCGACTAAGGATTATAGCTGCACATTTGAACTTGTTCGAGGAAGGCTAGTGGTTGTACTTTGACCATCCGTTTGGGATGATGTTGTTGTTGTGATGTATTCAGTCGAGAGTTAGGAGTTTCAGTATTGCATGTGGGTATGTGTGGCTCGAGTTTCCGTGTTAGCCGAGTGTGGGCTACGATAACTGAGTTTGAGTATGATGGTGTTGAGGCTCGTGATTTTGCGCGTGTTTGGCGCTAGTGATGCAGAGAAGTGTCAGATACTTCGAGCTTACTACTCGTGACGCAACATGAAGAGCAATATAGCAGCTTGTGTGTACTGATGTCACATTCGTCGACCGGTGATGGCTAGGAGGCGGAGACTTGCCGCGATGTATTAGCCATTCGAGATTTCCGGTTTGACGTGGTGATTACTGCTGTGTTTGTGTATGCTTGTATGCATTTTGATTTGTGATACCGGTTGTCAAGCCATTGTGGACCATTTGACGGACTTGGTACTTTTCCTTGAACTTTCGGGAAAGGATTTCAGTGGTAGACTAACATAGCTGTGTTTGACAGAGGTTGGCCATACACGTGGTATGCCTATGTCCCGATTCGCTGTTCGAGATAATCAATTACGACTGTGTGTTGGCAAGCTTTGCAGCGAGCATTGGGGACCAGATTACGAGTTAGTACCGGATCTTATCCTCGGATTGGCGGACGATCTTTGAGGACTATTCAGACCTTGGAGGGCATGTTGTGGACCACGGTATTGCAGTTCCGGAGGATTCGGGACCAGCAGTTTCAGCTGTTCGAGGTTACTTGCAATACCAGGTTGTTGTCCACTGTGATTTTGATATTGTTTGACGTCGTTTTGAGGAACGATGTTGTACTTCATTGTGTTGGAGTGAGTTTGGTTTGAATTTGAGTTGATATTTGTTTCCGATTTTGTGGAGTGTGTTACCACAGACTGTCAGATTAGCGGAAGTGGGTCGATAATTGTTTGAGTTCGATGCTTGGGTTTCGTTGGTATGAGCAGGTCGTGTTATGATTTGCCTTGATGTTTTGATCCATATGTGCCATAGGCGAGTTTGTGTTATGCCGTATGGTTCGGCATCGCCTATAGTGTTGGCTTTGTGTGTTGTGTTCCGCGTGGCGGAACTATGTTGCAGGTTTGCTATGTGTTGTGTACCCTGTTTGTTCCTTATGTAGGAACACTTGGCGCTTGTGTGGAGCCAGTTCAGATTTGTGATTTGTGGGTACAGAGATTTCAGCACAGAGCTATCTCCTATTGTGGAGTCAGTTGCTAGAGTTATTCAGTTGATGTAGCCACTGGGCAGTTGAGCAGTATACAAAGGCAGTGCTCCTACCTTTGAGTTGGCAGATTTGGAAATTTCGAGGTCGAAATTTTTCTAAGGGGGGTGGATTTGTGACGACCCGGACCAGATTCAGCAGTATGTTCAGCTTGATCGATGAGTTACGGCATAGTCGCAGTTGTCCGACGGTTATTGGAATCGCCGAGTTTATTAACGACTTAATTATTGGCCGAGAATTGGAGCTGGGTCTCTTCTCGAGAGTCGTTGTACGTGTGATTTCGAGTTCGTGGGCGGTTCCGGATCGTAATTTGGACGACCGAGGAATTAGTTATGTATATTTGAAGTTCAGATTTAAATGGTGGGCTACTTAACGACTAAATTACCGGATGAGAATTTGGTTTTGGCTTCTTCACGGAAGTTGTTCAGAATTTAATTTCGAGTTCGTGGGAACTTCCGGAGCATGATTTGGAGTTACGAGGAATTAGTTGCGAATTTTGCCGTTTGTTGATTATTTAGTCGATTTAATGTGTGTTGCTTCGAAGGGTTGACTTTTTATCCGTTTGATCGATATGTTTGACTTCGGGTAATATTTGAAGAGTATGTTGAGACGAGTTCGTGGCCGCGAGAATTATCGGAATCGGAATTACGACGAGAAAATTACGCGCGTTTGAGGTTGTCGAATTGGATAAACTTGAGTTTCCAAATTGGGAAAGGCTATAAATAGCAGGTTACCAAAAGGGGAAAGTCAGCACTTACCATAATGGATGTTGACCGAGTTGACTGAGTCAACTCGGTGGGAGGAGGAGGAGGCCGACGGGAAGCCACGGCTCCACGACGGCGAGGAGGATTCCGGCGATCCCACGCCTTGATTTTGGACTCTTTCCCTTCCCCTTGATGTCACGAACTCATCCCCGGCCTTGTATTCCGGCGTGGCTCACCGGAATGAGTGGAATTTCCGGCATGAAACGGTGAGAAAATTGAGGTATTCGGGTTTCATGTTTTTGATCGATTCGAGCTGAAATTTTGGATGGGCTTTGTTGCTCTCATCCTCTTGAAGCTACTGTGTAAATTTGAAGCACTAATTTTGCTTGAATTTGGAGAATTTTGGATTGGAAGATTTGGTACCAATTCGGGTTTTCATGAAATTGAGGTAGTTAGAGATTGAATTGGCTTTTGATGCAGTTATGGAAGTTGCTTAGTGCACGATTTTGAGTGGAACAAGGGTAGCTCCGCCGAGAAATCTTCCGGTCAGTGGCGGCGCCGCCGTGGGCGGCGGTCAACGCGGCGGTAAACGGTCAGAGTTGACTTTTTGACTTTCGGCAAGTCGCATGTCATTTGACTCGAAATCGCGCCCCGATCGCAGCGGGGAGGTTCGTTTTTCGAGTTGAGCGTCCGAACGTAAAGCGAGGTATTGTGGTATACATATACGGATTTTCGACGATTCGTCGACTTTGAATCACGTGTTTCCGAGAACGGCTGTTTCTCGTGATTTGTATTGCATTGTCGGACTATGACTTTGAATATTGGACATTGTGAATATTCAGGGGTTCGTGATCGTTGTTTTGGCGAGGGACTTTCCGCCGGATCACGGGTTAACGCGATACGCGTTACGCCAGTCTGTGAGTGGACACTTTATTTTCACGGATTGATTGCGAGTCTTTATTTATGATTTACGAACTTGAGCATGCAGATTGATTATGATTTTACGAGCATGTGTTATACGATTATACGTATACGAGTATATACATATATGTACATATTGTGTTTTAAACATGTGCATAGAAAAGATTTATGATTTGATTTACACAGAGTACAGTCTTGATTATGTTGTTGTATCGATACACATTGGCTTCTCGGCTGATCCCCGAGTACGCTCCGGGGGGGACAGATATCCTGACCCGAGGCCTTTCTGGCTAGGAATCACGTGTGGGTCTGGGATCCCGTGATTCAGACTGTGCTATCGCGTGGTAGTCCATGAGTGATTCCGCGATTTTATATTGCATGCTCTGTACGCGTGAGGAGTTGGAGTCTCCCTCGTGTACCCGGACGCGTGAGGAGTTGGAGTCTCCCTCGTGTACCATTTCTTGTTTATGCATTTGACTCGCATATGATTTTATATGTATATATTACTGGTGAAAGACATTTATTTTCGTCCACTCACTCTAACGTGTTTATTGTCTTTCACCTGGGCTTTTCGGTTTCCGTGCCCAGTTTGCAGTTCGGACTCTGGAGTCGCACGTCGTGGTCGGAGGCATAGTACTCGAGCGGTCTTATTTCTTCCAGTAGGTTTATTGTTCTACCTACTGTGGTATACTTATATGGTTATGTATTAGAGGTCGCTCTGAGTTCTCTGATGAATATGTTATACGATTTTAAACCCGGATTTCAGTAAAGTACTATTATATGTATTGTTTACTTTACTGTTGAGATATTGAGAAATCCGGATGGGATTGGTGCCCACGGTTTGCTTTTTGTGGCATAGGATGAAGTGTATTTTCCGCGTGCAGGTAATGGTAATTCCACGCTAGTAACGAAACTCTGCCCAAATTTCGAAAAGTTTTTGTTGGTTCGTGTTTTCGAAGGGGTTCGACTCCGATTTAGGAAGCTAAATCGGGGTTGGGTCCTTTCAATGGTACTTAATGTGGTAGTGTAGAAATTTTTCTAAGGGGGATAGATATGTGACGACCCAGACCGGAATGGGTATAGTAATTGGCTTAATCTGCGAGTTTCACAAGTAATTGTGGTTTAGCGTAATTAATCGGATATGCAACTTCATTCACGACTTAATTTTTGGGCACGAATTTGATTTGGGTTTGTTAGTGGAAAATGTAGAGAATTTGATTTCGAGTTCGTGAGAGCTTTCCGATGATTTTTTGGATAATCGAGGAATATAAAATGAATATTTGAAATTATCATCGAGTTAGTCGTGTTCATTCGTTCGAGTTTGAGTTATCCGAATTGTGGATAGAGCCGAGTCACGACGTATAAATAGCCGAATAGCCGTAAAATTATCAAAAAATTGCATTTTGGGCCGTTTACCCCGCGTTAACCAAATTGGACCCGTGTTGACCCGTTGACTGTGTGGGTCGAGTTGACCCGGTTTGAAACTCGCCATCGAACTTGCCATTTTCGGCCACGATTTTGGTAGGTATAGCTTCCCCTTGTGATTTGTAATTGTTTAGAACTTGATTTGAGGAGAATTGATTACGAATTGAGGAAGAACGAAGAACGAAGAACTTGAAATTGGGGTATTTCGGTGTCGGGGTTGTGGGGGGAAAGGTTCCCCTTCACTTCATGATGCTTTCTGGGTGATTAGGCTTGATTTTGGATGAGGTTTGATGTGGTTTTGGTTGGTGACCGGAGGAGGAGTTTCGGCGTTGGTTTCGGGCCGATTTTCGGTGATTAGCGACGGAATTGGAGGTTGTGGTAGTAGAGAGATGTGTTGGGCTCGAGGAGGAGAAGAAATCTGGGTTTTCCTCGCCGGGAAATCTCTCCGGTGACGGCGCACAGCCGCCGGCGGAGCTCCGGCGAGGCGTTGACTTTTTGGATTTTTGTCAAGTTTTATACCGTTTTGCTCGTAATCGCGCCCCGATCGTAGCCTTGAGGTTTTCGAGTTGATTTGAGTAGTGGATTTTAAGGCGAGGGTTTATGTGGAGTATTTGGGGGTTTTCGACGATTATTTTGTATTCGAGTTATATGTTTCCGGAAATGGTTGGTTTCCGAGGTGTGGTACAGAGTAATGAATTGTGATTTTTTTCAGTTATATTTTGTGATTATTCAAGGTATCCGAGTTATATGTTTCCGGAAATGGTTGGTTTGCGCGCTGTGTCTATCTGTGAGTAGATATTTATTTTCATTGTCGTAGCGAGTTCTTGGTTTCAGAATTTATTTCCAGTACAGTATTGAGATTATTTATTGTTTTTGGAGGTATTGTTTTATATTTTATTGGTGATAGCATTTACTTAGCATCGATGCATTGGCTACTCGGCTGATCACCGGTAGTCTAGTTCCTGGGTTGAGAGATTCCCCTGATGTGCCCACTAGGCTTGAGAAATTCCCCTAGTCTATCACCGTCGGGGTTGAGAGATTCGCCTGACCGTCGGGGTTGAGAGATTCGCCTGACACCTCCATTTATTTTAAGAACTCGCATTGTTTTTATGTTATATAAATGGTGAAAGGCATATGATTATTTTCGTCCATTCACTCTAACGATTTTATTTGCCTTTCCTCTGAGCTTTTCGATTTTCGTGCCCAGTTTGCAGTTTGGATTCTTGTGTTGCACGTCGCAGTCGGAGGCTTAGTATTCGAGCTACCTTTCTTTTCCAGTAGGTTTCTTGTTTAGCCTACTATTGTGTATTTATGTATATATATACTAGAGGTCGCTCTGAATACTCTGATGTTATATTTTCATATGATTTTCCCCGGATTTCTGTAAAGTTACAGCTTTTGTTTATTATTTTACATTATGATATGATATTGAGAAATCCGGATGGGATTGGTGCCCATGGTTTGGTTTTTGTGGCATAGGATGAAGTGTGTTTTCTGGTGCAGGTTAATGGCAATTCCGCGTTATAGTGAAACTCTACTGAAATTTCTATGGTTTTTGCAAGTTCGTGTTTTCAGAAGGGGTTCGATTCCGGTTTAGGAAACTAAATCGGGGTTGGATCCTTTCAAACATCAAAAACTTTACACCAAAAGATTGTTTTATTCCAAACAAGATCGACTACAACAAGTCAAAATAAAGTAAACTTGATTACATAGCAAAAATATGGACATAATACATAGACTAATCAAAGTCCATAGTCTCTAGGCATGTTTTTGTAACATCTGTTATAATGAGATTGGTTTCACCGCAATCATCCATCTCTTGATCTTTAGTAGTTGGTCTCATGCGCCAAGTACTGCTTGCATCTTTTGTAGGCATTCTGAACATCCTTAGGTGCACGACATTATTTGTGCATGTGCTTGGTAGAACTACACCTATAGCAAGGTGACAAGCGAGAAGTAAAAGCAAAATTTGAAGAATTTTCACCATTCCTAGGACCAGAATTGGATCGATTCTTGTGGGAGTTGTATGGTTGTTGTCTTGGTGAGTCCAAGTTAAATTTTGACTGTTTCCTCCTCTACGACGACCTCTTCTATTCCCTCATCTACCACCATGATTGTGATAAGGTTCGGAAAGATTGTTTCTCTTATCCTTACGTGCATTCCCACCAGTGTTGCATGTCTCATGGCCTTTCTTTGTATCAGCTGGCCTAATATTGTTGTTGAGAAGAATCTCACGATACCTCTCTTTCTTGGTCAACACATTCATGAGATCACTGAATGATCTTAATCTTCCTTGCTCATAATCATTGTGATACTGATGTACGAGCGTGTCCATGGAAGTATGAAAGGCGCTCAAAGACTTCTTGACCATACCTTGGTCTATCTTTACGATGCCACAGATGACCAACTCTAACTGTAGCTCCAACATAACTTGGTAAAAACTATGTATCTTAGGATAATCCATTAATCGGATTAAATCTCACTTTTCTCATAGAAACCAAATTTATTTTTGAGTTTTATACTCATTTTTTTATTCACTTTTTGGGCTAAAACCAACCAATCAACGTGGTAAGCAGGCTACACAAGCACCGCTGGTCATAACTTGGTTTTTAAGACATACAAACGCGTTCTCTTTCTCTGAAAGAAACAGAAGAAGAAGAAGCAAAACTCTCTCTCTCTCCCTCTCATCTCAGTCCCCCCAATTCCGATGACAGATCTCACTCCCCAGGCGCAGTTTCTGAGCTCCGTCCTATCCCAGCGCGGTCTCCCCTACGCCGAGGACATCAAGCGTCTCATCCGCAACCACGTCGTCAGTCTGATCGAGGCCTACCCTTCTCTGGACCCCAAAACGGCGACGTTTACCCACAACGACGGTCGTACCGTCAACCTTCTCCAGGTCGACGGCACCATCCCGATGCCGTTTCATGGCGTTACCTACAACATCCCCATCATCATCTGGCTCGTCGAGTCCTACCCACGCTCCCCTCCCTGCGTCTACGTCAACCCTACTCGCGACATGGTCATCAAGCGATCTCACGCTTACGTCAACCCCTCTGGCCTCGTCGCCATCCCTTATATCCAGGACTGGCTCTTCCCCAGATCCAATCTCCTCGACCTCGCCGCCTCTCTCAGCCACTACTTCTCCCGCGACCCTCCTCTCTTCTCTCAGCGCCGCCCCAATCCCAATCCCGTTGCAAACCCTAACCCTAGCACTAATCCCAATCCTAGGCTGTCGCAGTCCGGGAGCTACGCGCGACCGGTGATTCCGCCGGGGACGTATCCGCCCTCGCCCTACGGAGGAGGTTCGGGGTCGTTTGCCGCCGCTCGGGTTCAGACGGATGATCCGACGGAGGTGTACAAGAGGAATGCAATCAATAAGCTTGTGGAGATGGTGCACGGAGACGTGGCCGGGCTGAGAAAGACGGGGGAGGCCGAGGTGGAAGGGCTGTTCAATGCGCAGGCAGCGCTGCGGCAGAGGTCGGAGCAGCTTGGGAGAGGTATGAAGGAGATGCTGGACGAGAAGGAGGGATTGGAACAGCAGTTGCAGATGGTGCTGATGAATTCCGATGTTTTGGAGGGGTGGCTGATAGACAACGAGGGCAAAGGCAATGCCAACGCTGATGTGGACGATGCTTTCGAGTGTGCGGATGTGCTCTCTAAGCAGATGTTGGAGTGTACAGCTGCGGATTTGGCTATAGAAGATGTTGTGTATTCGTTGGATAAGGCCGTGCAGGATGGGGCCGTGCCCTTTGATCAGTACTTGAGGGCTATCAGGTTGCTGTCGAGGGAGCAATTTTTCTACAGGGCTACAGCTGCCAAGGTCAGGGCCGTGCAGATGCAATCACAAGTGGCTAACATGGCTGCAAGGCTCACACATTATGTTGCATCGTAGGGTTGGGTGTTACGGTGTTGTTGGATGGGCTGCAGCTGCATTGCTTTGTGGTGATATAAATGGGATGTGTATAGAACTATAGATTCAGGTTAGAAGCTTGTGAAAATATGTCTATCTTTTCTTGTAAACTTATCTGTTCACTAATACTCTTGTTGAGGTTCAGTTTTTTACCGGATTTATATACAAATATCAGACAGATATGTTTCCTTCAAGAAATCTTAGATTAATGTACCGCTTTATTATATCGTTTTCGCATTCCTGTATTAATTCTGAGATCATCAAGTTTCTGAAGTGGATTAAGAACTTTGTAATGTGATTTGGTATTTTTCCTCGTTGTATCAAATTTTGGTAGTTAGAAGATGTAGTTCATTGATGTATGTAGACGAAAATTCTAGGATACACTATTGTAGCTTGTGCAGCCTCTGGTCATGTGCATTGCACGAGACAGTCTAAATGAGCAAGAGCCATCTTTGGCGTTGCATTGACAAAAGAGAAATCCATTGGCACAAAAATGGAATCAGTAGCCAAAAGATGGGGAATTGACTGGGTGAGGAGCTGAAGGAAGAGAGGGGGAGCAGATTGAAGCTGAATGTGTTAGTCGACAGGCTAACTGTATTGGGATAGAGTGAGAGAAGAGGAATCGACTGGGTTAAATATTAGGAAGCATAGAAAGGGGCATTTCAAAACTTACAGCCCAATCAAATCTTTATCCTAATAAAGAAGACTGGTCGATCTGCTTTCAAATTTATGCTAAAGGTAACACCATCTCTTTCCTTTTTCACAGGTGGCTTTTTGTTCGGATTTATTGGTTTTATTTTATTTTATAAATTGATAATTTCTGGGTATATGAGCAGAATTGAAGATTTAACAGATGTTTCATGCGCACATTATTCAGAATAATTTTGGGCCTAATCTGTCAGTATCTTTAATGCAGCAGTTGATAACAGTAGGCTGCATAGCTGTTGTGCTCTAATCTTAGAATGTTTAGTTGCTGGCAATAGATATGAAGCTAGTTTCCATGCAGATAGGTTTAGATTCTTGAACAGTACAGACAACAGCAATGAGTGTTGGTCAACAAGACCTATCTAAACAAAGCATTCATCTATATTTATAGTTTAAAGTTATTTGTCTCAGTTTCTGTGCTGAAATATATTACCTTTTGCCAGTTTTCCTTTTTATTATCTAGTGATTTTAAAGTAGAATACTCTCATGACCACATATAGTTCAGTAGGCTTGGTATTAAGGAGTGGCATTCATGAAAATGACGTGGTGGTATGCATATTGTTTGTTTAGATTGATATGTCACTTCTCCAACTTTGATTGATGCGTCTTGGATTTATCTACTTAAAATCCAAGCTAAATTATATTTATGAGCTCAAGTTATTTAATTTACTTTTTATTGTAGGAGAGAATTCTGCTTGAGACTGCAAGATTGTGTAAATTAGCTGGCATAATCTCCTTGGCAGGTGCAATTTGTTTGAAACTTTGATTGATTTCGAAGATCTGATTCTAATTAAGCTTATTTTTCTGGTTGTGTTGCTACTTGCTAGGATGCTTGTCTACACTTGCAAAGATACTGATATGGATTGGGTTGTGGGTTGTCTGGGCTCTTTCAAGTGTGGTAAAGTGACGGTTTCATGTACGCATCTTCAGTCTCAAACCTGCAGACCTCAACTTGAGCCACGACCAGTGGGGTTAACTCTGCTGTCTCATCCTCTTCCTATGTGTTGCTTCGATTTATTTTGGTTTATTCTTTGAAGCATAAACAATTGTATGTGTGTGACAAGAATATTAAGCATTGTAATTGAATGGTGAATCATTACAGTTCCGCCATTGACTTGTTTATGGTTTCACAATCACATTCAACATTCAACAGGAGCATGTATATCAGTTCTGAGTTTGTTCTTTACTTGAGCGCTCATATAATCCTTCATGTAAACTTAAAGTACCAACCTTCTATAAATCACAAAGCTGCAGTTACTATAGCTGTTGACCTATCTTAAAGCTGTGTATGTTGGTATTGAATTATTAAGCTCATTTGAGGCCTGGCTTCTTTTTCATGTTTGGTTTGTTTGAGGCCTCGCTTCTTCTCAGTTTCTTTTTCCTGATAAATCTTTGGTTTCATTATGATATAATGACGTCTTTTTTCTCTTTGAAAAGAATGATGTTTTTCCATCTCTTGGTAGTTCTATTTTCAAAAGCTTTGTATCACTCAAGTGCTCTTCAGAAAAGAAATTACCCTCCAGAAGCTGAATAACTCAACTGACAAGAATAAAAATTGTTGATTCACTCTGTTCCATAGAACAAGTTGTGTATCTTTTTTTTCTCTCAAAAGAATTTACTAGACTTCTTGCTACTCCACCATCCATACACATTCTTATATCAGAGCTTTAATTTGTCAGTGAGTTTTGGAACAAGATGAAGTAGATGACTATCTAAATTGCAAAGCTTCGTATGTCATTATCACTTGTTTTCAAGTTTTCTCTGGATACGGAGACATACAAAAAATCAGTTATTCTTTCTAATCACTACTGCAATGCTGGTTTTGAGTAGGACGTATTATATTTTTGTCTGTGATACTGGTTTGAGTAAGAATTGTTATATATGGTTACCCAGCTCCCTTGCTGATCCTGATTCGTGAGATCACAAATTACAAGTCTAATGTCCAATATCTGAGACTTCATTTGGTTGGCAGGCAAAGCAGTATGTCCAAGTACAAAATGTTATGATGAACTTTATCTGCATCTTTGAAACAGAACCTCCGGATTTAAGTGCTGTACGTTTTACGCCATGGATTTCTTATATAAGCTAGTTCCGAATTGGCGAATTATTTGTATAGTTTCTATGTTCTATTTCAGAAGTAACTGGTGCAAAATTGAAGAGAAAACTGAATTGGGATCCTTGCATTGCATATGACTAGCTGCCTAGCTTTAACCAAGTCTCTTTGTTTTCTTAACATAACTGCAGAGAAAGCCAAAGCCAAAGTTCAGGAGAGGAAAATATAGTCTAGAGCAACTGGTAATTTGGATGCATGATTATCTCCAACAGGTGCCTGAGATCTATGCTCGATGGGACCAGGATCATTGTAAATACATGGTATCGCCGTCTTCTAATTTTTTAACGCTCTTATTCAACCTTCACCTTACAATAATAATAAAAAAAACCTTCTTTCAATGCATAATAAATTGATTACCTTCTAGCACAAAGATCAACTTACTTGAATAAAAGATAAGGTCATATTGACTCGAGTTCTGTCAAAAACTCGTCAATATTCTTGTCTGAGCTTCCACCTTCATCAATTGCTTCTCTAGCCAATTCCTTCCAAACCAGTGAAGCTTTTCTAAACTTCTCCCCTTCTTGTGTGTCCATGACTTGCCTTATACATGTAGATATCTCATCTTTTGTTAAAAAACCAGCATTCTCCTTCACTCTAACTCCTTCTTTCCACACATCCATATCATATTTAGCCACTGTTGGATGATCTGCCCGATGCGGCATTCCCACCATTGGTACTCCCAAGCTCAATGCCTCGAGAGCCGAATTCCACCCGCAATGAGTTACAAAGCATCCCACAGCTTTATGCGATAAGACTTGCAACTGCGTGCACCAACTCACTAGTAGACCCTTTTCTGTTATCTCATCTAAGAAACTTGTAGGGAGTTTTCCTTTTTCTGAGTCTCTGACTATCCATAAGAAGTACTGATTGCTGTTACTTAGACCCCATGCTAGTTCTTCGAATTGCTCTTTACTCAGATTGGCTAAACTTCCAACTGATGCATAAACGACTGAGCCTGATTCCTTGTAGTCTAGCCAACTCATGCAAGTCTCCACATTAGGCTCAAATAGGTTGAGACCAGTCTTTGTCGTCCTCCAACCTTTGGTCCAAGTACATTGACGGAATTGTTGGTCCTAGCGTCTTGATCGGCAAGTTTTGGTTCATCATCCATTCCAGTACCTAGTAAAATTAAAAGAAAAAATAATAATTACCAACGTACGTTATATTACGAAGTTTTCATGTATGTGATATATATATATATATGTATGTACGTAATATTGAGTTTACCTCATGTTCCAATTTATCGAAGGTGTGCTGTGGAAGATCCATTTTACTTGGCTCAAATCAGAAAATTGGGTCTGTCTCAGGATCGGAGAAAAAAGATGGCAAATCGTGGAGCTCTAGTGGCGGCAAGGCAGGCAATTCCGTGGTCGGCGCTTCGAAGGGAAGCTTTAGTAATCCTTTGTGGTAGTGGTAACGAATGGCTTTGACCGCTGCCGGAGTTGTATAAAATGGACCGGCAGCAATGTCTTGCTGTAGCGCTTCCTTGAGAGGCGCCCAAGGCATGCAGTAGTGGTAGACCAGGAACTTGCGAGGAGGCAGTGGCGGAGAAGGAAGAGAAAAAATTTCCCCCGGGGGGCGGGGGATTTTTTTTAACAGAAAAATAGACTACAAAAATACTACATTTTTTTTCGTGAGAAGCAATTGTATTTTATATAGCTTATTTGTTCTTTAAAGAACGACGCACTGTGATGAGTCATAATTAAAGAAACCCAGTAGTGCATCTTTCTCTTAAGACGACAAATATTCGAAATAATATTAGATTACTCGATTAATGTAATATGTTTTAAATTACACTATTTAACAAAAATTGTATCATTCTAAAACAAAAATGGAGCACTTTTGTTATTTAGTTGAAATATCTAAACATCACTAATTATGGTTTGCTTTCTAGGGTGGTTATCTCGTACCTATATACCCCAGTATTTGGAAATTCAAATAGGCTGATATAGATAGAGGTCATAGAGCTATATTTCGCAGTGTTCAGCCACATCTGCTAAAAGTTTTCCTGCTAAATACTACTTCACAAGTTCGTATCCGGCCACCAAAAAATATCAAGTGGCCTCAGACTCGACTTCAATGGGTATGTTTTAAATGAGAAATGATTTTAGGCTCCAATCACATGTGACATGTTATGTCATGTATAAGTCATTATATATCGTCAAATTATATTGTATAAATTCAATATCATAATACTTAAAATCATATTACCTTAAATAATTATTATTGATATCACACATTTGACGACTACTATTTAGGATAATTATAATCTAATCAATTTTATTATTTATACAGATCTAAATGTTTCTTGAATTCAAAAGCTTTCTATTAGATTTCACTATCTCGGTTTCTTTTCTTCTAACAAGAGTAATTTAACTCCAAGTACTCTTCGATTATTCTAAATCTTATTCTTTGCATTGCCAGTTCTACACAAAGATTTTGTTTTTTATTTCTCTGATGGGGTTCATTCTTTTTTCTTTCTTGAAGAACTTTGTGATTCTTACGTACTTTTTTTCTACGTAGATGGTAAGTTTTTTTTTTCCGTTCTGTGTTTCGAAGTTATTGAAGTGATAATAATAAAGAAATAAAGTAGCATATGTTCAAGAAAATAATATTCTTAGTATCTCAATATGTGTCTTGTCCTAATTAGAATAGAAGTAGATATTCTCTCAATCCCTAATTTATAGGGAGATTGATTGTAACATATTGTAATGCCTATTTAAGGTCATCTATCAATGAATAAAGGACAGTTTTAGATCATATCTTCTGCGTATCTATTTTTTCATTCAACACGTTATTAGTAATTCTTGAGTTGACAGCCATCACCACCAAACAAAAATACCTTAACCCTAACAACAAAAAACTCCACCGCCGCCGACCACTACCGCTAGAACTCCCTACCGCCTGACTTCGTGGATTCTTTTCTTTAAACCTCTTTTAATTTTTTCATACCGAGCATAACACCCTCGAGGTAAAATTTCTACCTTCTTTAATTTAGAATTAGGTTGCAAAACATAATTATCGAAACACCCTAGATGTCATCTAGGTGTAGATTTAGGTTGAATTTTCATAGCATTATTTACTTTTTATGCCCTAGTTCCTATAAGAAACATGGATGCGGGAAAACTACGGCTAAGGGTCTTCCTATCAAGCTTGAGGGACAAAGGCCAAGGAGTGGCTCAACAAGCTTCCACCCAATTCGATCAATTCTTGGAAGACCTTACAAAGAAAGTTCATTACAAAGTACTTTCCATCGGGGAAGATCAATGAGAGAAGGACAAGCCTAATAACTTTTTGGGAGGATGATGGAGAGTTGTTTTGCAAAGCATGAGAACGTTTCAAAGATCTAGAGCTTGGTTGCCCTAACCATGGGTAAACCCAAAACATGCTTATGTCTTTATTCTACCAAGGATTGAGTATGGAAACAAGGAGAAGAGTGGATAGTGCTTGTGGTGGTGACTTTATGGATAAGACCACCGAGGAAGCACACATTTTGCTAGAAAAGTTGTCAGAAAGGTCGGCCTTGTGGGATGTACAACTGAGTGTTAGGAAGCCGTCAGTTTCTATAAGAGAGGTTACCTAAACTAACCGTGGCATCATGTATGAAGTTAAAGGGACCATACATGCACATGATGAATGGAATCTACTAAGAGGCTTAAGGAGTCAATGTGAGAGCATGGTAACATGCATGATATCTGAGAGCACGATGCATGAGACTCATAGGTTCCCACATCAAGAAGACTATCCGGAGATCATTGAGGAATACAAGGGGTTATTTTATGATCAATCGAGGAACGATCCTTATACTAACACCTACAACCCAAGTTGGAGGAACCACCCTAACTTCTCATGGGGTGGTCAAGGCCAAAATAAACGAGGACAAGGAAGTATGCAAAGACCTAATGGAAGTTTCCAAAGTCAAGGAGGGAGATATACTTAAGGAGGAAATTTTGGTGCCTCTAGTAGTGGAAGTAAGAAATTTTCTAACAATTAAGAAGCTTCCAGGTTTGCACCAAGGCCAAATGGAGGATTATCTAATACTTTGGGTGGTAATATTTACCAACCAAGAGCACCATTTGTGCTTAGAGCTCAACAACCACCATTACTTCAAGCACCACCTCCTCCACCTCAATTGGAAGCAATAAAATTCAACACAGATGACCTGCTTGCTAAACTTGTCAAGAATCAAGAGGAGGACAAGAAGATGTATCTTGAAATTTTCATGAGCATGAAGAGTGAGAATCAAACACTTTGCAATGAGAGTCAAAGTGCAATCCACAAGTTAGAGACTCAAGTGAGCCAATTGGAGAAGGCATTCACCACACAAGGAGGTGGCAATGCTCATGAATTACCTTCTACCACCGAGAAGAACTCTAAGCACCATGTGAACGTGGTGAATGTGGAATTGAGATCCGGGAATAATTTGAGAACTATAGAGATGCTCCCAAAGTGGAGAGTGATGATGAAGAGGACTTAGATGCACCACTTATGTCTAAGGACCCTTCCAGACTTTTGAAGGGGAACCACAATGAGAGATAAAGTTGTGAAATTTCAAGAAAATACCGCCATGATCCTATATGAGGATGTTGATGAGTCAGATGATGATGAAGACGGGTTGGAGGATGAACATATGAGGTTCAATAGTGGAATGAGTCGACTTGGGGTTGCCAGAAAAGGTTTAGAGTGTACAGACATGGATAAAGAACATTCCATGATTGATTTGTGGAAAGTAAGAAGAGAAGAAACTACATAGAACTCGATAGGTGGAGACTCACAGTCGACCTGTCAAAGGGAGCCCACTGTCCGGACAAACACAAATTGTCGACCCGTCGATAAAACTTCTCGACCTGTCGGAAAACAGAGTCAAAACAAGGGTAAAGAGCTTTCCGAAGGGATTCCACAAGGTGAAGGAGAATAAGGAGAGGGCCCAAGCTAACTTGGATCAGAAGACTAAGGAATGCTTGGATGTCTTCAAAAAGGTAGAAATCAATATACCCATTCTTGATGCCATTCAAACTATTCCTATGTACTCCAAATTTAAAAAGGATCTATGTACAAATCGGAGGTATAAGAACAAGATTCAAGAGGAAGTGAAGGGATCTGAGAGGATTATGCTTAATGCTATGGTCTTGGCAATCTTGCAAAGGAATGTTTCAAAGAAGTTGGCGGATCTACAGTTCCTTACACTGTTGGGAAGAGGTATTTTTCTAAGGCATTGATGGACCTTGAAGCTTTAATTAATTTGATGCCTTATTCCATGTACAAGGAAATTGGATTAGGGAGGATCAAGCATGTGAGTATGTTTCTACAATTGGTCGAAATAAGTGTGGTGCATCCCAGGGGTGTTATAGAAGATGTGTTGGTTAGCATTGGTGAATTAGTGATACCAGCGGATTTTGTGATTCATGGAATGGAAAAACCAAGGGGTATGAAGATCTTCCTATAATCTTTTGAAGAGCTTTCATGAATACGGCTGGCATAAAGATAGATGTAAAAGATGGAGTACTCACTATGACGGTCTTTGAGAGGACCGAGACATTCAAGATCGTCCATGATGCAAGGCTTATTCCTCAATTGCAAGCCTTTGTTGTCAAGGTTGCCGAAAGCAAGCTTGATGAGTAATTAGAGGATATCTTCAACCAAGTTTACATTAAGAGTAGATTCAAAGAAGTGGTTGACGTGGCATTGATAGTGGGGTATGAAGAGTGTTTGCTACGGTATACAATTTTGGGGCATGCCTCTTTGAATTGCATCACGACGTCTTAAGCCATCTATGAGTGGTACCATGACAATTGCTTGAGGCATAAGGAGCTTGTTGTGGGACAAAAATGTTCTCTTTTACAACTCCAACTTAACTTAATTGCGGGGAAGCTAAGGTCCAGATGGAATAGCCCATTTGAGCTTGTACAAGTTTTTCCTCACGGAGCATTGACTTTGCAAAATTTGAGAGATGGAAGCTTTTTCAAGGTGAATGGGCACTGGATAATTCATTGGGAAGGAATTGAGCCAAGTGACCATGTTGTTGAAATGAAGTTTGTGCATATTCCACACACCATGATGCTTTGAAAGCTTTTCTCTCCACCACGACTGTATTAAAGTCATTAAATTTGATCCTGAAATGGTCGGATACCATTACTTTGGCTAAAGAAATAAGTGTGAGGTGGTAGAGGTTATGATCATGGAAACCCAGAGAGACAACTTTGATGAAGTGGCCAAGGATACTTATCATGGAAGGCAAGACCAATGTTGGTCTTGAATGTTGGTGATTGTTAGTGACTATGGAACATATTTATCAGTTTTCAAGGGAGAGCATCTCTAATCTCTTATCTCACTTTCATTACCTAGGCTTCTTTGCTCACTTGTGTGTTTACTAAGTTATCTTTGTGCATGTGAAATTTGTGGTAGGAAAGTGTGTAGAGTGTGCAATTTTTGGATGAGAACTAGTGCATGTTTAGGAGTCAAAAACCTGGGAATTCTTGACGGGTCGAGGAATGATAGTTCTCCCCTTTCTACCTATCGATCTATTGCACAGGGGGAGACAGTTGAATGGATTCGACGGGTCGAGACAATCCTTTGACCCGTCGAGGACTGGCCTGGAAAACGTATTGACCCGAGTTTGACTTTTTAAAAAACCCAATTTTCTCTCCTTTTTCTCTTCTCCTTCGCTTTGACAAGATCAGCCCAAGATTACCGTAATAATCCAGGGTAAATCTTCCAGTACGCGTATTGGAGTATCTAACACAGACTAATAGTCACAAGCTACCTTAGCATGAGCAACCCAGAACTTTAACTAAGAACCTACACTGAGAAAACATAAGCTATGGACTATCATTCCTCGTACTCTGGACAGTCACGACATCTACCGACAAACCTGCAATCTGGGCAATTTAAAACAAAGGGTATATGGAAAGGCATAAAAATATAAAACGTTAGAGTGGGTGGATAAAAATTGTAATCGTACGATATGTGTAAAACTGTAAAAGTATAGCTGTATGCCTTTCCACAGTTTCAACTAAAACTTATGCGAGTTCAAATATCGTGGTACTGAAATAAAATGGAGGTGATCGTTCATGGTGTTTGCCCTAACCCAAAACGACTACAAATATGAAAAGTACAGATGATGGGATCGTCTAGGGTGTTAGTCCTAACCGGAGACAATCTGGGTCGGGAAGGCTGTTTGTCTTAACCCGGTCCGACTGGCCTTCCAATGATCTATCGAATAACCAAAGCATCGATACAACTAAATAAAACCATCACAAAATAACCTCCAAATTTAAATGCTCTGAAACATATTGTAAAACATACTGCATAAACATAATATCAATGAACTCGCAAGTGACTGTGAAAACAAAGGTCCACTTACAGTACCGTATTGGCACTACTATGCATCTGTCATTGGCCGCAAACGTGTCATCCTGAAATAACGATTATTATTTAATAACTAATCGTCGAAAATTATAATGAATAGCTAAGCTCGTTCACTGACGAGCATTATTGTCGAGAATCTCGCATTCTCGAATAATATGCTTTTTGAACTAATGATGTGCTTTAATCTAATTCTAAATTCTAATTCCTGAATCATTTTTAAAGTTGCTACATATTCCTCAAACGTTACGTGACTCGAAGTTGAATCGACAATCGATTCAATTGTTCGATATAATCGTAATTTTTTTAATTAATATCCGATTAATTCTATGTCCAGACAAAACTATGTCCAATGCATTTAATATCCTAACCAATAAACTCACAGCGTTGAAATGAATCAAACTTGACACAATTTGAAAACTTTGACGATGGTGGTGTTTGAAACATCAATCTCTTCCTCTCGTCAAACCAAATCTTTTCTCCTAAAGCACCTAAACTGTGACAACCCGACCCATGTCGAGAATCATCAAAATAAATAAAATAATAAAATAATCGGATAAATCGATGAAGTACTCGATACAAACAATTTTGACTAATTCATTTGAAGAACAGATTCGATAAATTGTTACAACGAAACAGTTGTAACGATAAACAACAAAACTAATTTCTCCATCACCCGCACAGCCACTGGGGGCAACCCCATACCACCACCCACTCATTGGGACGACGAAGCCTAAATGACATTTTGGACCTCATGAATGTGTTCATATTGCCGATATGAACCTAATGACATATAGCTCGACACGTTTTGGAAATAAATTTTTTGGTCAACTTATCCGGCCACGCGCCACCACAGACGGCAGCGTGTGCCGCCCACGCGCCACCATCAGCGACTACCTCCAGTGGCGGTGATTAATACACCATTGGATTTTGCTCCTCGAGCCCAACCAACTGTCCAACAAGAGCTAAGGCCAATTCGGCCGGAAACAAACCCAAATTTTCCCCGAAAGGAACTTGGGGAAAATCTCCACTGTCGAGCCGATTCGAAGCTCGAGGGTGGACCCAAATGAGTCATGACGAGGTAGGGAGCAAAACCCCTTTTATCCCACCGCCGAATAACATCGGCTCTGCTGTTTATGACAGAGGCCGAAATGAAACTAATTCAGAATCATTCGATTCTGACTCCAATCAATGCAAAACCTGCATATACAATCAAAAGAAGTTTATAGAACCCATAAAGAGGTTCTCATGACCCAATTACTGTGATCGACCGGGGATTATGCTGGTGACAGCGAGCCCAAATCCAAAAAACCATAGCCTTTTCTTCTCCTCGATTCTCTCTCCTCGATGCTCCATCGTCGAAATTAAGGCAAGAAATAGGTAGAGGGGATGGAGCCGAGTCGAACCCGACCAATCCAGTTTTTGGAGGTAGCCAGACGGTGCTGCACCGCTAGTGACCGCCTCGACACCGCCACAGATCTCTCTCTCCACTACAAGAAAAATTCACCTAGACTGCGGACCATTTCCGTCGTCTAGGTGAAAATTCCATCGTCTAAGTACTTAGACGACTGAACTTCCGTGGAGTATGTTCCGTCCTCCAAGTACCGTCGTCCAGGTACTTAGATGACGGAGAATCAAGGATGCGTGGTCCAAGTGCGACTTAGACCGCGGAGAAAGTCCGCGGTCTAAGTACTCACTTGGACCACGGAGAATTTATCTTCGTCGTCCAAGTGATCACTTAGACCGTGGACTTTTTCCGCGGTCTAAGTTCCTACTTGGACCACAGAAATAAATTCTCCGTTGTCCAAGTGCGTACTTAGCCGCGGAAAAAGTCCGCGGTCTAAGTGATCACTTGGATCGCGCAAAAATATTCCGCGGTCTAAGTGATCACTTAGACGACGGAAAACTGTTTCTCCGTGGTCTAAGTGATTATTTAATTTTTTTAATTAAATTTTAATTTATAGTAAAATATTAGTAATTTAATTAAAATACTCCATTCTCATGTAAATAAATAAATAAATATAAATTAATTAAAATAATAAATTGTTACTTAAATAATAAAAATTTGTACATACATGAAATTAAATCGTTTAGAATCGGAAAAAATGATATGATAAACTACATAGCAAACTATTAAAATACTGGAGGAGCAGATGCGCCGCTGAGTCCCCCGCCTCCAGCCGTGTCGTCGTCGGGGTATAGGTTCGGAGGAGGTTGACACTGTTGTCGAGCCTGAGCTGAGCTGAGCTATCTGCGCTTCTTGGTTATCAAGCCTCTGATGCATAGATTACGGTTCCTCCCGTGCGAGTTGCGTTTCTTCCCGTGCGCGTCTAGCCTCTTCAAGGGCTGCTTGGACGTCCGCAGCTTGAGTACTTTTCCTCGCCGAACATCCGGTAGATGAGTCAGAGGACAAATCTCGCATCACCTTAGGTCCCATCCCCTAACCTCCCTTCCAGCTCTACAACCGTATACCTCATCGGCGATTGTCATTTGGCTCTCTATCGATAGAGGAGGCAGGTCTTCGGGCGGCAAATCCGGGTGTGCAAGCTGAGTGTTGGCCAATTCCTCCTGCGCCCGTTCTACCAACCTCGCCTGAAAAAAATAATAAAAATTAAATAATTAAAAATTTGTACGAAAATTTAATAAATAATAATTAAATAATAACTACGCTAATTAAAAGCACATATATATCACTTACGCCGTATTGACTCGCTTCATTCTCGAGCCCAGGCGTCACGTACGCGCTGATGCTAGCATCCAAATAAGGGTGTTTGGAGCCCTTATATCTGTGCTTCTTGGCTATTTGAATCACTTGCTTGGCGCCGGAGGTATGATGTTTGTCCTTCTTCCCCCGGTTAGTCTTGTTGATTTTGGAGAATTTCTGTTGAACAACATAAATCATTAAAAAATTAATAAGTAACTAAAATTAAAATAATTCAATTCTATTAATTTTTTAAAAAAATAAACACCTTATATTCTTCATCTTGGAAGTGGTTACACAACCATTCCTACTCATCTTCCCTATTCTCACGCAGCTCTACGGGGGTAGGCACAAGGCCGATATCGTCATAATACTTATGAAGCTTGTACTTCCAATCACGGTAGATGGCGTTGACAGTTTGGTTGATATGCCTAAGCATCTCCGGTGTGGAATCCACCTCATATTGTTCCTATCAGAAATAAATAGAAAATTATAATCGTATATATTATGAAATTACGATTTTTATTGGTTATTAGAAAATAAATTTAAAATTGTACGTATTACGTACCGAAAGTTCTTTAAACAGTTTCGCCTTCTCTTCATTCGACAACTCCTGCCAAGTAGAGGCAGTCATACGAACCCTGCCGTGAATGATTGACCCTATGCTGTGCGCTGAAAGACTAGCTAGCTGAGATGTGGGAGGGCCACCGATGAATTCGCCGTACGGCAACTCGATCTTTTTCCCGGTCGCCTTGAAAATTTTCTCGGATTTTCCGCCTTTGACGAGACAGCAAGTCCTTTTGGGTTCGGGGTCAGTCAGGGCCCTCCTGAGCTTGCGCCAGGCGCTATAAAGGATAAATTCAGAGGAGGCCGACGACGCCTGAATACTTTCTGCTATAGACGTCGGACCAGAATGGGCGTCGTCATCACCGGTCGGGATAACTGGGGCAGCGAAAATTTCCCCAGTGGGCGCTGTCGAAGGACCAGCTGAAGGGTCCGGAGAAGGCGCGTCGTTGTCCTCCTCTAAATCCTAACCGACTTGCTCTGCCAAGCGTCGGAGCATAGCATCTTTGGCCTCCTTTTGGGCCTTTTTCTTTCCCGACGGGGCCATTTTAACCTAGGAGTTGTTAAAATATTATTACCATAACAATTATATAAATTTTTTTACGATAATTACATACAAGTATTGAGTGCGCCTAGGATTTAAATAGATGGCCAGTTCGGGATAGAGATAACGCGAGAGGCAAGACTAATTTCGACAAAACACCCCGAGTCTAACCAAATCAATGGTATATACTCTATTGGTGTTAGTCTTTCTTAGATCCAAAACCTGTCACCAGTCATGCATAACCCGTTTCTAGACACCATGTCTGACATTCAGCCAATATTTCAAAAATTTACACTCCCTCAAGTTCTTTGCAAACTCCGTCCTCAACCTCGTGTCCATAACTTCACTTAGGTTATAGTGTGCGGTGATGAAATCCACACATCACGAGGGGTTAAGGAGATAAGCTAGGAAATGAGGTGCCATCTATTCCAAAGAGTGCGACTTAAACCAAAGTTATGTACTAAATTTAAATCAAAGAGTACCAATTTACTACAAAATTTCCATAATTACCAATTTATTATTTTTAGTAATTCACTAATTAATTTATCACATTTACTACAAATTTACAATATTAATTACAACAATATTTACAAATTAAAATTACATGCAATAATAATCACCAATTATACTATTAATTAAAAAAATATTTAATTACAATAATTAATTATTATTTACCATGCCTTTACAATAATAATTATTCATTTACTAATATAATTAATTATTATTACCAATTATATATTACTAATATATTATTTTTACTAATTAATTTACCAATTTACTAATTTATTAGTTAAATGATAATGATGTTAAAAAATTTAAATATTACCTAACAGATGAGTCGCCGGAGAAATTCGTCGGAAAGTTGCCGGAAAGACGCCGGAGTGGAGAGTCGCCGAAGAGAGGGAAACGCCGGAATTTTGGTCGTCGGAGGAGGGAGGCCAGATTTTTGAGAGAGAGTGAGAGGAGAGGAGAGGAGAGGAGAATGTATGGGATGAGGAAAAGATGATGAGCCATTGCCTATATATAGAGTTCCACTTAGACGATGGAGCACCTTTTTTCGTCGTCCAAGTGCACTTGAAATCGGGCTATTCAATTCAGTTTAGCTCAGTTTTTTACTTGAAATCTATTTTTTGTCAAACTGAAGCAAAATAAATTCAACCATTTTAGTTCGGTCCATATAGATGCAAATCACTCGGAACCGAGTATAACCGAATTTTATGTAGTTTTACAAGAGTCACTAAATTATTGGCTAATATTCAAGTTTGCATGAGATTGAGTACACTGGATTAACACACACACACACACACAGATATATATATATATATATATAGTGTTTAACAGAGGAATTAAATCCTAATTTCATTTGCCTCTCCTTCTCCCTCACAATTTCGATCTGAACCCTCCTCTCAATTCTATCTATGTGCAAGAACCCTAATCAAAGCCTAACATGTGAAGTTGATTTTGAGCAAATAACTTTGTTTTCATTCCCCTCACTAAAAACCCTCCACCCCGAACCCCAAATTGATTCTTGAATTCCCTGAATTTTCCTTTCCCCAAACCAAAACCCTAAATTTCAAATTTGTTCATCCATGGGTTCTGATACTTATGGGCATTCAGATTCCAACAATATCAATGTTACTAGTGCAATAGCTACAAGTGTTGCACCAGATGATGTTGATCAAGTTAAGGCACCTACCTCAAAGCCTAGAGGTGCGAAGAAGGGAAACATTGTTGCTAGCTACTATAGTTCACCAAAGAGGAAGAGGGCAACAACAACTACTGCAAAGTCTGCAAAGCAGTCATACAATGGGAAGCGTTTGTGGGTCTGAGATCATCTCAACAAGTAAAAGGATCCATTGTTCGAGATAGCCAATGAAGCTGAGAAGGAAACTGGTTTTACATCGAGAGTAAAATGTAAGCATTGCTTTACCCCTCTTGCATGTGATATAATGGTACTAGTACTATGAGAAAACATATAGAACAACACTGTAAGAAATATACTGGTAGTAAAGAATATGATGAAGATAATCAAACTGTGTTTGCTACTGATGGTGAATTGAGATGGGAATGGTCACAGTAAGGTTGCATGGATGCTGCTACTATATTGATTGTGGTAGATGAACTTCATTCAGTTTCATAGATAAGTCTGGGTTTAACTATTTATGTAGCTATGTTGTTCCTAAGTTTAAGGTGCCATATAAGAAAGTTATCTGCAAGATTTTTTTTAGAATGTATAATAAGAAGGAAAAGATAAACTTATAATTAAAGAATCATACTATATAATGACAACTGATACTTGGACTAGTTGTCAAAACATGAACTATATGGTCATTACTGCCCATTTTATTGATGTTGCCTGGACGATCCATATGAAGATTTTGAATTTCTGTTTGATTCAAAATATTCAGGGCACATTCGTAGGTAGGATTTTAGAGCAGTCTTTGGTTGATTGAGAGATAGAGAGGGTGTTGATAGTGTCAGTGGATAATGCTTCTGCTAATGAGAAATCTATTGAATATCTTAGGAAGAAAATGAGTCAATGGGAAAATCCGCCTATGTATGGAGGGCAGTACATGCACATTAGGTGTCTTGCTCATATCATAACTTGATTGTGAGATCTGGAATTTCCTTGATGGATAAAGCAGTGGCTAGTATAAGAAATGCAGTGAGGTATGTGAGAAAGTCTAATGTTAGAACTGATGTGTTTAAATCTTGTGTGGAGAAGGAAAATATTGAGTGCAAGAAAATTTACATTTTAGATATTCCTACAAGGTGGAACTCAACCTACCTTATGTTGTCCATAACTTTAAAGTTGAAGAAGGCTTTTGATAGGTTGGCAAAAGAAAAAGATTTGAAGTATAAGAGTTATTTTGATGAATATGATGATGTAGAGGAACATGATGATGAGGAAATGGTTCAGGTTGCTTAGGTTACTCAACCTAGAAGTAGCACTAAAAAAGGTAGGAAGAGAGTAAGGCCACTTGCTGATGTAGATCTAGAAGAAGCAACCATTTCCAGCTTAAGCCTACTTAAGCGACAATCAGAGTGAGTGCACAACTTAAGCCTACTTCAGCAGCAGCCTTCCATTCCATTGTTTCTATCAAAGCTGAGTTGGATGATTTGTTTAAGAAGCCAATTACAGCTGCATCTTCATTCAGTTGATGAGTGTGCTTACCATAAGTTTGTACTTTATAACTTTATGATTTTTTGCAGAAATGGAAAGAGAAAAGAGAGAAATTGTTGATAATGCTGCTATATCTACAAGTGCAACCCTTGTAACTACAAAAGCTATAGAACTTGTCCAAAAGATACAAAAGGTCTTGAAGTTGAAGCCGACAGAAGGAGCAAAGCCAAAATTGGCTAAGAGAAAGAATCCTAGAAAGCAGATTGTACTCAATCCTTAAACAATTTAACTTTCCCTTTTTGGCACCTTTTTTTCTTTACAGTTTTTGGTTGGACTTTGATTAGTTTCAATGTTTGATATTATCATCACAATTTGATGTTTCTTTGAACACTTTGATTTTGGATTGTTGGATTTTGGATTCTAACATTTGAACTTTGAACTTCAGATTTGGATTTAGATTATGTTTTTGGTTGTCATTAGGTTCAAAACATGATTGTTGGAGTGTTGCACTATTTTAGAATCTTGTATTCATATTGAGTTTTTTACACTATGGAGTATGGACTACATAAGTACATATATTTGCTGCTATAACATGTTATGTTTTGATTTTGCAAAACATAGTTTGGAATTGGAAAACCGAAGAAACTGTTTTGGTTCGATTTCATGTCGGTTCCAAAGGTGAAAGTTAAGAAACCAAACAGATTACAAGATAGTCCAGTTCAGTTTGGATGGTAATAATGTTTACTTGAAACCAAACCATCTTAGGCCTAGATTTTCAGAAGAAAAATAATACTATATGTATGTTATATTAACTTATTAGATAATTTCTCATATATTAGATTATTATTATTATAACTTTCTCCTTTTGATACGTCTTAACTTTGTTCCTAGGCATGGCAAAATAACCCAAACCCGCGAGTATCTACCTGACCCGAATCCGATTTCTAAGACAAAAAGTCGAGTATTGAGTATTTACCGACCCGAATCCGACTCAAATGCTGACGAGTTCGGGTCGGGTATGGATATGCATTTACCGAACCCGAACCTGAACCCGGACCCAAACCCGGACCCGAATCAGACCCGCCTATTTTTTATAGTTTATTTATTATATTTTATAATTTATCATCTAATTTTTAATATTTTTTTATTATAAAGTAGTAACATTTATAGTCTATTTTAAATCTGGCCCCGACCCGACCCATTACCATCCCAATTTGTTCTCCTCTTCAATCTTCTCCTTGAAAACAGAAAAACCCCTTATTCTTACTATGACTCTACGTTCTCTACCCTCATGGTCTCTGACAACTAAGGAAGCTTTCTTAAGATATTAAATAGGTTATGTGAATATAATGATAGTATAAATGTGGTAACTTTGAAGGAAGCTTCTAATAATTTGAATTTGCCATCATTAGATATTCAAAGTTGTAAATGTTATCTATGTTTAAGAAGGTTTATTCTCCATTAATCCCGGTGTGTTATGTCCTTGTTAGATACGGATATTGATTAGATAGATACAGAGAATCCTTGTTATATCGGGATAGTTATTGTAACAGATTATATTAACCTGTATTTAAGGCATTCTATCAATGAGAAGAGTAACTACTTTCTGTCTATTCTACTTTCTCGTGGAACACGTTATCAACACGACTCCCAGAGTTTATAGAAAAAACCCTAAACTTGGAGAAAGTATCGCCGCCGCCACCAACCACCGCCGGAAGCCAAGTTCCACTGTCGACCTCCTTCCTTCTTCAATGAATCCCACAAAGTTTCAGAAGTTGACAAGATTTCACGACTTCCAAGGAATCATTTCAGAAGAACTTCTTCTTTATCAAGTGTACCGGTCATACCGAGCACAATATTTGTTGAGGTAAACATTTTCTAAACCGTCTATTAATAGGTCAAACTTACTTACAACAAAACCCTAGATATAAGATTATTGGAATTGTGATATGAGTTGTGAATATTACATGTTTATACCCTACCTCCTATGGGCATATATCCATAGAGTATATGTGACGGTCCTGAGGAAGTCACGGTTTAGAAAAGAAAAGAAAAGAAAAGGGAAATCGATTATATGTGACTATTGTGTCACGGTCGTTGGGTGTGATTTTTACAACTGTTTTGTAATCGATTTTGTGACCATACATCATGGAACACGTTCTTATTCAATTAAACTTGAAAGTTTTGTGATCGTAGTACCCGATTGTTTCTAATAAAACATCTATGTGTGTTTTTGTAAATGAGTTTGAATGAGCCTGCAAGGACGAAATTCGAGATCCTTGACCTTGAAGGCAAGGAGTGTCATCGTTGGGTCTCTGATGTAGAGAACACATTCATTGGAAAGAGACTTACCAACACCATCAAACTCACTGAGCCTGGAACAAACCTTCTCCCATCTAATGAAGAGACAAAAGCTTAAGCCCTCATGTTTCTGAGGCGTCATATTCACCCATCTCTAAAGAAGCATCATTTGAACAAGACAGAACCCATGATTTTGTGGAATGTTCTGAAAAAAAGGTTCAATAATATGCATAATGCACAACTTCCTGAGTTAACTGCGAAATGGAACAACACTAGAATGGTGGATTTCCCAAATATCAATGCTTTTAACCAAGCTATGCTCGATCTACAGTCTGAATTAAGCTTTTGTGGTGTGGAAAAATCTGAGGAAGACATGATTGAGAAGGCGTTACAAACCTTCCCTACATCAATGAGTCTTCTAGCTCATCAGTGCTGGATTGAGTACGAGCAAGGGAGGATTACCAAATTCAGTGATCTCATTAATAGTCTTGCGACTAAAGAAAAGCATGATGAGATCATCTTAAATAATAACTCAAGACAGGCTGGTACCAAAAAGCTTGAGAGTTATAATACGGGAGGAAATGCTCGAAAAAATAAGAAAGTTGCTCGTTCAGAACCTTATAATCATGGTGTACATACTCTACGTGGGGGAAGCGGAGGGCGTGGGCGTGGCCAAGACCGCAACCAAAATATGACTTGGCATAGAGATTAAAACGCCCCTTCCCAACAAAACCAGTCTGGTTCGGTTCCTGATGGTCAACGGTATCAACAATCTGGCAAGCTTGGTTATTTCAAGTGTGGGTCTACTAAAAATATGCACAAACAGTGTCATGCTAGTAGAGAAATCCAGAACATCTAAAAGAAGCACAAACAGTATTTGGCTCAAGAGTCGAATTATGCTGGAAATTATGAGATGGAGGTTGACACCAACCTTGTTCTAGCAGATGACAAGGGGAAAGAACTTGCTACCCCAGATTTTGATTAAGCCTATGTAAAAGGCAGTTGTCTCTATAATCTTTTAAGTTTTAGTTTCGTTTTTTGACTTACTTTTCGGTCAAGAATTTTTAAAGACACTTGTCTTTGTTTTATGAATAAAGAACATATCTATGATGTAATTTTTGTTGGCAAACAATGAATATTTCTCTATTTTTGGTATATCAAAGTGTTTGAGAATGTTCTATTTCATATGATTCTTATGTATGGTTCGATGTTTACATATATATGGCAAAAGCAAGCCAATATACCATTTTGACAACGAAAAAAACGTTGAAAAACAACTTGAAGCAGTTCACAGAGCCGATTCGACCCGTCAAAAAATTGAGCTAAATAATTTTTGACCCATCGAAGCCATGCTTTTGTCCAAAATTGGATCAAATTCGACCCATCAAAAAAATTGAACTAAACAATTTTCAACCCATCGAAGCCATGCTTTTGTCTGAAATTTGTTCAAATTTGACCCGTCGAAAAATTGAACTAAACAATTTTCGACTCGTCGAAGCTATGCTTCTATCCCAAAATTGGTCCAAATTTGACCAGTCAAAAATTTTCTCGACCAGTCGAGATTCTGGTATCGGAAAATCACAAGTTATTTTGGGTTTCATCGACCGGTCGAGACCTTTCCTCGACCAATCGAAAATACAACTCGGATGTGATATTTTTAGATGAGTTTTATATCTGTTTCATTGGCTTATGATATTGTTATTACATCGGTTTATGCCATGCCATATTAACACTCAAGAAGGGTCACACTTCTCAAATCTTTAAGTGTATACTTGAAGTGTGTGCCTCATCTTTGCTACAAAGACTTACTTGTTTGCATTGATTTGTAGATGTCTCAAGGAGAAATTGAGTGTGTAGCAGATAGTGGTACTACTCATCCCATTCTGTAGAATCGACAGCTGTTTGTGGATCTTTTCCCATAAAAATCCTCAGTGACAACCATGATTGGTGCAGTGCTTGTTATTCAGGGGCGTGGTAGTGCAGAGTTTCTGCTGCCCTATGGTACAAAAGTATATATCACTGATGCCTTAAATGCACCAAAGGCCAATCAAACTTTGCTAAGTTTCAAGGATATTCGTGCCAATGGATTTCACTTGGAAACCTATTGTGAGAATGAAAAAGAATTTTTGTGTATAACCTCTCTTGATTGTGGCCGCAAGCGCATTATAGAAAAGTTTCTGGCAATTAGTAGTGGTTTGTACTTAACCACTGTTCAGATTATTGAATACAATACCGTGACTCACACTACTATATGTGATTCTGATTCATATAAACTTTGGCATGTATGACTGAGACACCAAGGTCGTGATATGATGATCAAAATCTTGAAAAATACCCATGGTGATCCGTTCTTTAGAGCCAAGAAACATGTGGAATGACCTATTTCCATCGGTTTAGATGGTGAGGATGAGACTACCCATCTTAATCCTAACTTGGTCTCCACGACAAGTAAAGCACCTTCCCAGCAACATACTGTTGAGGCATTGGGCGTTATCCGACTAGATTCTTATGTTGCCATCTCTGATGTGCATCGCTCGTTCTACAAAGCTTTTTCTTTAGTAAAGTTGACGGCTCGTCCTTCTTTTGTTGTTGATAGGAATGAAAAGATTCCATCCTTACAAAGGATCCAAGGTGATATTTGTGGACCTATCAAACCTGAATGCGGACCATTTAAATATTTCATAGTTTTGATAGACACATCAATGCAATGGTCACACGTTACTTTGATGTCCACAAGGAATGCTGCGTTTACAAAACTTCTTGCTCAAATCATTAAGCTTCAGGCTCACCACCCGGACCATCCAATCAAGTCTATTCAATTGCATCATGCAGGATAGTTTACATCGAAGTCTTTTGATGATTACTGTATGTCTCTTGGGATTGATGTTGAACATCCCGTTCCCCACGTTCACTCTCAGAATGGTTTAGCAGAGGCTCATATCAAGTGGTTACAGGTTGTGCCTAGAGCTTTGGTAAGGCATACAAATTTACCGGTCTCTGCTTGGGGTTATACAGTGTTACACGTAGCAATGCTTCTTCATTTTAGACTTGTAGCCCGTCAACCATTCAGTGCATACCAGTTGGTAACTGCCTATGAGCCTGATATTTCACATTTAAGCATTTTTGGTTGCACGGTCTATGTGCCTATTGTCCTTCCACAGTGTCTTAAGATGGGTCCTCAATGAAGATCGGGCATTTATGTTGGTTTCGAATTGCCCAAGATAATTCGCTATCTTGAAACTTTGACAGGAGATCTCTTTACTGCTAGATTTGCATATTGTCAATATCATGAGACATATTTTCCACCGTTAGGGGGAGATAGGAATAGTTCTATTCCAGTTCAACGTCAGGAATTGACGTGGTTTGATGCCACTGTGTCTCATCATGATCCACCCACGTCTCAGAGTGAGATAGAAGTGTGTAGGATACTCGATCCTCAGCAAGTGGTAGACTCCATGCCTGATTCATTTGCTGATATTGCTAAAGTGATGAGATCAGATATACCTGCTGCTAATGTTCCTGCAAGGTTGGAAATCCCAGTAAAGGGATTCGTTAATAGCAACACTGGGCAAGGAGGCGTTCCTCCTACTCATGTGGATGGTGTTGCTTCGGCCTCGGCTCCCACCAGAAAGAGGGACAGACTAAGAAAATCCATATATGAGCTGCTGGTTAAAAGGCAGGCCATCAGGCACCAAAAGATCCACTTACTATCAACATTATGAATCTTTCACATGAGATTGTCTCTGATTATGGTTATGTCCTTGAATCAAAATTGGCATCCCTGGGGGACACTCCAGAACCTTTTGTGATATTAGAAACCCAAAAGTCTCACTTAGAAAAAATTATGCGCACATTTTTATGGATAGTTCTTCCATGTTAGTTGATGATATGTTTGCTTATTCCATCGCTTAGGATATTATTAACGACGATGAAGTGGAACCTTACTCAGTTGATGAATGTCAACATAGAACAGATTGGCCAAAATGGAAGGAAGCAATCCGGGCTAAACTAGACTCCCTGAATAAAAGGCAAGTTTTCGGTCTGGTTGTGCTATACCCACCGAATGTTAAGCCAGTTGGACATAAATTAGTCTTTGTTTAGAAGCGTAATGACAAGAATGAGATCTTGCGTTATAAAGCTAGATTTGTAGAGAAGGGTTTCTCTCAGCACCCTGCAATTGATTATGAGGAGACGTATTCTGCAGTTATGAACATCATCACCTTCCGCTACCTGATAAGCTTGGTAGTGTCCGAAAAGCTTAATATGCAGCTGATGGATGTGGTTACTGCATATCTCTATGGGGATCCTGATTCAGAGATATATATGAGAGTGCCAGATGTCATTGCTATACCCAAATCAAGTAACTCTAAACCACGGAGTACTCATGTTATAAAGTTGAGATGTTCACTGTACGAATTAAAGCAATCCGGTAGAATGTGGTATACACGCCTCAATGACTACTTTATTGGGAAGGGATATAAGAATGATGATTTATGCCCATGCATGTTCATTAAAAGAACAAGATCAAGATTTGCTATAATACATATCTATGTTGATGATATGAATATCATCGTAACTCTTGAATAGATCAATGAGACTATTTACTACTTGAAATCTGAATTTGAGATGAAAGACCTTGTAGGACTTGATCTTGTCTTGAATTAGAGCTAGAACATCAAGTTGGTGAAATTCTTATTTACCAGTCTGCTTATGTCCAAAAGATGCTCACACGATTCAATATGGACAAAGCACACCCTGTTAGTATGCCAATTGTTGTACGCAGTCTGAACCCCAAGAAAGATATGTTTCATCTGTTAGATGATGATGAAGAGATCTTGGGAGCTGAAATTCCATATCTTAGTGCTATTGGAGGTTTGTTATATTTAGCCCAGTGCACACGTCCAGATATTGCCTTCTCAGTGAACTTGTTGGCAAGATTTAGCTCTGCAACCACGCAAAATCATTGGAACAGAGTAAAACAAATCTTTAGGTGCTTGAAAGGTTCCATTGACATGGATGTTTTCTTCCCTTACAAAGAATACAGAGAAAAACATGAAATTATCGGAAAGGAGAAAGTTGAAGCAAATTCTAGGGATTTCGACGCGTAGAAAATTGCACCCTGGACCAACTAGAGTGATTCCCTCAACCCATCAAGTGATTCTCTCGACCGGTCGAAAAATGGCCCTACTTCGAACATTTTTCATGCTATCCTTATTCCAAAACACCGATTGATGTGTTGATTGGATTTGCTGATGCTGGGTACCTCTCTGACCCACACAAAGGTCATTCACAAACCGGTTATGTTTTCACTATAGGGAACACGACGATCTTTTAGAGATCAACGATGCAAACCCTTGTTGCTACTTCCTCGAATCATTCTGAGATAATTGCTTTGCATGCAACAATTAGAGAATGTGTTTGGCTTATGTCAATCATAGGTCATATTCGAGGCTCTAGTAGATTGAAATCTACTGTTACTGATTCCACTTGCATCTTTGAGGATAATGCTACATGCATAGAACAGATGAAGTTGAGTTTCATTAAGGGTGACAATACAAAACATATATCGCTGAAGTTTTTCTTTAACCAGCAACAACAGCAGTTGTTGAATATTCAAGTGAACCAGATTGGTTCTCTTGATAATACTGCAGACTTATTTACCAAGTCACTTCCTAAATCTACTTTTGTGAAAAATGTGAGAAGCATTAGTGTGCATAGGTTATCAGAACTCCTAGACTAAGTTTACAGTCAGGGGGAGTTACATTTCTGTAGACAATGAGGAGTGTTTAAGGAGATTTATTCTCCATTAATCCCGGTGTGTGTCTTGTCCTAGTTAGATACTGATATTGATTAGATAGATACAAAGAATCTATGTTATATCAAGATAGTTATTGTAACAGATTGTATCAGCCTGTATTTAAGGCATTCTATCAATGAGAAGAGTAACTACTTTCTGTCTATTCTACTTTCTCCTGTGACAATCTCCACTAAAATTATTCAAGTAATCACTAGTAAGATTGGTGATCTATTAATTGCCCTTCTTATTGATGAATCTTGTGACATGGCTTCAAAAGAGAAAATGGCTATTGTTTTGCAATGTAAAGCATGATCGTCTGATTGAGTGCTTTACGAGTATTAAACATGCTATGGATATTGTATTAATCTTTCCACACTCAAAATTTTATTGATGATTTCTTCTCTCGACATGGATTGAGCATCTCTAGATTAAAAGGAAAGGGTATGATGGAGAGAGCTAGCAACATGATAGGTCAATTTAACGACCTTAAAGCATCAATCTTGAAGGACACTAAGTATGTATGTTCACTGTTTTTCTCACCAACTCCAACTATCTCTTACATCAAGTGGTAAAAAACATGAGAATTGATGACTTCATTACATTAGCCATGCAGGGTCAGGCCTGAAATTTTGGGACCCGAGGCAAGTTCAAAAAATGGTGCCTTTAAATTTAATATTCATTAAAAAAATATCACAGACTCACTATATAATAAACAAAACAACCAAAAAGTAATTTATATGAAAAACCTAATGACTACCTCAATGCATACAAAGATTACATAATCATGAATCGAGAAAGATATTTTTAATGTAAATTAAAAGAACTATAATGTGATTTGAAAGATGTAGAAGTAATGGTCTGGCACAGTCCTAAGAGTAAAAAAACTGTTTTAGATCTCTAAAACTTAACTAAGGGGTTATTGATCAGTCTCTACCCCTTCCAACAAGAATTACAATACAACAACAGTTTAGCATATCAATTTTGAATCAAAACTTCAACTGTTCAACATAATAAGATCAGTAAATCAAGCATATATATGTAGATGATTCATATGTGAGTTTGAATACAAAAATAGAAAACAAACCAATGAAACCAATTAAGATGAGCAAAGCAACTTAAGCAACACGAATAGCGAGAGATTCAAAGCCCTTAATCAAAATCAATATAGAGAGACTAAGGGATAAATTTGCCTCAACACAGTCTTCTTCAAGAGAGAGATAGCTTAATAGAGGGAGTGAGAAAGAGAGAGAGAGAGAGAGAGAGAGAGAGAGAGAGAGAGAGAGAGAGAGAGAGAGAGAGAGAGAGAGAGAGAGAGAGAGAGAGAGAGAGAGAGAGAGAGAGAGAGAGAGAGAATGTAAGAATCATGTATTGAATTAGACGCAAAAGAGAGATCTTTAAGCGATGAAATCTAGATTTTTCAAACAATCGTTTAATTTTTCTAGGACTAGTGCATCGGAAATTATGAAAGAGAATAAAGAAAAAGAGTATTTAATGGCTTATCAATATATATATAATAATAATAAAAATAAATAACCTCAAGATCCATTCAAAAAAAAATATCCCAAGATTTTAAGCCCTAGCTCGAAATTTTTGGCCCGAGACTGAGGCCTAATGGGCCTTTATTTAGGTCTGGGTTTGTAGCCATCTTATTGGAGCTTCACCAAAACGTCTTGATCTTTTTAGAGATTGTCATGCTTAGTTTATGGGACGGCACGGGGCCCCTGCGGGTGATACAGCTGCACAGGGTGTGATAACCCGTATCTAAACTTTACTTTTTTATATCGTATAAGGTTTAGTCGAGGGAAGTAAATAATTTTAACCATTTGTAGTTATCAGAAGCCCTTTGATAAACTATTTATTGGTTCCATAAGTCGATAAAATTTCTTAGTGAAAGTCGTAGAGCTTGTGGACATGAGCTCGTGGACTCGTGGAATATTAAAATTTGAGTTATGATGAAGAAGTTTTGGTCACAAGAAGTTTGTCGAAAAGTAACGTTTCGGTAATTCTGCAAGTTACAATTTTCAGCTACAGTCTCTGTCTCTTCCTCCCTAACTCTCTCTCTCTCTCTCTCTCTCTCTCTCTCTCTCTCGACTTTGAAGTCGTCGGCAATGGAGTTTGCACCGCCGGCCATTAAAACAAGCAATCAAGGTGTCAAAATACTCTTCTGTCTCTTCTCTATCATCTCCACTCTGCTAACGAGCCTATATTTCATTGGTTTAGCCAAGAGAACCTTACAGCCGATCGAAAATCTTAGAACCCTAGAATTTGGGGGATCTAATTATTGAACTAAATCGGCCAAGGAGACCCATTGGACATTGTATCCATTGTGACTATGAAGCTAACCATACCTTGGTTGCTTCCAAATTCAATCAGAGGTGAACGAATCGAAGGTTTTGAGAGTTTTGAGTTCAAAGATAAAATTGGATGACTTCTGTTGTGATTTGGATGTTGTGGCTTTGAAATGAATTGTTGCTTGCAATATTTTGAGTACTTTCAAGTTTGGCTCCCTAGAAAATAAGGGTGGCACTGCCGCACCGTCGGTGGCGGCGGTGCCGACAATGGTCTTTTTTTTTTCTGGAAATTTTATGTTGTTTGATTTGTATTAACGTAAAGATTGTTTTGAAGAGGTTCAGAAATTGATTTGATGTAAATTAACATATTAAAAGTGGACATAATCGGATTGTAGTTAATGTTAATATGAATTAATGAATTTATCAAGTCGAACGTCGATTAGATGTATAGTTGTTTAATGTTTAAAAACGTATGACGATTTTGAAAGTACATTAAGGATATTTGACATACGATTAGTTTTAGAAACTCATTGAAAATTTGGTAATCATGTAATTCAAGAATGTGATATTCTCGATAGAAATACTCGTGGAGTGAACGTGTTATTCAATATTGTTGTTTTAGGACAGCATGCCAAACCAGAAGTGGCGAAGAATTCAGCTAGACAAGAGGCTTAAGTCTGTGAGGGACATTTTAAAAAAAATATTATATGTATTCGATTATGAGTTTTTAGTTTCGAAATTAAGATTTTCCATATCATTCAGTTTCAGAATTTAGTTATCATTCAAATTCAGAATTCAGTTATCATTCAGTTCTATGTTTTATTTGGAGGTTACTACAATTATATTAATATTATATGTATGCATATATGTAATAGTCACTTGTCTTGGCCTCCAAGTGACAACTCCAATTCAGCCAACACCTGCCAGTAATGATCATCTAATTCAGCCAGTATCTGTTAGGGATCCAAAGATGACAGGTTTAGCCAGCACCTACTAGTCATCGTCTCTGTAGTTATATAGGTATTTTTGTTAGCTATCATTGTTTAATAATGATAGGTATAGCCAATACCTGCCGGTCATCGATGTCATTATAGACGTAAGTAGAAGTTTGTTCAGTATATCGAATATATGCTAAATTTTAAATTCAAGTATTGTTGGAAATGTAAAATAGTCATATTTACAGTTATTCAGTTATTTGTTTTGTCCACTCACTGATGTTTTGAAACTGTATTTTCTGGGATTTTCGATTTACGTTGCCCAGATCACAGATTAGATGGCTAAAGGTGCATCCAACCAGTTGACGACGCTTAGTATCTCCACTGCTTCCGTTTTGCTCAGAGTAGGTTATCAGATGACCTTCGATCTTATGTTATATATTTCCCTTCGATTTGTCTAGACTCCCTGATTACCGTCTTTGTGTAAATTATGTCGCTAAGTCGTAAACTCTGTTGTAGGCCTTTTGTGTTTTGTAAATTTGCAGTCAAGTACTTAATCTTGAGACTTTTTAAATAGTTTTAAAGTCGGTTTATCCCTAAGTTCATGTTTCGGGTAACACATGTTAGGTTGGCTGTTGTATTTATGGTGTGAGCTAGCTTGATTTGGATCCCACAGAACGTGTCTCGGGTGACGTTAGGTATCTTGGGCGAGTCCTATTAACTTGGTATTAGAACATTAGGTATTCAGATCTCGTTGACTATCTTATATCTTTGTTGATACTCAGAGTTACGATGGTCAAACCACGGTGGATAACCATCATATGCTTTCTGGCATTATGTGTCACTAATGATGTAAGGTAATCTTTCAATCTTGTTTCCAGAGTTCACTGATTTTGTCTTCCTTTAGGTATCATGCCTCATGGTCATGGATGCACACCTCAACAGTATCCTCCGATTGAGGCTAAGAATGTAGGTGAGCATGCATCTCAACGCATTTTATGCTTTATTCTTAATGTATTTCCCTCTACATTTAGCTATGTTATGACATTATTATTATTATTTCTAACTTACTTTGTTGTTTTTAGGTTTTAAATAAAGAAAATGAATAAAGGAGACAAAAATGAGCAGAAAAACGCGCTAAGTGGAGGTTTTCTAGTTTGATTAGGAAAACTGTTTTTTTCCTAAATTTGACTAAGATTCCTACTCCAATTAAGAGTGCAACTCAGCCAAGATTCTATTAGTTTGCGGAGCTGAAAAATAAAGTTTTGTTATTTGACGAGAAAAAACTTTCCTACTTCAACTAGGAATGACATGGCGGAACCTTCCGGAAGACGGCAAAAACTATCCGAGAAATGGTCTTCACATGGTTATAAAAAATGGTGTGCAAAATGGTTTCCCAAATGACGTCAAGAAATACCAACCAAAAATTACAAATGACGTCAAGAAATACCAACGAAGTCCAACTTAGGCCTCACCATCCAAATGTGTATACGGATTGGTCATGAGTCACCACTGGTGCTCTCGGACTTATTTTGGCCTCAAGATATTGCCATATGATCTATGCCTTAATGCCTTAAGCTCTTAGGCCTTCAAAACTCAACTGCATCTGGACACTCCTCAATGAGTCAAGAGATTCCCTGGAAAGGTCAAAAAAGTGACCCAGATTGGACAGTAGCGTCTAATTGACAGGTCAAGAAGGACCTTCAAGCCCCGAATGAATCCGTAAAATTTAAGCTTTGAGTTCATGACCTCAATGCTCTATTCTTCTTGTCCATTGCTCCTCCAACGTTACACTTATTCTTCTTTCATACTAATGGTGTCCGAAAAATCCAGGGTTTAAGTTTAACGACGTTAATATGGTCAGGTGATGGAAGCTAAGTATTCAAAGTACCATGGTGGGGTCCTTCGAGTGATGGACCTCCCCATTCCACTTCCTTGTTAAACTCCTTCAAAGCTACCACTTGTTCTTCATGAAGCTCAAAAGATTTCTCATTCTTCAAGTTTCTCAAACTCATTACTTCATTCGGGCAAATCTCAAGTAGTTTGTAGCATGCATCTCTTTGTTTTGGTTGTAGCCATAAAAGCTCTTCCGAAGATGATAGGAAGATCTTCATGTCCTCTAGGCTCTTCCATGTCAAGTATCGCGAAGTCGACTGGTATCACAAGTTCACCAATCACCACTAACACATCTTCGACTATATCCCTCGGATGTATTACACTTTGATCGACAAGTTGCAATGACATACTTACCGGTTTGATTCTCCCTAAACCAATTTTTTGTGTACCGAGTAACACATGAAGTTAATAGAAGCCCTAAGATCTATCAAGGTTCTCGGAAAGTACTTCGTTCCAATGGTACATAACACGGTAAAACTTGCCGAATCCACTAACTTCTTAGGTACGTTCCTTTGGATAATCACCGACACTGTGGCATTAAGCTTCACTTTCTTAGATATTTCCTCGTCTTGTAGCTTATTCTTTAATCTCCATTCGGTGCAAATCTCCTTCAAGAACTTGTAGTGCCCTTCTTAAATCCAGGAGTGTTCTTAGACACAAGTGGTGTGTCTAAGTGCTAGTCATCATCACTCTCCACAATAGGAACATCTACGTAGTTCTCAAACCCCTTTTCGGATCTCAATACCCCGTTCACCATATTTACTTGATGCTTGAGATTTCTCTTGGTAGCATATGGGAACTCATGAGCCTTCACACCACCTTGACCATGATGTGCCTTAGCTAATTAATTGACACACTTGCATCTCAAACTTGTGGATGGCACTTTGACTCTTATCCTGGAGAACTTGATTGTCTCCTTTCATATTTATGAAGATTTCAAGTAATGTCTTCTTATCTTCCGCTTGAGTCTTAGCAAGCTCCTCTTAACTCTTCATAAGCCTAGCTAGAAGGTCATCTGTGGTGGACTTAGGTGCTTCCAATTGAGGTGTAGGAATCAGTGATTAAAGCAATGATTGTTGTTGAGCCTTAGGAAAAAATGGTACCCTCGGTTGGTAAGTCTTACCACCCAATGCATTGGCAAATCCTCTATTCAGTCTTGGGGCAAATATGGTAGCTCCTTGATGATTTGAGAAACCCTTGCTTCTAGTTCCTGAAGCACCAAAGTTTCTTTTGTTATCTCCTTGATTATAGCTACTTCCTTGACCTTAGAAACCTCCATTAGGTCTTTGCACACCTTCTTGACCTCCTTGGTTATTATGGCCTTGACTACCTTATGAGAAGGTAGGGTGGTTCTTCCAACCGGGTTATAAGTGTTGGAGTATGGATCATTCCTTGGTTGATCATAAAACAACACTTTGCATTCCTCAATGATCTTTGGATCATCTTCTTAATGGGGACAACTAAGGGTCTCATGCACTATGCTCTCACAAATCATTCAAGTGACCGGCTCCACACTAATTTCTGACACTGCTTTACTTAACCTCAATTATGGCTTTGCTTCAACAAGAGGTCAAACTTTTTGTTCGTAGCCTCCTCAAGCCTCTTGATGGCTTCATCTTGCATATAGGCTCCCTTAACCTTTTAGATACCGCCCCGGTTGGCTTGGGGAGGCTTTCTCATAGAAACCATTAGATTGCTTACACTTGGCTTCTCATCCCATAAGGCCGACCTTTCCGCCAGCTTCTTAAAAAAATGTGTGCCTCTTCAGGTGTCTTATTCATGAAATCACCTCTGCAAGCATTGTCTCTGTTCTTAAGCTTTGATAGAAGAGGGAGATGAGCATTTGGCCATGGTTAGGACAACCAAGCTCAAGATCCTTAAAATTCTCCTATGCATCACAAAATAAATCTCCATCCTTTTCTCCAAAATTCATCAAGCTTGTTATTTCATTGATCTTACCTGGAGGGAAGTACTTAGTGATGAACTTCCTTTGCAAGGTCTCCCAATAATTGATAGAGTTGGGTGGAAGCTTGTTGAGCCACTCCTTGGCTTTGTCTCTCAAACTTGCATGATGGGAAGACTCGTAGTCTCAATTGCCCCGCATCCATATTACTTTTGTTCAACCTTGCATATACTTCCTTAAACTCCAAAAGATGTGAGTAGGGGTCGGAGTTGGCATGACCTAAGAAGATGAAGAGAGTTTGGAGGAAACTCGGTTTGATGACTACCCTACGTACCATAGGTTGTAACGTAATGCACTTGGTATGTGCCACCAAAAAGGGTAAGGCACATTCCCTCAATGGTCTTCCTTTATATACTTCGTTCTCCATGACAAGTTACTGTTGTACTAGAGGCTCAACCTCTTGCTCAATTGGTGGATCCAGCTCAATGCAAAAGACACGAGGTCCAAGTGTTGGGTTCTCGTGTTTAGCTTCTACGGTTATGTCAAAAAAATTCCCAAGTTCTTTTCAGTTCTCTACCCTCAACAACGGAATACCACCCTCTTGTAACGACCCAAAGGGGTAACTACATAATATTCGTTAGTCGAGTTAATTATCGAGATAATCACTATATGATACATTAATTGATGTTCGTCGCAACTAAAAGATTAGCTTTTTATAGTTTATGATCTTTGACTCGCCTTCTTCACGGAAGTTGTAGAGGATATTATTTCGAGTTCGTGCATATTTTTTTATATTTTTTTCCGGAAGCTTGAGCTAATTGTTTTGAATTTTTTAATTTTGAAGTATTTATGTGATTATTTGGAAATATATCAGTGGTTAATTATTTGAACCGTCGGATTTGTCATTAAGGGTGAAATATGGACCGTTGATCATTTTATTCATCATGGGTATAATTCGATCACTATGATGAGAATTGACCTTAGTTCTAGTTATGGAAGTTGTTGGGTGTGTTTTGATGATCATTTTGACATGCAGGTCGAAGATTTATGGTTGATCAATCTGAGCTCCCGCTTGTTGTGGCATGAGGGCCCTACATGCTGCCATGTACAGCGGAGCTCCAATGATCAGAAGCCTAGTTTCTCACTGGAAGTGTCCTAGGACCTTTCATAACCATTTTTGTGTAATTTGTATAGTTCGACTGTTTTTCTAATAATTTGGCTCATTTTGAAGAGTTAAGTCGACTAGACACCTTCGGCGCAGTCGATCGTCGAGTCGAGGCTCACTTTCTTTGAGTTCAAGTGGCCTTGCACGAAGGATGAGACCGAGCATTTTATTTGACAAGTACGAGAATGAACAACGATTCATGATTATCAAAAATAAATGTGAGTTTTCCGTAGTCGAATTGTCTCGACTTCCTTTGTACGCTAGTGTATGAATAGAAAATTATATTAATTAATCTATGGTTTGACCATAGGAGCATCAAGTATAATTTCATGAGTAGTTACTCGATGGCTAGCTTTCGGGCAATTCAGGTGAGTGGATTATTTTCCTTTCACTTATTGTAGCGAGTCTAGTGCAATGATTATGAATTTATTTTCGCTAAGTTTTATGAGATGTTTTAGGATTATATCTATGTTTATGCACGGAGGCACCTATGTTATGCTTTATGATTTATGCACACATTATGTCCATGATAATGCATTGATGCATAGGCCATTCGACTGATCACTGAGAGCGGCTTCCAATAGGACACTTCATATTTTTGAACCGGCTACGACTATGATATGACGGCATCCACACACATGCTATTTTATCTCATAGACTCGTTGTGTTTTTATTGTCCTTTATTTCGGAGAAAGGCACAAATACTTTATTACAAGATATTTTTTTTGTCTACTCACTCTAACAGTTTCCATGTTTTTATTATGCTTTTGCCATGAGCCCATTGGTTTCAAATGTCCAGGTTGCAGAGTTTTGATTGATGTCAGATGCACATGTAGATCGAGACATAGTAGTATCTGCCGTATGATTCAAGATAGATCCTACCGGTTAGCATTTAGTCAACTTGAGTACTTTTGAGAGTCCAACAGCTCTGATGTCATATCATGTTTCACTTCGAATAACAAATATGAATTAATTTTTTTTGTAAATAATTTCCTTTGATTTTATGGTTTTGAGACCTGGAGCTTTGATTAAATCTTTTGGATTATGTGTTAAACTTAGGATAATAGTGTCATTAGAGCATAATCTCAGTGTAGGCAACTAAATCGGGGTCGAGTTCTTTCAGTTGGTATCAAAGTTTTAGGTTTTCGGTTCTGTAGACCGTACTAGGCCTCTTTCGTTTTCGTGTTCGATTACGCTCAACATATCCCGAGTGATCGCTAGACCGGCTGGCGGATCCCCATCGAATATTTATAGTGGTGAACGTCCTCGAATATATGGAGAATGTGATGAAGTACTAACCTCAGCCTGTGAGTCATTGTAACTAATTCGTTATGGCTCGTGTACGCCGACCTTAATTCGTATTCCAAGGTAGAATTTTTTATGAGAAAGTTAGTAATACCTTTAAGCTTTAAGTAAGGGAAATACGTTGAACTTCCATGCTTGCTTTAAGACGTTAAGGTATAAGATTATCACGCCAAGTTTCAGCGTGGCAAGGTATGTGATATCTAAGTGAGCGTAATTTGGTTCTTTAGATTTTCGCTCGATATATGGCAAGTTGTGTATTGAGTGTCATGGTATAAAGGTTATTAATATGATAAATATAGATTTTTGAGTACATTCTTAATAAGTTAGTAGGAATATACGTCAGTAATGGGTATAGAAACTCTTGCGACACTTTCGTTTCCTGGGATGACTTGCGATTCGATATGAATTATGTGATTTAAATTATGAGAAATTTGATTGAGCAGTGGTGGCTAGCAATGTTTTTTTGTGGATTTATCATATTCTAAGTGTGGGTCTTCCTGTAAGTTTTGGTTGATCTCGAATATATGGGAAAGTTATATCAAAATTTTGACAAATATTATATCATGTCAAGTGGTGCATTATAATGAGTGTGATGAGATCATCATTAGTGAATGCACTAATAACCCATAAGTCTCAGTTTAGAGTCGAGTTAGTCATTTAGTAGTATGCTGATGAGTCGTTGTGCTCAATGCCCTTGCCTTAGTCATGATCCATTTCCCGGCCTCTTTAATTATGTTCAACTACTAGCTTTGCGTGATATGTAAAACTTTTCAGCCCTTTAATTCACATCTTGTGACAACCCGAACCGGAAATGGTATGTTTATCGGCTTGATTTGCTAGTTTCACGAATAGGCGCGATTTTGTCGTAATTGATCAATATGACGGGATTGTTAACGACTAAATTATCAGGTAAGAATTTGATTTGAGATCCTTCACGGAAGTTGTAGAGAATTTAATTTCGAGCTCGTGGAAATTTCTGGAGGATTATTTCGAGTTACAAGGAATAAGTTATGAATATTTTCGGCCGTTGGATTTAGTCGTATTTATCCGTTTGGTTTCGATCTGTTTTCGACCGTTGATCATTTTTATCAGATAAGCTTGTATTGAATTGAGCCGTTGAATTTTTATCGGATTTGTCGAAGTTGGTTGTCTTCAAGTGAAAATTGAAGAATTTGTCGAGATAAGTTCATAGACACGAGAATCGTTGGAAACAGAGTTACGATGCAAAAGTTACGTTCGATATAAATTTGTCGTAAAATAAATACGAAAGTTACCAAAAATGGAAAGTATAAATAGTGGGTTTCCTTTTTGGGTAGGTCAGACTTGGACTTTGGGAGTTGACCGAGTCGACTCGGGTGTGTTGACTTACCCATGTTCACCATTTATGGCCAAATTTTGTTTGCCTTCGATGTGCCTTATTCCGACGTATTTTGGCCAAGGTTCCTTCATGAAAGTTGTTGGGCTTGAGCTCCTCTTTCTTTTGTTAGATCATTCACTCAATTTGGTTGCCGGATGAAGAAGTTATGGCTTGTCAAAGTTCGGGAATTTTGGTGGGTTTTCCGGCGAAATCGCCAGCGACGGAGGCAGCGGTGGCGGCGGAGATGGAGGTCGACTTGTTAGGGGCTTTATAGCCCTTGGGGAGGGGAAGCTTTTAGAAGTGGTCTTGCACCTTGCCGTGGCCGGAGGAAGGAGATCGGAGGTGGAGAATTTCGGCGAGGGTTTTTGATTTCAAGGTGAGATTTGGACCTTTTTCGATCAAAATTGGGCTTAACTTTGAACTAGAAAGTTGTTGGAAATGTCGAGATCTTCAAATCCATGTATAGGTCGAATTTTTCTCGGCCAATGACATTTTTCGGCGGCGGCGGCGGCGGTTTTCCGGCCGATGTGATTTTCGACAAGTTTTATATCGTTTTACTCGGAATCGCGCACCGATCGCAGTGGTGAGGTTTATATTTTGAATTGAGCATCGGGAATTATAGCGAGGTTTTATAGTGTGATTATTGGATTTTTGACGATTTCGACGATATTCGAGTTATATGTTTCCGGAAATGGTTGGTTCTCGAGATGTGATTCAAGGTTTTGAATTTTGATTTTGAACAGTGGAATTTGTGATTATTCAGGAGATCGTGATCGTTCGTTTGGCAAGGGATTTTCTGCTGGATCTCAGGATTAGCGCGTTTGCGCGCTATGCCTATCTGTGAGTGGACATTTATTTATACTATCGTAGCGAGTTCTTGATTTCAGTATTTATTTCCAGTACAGTATTAAGATTATTTATTGTTTTTGGAGGTATTTTTTTATGTTTTATTGGTGATGACATTTACTTAGCTTCGATGCATTAGCTACTCGGCTGATCACCGGTAGTCCAGTTCCAGGGTTGAGAGATTCCCTTGATGTGCCCACTAGGCTTAAGAGATTCGCCTAGTCTATCACCGTCGGGCTTGAGAGATTCGCCTGACACCTCCATTTATTTTAAGAACTCACATTATTTTTATGTTATGTAAATGGTGAAAGGCATATGTTTATTTTCGTCTACTCATTCTAACGATTTTATTTGCCTTTCCCTTGGGCTTTTCAGTTTCCGTGCCTAGTTTGCAGTTCGGATTCTGGTGTCGCACGTCGCAGTCGAAGGCTTAGTATTCAAGATATATTTCTTTTATGGTAGGTTCTTAGTTTGGCCTACTATTTGTATATATGTACATACTAGAGGTCGCTCTGAATACTCTGATGTTATATTTTCATATGATTTTCCCAGATTTCTATAAAGTTACAGTTTTGTTTAATACTTTACATTATGATATGTATTTGAGAAATCCGGATTGGATTGGTGCCCACGGTTTGGCTTTTGTGACATAGGATGAAGTGTATTTTCGGGTGCAGGTGAATGATAACTTCGCTCTATAGTGAAACTCTGCCGAAAGTTCTATGGTTTTCGAAAGTTCGTGTTTTCAGAAAGGGTTTGATTCCGATTTAGGAAACTAAATTGGGGTTTGGTCCCTTCACATCTAGACTTTCCAATTTTAAGTGCCATATTCGCGGAACTAAACGGATTTCTCAGTCCATAATGGGGGTCCCTTTGGGGACATCTGATAAAAATGGAACGATATAGAGAAGATTAGCATGGCTCCTGAGCAAAGACAAAATTTTTTGATCGAGAATTGGTCCTAATGTGTGAAGCAACTTGAAGTACGTTATCATTATTCATCTGCTAATGGAGGAATTGGGGTGTGTTGCGCATGCATTCTCAGTGACAGTGTTTGGTTCTCATTCTATTTTATCTAGACTCGTTTGATTTTAGTTTGTTCCATCATGATATATTATGCTTTGGATAATTGGGCATCGAAGAGATTGATCCTCAACCTTACGGATTAAGAATATTATCGATGTTATAGATGTAAGAGTTATAGTTGTATCGTCCCAGCTACATTGAGACCTGTGAATAGTTTTGGGAGCATCACACACTTATTTTTTTGAAGATATCGCATAGGGCTTTAACAAATGTCTTCAATCTAATTAATATTGTTTTGCTTGATCTCATTAGATTTAATTGGTTTCTTCCATTTTGTTACGTTTTATTTCATGATTTTGTGTGTGGGAAGGTTGTTCACCTGCCTTAACAGGGAGGATTCTTGATTTTGGTGTCACTTCGATATGTTGGATTTCGCTTAGTGCGATGCACGTGGATTCTCTTCAATCGGGGTGTGTATAAAGAAGTAAAGTCACTCTTATATATGTCTCCTTTGTAGAGATTGTTGTCTTTAGTCACAACCAGTCTGAATCTTATCATCAATAGTGATGGTGAACTTATCATTTCCTTGCCTAGTAAGTGTTCCATCTTTTAGCTAATTCTGTTGTTTGAACAGAAATTCGATTATTCAACACAAGGGTGGTTTTGTAATCAAATTCTTGAGTTCAAGATATATGCATCATTCTTGAACGTATCAGTATTATCATTTTATGATCAGTACTATGTGTTTTATCATACTTGTCGTACTCGGAGAATTATCAAACATATTATGGTCAATTGTATGTTTTGTTAGATGTAGAATTTGTGCCACTTAAAACTGGGTATGTGTTGTAGTGTGAGTATGTGAGTTTTGTTGGAACTATTTTTTTGATGCAGATAATGGTATATTGGTAAAAACTATGAATTTGTAGGTGTTAGGTTCGACTAGAAACGAACAAGTCATGCTGAATTTTCTGTAGAAATTATTTGGGTTTAGGATTTTGGATTCCTCATTTTGTTTTGAGATATGATTAAATGTGGGATTGTAATGGAGGGCGACAGTGGATTATTTCTTAGCGAATAACTTCCTATGAGATGTATTTCATGGCCACATTCAGCGGAGTTATTCTTGAATCTCTTATTGCGTTCGACGAGTCATGAAGCATTATAAATGCAATAATATGTAGGCAATGCTAATGAGTCTTCTCATACAAAATATCTTGCATGTGTGAACTAGAGACTTAGGGAAATCTACTATGTCAACATTTTCAGGAGACGAAGAGTCTATATCCAAATATGTGTCTTGGTCATAGTAAATTGATATCTATCGTCATTATTATTTGTTTTATGACAGTAAATCTAACTATGACTAGTACTTTTTATATGACAAGAAGGATATAAGTTACGATATGTTTGGGGACCTTTCGTATAATATTTATGTGGGATCTACGATATGAAGGAAATTCTAGCTTACGAGATGGGAGTTATGATGCATAATGTTTGATATTATGCTTGTCTTTTGGGATCGTCATGCAAGTATCATTCTCAAATGCTATGGCGATAGTACAAATTTTAATCGAACCTTTTCAGGGTAATTCTTTTCATTCGTTCAGACTCGCTAGATATCGCTATATGGATGAGAGTGAGTACATGTTGTTGATCGGCTTAGGGATGTTAGTGTTTGTGGTTTATCTGACCTTGAAAGATTAGTGTTTGAGGTATGTCAACCTGGAAGAAGTCTATTTTATGATTACGATGCTCGACTAAATGCTATTTTTATGTAACTTAATTAACAATAGGGCAATCAGATGGTTAAGTTATTGTGTGGGTAGTAGCAATACTGCAGACATGGTGTAACTAACAGTTAATGCTTCAATTGCAAACACGATTACCAAGTGCTAATCAACCTTAGTTACATCATGATGATTATTATAACTGACGATGCAGCTGTGTCTAGGGAGTATAATTTTAATGTTAACAGTTAGAATTTCATTTGTGGACATTAAGATTCGTGCTATTATTTGGAGCTTGGAAGCATATCATTTGATCAACTTTACATATTTAGCGAATGATCGAAACCCATATCAAATCAATTTTATGTGATTGCATCGCAAGACCAGTTGTGGTGGAATGGGCCGTCTATGACGGGGAATTAGTGTTGTCTCCTCGCATTAAATCGTTCTTCTTGTGTCAGCGTTGTTGAGAATGTATTGTTTATTAGAAGTCTCATGTGATCTTTGAGCAACAATTGTGTCCCTACATCTACGTCCCAACCCAAATTATCAACATAATCTTCGTTAGTTGAGTTAATTATCGAGAAGATCACTACATGATACATTAATCAATATTCGTCACAACTAAAAAATCAATTTTTTTATAGTTTATGATCTTGGACTAACTTTCTTCACGAAAGTTGTAGAGGATATTATTGTGAGTTCGTGCGTATTTTTATTGAATTTTTTGGAAGTGTGACCTAATTGTTTTGAATTTTGGAAATTTGAAATATTTATGTGATAATTTGGAAATCTACCACTGGTTTATTATTTTCAATCGTCAGATTCGTCAAGGGTGAAATCTGGACCGTTTATCATTTTATTCACCATGGGTAAAAATTTGAAATCTCTACACGGATGGCTAGAACTCACTTCGTGCGACCCGACTTGAAATGCTGACCCCGTCGGATCCTCGCCTTCAGGCCACCTCGGCTTGCTGCACCACGACAAATCGAAAGCAGTCTCTCCCCTCGACCTCCCCATGCATTTGTTTCACCCATGCAGTACTCCTATTATGAGAATCAAAGCTAAGAAGATTTCTTGATCTTCTCGAATTTCTTGTCGCCAGAGGTAGAGCTCAGACCGACGAAGGGCGGCGGTTTCTTAGGGATTTTAAAGCCCATCGTCGAAGGAACCTAATGGGTCCAGTCTCAAACCTCCATGTCGTCGGAGGGTACTGGTTAGTCGATATGAAATCCAGCAAATTCTCAGAGTTTTCAATCACTATAATGAGAATTGACCTTGACCTTAGAAAAAGTTATGGAAATTGTTGGGTGTGTTCTGATGATCATTTTGACACGCATGTCGAAGATTTCTGGGTCGATCAACCTTGACGGCCACCTGTGGTGGCGCGTAGGCCCCATGCGCTGCCGTGTGCGGTAGAGCTCCAACGACCGTAAGCCGAGTTTCTCAAAGGAAGTTTCCTATGACCTCTCCTAACTATTAATTGGTAGTTTGTATTGTTCAACCATTTTTGTAATAATTCGGCTCATTTTCTGGAGTTGATTCGACTCAACACCTTCAGCGCAGCCAATCATTTTGCATCGAGTTGAGGCTTACCTTTTTTGAGTTCAAGTGGCATTGCATGAAGGATGAGACCGAGCATTTTATTTGCAGAGTACGAGAACGAATAACAATACGTGATTATCAAAAATAAATGTGAGTTTTTCGTACTCAAATTATCTTGACTTCCTTTATACACTAGTGTATGAATAGAAAATTATATTAATTAATCTACGGTTTGACCTTACGAGCGTCAACTATAATTTCTTAAGTAGTGAATCGATGGCTACCTTTCAGGCAATTCATTTGAATGGATAATTTGCTTTTTAGTGATTATAGCGAGTCTAGCGCTATGATTATGAACTTATTGTTGCTAAGTTTTATGATATCTTTTACAATTGTATTTATGTTCATGCACAGAGGCACCCATGTTATACTTTACAATTTATGCACACCTTATGTCTATGTATAGGCCATCTGGCTGATCACCGAGAAAGGCTTCTGGCGGAACACTTCACGTCCGAGACCCAGCAATAAGTACGATATGATGACCTCAACTCACATGCTATTTTATCACTTAGACTCGTTGTGTTTTTATTGTCCTTTATTTCGGAGAAAGGCACAAATTTTTTTTTTATGTTATTACAAGATTATTGTTCTTTGTCCACTTACTCTAATGGTTTTCATGTTTTTATTATGCCTTTTCCTTGGGCCCTTTGGTTTGAACTACCCAGGTTGTAGTATTTTGGCTGAGGTCGGACGTGCATGTAGATCGAGGCATCGCAGTATCTTCCGTTGGATCCGAAGTTGATCCGACGGGTTAACATTTAGTCAGCTTAGGTAGTTTTGAGAGTTTAGCGGCTCTGGTGTCATATCATATTTCACTTCGACTTACAAATGTAAATTTGTATTTGTTTTAGTAAATAATTTCCTTTGATTGGTTTTGAGACCTACACCTTCTATTAAATATTTTGGATTATTACGTGTTGAACTTAGGATAACAGTGTCATTAGGGCCTAATCTCAGTTTAGGCAACTAAATCGGGGTAGGGTTCTTTCACCTCTTCCTCACTACCAGTACTTGAACCCGCTTTACTCGGAGCCACTTTAGCAAAAATCAAATTAGATCTCTACAAAATGGATGGAAACCTTGAAGATAGAGTGTGTAGATTCAAATGATGGAAGGGCATAAACCTGAAAAGCACACTTAGCAACAACTTAAAATTAGTCCTCCAAATACTTAAAGTACTTAAAGCCTTGACGGTCTTCCATGGTACTTCTTTGGCACCCCCTCAAGGAAACATAAATGAGCACTCTAAGAGTTCAAATGTGATTTTGGTATGTGGCGTAGTGGCGGTCACTGTGCAATGGACACCGAAGTGATCTGAGGTAAAAGCTTACGTTATCCGATATACAAGAACTACGAAATAAGGTCATAATGATCTAGGGTGTTGGGGGAAGTAAGTTTTCTAGATCTAGACTCTCTAACTACAATACTTTAAAATAAAGGCACTACTTTAGATATGCTCTAAAGAATATAGATAACTCAAAGTAACTAAACAAGAGACAAATGAGACAACCTTCAAGCACAGCAAATCCTCGACGGGTCGAAGGTATTCCTCGATTAGTCGAATGCAAGCTCAGACAACGTTTGATGGGTCGATACTATGTCACAAAGGGTCAAATACAAGCTCCTGTGTCTCTTTTGCACAAATCTAGATTGATCAAGAAGAATTCTGGACGGGTCGAGTAGAACGCCCTGCAAATGGTTAGTAGCACAAGTTCCTACAAAATCATTCATAAGATCAGAGACAAAGTCCTAAATAGAAAAAATGAACAAAAACTACAAAACTAAGAAATAAATGTTACACACATGCTCGGATACTCCGCATTAAAAGGGAAACCGAAGCTAAGGAATCAAAATTGAACTCAATCCCGGCAACGACGCCAAAAACTTGTTAAGCGATTTTATGTCCCCTAACCTTTAGACTATTAATTAGTGCAAGGCCAAGTAAATTTTCCTTACCCATAAGTAGACGGGGTCAAGTACTATAATTTGTATAGAAGTCAAGTGTCGAACCCATGAGGATTGACTAACCCGATTCCACAACTTTTCCCCATGATTGAAGTCCTTTAGGTGAATGAAATACAAACAAGTTATGCGACAAAGAAACACAAAATATGGAAATAAATCTTACAATGTCAAGTCTTTTGGAGACTGAACATCGCATGGGATTATTAGACTATGGTGAGTGGTTTAATGAAAGGTTGATTGGTTCTTTATGACTAACGCAAAGATGGTAAATAGAAATGATCACAAATTGAATATAGAAGAATGGTTGGCTAGGTATGCCCCCGTTAACCATTTGATGATCAAACAATGTCCAATTTAAGGTCATGAGTTGTTTAGTCTGGTTTACATGCTCAAATGTCTTTTTCCCAACATTGTTCCATCTTCTCCCGCGGTCCCAAAAGTGTCTTTGCCATCATCGGAAAACACATAATTATCACTTTTTAGCATATTTCCTTGCCAAACCATGATTTCCTAGTTTGAATAGGAAACATCACAAGAACAATATTTTATTCATGAAAAGCAAACAAAAAGCCTAAAGTTAGGAGTATATTAGGCACATAATTATGGTCCTAACCTCTTTTTAAATCTTAGGCGCACTCAATTTGGAGAATGTTTGTAAATATGTATGTCGAATTTGATTTGTTTATGGATGTAAACTTGTAAAGGACTAACAAACGTTGCATTTTAGCTTGCATAACTTCTCAGAGGCCTAGTGATGCTCGGATTTCACCACCGGGTGCATTATCTAAGTGAAGCTAGGGACATGAGGTTGAAGGAGAAGTCATTCTTTGCATTCATGATTTAGCACATAGTTTGTATGTTCTCTGCAGGTTTCTAACGTTTACTCTTATGCATTCACTCCATACTTCACTTAGGTTCTTATTGGATGCATTTGAATGACAATTTAAGTGTGTTATGCATGAATTCGATGTGATATATTGTGTGATTGCATTTTAAACATGTATATATGTGTTCTAACATCATTCTCCAAGTCTTGCATTTTATATATGCCTAATTTTGCAGAAAACATTGTATATGTGTGTTTGAGCTTGTTTTGAGTATGTTAGAGCATTCTAACCACTTTGAATACATTTTAGGTTGTTTAAATTATTAGCATACATATTTTCATTGCATTTATTTTTATAGTTCAAATTAGAGTGTTTAGAAGCTTTTTGAGTCTTTTGTTGTTTTTGGTGTGTTTTGGGTTTGTTTTCTACAATTTTGGCTAAGTATCTTGCATTCATTGTGTATTCTTATAGTACTAACATTTGATCTTTGGTGGATGCTCAGGCTTATAAATGTCCAATCTGAATCTTGTATCTTCTAGTACCGACCTACAAGCACTCGCGAACTAGATAGCTCATCTCAAGTCTCAAGTATTTCTAGAACAAAGGGAGCAGGAATTTGAACCTCCTCTCCTTAAAGACGTATCTGGATCTCTACTTTAATCTCATCAGTCCACCGAGTACTTTTCTGAAGAAGAACATGAGCAAGTCTCAATGGCCAACAATAACGAATGCAAGTCACTTTGCCAACACACTTGCTCCACCAAATGGATTAGTGGTCCATCATGCATTGCATTTCCGGAACCACAAGCTGACAAGAAAAACATCGAGCTAAATATTTGCTTTCTCCACCGTTTGCCAATATTCCATGGGCTTTTGGAACTTCTGCCAAATCACATCACCACATGGAACCAACTTGCAAATTTGTTCTTAGCTAAGTACTATCCTCACTCAAAAATCACTTTTTTGAGGAATAAGATCACGTTTTCCAAGCATCATATGACTCATTTGGCTAGTTTTATGATCATTTCAAAATTCTATGTGCCACCTGCCTCTCCGATGGATTTTCGGAAACCAACCTCATGAACTACTTTTATGATGGTATAAAATTGATTGATAGAGACACCACTAGAAAAAGTACTATAGCCGACGAAAAAAATTCGTCGGCCTGTTAGACATTTTCGTCGGCTAAAGTTATAGCCGTACTTTAGTTCACCAACCTTCTTCGTATATAATGTCGTCGGAAAAAGGTCATCAACCATACTTTAGTCGACGACATAAATGGCAGTCATTGGTTAAAGTATACTTTAACCAACGACAAAACAAGTCGTCGGCAGAAACTTTGAACTTTAGCCGACGTCTTTTTCATCGGCAAAAGTTTGAAACTCGTCGAGTAAAGTCTGTAGATTTCTAAAGAAAAAAAAATTACGAATTCTGGGTTTCTATTCTCAGAACCTGCCAATTCCTAGATTCAGGATTTCTATTCTAGGTTGTTAAAGTGGACTAGCGAAACAACACAAATTACACAAACCTATTTTGGATTTCAATTCACAAAATTATACAAATTACAATAATTCACCAAGTTACAACAATTCACCAAAATTAATGACAAAATTACACAAATTACAGCAACCTAAACCCTAAACAAAATTACAACAAACTAATCACAAAGCTCGATGGCAGGCTAGGGTGAGGCGGCAACGGACAAAGCTCAGTGGCGGTCTGCAGCGGCGTAGTGAGAAAGATGCCTTGTCGACAAGCTGGGCTGGGCGGCAGGCTGGGCTTTCTGCAAGCGGCGGCGGATAGAGAGAGAGAAATTAGGGTTTTTTGTCCAGAGAGTGGGGCTCAATCCATATCATCCTGAAATTAGGGTTCATCACCATATCATCTGCCTAATCAACAATCCATTCCTAATCAACACTCCATTAGAAAGCAACGTCTTCCTCAACAATAATCGTTCCTATCAACATTAATCAAAATTAAACATTCCAAAAATCAACATCATAATTCACACGGCCCTAATATGAAATTTCAGGGAAGAGAGAGAGAGAGAGAGAGAGAGAGAGAGAGAGAGAGAGAGAACCTTAAATGAAGTAAAGGAAAGATAGGCGGTGCTCCGGGCGAGCGATAGAGAGAGAGAGAGAGGGGCTAGGAAACCCTAATTTTCAAATAAGAGCAGCGGTCTGGGCAAACCTGGTGTATTAAACCCGATATTTTTAGCCGACGACATAAAAAGATCATCGACTAAAGTATAGGCGATGACACATGGCACAGTCGTCGACTTTAGGTAAAAAATATCATCATCTTTAGTAAAAAAAAATCGTTGACTTTAGGAAAACTTTAGCCAACGATGCAAAGGTATCGTCGGCTAAGGTATACTATAGCCGACAAAAAAAAGTCTTGTCGGCCTGTTTTTCTTTTTTTCGTCGGCTAGAGTGTTTTTTCTTGTAGTGAGAGCCTCTTGATGCCGCTGCAAATGGATCATTCATAGACTTAAATGAAACAGAAGCTCGTACACTTTTGGAAAACTGAGAAAACAATGATACTCAATATGGGAAGACTCCATGGAAATCGGTGAATGAATTGAGTTATAAGCAAGTTTCGAGTGAGAAATATGACAAGCTAGCCTCTATGCTAGAACTCGAGACAAAGAGAGCCAAGGCAGCTTAACGACCCATTTGTGGTGTGTGTCCTATGTAAGGGCATCACAATGATCAATGTCCTACTATGATAGAGCCAATTGGAGATAGCAAGCTAACGTCGTAGGTGGATATCAAGAAGGCCAACATTACAACAATTATAACAACAACAATTTTGGTAACAATGTTCATCCGGGTTTCAAGTGGAGATGTTTAAACCCTCTAGCATATCAACAAGGTTACTAACATGCTCAATTTCAAGCTAGGCCGCCAATAACTCAAGCTACCATGCAACCAATGCAACAATCTCCCCGGTCCAACAATTCACTAATCCAGACTATGACAAGATGTTGACCCAATTGTCTGCGTCAACACAAGTTTCTTTGGATGGTCAAACCAAAATGAAGGAGACATTTGATGCTCATGGACGTGACATTGTTGAACTAAAGAAGGAAATAGGTCAAATAATTGATTTCGTGGGTCAATTTAGAAAGACAGGGTAGCTCCCTCCTCAAACCCTTCCAAATCCAAGGGGTGGGAATACTATCGCTACAAGGAGTGGGGAGGTACTAAATGGTCTGGCGCCAAAGACCAGCAAAACACCTCCTTATGAAATTTTGGTGGAAGAAGAAGACTTAGAAGAAGATCCGGCCACCATTGAGGCCGACAAAAGAAAGTGACACCACAAGCCACTAAGGCACCATCACCTACACCATCTACCCACATGAAAGGTAAGAACCCTATGACTACAAGTTCAGTTGATACTAATTCTCTGTGTTGCTCGTGCATCATTCCCAAGAAGGCTATGAAAGTCAAAGAAAGATGATCAATATGAGAAAATCTTGGATATCTTTCGGAAAGTGCATGTAAATCTGCCCTTAATTGAGTGTATAAAGAAAGTGCCTATCTACTCCAAGTTTTTGAAAGAATTATGCACCCAAAGGAGGAAAACGAGAGAGAATGAGGTGGTGAAGGTGAATGCAATCGTTTCAGCGGTTTTGCAATGTCGGCTACCCCCAAAATTAAAGGATCTGGAGAGGTTTTTAGTCCCCTGTGTTATTGGTGACAAGAGGTTCGAAGATGTCATGCTTGACTTGGGTGTATCAATCAATGTCATGTCGTACTAGCTATATGCATCCATGGATCTAGACGAGCTGAAACAAGACAATGTCATTATACAACTAGCTAATCATTCTCACAAGTACCCTAGGGGCTACGTTGAAGATGTTCTTGTGTAAGTCAACAATCTCAGCTGAATTTTAAATTGTTGACATAGAGGAGAGTCCATTAAATAACACGTCATTGCTACTTGGACGAACTTTCATGAGAACAACTGAACAAAGATTGATGTGTTTGAAGGAATTTTTTCCATAGAGATTGATAGAGAAAATATCGAGTTCAACATACTTGATGTAATGAAGTTCCCAACGTCAAGTCTCAATGCATGCATTTCGGTTGATATGGTGGATTCCATATTGGAATCACGCGTAGATACCATTAGAGAAGATGAACTCCACATGGTCATTCAAGAAGGAGCGAGGTGACTCGACTCAGGGATGAAGCCCTTTTTTGATGCATTGATAGAGATCTTAGAGCCTAGAATTCAAGAGATGACTATGGCACTCAATGAAACACCATAGGTAGAAATAAACCCGCTTCCTCTTCCTATAACTTATAGTACAAACAAGCTACTTTCCTACCTTGTTAAGGCACTAGAATTAGAGCTTAAAGTGTTATCGGATCATTTGAAGTATGCATACTTGGGAGAGACTAAAACTTTGCCAGTAGTCATCTCATCAACATTGGAGAATGAATAAGAAGAGAAGTTAGTGCATGTGCTTTCAAAGGAATTAATCTGACAACATGTGTGAAAGGACCCAACCCTGATTTAGTTTCCTAAACCGGAATCAAACCCCTTCTGAAAACAAGAACTTGCAAAAACCAAAAAAATTTCGGCAGTGTTTCGCTAAAACGTGGAAATGCCATTAACCTGCACCCGAAAACACACTTCATCCTATGCCACAAAAACCAAACCGTTGGCACCAATCCCATCCGGATTTCTTAATATCATAACAATAATGTAAAGTAATAAGCAATAACTGTACTTTATAGAAATCCAGGGAAAATCATATAAAAGTATAACATCAGAATAATCAGAGCGACCTCTAGTGTATATATATACAAATAGTAGGCCAAACTAAGAACCTACCATAAAAGAAATATAGCTCGAATACAAAGCCTCCGACTGCGACGTGCGACACCAGAATCCGAACTGCAAACTGGGCACGAAAACCGAAAAACCCAGGGGAAAGGTAAATAAAATCGTTAGAGTGAGTGGACGAAAATAATCATATGCCTTTCACAATTTATATATATCATAAAACAAAGCGAGTTCATAAAATGAATGGAGGTGTCAGACGAATCTCTCAAGCCTGACGGTCAGGCGAATCTCTCAACCCCGACGGTGATAGACTAGGCGAATCTCTCAAGCCTAGTGGGCACATCAGGGGAATCTCTCAACCCTGGATCTGGACTACCGGTGATCAGCCGAGTAGCCAATGCATCGATGCTAAGTAAATGCCATCACCATATAAAATATAAAACAATACCTCCAAAAGCAATAAATAATCTCAACATCGTACTGTAAATACATACGGAAATTAAGAACTCGCTACGACAGTGTAAATAAAAGTTCACTCACAGATAAGCATAATGCAAAATGCATTAATCCTGTGATTCGACGGAAAATCCCTCGCCAAACGAACGATCACGATCCCCTGAATAATCATAAATTTCACTGCTCAAAATCATAATTCAAAACCTTGAACCACATCTCGAGAACCAACCATTCCCGGAAACATATAACTCAATATCGATGAAATCGTTAAAAATCCAATAAACACACCATAAAACCTCGCTATAATTTCTGATGCTCAAAATATAAACCTCACCACTGCAATCGGTGCGCGATTCCGAGCAAAACGACATAAACTTGTCGAAAAACACCTCGGCCAGAAAATCGCCTCTGGAAAATGTCATCGGCCCAGAAAAATTTGACCTACACAGAGATTTGAAGATCTCGACATTTCCAACAACTTTCTAGTTCAAAGTTAAGCCCAATTTTGACCGCAAAAGGACCAAATCTCACCTTAAAGATCAAAACCCACGCTGGAATTTCACCACCTCCGATCTCCTCCGTCCGGCCACGGCAAGGCTTGAAACCACTTCTTAAAGCTTCCTCTCCCCAAGGCTAACAAAATCCCTCAAAGGACAACCACCATCTCGGCTGCCATCGCCGCCACCCAAGGCTACCGATTCCTCGCCGGAAAACTCCATCTTTGTCGTGACGATACTCTCTCCTCCGGCCACCATACAAGGCCATCCACCTACCAAATTGAAGAGGGGCACGAGCCCATTACTTTTCATCAAGAGACCTCGGCCAACCGTGGCTGGAAAATGGCCCAACGACGACAAAACCATCACGGCCTCCAAACGGGTCAACCCACTCACGGTCAACGCGGGTCAACACCTACTTTCCCCTTTTGGAAACTTTCCCAATTCGTCACGTATTCGCCTGTATTTATACCTAAACGTACCGAAACCCAAATGGATAAATACGACAAAATCCAACTGCAAAAAATATTCATAATTTATTTTTCGTAACTCGAAATAATCCTTCAGAAGTTCCCACGAGCACGAAATTAAATTCTCTACAACTTTCGTGAAGGATCTCAAATCAAATTCTTGCTCGATAATTTAGTCGTTAACGAGGCTGTCATATTAACCAATTACGACAAAATCACTACTAATCACGAATCTACCCCCCTTGACCAATTACGAAAAAATCGCTACTAATCACGAATCTACTAATCGATAAACATACCACTTTCGGTTCGGCTTGTCACAAATCTACCCCCCTTACAAAAATTTTGACCTCGAAATTTCCAAGCCTGCCAACTGAAATGTAGGGATACTGCCTCTGCATACTGCTCAACTCCCAAATGGCTACTTCAACTGAATAACTCTGCCAACAGATTTTCACAATATGAAATACCTCTGTGCCGATATCCCTGCACCCTCAAATCCAGAATCTGATCTGCCTTCTCCATAATGCCAAATCTTCCTGCATAAGGAACTGATAGGGTACAAAACATGCAATAAATCTGAAATGTAGTTCCACCGCATGGATTACAACAGATACAAAGGCCAACGTTATAGGCAATGCCAAACTATACGGCACAACACTAACTCGCCCCATGATCACGTACGGACCAAAATAACGTGGCAAATTTATAACTCAACCTACTCACATCAACATAACTTTACTGTTGAACTCAAGCAATTATCAACCTGTCCCTGCTAATCCGAAGGTCTACAGTAGCTCATTCCACTAAATCAGGATCAAACGCCAGCTCAACCATACTGGAGTGCAACACTGTTTCTTATACACAACTTCATATAATGCCATAACCATACTGGACTGCAACCGGATATTGCAAGCAATCTCGAACAAACAAAACTGCTGGTCCCAAATCCTTTAGAACTGCAATACACAGGACCACAACATGTCCTCCAAAGTCTGAATAATCCTCTCAGATTGCCCACCAATCTGAGGATGAAAAACTGTACTAAACTGTAATCTGGTCCCCAATGCTCACTGCAATTCTTACCAACACTCTGTTGTAACTGATTATCTCGATCAGCGATCTGGGACACAGGCACACCATGAAAATGGACAACCTCCACCAAATACAGCTATACCAGCCTGCCCACTGAAATCTTTCGAAATCCACAATGATTTGCTCCCACTTCCAAACTGGAATTTCCAAGGGCTGCAACTTTCCCGCAGGTTTCTGCCTCTCTGCCTTCACCTACTGACAAATGTGGCATCTGCTCACCTAAGCTGCTATATTCCTCTTCATGTTGCGCCACGAGTAGTAAACTCGAAATATCTGATACATCCTCGTACCACTAGTGCATAACGTACGTAAAACAATGAGCTTCAATAAGCATTTCTCTCTTCAAATCATTGTCTCGGGGCCCACATAACCTCCCTCAATGCAACGAAGTGCCAACAATGCTCCATCATCATCACACTCTAACTCAGCTCCCGTAGCTCGCAACTCAGCTAACAATGAAATTTTAAGAACACGAACATGAAACATAGGAACTCCAAATTTACGACTAAGTGCATCAGTAACAACACCCCTGAATGATATTCAAAGTGCAACCACATTAGCCTTTCTCGGATAAACTCAAATGTGCAGCCATAGTCGTTAATTAACCCCATCCATCTACGATGCCTCAAGCTCAATTCTGGCTGAATATGCAAGTAGATGAAACTCAAGTGATCAATGTACATCCTACACTGCGCTGCACGCCACAGTAGTAGTGTCTCCAACTCTTCGATGCTAACATAAAGACAACAACTCCCAAATCATACACAGGATACGTAACTTCATAAAGCTTCCACTATCTAGAACCATAAGCCACTACTCTGTCATGCTGCATTAAAACACAACCAAGTCTCAATTTCGATGCATCGCTATAAACCACGAACTCTCCACTATCGTCAAGTAAAGTCAGAACCGATGCAGTGGTCAGCTTTTCCTTCAAAAGCAAGTAACTCTCCTCACATGCATCAGACCATTCGAACTTGACGCCTTTCTTCGTCAATCTAGTAAGTGGAGTGGCAATCCGAGAAAAATCCTGCACAAAGCGCCGATAGTAACCTGCCAAACACAAGAAACTCCTGATCTCTGGTACAGTGGTAGGTCTACTCCAATTCAACACGGCTTCTATCTTGTCAGGATCCATGCTGACTCCCTCAGCTGATATCACATGACCCAAACAATTTCACGTTGTCCAACCAAAACTCACACTTACTAAACTTCGCAAACAACAGATTATCTCGCAGAGTCCGCAAAACAACTCGCATATACTTCTTGTGCTAGCCCACACTCTTGGAGTAAATCAGGATGTTGTTGATGAACACGATCACAAACTTGTCCAGAAATCGTCTGAACACCCGGTTCATCAAGTCCATAAAAGCTGCAGGACATTGGTCAACCCAAACAGCATAACCAAGAACTCATAATGCCCGTATCGTGATCTGAAAGCTGTCATGGCCACATCTGATTCTCTGATCCTCAACTGAGATCAATCTTCGAAAAGATTGAAGCTTCCTTGAGCTGATCAAACAAGTCGTCAATCTGTGGCAACGGATACTTGTTCTTTCAAAGGAATTAATGCATGTGCTTTCAAAGGAATTAATCTGATACAAAGCTGAAAGGACCCAACCCCAATTTAGTTTCCTAAACCGGAATCAAACCCCTTCTGAAAACACAAACTTGCAAAAACCATAAAAATTTCGGCAGAGTTTTGCTAAAATGTGGAATTGCCATTAACCTACACCCGAAAACACACTTCATCCTATGCCACAAAAGCCAAACCGTTGGCACCAATCTCATCCGGATTTCTCAATATCATAACAATAATGTAAAGTAATAAGCAATAACTGTACTTTACAGAAATCCAGGGAAAATCATATAAAAGTATAACATCATAATAATCAGAGCGACCTCTAGTGTATATATATACAAATAGTAGGCCAAACTAAGAACCCACCATAAAAGAAATATAGCTCGAATACTAAGTCTCCGACTGCGACATGCGACACCAGAATCCGAACTGCAAACTAGGCACGAAAACCGAAAAGCCCAGGGGAAAGGTAAATAAAATCGTTAGAGTGAGTGGACGAAAATAATCATATGTCTTTCACCATTTATATATATCATAAAACAAAGCGAGTTCATAAAATGAATGGAGGTGTCAGGCGAATCTCTCAAGCCCGACGGTGATAGACTAGGCGAATCTCTCAAGCCTAGTGGGCACATCAGGGGAATCTCTCAATCCTGGATCTGGACTACCGGTGATCAGCCTAGTAGCCAATGCATCGATGCTAAGTAAATGCCATCACCATATAAAATATAAAACAATACCTCCAAAACCAATAAATAATCTCAACATCGTACTGTAAATAAATACGGAAATCAAGAACTCGCTACGACAGTGTCAATAAAAGTGCACTCCTAGATAAGCATAACGCAAAACGCGTTTATCCTATGATCCGGCAGAAAATCCCTCACCAAACGATCGATCATGATCCCCTGAATAATCATAAATTCCACAGCTCAAAATCATAATTCAAAACCTTGAACCACATCTTGAGAACCAACCATTCCCGGAAACATATAACTCAATATTGACGAAATCGTTAAAAATCCAATAAACACACCATTAAACCTTGCTATAATTTCCGATGCTCAATTCAAAATATAAACCTCACCACTGTGATCAGTGCGCGATTCCGAGCAAAACGACATAAAACTTGTCGAAAAACACCTCGGCCGGAAAATCGCCGCCGCCGCTACCACCGCCGCCGGAAAATGTCATCGGCCCAGATGAAAGGACCCAACCCCGATTTAGCTCCCTAAACCGGAATCGAACCCCTTCGAAAATACGAACCAACAAAAACTTTTCAAAATTTCGGCAGAGTTTCGTTACTAGCGTGGAATTACCATAACCTGCACGCGGAAATTAACACTTCGTCCTATGCCACAAAAATCAAACCGTGGGCACCAATCCCATCCGGATTTCTCAACATCAATATAATCAACAAACAGTAACATACTGAACTATATATATGTATATCTGAGAAAATCCGTATAAACAAGTATCGGAATATATCAGAGCGACCTCTAGTGTAAAACATATACAATATGTACATCAGTAGGTGAAACTGAAACCTACTGGAAAACACAGGTGACTCTGATCACTAGCCTCCAAACCGCGACGTGAAACACCAAACCTGAACTGCAAACTGGGCACGGAAACCGAAAAGCCCAGGGGAAAGACAATAAACACGTTAGAGTGAGTGGACAAAAATAAATGTCTTTCACCAGTTATATATATATGTTAAAAACAACATATGCGAGTCCAGGTAAAACAAACATAGTATAGTACGCGAGGTAAACTCACACTCCTCCAGCGTACTGAGCATGCAAGTAAAAATCTTACAGTCAGAACCACGGGGTCCCTAGCCCACACGTGATCCTAGCTGCAGAAGCACAGTCGGAATCACGGGGTCCCTAGCCCACACATGATCCAGAACCACGGGGTCCCTAGCCCACACGTGATCCTAGCCGGTAACATCCTCGGGGATCAGCCGGGATGCAGTGTATCGATACAACATCACAAACTACGACTGTACACTGTGAAAACCAAATCATAAACAACTCGATACAAAGGCATGAAACATTATATCAATGTATGTATACTCGTATACGTATATTCGTATAAGTATATCGTATAATCGTAAAACACACGCTCATGCAATTCGTAATCTCAATACGCATGCTCAAGTTCGAAAATCATATAAGAGACTCGCAAGAATTCCGTGAAAAGAAATGTCCACTCACAGATCAGCTAGCGCGAACTCGCGCTAAACACGTGGTCCGGCGGAGGTACCCTCGCCCGAAGCACGATCACGATCCAAATCTCGATCTCGATCTCCTGAATACATACACACATAACTGATCAAAATCGTAATCCACAACACTGTACGGATGCACGGAAACCAACCGTTCCCGAAAATACAAAATGCGGTGCAAAATGAATTACGGAAATCCCGAAACCCCCACTCGAAATCTCGACTGAAAATCGGCTAACCAAATCAACCCGAAAACCTCCGTACGATAATCAGGGCGCGATTACGAGAAAAATGACACTAATTACATCGAAATCTGAAAATTTGACTTTTCCACCACCGTTGACCGCCGCCGCCGGCGGCGGCGCGCCGTCAACGGAGGAATTTCACGGCCAACTTCTCCAGTCCTCTAGGTCTCATCAAGGCGAGCATATTTCTCTTCTACCACGAAGTCCAAAACCAACCGCAACCCTTCCAAAATCAAGCAAACCGAGCCAAATCCCTTACCGGAAAAACCCAATCGGGTTCAACCATAAACTCAACCTCTTCCAAATCTAACCACCTAGGTAGCATCTACAAGGCACGGGGAGCAAAACCCCCAACATCTTGTCCCTCGAAACTCGCCGGAAACATCTCCACCGACTCCGGCGACGGAGACGAACTCGACCCGATTCGGGTCCATCCCAAACGACATCAAAACCCAACAAACCATACACCAATGTACTCGAAATCACATAGGGGTTCTAACCATACCTGTCCCGTGGCGGATGGTGGCCGGAAAAAGGTCGCCGGAGTTCACTTTCCCGTTCGGGAAACTTTCCCTTCTCGGCAGCTCTTCCACTTTCCAAAATAGGAAAGTCAACAGTTTTGGAAATAGTCAACGCCCAGTATGAAGTTCCCGACTAATTCTCGACTATTCTTTGACTTTTCGATATTTATACTCGTCCCTCGGGTCGATCAACGGTCCAAAATGAAAATACGAAATGATTCGGATAAACTCGAAACGATCGGATAAACTCGACGAAACTCGAAACTTCAAATAATCATAAAATATTCCTCGGTTATCGGAAAAATCTTCCGGAACCACCCACGAACTCGAAATCACGTACTCTACAACTTCCGTGAAGACACTCAACTCAAATTCTCGACTGAAAACATAGTCGCGAATCGAAACGGTAAACTACACAATATCGTAAAACTGCGACTATAACCATATCTCGAGAATCGTACCAAACACACATCTGATTCTGGTTCGGGTCGTCACAAATCTACCCCCCTTAAAGAAATTTCGACCTCGAAATTTACATACCTGCTATGTGAACAGATGAGGATACTGCTCCCGCATACGCTGCTCGGTCTCCCAGGTGGCCTCCTCAACTGAGTGGTTCTGCCACAAGACCTTCACCAGCAGAATCACACGGTGCCTCAGCTCCTGCTCACGTCGATCAAGAATCTGTACTGGCTCCTCAACATACGATAAGTCCTCTCTAATCGGCAACTGCTGTGGGGCTATCACATGTGAAGGATCTGAGATGTACTTCCGCAACATCGAAACATGGAAGACATCATGCACACGAGCCATCTCAGCCGGTAACTCAAGTCTGTAAGCAACAGCTCCAACCTTCTCCGTAATCTCATACGGACCAATGTACCGCGGTCGAAGCTTGCCACGCTTCCCGAAACGCACAACTCCCCTCCACGGAGATAGTTTCAGGAAGACCCAATCACCAATCTCGAACTCTAAACTCTTCCTCCTCACATCCGCGTAACTCTTCTGCCGATCCTGGGCAACCTTCAGTCGATCTCGAATAATCTGAATGTCCTCCATCGTAGTTTTCACCAAATCAGGACCAATGAGCCAACGCTCGCCCACCTCACTCCAACACAATGGAGTGCGACACTGCTTCCCGTACAGAGCCTCGTACGGTGCCATCTCAATACTGGCCTGATAGCTGTTGTTGTAGGCGAACTCGATCAAGTGCAACTGCTGATCCCAGTTTCCACGAAACTGCAATACACACGATCTCAGCATATCCTCAAGAGTCTGAATGGTCCGCTCGGACTGCCCGTCTGTCTGAGGATGAAAAGCTGTACTAAACCGTAGTCTCGTACCCAACGCTCGCTGTAAAGCCTGCCAAAACTCAGAAGTGAACTGACTATCACGGTCAGAAATAATCGACACAGGCACACCATGCAAGCGAACAATCTCTGATAAGTACAACTTAGCCAATCTGCCCACTGATACCTTCCCTGGAAGTGCAAGAAAGTGTGCAGATTTCGTCAATCGATCAACGATAACCCAAATGCCAGTGTTGCCTGCCGAAGTACGCGGCAACTGATAGACGAAATCCATCGTGATATGCTCCCACTTCCAAACTGGAATCTCAAGTGGCTGTAGTTTCCCTGCAGGTTTCTGCCTCTTCGCCTTCACCTGCTGACAAATCAAACATCGACTCACGTACGCGGCAATCTCCCGCTTCATGTTGCGCCACCAATAGTACGCTCGAAGTGTACGAAACATCTTCGTACCTCCGGGATGCATCGCATACGCTGAACTGTGAGCCTCGTCTAGAATCTCCTTCTTCAAGTCCTCGTCCCTGGGTACACATAATCTACCCCTGAACAACAACGTACCGTCGTCGCTCAATCGGAACTCTGTAGGCACACCATTCCGAATCATGGTCTTCTTGCTCAGCAAGTAAGGATCTGAATCCTGTGCCTCCCGTACCTGATCAACCAATACGGGTCGTACCTGAAAGCTAGCCAACAAGGCTCCATCATCATCATAACCAAACACAGCACCCGTAGCCCGTAGCTCGGCTAACATCGATACTCTGGCCACACACATGTGAAACAATGAGGCTCCCGATTTCCGGCTAAGTGCATCTGCCACAACATTGGCCTTCCCTGGATGGTACTCAAACGTACAATCATAATCATTGATCAACTCCATCCATCGGCGCTGCCTCATGTTCAGATCCGGCTGTGTCCGCAAGTAAGTGAGACTCTTGTGGTCAGTGAAAATCTTACACTGAGCACCGTACAAGTAATGTCTCCAACTCTTCAACGCTAACACAATAGCGGCTAACTCCAAATCATGCGTCGGATAGTTGACCTCGTGCGGTTTCAGCTGTCTGGAACCGTACGCCACAACTCTACCATGCTGCATCAACACACAGCCAAGGCCCAACTTCGACGCGTCGCTATACACAACATACTCACCACTGTCATCTGGTAATGTCAGAACCGGTGCGGTAGTCAATCTCTCCTTCAGGGGCAAATAACTCTCCTCGCACGCATCAGACCACTCAAACTTGACGCCCTTCTTCGTCAATCTGGTCAGTGGTGTAGCTATCCGGGAGAAATCCTGTACAAACCGTCGGTAATAGCCTGCTAACCCTAAGAAACTCCGGATCTCCGGCACAGTAGTGGGTCGACTCCAATTCAGCACGGCCTCGATCTTGTCAGGATCAACACTAACTCCCTCGGCCGAAATCACGTGGCCCAGAAACTTCACACTATCCAACCAGAACTCACACTTGCTAAACTTTGCGAACAACAGATGGTCCCGCAAAGTCCGCATCACCGCTCGCAAGTGCTTCTTGTGCTAGCCCACACTCCTCGAGTATATCAAAATGTCATCAATGAACACAATCACAAACTTGTCCAGGAATCGACGAAACACCCGATTCATCAAGTCCATGAAAGCTGCGGGGGCGTTGGTCAATCCAAATGGCATAACCAAAAACTCATAGTGCCCATACAGCGTCCTGAAAGCTGTCCTGGCAACATCTGAATCTCGGATCCTCAACTGGTGATATCCGGATCGAAGATCAATCTTCGAAAAGACTGCTGCTCCCTTGAGCTGATCGAACAAGTCGTCAATCCGCGGCAACGGATACTTGTTCCTCACTGTAATCTGATTCAGCTTCCGATAGTCGATGCACAAACGCATAGACCCGTCCTTCTTCCGCACAAATAACACTGGAGCACCCCACGGAGAAACACTCGGTCGAATGAATCCCTTCTCTAACAACTTCTGAAGCTGAATCTGCAACTCCCTCAACTCTGCAGGCGCCATCCGGTACGGTGTCTGGGAAATCGGTCCAGTACCCGGCAACAACTCAATAGTAAAGTCAATCTCCCGCACAGGGGGTATACCAGGTAACTCCGCTGGAAACACATCCGGAAACTCAGACACAACCTCAATACTACCAAGCTCTGGCACTGCAGCTGTAGTATCCACAACATGGGCTAAGTAAGCAACACAACCCTTCTTCATCAGCCGATCCGCCCTCATCGCGGAAATCAAACACGGTAGGGAAGTGTTCTTCTCGCCGCGAAACAGTATCTCGGGTAATCCTGGTCGTCGAAACGCGACCTCCTTCCTGTGACAATCAAACATGGCCCAGTGCGACTCCAAAAAGTCCATACCCAATATCAGATCGAAATCCACAATATCAAGTAATAGCAGATCCGCGGCTAAACCATGGCCATCAACAAACACCTCACAATCTCGGTAAACCCAACCGATGCTCACAACCTCACCTGACGGATACAGCACTCTCCACAACCCCGGAAGTGGAGATGCAGGAACCGTAGCCAATGACGATAGTCTAAATGATATGAATGAGTGTGTGGCACCTGGATCTAACAATGCAACTACTGGAATACCAAAAACAAGTAACGTACCAATAACGACCTCCGGTGATGCTCTGCCCTCACGCATAGTCATAGTATGAACTCTCGCCTGTCCGGCTGGTCGTCCTCACTGAGCCTGACCCTGTTGTCTGCCCTGGCCTGCAAACTGTGCTGGGCGAGCTCCCGAAGTGGCACCTCGCTCTCCTCCGGAACCCTGAGCTGCCTGAGCACCAGCACCATATGACTGAGGACACTCCCTCGAATAGTGACCCACCTGGCCACAACTATAACAAATAACAGGACCCCGCTGACATGGTCCAAGGTGATACTTGTTGCAGAGGCTGCACAGCGGATAATCTCTCGGAACTGGAAATGTACCACCGGTACGTCGAGGATAACTAGAACCGCTGGAACCTGCACTAGCCTGTGGTCGCTGCGGTCGATCTCTCCTCCACCTCTGCCTCTGTCTCGATGCACTGGCTGGTGGTCGATATGACCCACCACCTGAGGATGAAGCTGAACCAGAAGTATCAGAACTCTGCCTCTTAGAAGGCCCTTGACTAAGTCCACCTTCCTCAAATCGTCTCGGCTGGTACCTCTGTTGTCTCTCCTGCTCAATGTCCTCGCCTCGGAGTGCAGCACTAACAAACTCATCGAAGTTGTTCCGAGGCATCGTAGTCAGCGTCGCCTTGATGCTCAAATTCAATCCCAGCTCAAACCTGCGACACTTGGCTTCTTCTGTAGCCACCATATCCCGCGCAAAACGAGACAAACGGGTAAACCGATCCCGATACTCAAGTACAGACAAACTGCCCTGCCTCAAGTTCGTAAACTCCTCGTACTTGCGCTGCTGGGTAGCCTGATTGAAGTACCTCCGCATAAACAAATCACGAAACAATGTCCACGGAGTATCCACTGGAACTCTATCAGTACTGACCCACCAAAAGTATGCATCACCCTCAAGTAAACCAACTGCGGCTACTGTCATCTGCTCAGGTGTAAACTGCAGACGCTCACAAACACGCTCAATCTGAACCAGCCATGCCTCGCATATCTCTGGATCAACTGAACCCGAAAACACAGTAGCACCCGCAGTACGAGCCTTGACCACAAGGTCAAAACGCTCCTCCAAACGCAGCACTCGCATAAGCAAGCCGCGCGTTCGGCGATCCTCATCAGGATCATCATCCCGATCAACACGGGGACCACGTCGAGGAGGCATCCTACTGATACAAGACAAGCATTAGGCACAAGCAGGAAGAACGTAATCATGAAACCGCAGATATTTGAGGACACACAACACCCGAAGTATTGATGAGTACCGCTGGCCAGTCGGGTCATCACTCCAGTCATGCTGTATCAACTCAAATACCCTAAGCGTCACAACTACAAGAGTCTACAGAATCTGACAACCTAATGCTCTGATACCAAGCTGAAAGGACCCAACCCCGATTTAGCTCCCTAAACCGGAATCGAACCCCTTCGAAAATACGAACCAACAAAAACTTTTCAAACTTTCGGCAGAGTTTCGTTACTAGCGTGGAATTACCATAACCTGCACGCGGAAATTAACACTTCGTCCTATGCCACAAAAATCAAACCGTGGGCACCAATCCCATCCGGATTTCTCAACATCAATATAATCAACAAACAGTAACATACTGAACTATATATATGTATATCTGAGAAAATCCGTATAAACAAGTATCGGAATATATCAGAGCGACCTCTAGTGTAAAACATATACAATATGTACATCAGTAGGTGAAACTGAAACCTACTGGAAAACACAGGTGACTCTGATCACTAGCCTCCAAACCGCGACGTGAAACACCAAACCTGAACTGCAAACTGGGAACGGAAACCGAAAAGCCCAGGGGAAAGACAATAAACACGTTAGAGTGAGTGGACAAAAATAAATGTCTTTCACCAGTTATATATATATGTTAAAAACAACATATGCGAGTCCAGGTAAAACAAACATAGTATAGTACGCGAGGTAAACTCACACTCCTCCAGCGTACTGAGCATGCAAGTAAAAATCTTACAGTCAGAACCACGGGGTCCCTAGCCCACACGTGATCCTAGCTGCAGAAGCACAGTCGGAATCACGGGGTCCCTAGCCCACACATGATCCAGAACCACGGGGTCCCTAGCCCACACGTGATCCTAGCCGGTACCATCCTCGGGGATCAGCCGGGATGCAGTGTATCGATACAACATCACAAACTACGACTGTACACTGTGAAAACCAAATCATAAACAACTCGATACAAAGGCATGAAACATTATATCAATGTATGTATACTCGTATACGTATATTCGTATAAGTATATCGTATAATCGTAAAACACACGCTCATGCAATTCGTAATCTCAATACGCATGCTCAAGTTCGAAAATCATATAAGAGACTCGCAAGAATTCCGTGAAAAGAAATGTCCACTCACAGATCAGCTAGCGCGAACTCGCGCTAAACACGTGGTCCGGCGGAGGTACCCTCGCCCGAAGTACGATCACGATCCAAATCTCGATCTCGATCTCCTGAATACATACACACATAACTGATCAAAATCGTAATCCACAACACTGTACGGATGCACGGAAACCAACCGTTCCCGAAAATACAAAATGCGGTGCAAAATGAATTACGGAAATCCCGAAACCCCCACTCGAAATCTCGACTGAAAATCGGCTAACCAAATCAACCCGAAAACCTCCGTACGATAATCAGGGCGCGATTACGAGAAAAATGACACTAATTACATCGTAATCTGAAAATTTGACTTTTCCACCACCGTTGACTGCCGTTGACCGCCGCCGGCGGCGGCGGCGCGCCGTCAACGGAGGAATTTCACGGCCAACTTCTCCAGTCCTCTAGGTCTCATCAAGGCGAGCATATTTCTCTTCTACCACGAAGTCCAAAACCAACCGCAACCCTTCCAAAATCAAGCAAACCGAGCCAAATCCCTTACCGGAAAAACCCAATCGGGTTCAACCATAAACTCAACCTCTTCCAAATCTAACCACCTAGGTAGCATCTATAAGGCACGGGGAGCAAAACCCCCAACATCTTGTCCCTCGAAACTCGCCGGAAACATCTCCACCGACTCCGGCGACGGAGACGAACTCGACCCGATTCGGGTCCATCCCAAACGACATCAAAACCCAACAAACCATACACCAATGTACTCGAAATCACATAGGGGTTCTAACCATACCTGTCCCGTGGCGGATGGTGGCCGGAAAAAGGTCGCCGGAGTTCACTTTCCCGTTCGGGAAACTTTCCCTTCTCGGCAGCTCTTCCACTTTCCAAAATAGGAAAGTCAACAGTTTTGGAAATAGTCAACGCCCAGTATGAAGTTTCCGACTAATTCTCGACTATTCTTTGACTTTTCGATATTTATACTCGTCCCTCGGGTCGATCAACGGTCCAAAATGAAAATACGAAATGATTCGGATAAACTCGAAACGATCGGATAAACTCGACGAAACTCGAAACTTCAAATAATCATAAAATATTCCTCGGTTATCGGAAAAATCTTCCGGAACCACCCACGAACTCGAAATCACGTACTCTACAACTTCCGTGAAGACACTCAACTCAAATTCTCGACTGAAAACATAGTCGCGAATCGAAACGGTAAACTACACAATATCGTAAAATTGCGACTATAACCATATCTCGAGAATCGTACCAAACACACATCTGATTCTGGTTCGGGTCGTCACACCAGAAAAATTCGACCTACACATGGAATTGAATATCTCGACATTTCCAACAACTTTCTAGTTCAAAGTTAAGCCCAATTTTGACCGGAAAATGTCAAAATCTCACCTTAAAGATCAAAACCTTCGCCGGAATTTCACCACCTCCGATCTCCTCCGTCCGGCCACGGCAAGGCTTGAAACCACTTCTAAAAGCTTCCTATCCCCAAGGCTAACAAAATCCCTCAAAGGACAACCACCATCTCGGCTGCCATCGCTGCCACCCAAGGCCACCGATTCCTCGCCGGAAAACTCCATCTTTGCCGTGACGATACTCTCTCCTCCGGCCACCATACAAGGCCATCCACCTACCAAATTGAAGAGGGGCACGAGCCCATTACTTTTCATCAAGAGACATCGGCCAACCGTGGCCGGAAAATGGCCCAACGACGGCAAAACCATCACGGTCTCCAAACGGGTCGACCCACCCACGGTCAACGCAGGTCAACACCTACTTTCCCCTTTTGAAAACTTTCCCAATTCGTCACGTATTCGCCCGTATTTATACCATACATGTATCGGAATCCAAACAGATAAATACGACAAAATCCAACTGTCGAAAATATTCATAACTTAGTCCTCGTAACTCGAAATAATCCTCCGGAAGTTCTCACGAGCACGCAATTAAATTTTCTACAACTTTCGTAAAGAATCTCAAATCAAATTCTTGCCCAATAATTTAGTCATTAACGAGGCCGCCATATTAACCAATTACGACAAAATGGCGACTAATCACGAAACTCGCAAATCAAGTCGATAAACATACCATTTTTGGTTCGGGTTGTCACAATGTGTGCATCGAATTCTGCTAGAAGATGGCGCGAACCCTACTAGGGAAACTCAAAGGTGACTCTATCTGCCAATGATGGAAGTGATGAAGAAGTAGGTAATTAAACTCTTAGATTGTGAAGTTATTTACGCTATCTTAGAGAGCCGTTGGGTCTCACCCGTGCAAGTAGTGTCAAAGAAGTATGGAATCACCTTTGTCAAGAATGTAGAGAATGAGCTGGTTCCTCAAAGAACCATCACTGGACATAGAGTTTACACTGATTATAGGAAGCTCAACGCCACCATTTGCAAGGACCAGTTCCCACTATCATTCATTGGTCAAATGCTTGAGAGATTAGCTGGTCATGCATACTATTGCTTCCTTGATGGATATTCCAGATACAACCAAATAAGCATCATGGAGGAAGATCACGAGAAAACACCGTTCACATACCCTTTTGGAACGTTTGCTTATCAGTGGATGCCTTTTGGATTGTGCAATGCTCTAGGTACGTTTCAACGTTGCATGCTTTCTATCATTTTCGATTACATTGAGAAAATAATTGAGGTTTTCATGGATGACTTTAGTGTATTTGGAAGGGATTTCGATGCATGCTTGGGTAATTTAGAGCTTATTTTACAAAGATGCATTGAAATAAACTTAGTGCTTAATTATGAAAAGTGTCACTTTATGGTTACACAATGGATAGTTTTAGGACATATGGTTTCCTCTAGGGGGATAGAAGTTGATAAATCTAAGGTGGATCTTGTTTGCTACTTACCCTCTCCAACTTCAGTTAGAGAGGTTCGTTCTTTTCTTGGTCATGTAGGTTTTTATCGAAGATTTATCAAGGACTTCTCCCATATCTCTCGCCCTTTGTGTAAGCTGCTTCAAAAGGACACTCCATTGATTTTTGATGAAGATTGCAAGGTTTCCGTTGAAAAGTTGAAGGAGCTTTCTTTTTTAGGTCAGCGGAAAAACAAGAAGCCTTACGCCATATTCTATGCTTCTCGGACACTTGATGAAACTCAAATGAACTATACAAAAACCAAGAAGAAGCTTCTTGCTGTGGTGTTTTCACTTGATAATTTTCGATTATACTTTCTTCAAAGTAAGGTGACTGTTTACACGAACCACGCATCCATGAAGTATTTGATGGTAAAGAAGGATACTAAGCCACAACTAATTAGGTGGATAATTCTACTCCAAGAGTTTGACATCGAAATAAAGGACAAAAAGGGAGTAGAAAACATGGTGGCTGACCATTTGTCACTCATTGTGCATGCAAAAGAAGCCGTGGCCATTGAGGAAAATTTTTCGGATGAACAACTCTTCGGAATTCAGGTAAGTCCTTTTGAAACTCCATGGTATGCAGATATTGTTAATTACTTCGTTACCGATGAGTTTCCATCTTCCATACCTAGTTCTCAATGTAACAAGCCTAAGAATAATGCTAGAAGGTGTATTAGAAGGTGACTTGGTTATTAGAAGATGTGTTCCGGATAATGAGTTTAATTCCATTCTTGAGTTTTGTTATAATGGTGCCTGTGGAGGACATTTCGGCTCAAAGAAAACATCCCTTAAAGTGTTCAATTGCAGATTATTTTGGCCTAGTTTATTTCGTGATTCTCATGAATTTTGAGCTACATGTGATATGTGTCAAAGATTTGGTAATTTAGGAACTAAAGATCAAATGCAACAACACTATATGCTTAATGTTGACATTTTTGATGTTTGGGGCATAGATTTTATGGGACTTTTTCCTCAATTTAACGGTTTTTCTTACATTTTACTCGTTATGGATTATGTTTCAAAATGGATAAAGAAAAATCAACCTGAACTAATGATTCACGAGTTGTTGCAGATTTTCTCAATGCTAATACTTTCACTATATATGGAATGTCGCGCGTTCTAATCAGCGACGGAGGAAATCACTTTTGCAACAAGATGGTGGAAGCATTATTGAGAAAATATGGTGTCACACACAGTTTCTATACCTTATCATCCTTAACCGAATGGAATGGCTGAAATTTCCAACTTTGAGATTAAGAAGATCTTGGAGAGAGTTGTTCCTCCAAACCGGAAAGATAGGTGCTAATGCTTGGATGATGCGTTGGGGGCTTATAAGACTGCTTACAAAACTCCCATCAGTAAGTCACCTTATCATTTGGTTTATGCGAAAGCATGTCATCTTCGTGTGGAAATAAAACACAAAGCATGGTGGGTTTTCATGAAATTCAACATGGATCGAGATGAGGCAAGTTTACATCAAAAGCTACAACTTTGTGAGCTCAAGGAGATAATGAATGTTGCATTCGACAATGCATGTATTTACAAGGAGAAAACCAAGTGAATCTATGACAAGATCATCAATGGGAAGAGTTTTAAAATGGGGCAGAAATTTTTACTATTTCATTCTAGACTTGGACTCTTTTCAAGCAAGTTATGTTCAAGATGGATCGGTCCTTACATGGTTGTTCAAGTTTTTCCTCATGGAGCTGTCCTCATTCATTTATTGGAGACTGGAAGTGAATTCAAAGTTAATGGCCATTATTTGAAGCCTTATTATGAAGCTTTCAAGGATGAAATCATTGAAGAAGAAAGATGTTACAAAACAAGCATTTGTTGGGAGGCAACCCAATGGAGGAGGCTACAAACCAGATTTGCTTTTTCTTCACTTTCTCTTTTAATTTTCATAGTTTTTTTAGTTAGATTTTTCTAAATCCTATACTCCATACTTGATTTTATGCTTTTACTTTGATACATTGAGAACAATGTAGAGTCTAAGTTTAGGGGAGGGGTGTACAACTTATTTGAGTCATAAATTGTAGAAAAAGGATGTACAAGTTTACTGACTAGATGAAATTTCAAAGTGCATGTGAAACACATGTCAAGGGCACAAATTTCAGAAGGAAAAAAGAAAACGTTAGACCCTTTCGTCATAATGGCATGAGCCATCATGACTTCTCGAAATGACGCAAACCGTTTCATGTTTTGCTATAGTACGATAGACAATAGGTGATCAAGGGCTATAACTATGCCACGTGTACGACCCGATTGGTTCCAAGGGTTTCCAAGAAAAGTATAAAGGGGTAAAGTGGTTGCCGCTTTCCCATTTTTCACTATCATTTCAATAGTTGAAGAGAGAGAGATCAGAGAAACAAGAAAAGAAGAAAGCTTTTACCAAGGCAAGGAAAGAAGGAGGCTTAATTATTTGTTCAAAGAAGAAGAAACCAAGTGAAATCCAGAATAGTAATCAAGAACAGGTAACATTTCTACTACTTCGATACATCTGTAATTTTGCGAACAAGTTGTAGTGTTTTTAATAGGTTAAGAATACAAAATGAATGTGTAGAGTAATGGATATTATGTGTATGAAATTATAGTTAGGTTTGGTGAGATGAATATGGTAAACAAGGTCTGAGATTTAAACAAAAACTAATGTGCACCTTGTTTCTGAGTTTTAAGAAGATAACCGAAGTAGTTTTGAATAGGTAAGAATCTGGGTTTGTGATAAGGGTAGTAAGAACATAGGAAGAACATGGTAGAATTAGCAGGAAAGTGGTGGTAGATCTATATAGAAGGAAAATTATAAATTTGAAGCGGTTTATAGAAATGAACGGGAGTGATGCTTCCTAGGCGAAGTAGATGACTTGTTTTTGTTCATGTAAGGTCATGCTACTAGCGTCATGGACCCAGCTGAGGTTATAGATGTATCCAACAAAGATTGTAGGATATTGGATTAGAGAAAACGCCGCTTAAAAGAGAGTGTCTTTTAAAGAAATGGGCTTAGGAGAGCTGGGCTTAAGTTCATATAGAATTAGTATAACGAGCACGTCGTCAGACTCCGAACACAGTGTTAGTAGTGTGTTTCCGGTAGGGTATAGAGGTGATGTTAGCATCCTTCTGCTTTTGTTACCAGCGCCGCCCATCATGGATGAGACAGATATTGATACATACCTGGCAAGGGAGCCCAGGTCTCTGACGCAACATGAGAAAAATTCAGATGTGGGGATGTCTACTATTGAGAAGAGAGATGTTGTGCCTCGAGTACCTGCTAAGAGAAAAAATGAAAAATCAGGGCGACGAAAATACCCACACTCACCTCCAGCACCGCAGGATATGGCTATGCTAGCGTTGCCAGTGTTCCGACAGGGCAATCCGCAAGAGCACTAAGATAGAGAAACAGATTCAAAGTTCTTCACAAGAGCCAGATTGTGCTAAGACGGAGAAACAGATTCGAAGTGCGTACGATGATTTTCACATCCCGTCTAGCGTGGTTTTGAGGTAGATAAAAGGAGAGTCAGTTGTACATCCACCCTCTGATTTTACCTGCATGTACATGTACAAATTTCAACGTGGAATGACCTCGCCCCTTCACCTATACCTCCACTATATGCTGGTGAGACTAAACATGTCTCTTGGGCAGTGTTGGCCGCTCATTATAAAAGTGTTGCTGACTTACTACAACGTGTTCAACTTATCGGGGTTGGGCATCCAACAGCTACTGAATTAACGTCCATGTGTAAGCTTGGGTATTCAAATAGGGCGAGGGATAAAGGGACCGCTACCTTCACAAATAGAGGATATATGCGGTTGTTCAATGAAATGCCCACCTCTGCGTCTAATTCATTTCGCAGTGCTGTTTTTGTTGGCAGAGAGTGAGAATTTGGGGCAGGGTAAGCATGGAAACAAGGGCGAATATATGCCGAGTTCCCACATCATTTCAAGTTATGGGTAGAGAAAAGTAGGCAAGGATACCGAACACTTTGTGGTTTTAGATGAATCCAGACTAATGTATTTGTTGTATTTATTCAAGTAATCGACGATTCCTGCTCTGCATAAATGAAAGGCACCAACTCTGAAAAATTTCATACGCCTGGGGCGGAGCAGAGGGCTATCGTTCTATGTGGGCGTTAAATCACTGGGACGTCTTAGAGCAGACGGGTCTGAGTCATCAACCAAGTAAGCATTACTAGTTTGTGTAAAAGATATTATGACCATGTGACTTAGTGCTTTGTGATTGATGGAAATAGAAAAAATTCCAAAAAACTTCAACTGTGCAGAAGATGGATGGAGTTAAGAACAACCTAGAGTTGTTGATGATACAAGCGCTAAAGGTTCAGAAGGCGTAGACTGACTAGCATGGGAGTTTCACAGATAGAGACATGCATATCTCGGACGAGGTGGTACAGAATAACCCCGTCGTGACACATGTTACCGTCGTACAAGAAAAAGAGAAGCCAAAAGTCGCAGAACATGTGGACAAACTAGGAAATGATGAACGCGAACAGTCAGCACTCGAATGCACTTCCTGAGATGGATGAGGCTGAGAAATAACTTGCATTTTTAAGGAGATGAACTGAGAGGAAGAAAGCCAAGATAGACGAAAAGCTCAAGAAGAAGTCTGAAAAGTTGCTGAAAATGCAAAGGGAAGATGAGGCCATAGTGGATCTTGATGAAGAAACGCCCACTTCGCAGCCTAGGAAGAGCTCATTCATCGGGGAACCTATAGGGCACGCCATGGTTCATTTGAAGGCGCGACTACCATCCGCTTGGGATATATCAAATGGGTGATCAAGGCTATGGACAACGGGATCGAGAGTGTTCATCAAATTCAGAATCGATCAACTCTGTTGAGAAAGACCCTACAATTGATTCTGTCAGAGCACATCTGAACAGGCCACAAATTGTACCTAGCCCTGGAAGATGAACGCAACAAGTCACAAACAACAGAGCTAGTTATGCTTTGCCTGAAAGATGAACTTCTTTAGGGTGATCTGAAGAAGGTCGATAACTCAGAGAAGCGCCTGAGTAAGAAGCTGAAGAAGGCAGAGGTTCTTGCTGAAAAAATGTTGGCAGAGAAGGAGGCCACTGAAGAACATGCTGCCCAAGCTAAGAAGAAGAAAAATGAGGTAGAGGTGGCCTTAGAGGAGTAAGTACACATTCTAAGTAAGGAGCGAGCAAAATGGATTTGTGGAGAAAAGACGTATGGAGGAGAAAATCCGCTCCCTTAGTGACCGTGTTGAGCACCTGTGCAGCTTGGTTCCCAGTGAAGATGCCCAAGAGCACATGAAGGTGGAGGTAGTTAAGGCGTATAAGAAGGGTGAAGGACAAGCAGAGCGGAAAAAGGTTGGGCGGAGTATCAGAGCACATTGTTTAATCAAATGCAGAAGTCCTCGTATTTCATCTCAGTGTAGTTTGTGAAAGACAAGGGCCTATGAGCTGGGTGTTGGTTATGTTGCTACTGAGTTATGTCTTTGTTTTTATTGCTATTTTGGTTGTTATTGAGCTGAGGGCTATTATCAGTGATGATATTGATCGGGGCACCGTAATTTCAGTAGAGTGTGTGCCATATGAACTTGATAATTTTCTCAGGGGTAATTTTTACAAATGGTTCAACTTTGATGAATTTTGTATGATAGTCGATAATGACCACAATAAACTTGTACTGGCCGCGAGTCTTGCGCAACTCTCCAATGAGGACTAGTCCCCACTGGGCAAAGGGAATAGGCGATATTATTATAGAGAACAGGATGGGTGATGATATTTATGTGCATGTAAGTGGCATTCATGACACTTTTCTTCTATAATAGTGGCATTTTCATGCATATTTGGCCACCAGAATCCACTTCGAAGAACTTTATGGTCGATGAACCGAGCTCCAATGCAATGGCCGCATACTCTGCACTGAAAATCTAGCAATATTCCACGCCCGATTTTTGGAGTGACACACTTCAAATTTGTTCATGTGTGCCCATGTTTGTATAGTTTTCCACTTCTGATACTAAAATTAGTCGTCTGGGTGATGATAATATGTGCTTCGATCTTTTTACGAAGGAGTATGCCTTTAGTTTTGTAAAGATATTTAGGATCCATCCAACTTGGCTCAACAACAGTGACTTACAACAGCTCGGCAAAAAATTCGGTGGTGCTTGGCTTAGTCAGAATTTTGACACTCTTATCTGATGATGTAGAATGTGAAACACTGAATATTTTGATATATCCAGCGTCTGACTGGTGAGCCAACTGAAGTCCAACTATGAAAGCCTCGTACTTCGCCTCATTGTTTGATGCCTTGAAAAAAGAGGGCATACTCTGCGTGGACTCCCCCTAGTCTAGTGAGTATCACCCTTGCACCACTCGTTGCCTGATTCTTGGATTCATCCACATATAGATCCCATTTGAAATTCTGGGGAATTAGAGCTGGAGTGGGGTGATATTATTGGGCAGAGGTTTAGTGGCTTGTGTAGATTCAAGGCCTATGTATTGAACTATGAAGTCCGTTGCAGCCTGACCTTTGAGGGCAGCACAGGGTTTATACTCGATGTCAAACTCACCGAGTTCGATAGCCCATTTGCTCAGGTGCCCATTATCACAGGACTAAAGGATTTTCCTAAGTGGCAAGTTAGTGAGAACAAGGATATTGTGCACCTGAAAGTATAAGTAGAGCCTCCTTGCCGGGGTAACCAGTGCTAGTGCAATCTTCTTTAGAGTGGGGTACCGAGTTTCAGCATCCGTCATGCCTTTTCCTGCATAAAAAACTAGGAGTTCCTTGTTATCCTCTCGTTTGATCAAGGTGGAAGTTACAGCAGTTAGTGAAGTAGAAAAATATAAAAATAAGGTCTCTTCTTTTAATGGGCAGGACAAAGTAGGAATGGAGGCGAGATAGTGTTTCAGATTGACAAAAGCAATCTCACATTTTGGCGTCCATTGTACCTCACGCTTGTTAGTAAGGCATAGAGTTTTTAAGAAGGATTCGCACTTGTCCGAGTAACGAGAGATGAAACGATTGAGGGATGCCAACTTTCTCGTAAGGCTCTATTATTCCTTCTTGGTAGATAGGGGGTTTCATATCCATTCTTGCTTTCATTTTGTCTGGATTTTCGTCAATTCCCTACTGACTGACAACATAGCCTAGGAACTTACTGGCGGTAACACCGAATGTGCACTTTGCCCAGAGGGTATACAATGTCGCCTGAGAAACCTATATCAGTTTACTCTCTGGGCGATGCAGTTATTTGTAGGCAGGAAGGAACGCTATATTTGTCGCGGCTCTTGAATTGATTAAGACACGCTAAATGTTGAAGCGATCGACTAGGGCATCAATGACAAAGGGTGCGTCCGGTGGATGGGTATTGCACTCGCTTGCTTTTGAGAAAGTAACAGGGTCCCATGATCTTTATGGGCTTTGACATCGCCTTCCGAGGACACACTAAATACTTCATTGGGAGCGCACATTTTCTTCTTTCCACCGTAAATAAATGCTTATTGTTCCCCATAGGCTCTATGAGTGTGATTTGCTGTTGTGGTGGGCCACCTGCCTTCTACTAGTCCAGTTTACCCTCGTCGAACAACTTCTGAATTACCTTCTTCAATGTTAAACATTCTTCAGTATTGGGAGATTCATTAGAATGGTACTCGCACCATTTCTTGTATTACGGACTGGGGTGGCACGTCATCTGGGCGGAGATGGGGCTAGGATGAGCTCCTTATTGTTGGCGGGAATTTTTGTATATACGGTATTTGCCATAGTGAATATCATTTGGACGAGGGTTGTTGTCGTGCCTACCTGTTGTTGTCTGTGGTTAAATTGTACCTATGGTGAGAGTTTTCGTGCTTGATGGGCAAATTGTCATGGCGCTTACTATTGTGGAATTTCTACCGTTTTGGCTAGTAAGGATGTCGAGCATTGTCCTGTGAGGCGGGGGTTGCGTAGTCTTCCCTTGGATAGGGGGACGGGGTCGACCTCTATATACAAATTTATGAATTTGTGCTTTCTCGACAACCATATCAATAAGATCCCTGTATTCCAAGGAGTGCTGGCGCTTGACAATGTTTTCCTTGAACGAGGTGGGTGCGAATCCTTAGATTAAGGCGGAAACAACCATTTTCTTGTCCAAATGATGGCAAAGATGGGCGAATGATCTGAATCTACCCTAATGAAGGTAGATAGGGGCTCATGCTCTGTCTAGCGAATAACAAACAGGGCATCGGTAGTATCATATCTTCCCTAAAATTTGTACTTCTTAAGAAAGGCATATGCAAAGTCAGCAAAAGAATCAACGGAACCTTCAAGTAGCTTAGAGAACCATTTCAATGATTCACCCATCAAGGTTTAGAGGAATAGATAAAATAGGTTGGCATCGTAGAGGTGACGTTCAGCGGTGGCCGAGAAGAACTCATCTAGATGGACGCTTAGATCATGCCGCCCAAAATATCGAGAATCGCTGGGTGCCTTGGCGTGAGGGTCTCGCTCAATGCGCGTGATAGACGCAAAGAAGGGAGTGTTACTGGGTGCGTAATCCGCATTTGTCCCTTGTTGATGTGCCAGACGCATATGTTAAATCTCGGCCTCCAATTCGGCTAAAAGGGAGAGGATCTGGGCGGTCACATTCTGTGTGGTTGGCAAACCAGGAAATAGCAGGTTGTGAAGCTGAGTCGTTATCTGGATGATTAGGGGCTAACGTAAGATCCGAGCATATAGCTCAGCCAAATCTTGCTCAAAGTGGTCCTGTCGTATAGTGTCTAACACGCTCTAAAGGTCTTACCTTGCTGACAGTTCTGTGTCATGCTCGTGTTGTATGAGTTTTAGTTTCTAAAGAAATCGAGTGGAGATGTCATCGCTAACCTTTTCTGGGAAGGCTGGGGTTTGCAGGGATGAACTGGATGGGATGTCAACATTTGTAACCCCTAGGTGCTAAGTATCTGGAGTACTGAAGCCGAAAGCAATGGCCAGCTTCATAGCTTTAGAAAGAGCAAACAAACTTTTGTTGATACGGGGGAGAAAGAACCTGTAGATGGCGTCAAATGTTTCAACTAAATTTTGGGCAGGAATTAGTGAAATAGTATTTGAGGATGAAGTGTAAACTTCTGAGCGACTCCTTTGCTTGATCGTTCACTTGATTGCTAAGAGAAAGAGAGTGAGCATCAGACGTGAAGACGGGGTGGCCTGCCTAACATACTCTGATGCTTAAGTGAGAACAAGTTTGGATAAAGAGTCAGGATGATGAAATAATGAATTTCATATAGGAGTTATTGCTTAACTTAATTTGATAATAAATGGTTTACCTTTATATTTAGTCTTGGGAACACTCCCCGCTCATTCTTCGATGTGGGACTTGGTGCACTTAAGTTTCATTTTATTAGTGTGCTTCCTGTTTCTTGTTCTCAGTCAAGTGTGTATGAAGCGCTAACCTTAAGCGCTTATACTAACAATGCATTTCCTAAATTATTTCTTATCTTCTTCCTTGTACTAAGAAATTGCTTTTACATGATAGATAGAATTCGTGTCATCTAGCTTGAGCTCACAGACCACTGGGTGTTTTTCCAAGAATTTGAGAGGATTAATGTCAATATATTGTTTTAACATATCCTTGATCTCTCCAAGGGTATGCATTTTTTTTTTCTAAAGTGTAGCCTCAAAGTACTTGAGATTATGCTCTTGTATGAATGCAGCTTTGATTGCCTTTTCATCTTCTTCTTCATCCTCTAACGATTCTTCTATAAGTAACTCTTCTTGTTGCTTGTATTGCAATATCGTTTCATATTTTGGTGTATATCCATCACTATTCTTCTATGACCTCTGATAATGCTCTGTAAATCCTGGACCAATGACACTTTTTACTAGTTTTAGTCGCTCCATTTTGAAGATTTTGTCATTCTGTTTGAAGTAGGGTAAGTTCAATTATGGCTTCTAGAGGATTGTTTGTTGTAGGAGAAAATCATTGACAATCAATATAACTAAAACAATTACCTTTGCATTTTCATTTTTAATGATCAGGTTCTTAGGCCAAGCAATATGTGTACAAATGGCATCTCTTACAATAACTATTTCCTCTTTAATAGGGCATAGGAGTATAGCATCATCAATAATCGCCCAGATGACTGATACTCACAGACAATCATCTACCTTTGGAACACCATGGATAAGTCGAGTGCTGGACTCAAGAATTGCCTCAATAATAGCTCTAAATGGCTACAAAAATAGAGGATAAGCATGCTCTTCAGGAGAGTCCAAAAATGGTTTTAGGTACTTAAGCCACAAATTAGAATTCCATTCCTTCCACTTGAAGTCGTCAGAAGCCAAAACGAGATTCCTCCAAAATGTTTACCTAGCTTATGACTAGATATTTATAACCTTGAGGGTTCCTCATGCCATTTACAGTTTTTATAACTACCATCAATTCCATTGAAGTATATATGGTCATTGATCACACCTAAGGAAAACATAGCAGTGTTGCTACATTTTGTACAAGGACAATATATTTTGTTCTTGTCTGCAGCATTCGACTTGGCAAATTTCAGAAACTTAGCAAGACCTACTGCAAAGTGTATAGAACTTCTAGCTTCATCCATCCAAGACTTATCCATTCTAAGACACTAAAAACACAAAAAAAAACAGACAATACAACTTTATAAATGACCAAACTACACACAAATTATTTATAATGTTGTTCATACTACCACAACTAATATGTTGACAACCAAGGGACAGATTCAAAGACCACATGCTTTAGAATCAAATTAACTAAGTCACAATTCAAAAAAATAGTCACAAAAATGAAAGGACCCAACCCCGATTAAGTTCCCTAATCCGGAATCAAACCTCTTCTGAAAACACGATCCAACAAAAGCCATTAAATTTTTGGCAGAGTAACGCTACTAACGCGGAATTACCTTTACCTGCACCCAGAAAATAACACTTCATCCTATGCCACAAAAGCTAAACCGTGGGCACCAATCCCATCCGGATTTCTCAATATCATAACAATAGCAATAAACAGTAAACATAACTGTAATATATAGAAAATTCAGGAAAAATATGTATAAAACATGTATCAGTAACGTATCAGAGCGACCTCTAGTGTATATATACAAAATATACAACAGTAGGCGAAACAAGGAACCTACTGGAAAAGATAGGTTGCTCGAACAACCAGCCTCCAACCGTGACGTGAAACACCAGAACTTGAACTGCAAACTGGGCACGGAAATCGAAAAGTCTAGGGGAAAGACATGAAAATCGTTAGAGTGAGTGGACGAAACTAAATGTCTTTCGCCGAATAGTATATGTTATAATAACATATGCGAGTCAAAATGAATGAATATGATATAGTACACGAGGTGAACTCAAACTCCTCCAGCGTACAGAGCATGCATGGAAAAATCCCACGGGGTCACTCATGGACACATCCGTTCTAGTACAGTCTGAATCATGGGATCCCAGACCCACACGTGATTCTAGCCAGAAAGGCCTCAGGTAAGAGGTCAGCCCCCCCCCCCCGGTAAAGACCTCGGGTCAGGGGTCACAGCCTCCCCCGGTAAACATCCTCGGGGATCAACCAGGATGCAAGTGTATCGATACAACAACATATACTGTGACTTTACTCTGTGTAAACCAAATCATAAATAGTTCTATGCAAATGTATTAAGCAATATGTAAATGCATATACATAATGTATAATTGTATAGGCATACTCGTATAACACATGCTCATATAAATCATAATCTCATTTGCATACTCATGCTCATAAAACGTGTAATAAAGACTCGTAATTAATCAGTGAAAATGAATTGTTCACTCACAGGTGAGCAAAATGCACACTCGCGCTAATCACGAGGTCCAGCGGAAGATCCCTCCCCCGAAGCACGGTCTCGATCCCCTAAATAATCACAAAATATATCTGATCAAAATCACAATTCACAACACTGTACGACACCGCGGAAACCAACCGTTCCCGGAAATATATAACACAGTGCAAAATAATCGACGAAATTCCTGAAATCTCCACTCAAAACCCTCGACTGAAAATCCGATACCCAAATCAACTCGAAAAACTCAAGGCGACGATCGGGGCGCGAATACGAGTAAAACGACATTAAAATCTTCAAATTCTAAAAAGTCAACGGGTCGCCGGAGCTCCGCCGTTGACCGCCGCCGGCGCGCCGTCAACCGGAGAGTTTTTTCCCGTGGCCAAGCTCACCGAAGCTTCTCCACAACGAGCCCAACACATCTCTCAACTGTAGCTAAGCTCAATTCCGGCCACACACACCAGAAATCAGGTCGAAAGTCCAAATTCCCTCACCAGCCGGAAATTGCTCCGCCGTCCAATTCTGTTACCGTGAGGCCATCCCGGCCTCCCAACCTCAAGGGTCCACCTACCTACCTCAAACCCAACAATTTCCAACATAAACCCCCCTCGGAAAGTCGCCGGAACTCCTCCCCCCGTCAGAGCCGATTCCGGCCAAAATTCCCAAATTTTCAAATCAACATTTCTCCCTCAATTCAACACCAATTTACAAAATTCCAAGTTCTAAACAGTTGCAAATGAAGAGAGGAATCGTTTCATACCCAAATCGGAGCTGGAGGTGGCCGGAAACGAAAGGTCGCCGGCGAGTCAAACGATGGCCGGTTTTCTCCTTCGGTCAACGCGGGTCAACGTCTCCAAATTCAGTCAACACCGGTCAAACTTCCCAAACAGTGATTTTCGACAATTTTTCACTATTTTCGATATTTATACTCGCGCCTCGGGAAGATTGACGCTCCAAAACGGATAACCATAACGATTCGGATAAACTCGATACGAACGGATAAACTCAACGATATTCCGAAACTTTAAATATTCATATTATATTCCTCGGTCGTCGAAATAATCATCCGGAACAGCCCACAAACTCGAAATCACATGTACAACAAATCTCGAGAGTCTCAACTCAAATTCTTGGCCGATAATTAAGTCGTGATTAAAACCGGTAAATCAACCAATATACGGAAAATAGTGATTACGCATAATCTCGTGAATTAAGCCGTTTACTCAATTGATTCTGTTCTGGGTAGTCACAAATCTATCCCCCTTAAAAAATTTCGACCTCGAAATTTACGTACCTGTCAGGTGAACAGATGAGGATACTGCTCCCGCATACGCTGCACAATCTCCTAGGTGGCCTCCTCAATCGAGTGATTCTGCCACAAGACCTTCACCAGCGGTATCACACGGTGCTTCAACTCCTGCTCACGACGATCGAGAATCTGTACCGGCTCCTCCACATATGTCAAATCCTCTCGGATCGGTACCTGCTGTGGGGCTAACACATGTGACGGATCCGAAATGTATTTCCGTAACATCGAAACATGGAAAACATCATGAACACGAACCATCTCAGCTGGCAACTCAAGCCTGTAAGCCACGGCTCCAATCCTCTCGGTGATCTTGTATGGACCAATGTACTGTGGTTGAAGCTTGCCACGCTTCCCGAAATGCACAACTCCCCTCCACGGAGATAGTTTCAGGAAGACCCAATCGCCCACCTCAAACTCGAGGCTCTTCCTCCTCACGTCCGCATAACTCTTCTGGCGATCTTGGGCAATTTTTAATCTGTCCCGGATGATCTGGACGTCCTCCATGGTGTTCTTCACTAGATCAGGGCCAATAAGCCATCGCTCGCCCACCTCACTCCAACACAACGGAGTGCGGCACTGCCTCCCGTACAGGGCCTCGTACGGTGCCATCTCGATACTGGCCTGATAGCTGTTGTTGTAGGTGAACTCTATCAAATGTAGTTGCTGGTCCCAATTTCCTCGAAACTACAAAACGCAAGACCGCAACATATCCTCAAGAGTCTGTATAGTCCGCTCAGACTGCCTGTCTGTCTGAGGATGAAAAGCTGTATTGAAGCGCAGTCTCGTGCCCATGGCTCGCTGTAATGCCTGCCAGAACTCAGAAGTAAACTGACTGTCTCAGTCAGAAACAATAGATACAGGCACACCGTGCAGTCGAACAATCTCCGATAAATACAGCTTGGCGAACCTGCCCACTGATATCTTCCCCGAAAGTGCGAGAAAATGAGCAGATTTCGTCAGTCGATCCACAATAACCCAAATACCAGTGTTGCCAGCGGAAGTGCGCGGCAACTGATAAACGAAATCCATGGTAATGTGCTCCCACTTCCAAACCGGAATCTCCAGTAGCTGCAATTTCCCCGCAGGTTTCTGTCTTTCCACTTTAACCTGCTGACAGATCAAACATCGGCTCACATATGCGACAATCTCCCGCTTCATGTTGCGCCACCAGTAATACGCTCGAAGTGTACGAAACATCTTCATACCACCGGGATGCATCGCATACGCCGAACAATGGGCCTCGTCCAGAATTTCCTTCTTCAGACTCTCGTCTCTGGGCACGTACAACCTGCCTCTGAACAACAACGTACCGTCGTTACTCAACCGGAACTTTGTTGGCACACCATTCCGTATCATGGTCTTCTTGTCCAACAGGTAGGAATCTGAATCCTGAGCTTCACGAACCTGATCAACCAACATGGGTCGAACCTGAAAACTGGCTAACAAGGCTCCCTCGTCATCCCACTCGAGCTTGGCTCCCGTAGCCCGAAGCTCGGCTAACATAGACACTCTGGCCACACACACATGGAATAACGAAGCTCAGGATTTCTGACTGAGTGCATCGGCAACAACATTAGCCTTTCCTGGATGGTACTCGAAATTGCAATCATAGTCGTTGATCAACTTCATCCACCTGCGCTGCCTCATGTTCAAGTCTGGCTGCGTCCGCAAGTAGGTGAGACTTTTGTGGTCGGTGTAGATCTTGCACTGAGCTCCGTACAAGTAATGTCTCCAACTTTTCAACGCTAACACAATTGCGGCTAACTCCAAATCATGCGTCGGATAGTTGACCTCATGTGGTTTCAGCTGCTTGGAACCGTAGGCTACAACTCTGCCATGCTGCATTAGTACTCAACCAAGTCCTAACTTCGACGCATCACTGTAAACCACGAACTCACCGCTGTCGTCTGGTAATGTCAGAACCGGTGCAGTAGTCAACTTTTCCTTCAGGAGCAAGTAACTCTCCTCACATGCTTCAGATTACTCAAACTTGATGCCTTTCTTCATCAATATGGTCAGTGGAGTAGCAATCCGAGAAAAATCCTGTACAAATCGTCGATAGTAGTAGCCTGCCAAACCTAAGAAACTCCGGATCTTCCGTACAGTGGTAGGTCTACTCCAATTCAACACGGCCTCGATCTTGTCAGGATCAACACTGACTCCCTCAGCCAACCAAAACTCGCACTTGCTGAACTTCGCAAACAACTTATTGTCCCGCAAATTCCGCAACACCGCTCGCAAATGCTTCCTATGCTGGCCCACACTCCTTTAATAGATCAAAATATCATCGATGAACACAATCACGAACTTGTCCAGAAACCGTTAGAACACCCGGTTCATCAAGTCCATAAAGGCTGCGGGGGCATTGGTCAACCCAAACGGCATAACCAAAAACTCGTAGTGCCCATACAGCGATCTGAAAGCTGTCCTGACCACATCAGACTCTCGGATTCTCAATTAGTGATATCCGGACCTGAGATCAATCTTCGAAAAGACTGAAACTCCCTTAAGCTGATCAAACAAGTCATCAATCCGCGGCAATGGATACTTGTTCTTCACTGTAACCTGATTCAGCTTCCGATAATCGATGCACAATCGCATGGATCCATCCTTCTTCCATACAAACAAAACTAGGGCACCCCATGGCGAAACACTCGGTCGAATAAAACCCTTCTCTAGCAACTCCTGAAGTTGAACCTGTATCTTTTTCAACTCCGCTGGCGCCATACGATACGGTGCCTGAGATATGGGTCCTATACCCAGTAATAGCTCAATCGTGAAATCAATCTCCCGAACTGGAGGTATACCTGGTAACTCCTCCGGAAACACATCCGGAAACTCGGAAACAACCTCAATACCACCAAAGTCTGGCACCACTGCCGTGGTATCCACAACATGAGCTAAATAAGCAACACAGCCCTTCTTCATCATCTGATCCACCTTCATCGCGAAAATCAGACATGGCAATGAAGTGTTCTTCTCGCTGCGAAACAATATCTTTGGAAAGCCTAGTCGTCGAAACGCAACCTCCTTCTTGTGACAGTCAAACATGGCCCAATGTGTCTCCAAGAAGTCCATACCCAAAATCAGATCAAAGTCGACGGTATCAAGCAACAACAAATCCGCTGCTAAGCCATGGCCTCCAATAAAAATCTCATAATCCCTGTATACCCAGCCAATACTCACAATCTCACCGGACGGATACAATACTCTCCACAACCCCGAAAGTGGAGACGCAGGTACAGTATCTAAAGATGATAGTCTATATGACATGAATGAATGCGCATCACTTGGATCTAACAATGTAAGTACTGGATTACCGAAAACATGCAATGTACCGATAACGACCTCCGGTGAAGCTCTGCCCTCACGCAAAGTCATGGCATGAACCATGGCCTGCCCAGCTGGTCGTCTAAGCTGAGTCTGTCCCTGCTGTCCGCCCTGGCCTGCAAATTGTACTGGTAGAGCCCCCGAAGTGGCACCTCGCTCTTCTCCGGAACTCTGGGCCGCCTGTCCACCAGCACCATCAAGCTGGAAACACTCTCTCACATAGTAACCCACCTGGCCACAGCGAAAACAAGTGACAGGGCCTCGCTGACAAGGACCATAGTGATGCCTATTGCAGAAGTTGCAAAGTGGATACTCCCTTGGTACTGCAAACGTGCCTCCGGTACGCCGAGGATAACTAGAACCGCTAGAACCCCCACTAGACTGTGGTCGCTGCGGTCGATCTCTCCTCAACTTCTGCCTCTGTCTCGGTGCATTAGCTAGTGATCGATAAGGTCTACAACCCGAGGATGAAGCCGAACCAGAAGTATCAGAACTTTGCCTCTTGGAAGGCCCCTGACTCTGTCCACCCTCCTCAAACCATCTAGGCTGGTACATCATCTGCCTTTCCTTCTCAATATCCTCACCTCGGAGTGCTGCACTGACAAACTCATCGAAGTTGTTCCGAGGCATTGTAGTCAGAGTCCCCTTGATGTTCAAATTCAAACCCACCTCAAATCTGGGGCACTTGGCTTCCTCAGTAGCCACCATGTCATGAGCAAACCGAGATAAGCGGGTAAACCTATCCCGGTACTCAAGCACAGACAAACTGCCCTGTCTCAAGTTCGTGAACTCCTCATACTTCCACTGCTGGGTAGCCTGGTTGAAGTATCTCCGTATAAACAAATCTCGGAACAAAGTCCACGGAGTATCAACTGGAACTCTAACGGTGCTAACCCACCAAAAGTATGCATCTGAGTCAAGTAATCCGACTGATGCCACTGTCATCTGCTCAGGGGTAAAACGCAGACGCTCACAAACTCATTCAACCTGAACCAACCATGCCTCACACATCTCTGGATCAGCTGAACCCGAAAAGATAGTTGCACCAGCAGTACGAGCTTTGACCACAGGGTCAAAACTCTCTTCCAAATGCAACACTCGCATCAGCAAGTCGTGCGTCTGGCAATCCTCATCAGGATCCACTTCCCGATCAACATGGGGACCACGTCGAGGAGGCATCCTACTGATACAAGACAAGCATTAGGTACAAGCAGAAGGAACATAATCATGAGACCTTAGATATTTGAGAACACACAACACCCGAAGCATTGATGAGTATCGCTGGCTAGTCGGGTCATCGCTCCAGACATGCTGTACAAACTCAAATACCCTAAGCGTCACAACTACAAGAGTCTACAGAATCTGACAACCTAATGCTCTGATACCAAGCTGAAAGGACCCAACCCCGATTTAATTCCCTAAACCGGAATCAAACCCCTTCTGAAAACACGATCCAACAAAAACCATTAAAATTTCGGCAGAGTAACGGTACTAACGCGGAATTGCCTTTACCTGCACCCGGAAAATAACAATTCATCCTATGCCACAAAAGCCAAACCGTGGGCACCAATCCCATCCGGATTTCTCAATATCATAACAATAGCAATAAACAGTAAACATAACTGTAATATATAGAAAATCCGGGAAAAATTTGTATAAAACATGTATCCGTAACGTATCAGAGCGACCTCTAGTGTATATATAAAAAATATACAATAGTAGACGAAACAAGGAACCTACTTGAAAAGACAGGTAGCTCAAACAACGAGCCTCCGACTGCGACGTGAAACACCAGAACCTGAACTGCAAACTGGGAACGAAAACCGAAAAGCCCAGGGGAAAGACATGAAAATCGTTAGAGTGAGTGGACGAAACTAAATGTCTTTCGCCGAATAGTATATGTTATAATAACATATGCGAGTCAAAATGAATGAATATGATATAGTACACGAGGTGAACTCAAACTCCTCCAGCGTACAGAGCATGCATGGAAAAATCCCACGGGGTCACTCATGGACACATCCGTGCTAGTACAGTCTGAATCACGGGATCCCAGACCCACACGTGATTCTAGCCAGAAAGGCCTCAGGTCAGAGGTCAACCCTCCCCCCCCCCCGGGTAAAGACCTCGGGTCAGGGGTCACAGCCTCCCCAGGTAAACATCCTCGGGGATCAGCCGGGATGCAAGTGTATCAATACAACAACATATACTGTGACTGTACTCTGTGTAAACCAAATCATAAATAGTTCTATGCAATGTATTAAGCAATATGTAAATGCATATACATAATGTATAATTGTATAGGCATAATCGTATAACACGTGAACATATAAATCATAATCTCATATGCATGCTCATGCTCATAAAACGTGTAATAAAGACTCGCAATTAATCAGTGAAAATGAATTGTTCACTCACAGGTGAGCAAAATGCACACTCGCGCTAATCACGAGGTCCGGCGGAAGATCCCTGGCCCGAAGCACGGTCTCGATCCCCTGAATAATCACAAAATATATCTCATCAAAATCATAATTCACAACACTGTACGACACCGCGGAAACCAACCGTTCCCGGAAATATATAACACAGTGCAAAATAATCGACGAAATTCCCGAAATCTCCACTCAAAACCCTCGACTAAAAATCCGATACCCAAATCAACTCGAAAACCTCAAGGCGACGATCGTGGCGTGAATACGAGTAAAACGACATTAAAATCTTTCAAATTCTAAAAAGTCAACGGGTCGCCGGAGCTCCGTCGTTGACCGCCGCCGCTGCCGGCGGCGGGCCATCAACCGGAGAGTTTTCTCCGGCGGCCAAGCTCACCAAAGCTTCTCCATAACGAGCCCAACACATCTCTCAACTGTGGCTAAGCTCAATTCCGGCCACACACGCCAGAAATCAGCTCGAAAGTCCAAATTCCTTCACCGGCCGGAAATTGCTCCGTCGTCCAATTCCGTCACCGTGAGGCCATCCCGGCCTCCCAACCTCAAGGGTCCACCTACTGACCTCAAACCCAACAATTTCCAACATAAACCCCCCTAGGAAAGTCATCGGAACTCCTACCCCCGTCGAAGCCGATTCCGGCCAAAATTCTCAAATTTTCAAATCAACATTTCTCCCTCAATTCAACACCAATTTACAAAATTCCAAGTTCTAAACAGTTGCAAATGAAGAGAGGAATCGTTTCATACCCAAATCGGAGCCGGAGGTTGCCAGAAACGAAAGGTCAACGGCGAGTCAAACGATGGCCAGTTTTCTCCTTCGGTCAACGCGAGTCAACGTCTCCAAATCCGGTCAACGTCGGTCAAACTTCCCAAACATTGATTTTCGACAATTTTCGACAATTTCCGATATTTATACTTGCGTCTCGGGATGATCGACGGTCCAAAACAGATAACCATAACGATTCGGATAAACTCGATACGAACGGATAAACTCGACGATATTCCGAAACTTTAAATATTCATATTATATTCCTCGGTCGTCGAAATAATCATCCGGAACAGCCCACAAACTCGAAATCACATGTACAACAAATCTCGAGAGTCTCAACTCAAATTGTTGGCCGATAATTAAGTCGTGATTAAAACCGGTAAATCAACCAATATACGGAAAATAGTGATTACGCATAATCTCGTGAATTAAGCCGTTTACTCAACTGATTCTGTTCCGGGTCGTCACAAAAAATTCACAAATATACTTGATGTTTTAGTTTGTTACTCACCAGAATTTACTCAAGTCAAATCAAACTATACTTTCCAATCCCACATCATCGATCTTTAACAAGTATTAGTACCAGCAAAGCACAAATCTTATGATAGACAACAAAAAAATAGCATATTAGTCCAAGTGAAAACTCAGAGACAACTTGAACTTAATCCCAGTAGACACACCAAGAATAAATCCTTAAACATAAACCCTTGGCTTAAATCTATTCAATAATTAAACTGATGATGCTTGATCTTTATTACAAAACTGAGGATGTCAACTTTAAACCTGTGATAATCTATGTATGAAGAAAGAAAGACTGACAAATAAAGCTCTGAAATATAATGACAGTGCAGCATAAAACAGAAAAAGTTGCAGTAGAACCTGAGATTTGGAAAATCATAACTAAATGTAGAAAAATTGTATTCAAGTGAATCAAAGAGTGAGATGCTCCTTAGTATGTGTACTACAACTTTAATTAAGAATCTACATTAGTATATGAATAGAATAGTACAATTTTCAAACAAAATGTCACAGGGTCAGTAATCTGAAAGTTCAATTTAATCTGTAAAAACACCTAACTTGGATAGTCATAACTTTTTATAGATAATTCATTTGAAACTAATTCCAAGTCTAACATAATCATAAACAGTTCATATACAACTTTTTCAAAATACCTTCTTCAAATTAGGAACAAAAAAGTAGAGTTTCAAACAAAAACACATAGGGTCAAAAACTCATATTCTTTTAGTTGCTCATAGCTTTCTCATAACAACAAATTATCATGTGATTTAACTACCATCTGCAAATTCAATATAATCTGTTCTCCATCAAAAGGAGTACATACACATCAATCTAAGCACTTGTATTTGTATATACAGCATCCTCCTATGATTTAGCTTATCCAATGGCATCCAATACTTTTCAAGACACATGAGTGCAAAATAAAATGCATCTAATCATAAAAAATAGTTTATGCAACTTAGAGAACTAACCTCAATGTTTCTTTGTAGTTTTTCTCCAGAAATTCCCTAATCTAATTGGAGTTTCTTCAAGTTGCTGAAAAAGCCCAATTTACAATAATAAACCTTAATTTCAAAATACCCAGTCAAATCAATACAACGAACCAATACAACTAAAATCAAATAATAAATTGATACAAGGAACCAAAGCTTACACATGTATAGAATCAATAAAAAAAATTGGTTGAACTCAAACAAGGAGGAGGACCAAGCTCAAACCAAATCGAACTTACCCATATTGAAAGTGAAGCTAGGTTAAGATAAAGCTAGTTGGTGAAGTTTTGAGGTATAGATCAATGGAGCTAATCTGGGTTTGTGAAGTTTGAGAGAGACTGCAGATTGGGTTGATTGAAAAGTTAGATGTGGGTTAGTGAAAGTAAGATATCGAAGCTTTGGGTTGATTTGTTTGTGAGAGTGAAAGAAGTTAACTTTGTTCCATCTCCAGATCTCCTTTCATTAACTTAGCTACCTACCCAAAAAAAGGCGCAATCACTTAACACAAATTGGTGCACAATTATTAGCTAGGGTATCTCTATTTAAGTTTGATTCAAACAACTGACCGTTATAATTGTTATCTAAGAAATAAGATTTTAAACCTTATTCCAACAACTCAATTCAAATCTGTTGTCCCAACGATTTTATAGGAAAGTTTAGACAACTGAAATTTTAATTTTCAAGAAGCATGAGAATTGTTTTTCCAGCGTGAGACTCTGAGACAAGACATCATTGATTAGGAGGAACAGAAAATGTGAGAGAGGGTCCCCTAGGCGAAGTCCCCTAGTCGGACGAAAAGAACGTCCTAGAGTGCAATTCAGGAGGATAGCCATAGAAACTGATTTTAGGCATTACATAATGAGGTGGACCCATTGACAAGCAAAACCCATTCGGAGCATAACTGCTTGTAAGAAGTCCAACTCCACTCTATCGTATGCCTTATTCATGTCTAGTTTAAGAGCAAACGCTTCAGACGAGCTATTATTTCTGGTTTTAAGGTCATGAAAATTTCATGTGCGACAATAATATTGTCCTGGATTTGCCGACCTGGGACAAAAGTCGATTAGTTATCAAAGATCAAGGAAGACATCAACGGCTTGAGATGGCTGGCCAGGACCTTGGCTAGAATCTTGTAGGAGAAGTTACACAGGTTGATTGGTCTGAAGTGAGAAGCATCTTGAGGACTCCAAATTTTGGGGATAAGAGCTATGAAAGCTTTAATCCTTTCATGTAGAATTGTACCAGAATGCAAACTATCAGAGGCAGCCGCTGAGATGATTGGGTTCACAATGTTCTAGTAAGTTTGGTATAATATACCTTAGCATTTGTCCGGTCCCAGGGCTTTTTGAACTCCCAGATCAAAAAATGCCTCACGAGACTCTTCCACTGAGAGAGGGAGTAGAAAGATAGAATTCATAGCTGGAGTGATTACCGGGTCAACAAAAGCTAGGACTGCTTCCAAGGAAGATGTAGAGCCCGCCGAAAAGAGATTTTGGAAGTAGTATGTGACAACCCGAACCGGAAATGGTAGTTAATCGGCTTAATTCGCGAGTTTCATGTTTAATCGTAGTTCGTTATAATTAATCGGTTATGCAGCCTTGTTCACGACTTAATTATCGGATACGAATTTGGTTTGGGTTCATGAAAGAACCCAACCCCGATTTAGTTTCCTAAACCGGAATCAAACCCATTCTGAAAACACGAACCAACAAAAAAAACATTAAAACTTTGGCAGAGTAACGCTACTAACGCGGAATTGCCATTAACCTGCACCCGGAAAATACATTTCATCCTATGACACAAAAGCCAAACCGTGGGCACCAATTCCATCCGGATTTCTCAATATTATATCAATAGCAATAAACAGTAGACATAACTGTATAATATAGAAAATCTGGGAAAAACCACATAAAACATGTATTAGTGTCGTATCAGAGCGACCTCTAGTGTATATATATACAAAATATACAACAGTAGGCAAAACAAGAAACCTACTAGAAAAGAAAGGTAACTCGAACGACTACCCTCCGACCGCGACGTGAGACACCAGAATTCGAACTGCAAACTGGGCACGGAAATCGAAAAGCCCAGGGGAAAGGCAAATAAAATCGTTAGAGTGAGTGGAAGAAAATAAACATATGTCTTTCACCAATTTCATATGCAATAAACAAGTATTGCGAGTTCGGAAAATATATATATATAGGTGCCAGCCGAATCTCTCAAGCCCGACGGTCAAGCGAATCTCTCAAGCCCGACGGTGATAGGTCAGGGGAATCTCTCAACCCCGGCGGCATAATAAGGGAATCTCTCAACCCTGCCCAGAGGAATCAGACTACCGGTGATCAGCCGAGTAGCCGAAGCATCGATGCAAGTATGCCATCACCATAAAACATAAAATAATACCTCCGAAAATAATAAATAAACTCAACATCATATATAAATAAATACGGAAAAATTACGAACTCGCAACGACTGTGAAAATATAAAAGTGTCCACTCACAGATGAGCAAAGCGCTCACTCGCGCTAATCACGTGGTCCGGCGGAAGATCCCTCGCCTGAAGCACGATCTCGATCCCCTGAATAATCATAAAATATATCTGATCAAAATCACAATTCACAACACTGTACCACACCTCGGAAACCAACCGTTCCCGGAAACGTATAACTGATACAAAAATAATTAACGAAATTCCTGAAATCTCCACTTAAACTCTCGACTGAAAATCTGGTACCCAAATCAACTCGAAAACCTCAAGGCGACGATCGGGGCGTGAATACGAGCGAAACGACATATAACTCGACAAATTTCCAAAAAATTCAACGGTCGTCGGAGCTCTGCCGTTGACCGCCGCCGCCGCCGCGCCGACAACCAGAGAGATTTCCCGGTGGCCAAGTTCACCAAAGATTCATCTCAACGAGCCCAACACATCTCTCAACTGTGGCAAGGACCAATTCCAGCCACACACGCCAGAAATTAGCTCGAAACCTACGGGGGTTCCACCACCGCCGACAGCCTCCGATCTCCTCTGATCTCAGTCCACGGCGCACGGCGGCCTTCGAGACCACTCCCAAAGGCACCGCCGTGGCCCCACGGTCCAAACCCCTAACCCCCGGCCATCCCCGAGACCGGAGCGCCACCGTCCATAAAATCCGATTCCGGCAAGAATTTCTCCATTTTCAATTCAACATTTCTCGCTCAATTTAAAACCAAATCAAGAAATTCCAAGTGCTAAGCTGCTTAGAATCACGAGGAGAACATTTTACCTTCCAAAGTGGTGGCCTGAAACGGCCAGAATCTGCCAGTCCACCGGAGGAATCCAAACGGTCCAATTTTCTCCACGGGTCAACGGTGGTCAACGCCTCCAACTGAGTCAACGTCGGTCAAACTTCACGAACAGTATTTTCGACAATTTTTTGACTATTTCTAATATTTATACTCGCATCTCGGGATGATCGACGGTCCAAAACGAATAACTATTACGATTCGGATAAACTCGACACGAATGGATAAACTCGACGAAATTCTGAAACTTCAAATATTTATATTATATTCCTCGGTCGTCGAAATAATCATTCGAAACCGCCCACGAACTCGAAATCACGTGTGCAACAACTCTCGAGAAGAGACTCAGTTCAAATTCTCGGCCGATAATTAAGTCGTGATTAAAACCGGCAAATCAATCAATTATCGGAAAACAGTAATTATGCGCTAACTCGTGAATTAAGCTGATTACTCTACTGATTCTGTTCCGGGTCATCACAATTCATTCGTGGAAAATGTAGGGAATTTGATTTCGAGTTCGGAGGAGGTTTAGAGGATTTTTTGGATAATTGAGGAATATAAAATGAATATTTGAAATTATCGTCGAGTTAGTCGTGCTTATCCATTTGAGTTTGAGTTATCTGAATCGCGGATAGGGTCGGTTCGAGAAGTATAAATAGCAGAATAGTCGTAAAGTTGTCGCAAAAGTTGAAAATTGGGCTGATTGACAGAGTCGACCAGCTTTGGACCGAGTCAACCCGTGTTGACCCACTGAGTCCGTGACTCGCCATCGAGGTTGTCACCGGAAAACGGCACGGTTTCTGAAGTTTGAGGTATGGATTTGAAGCTCTTCCCTTAGGCTTTCGATTGATGTGTATATTGTGTTGTTTGGTATTGATTTGGTTGGAGAATTTTGGAAGAGAAGGTGAACGGAATCGGGGTTATCGGAGGAGGGTTTTCCAGCGGCTTTCCGATGGATTTTTGGGTTGGAATGGATTGGGTTTGAGCTAAGGAAGGGAACCCCTAAGGTTTGGGGGGATTTAATGGAGCGACAGCACCGGAATCGGCCGGAGAAATTTTCCGACGATTTCGGGCTGTGGGTTTTCGAGGGACTTTTGAGGTGGTTGCCGGCTGATTTAGGTGTTGGTGTAGTGGAGAGTTGGAATGGGCTTGAGGAGAGGAAGCTTTGGGAGTTTTGGTCGCTGGAAAATCTCACCGGTGACGTCGTGTCACTGCCGGCTGCGGCGGTCAGCGGCGGAGCTCCGGCGACTTGACTTTTTGGAATTTTGGGAAGTTTTATACCATTTTACTCGTAATCGCGCCCCGATCGTAGTCTTGAGATTATTGAGTTGATTTAGGTGGTGGATTTTGTGTCGAGGGATAAATAGAGTATTTATGGGATTTTCAACAATTTCGTTGTTATTTGAGTTATATGTTTCTGGAAATGCTTTGTTTCCAATGTATGGTTCAGAGTTTTGAATTGTGATTTTGATCAGTGGTATTTGCGATTATTCAGGAGATTGGGATCGTACGCTTGGCGATGGATCTTCCGCCGGATCACGGGATTAGTGCGTTTTTGCGTTGTGATTGTCTGTGAGTGGACATTTCTTTTCACTGTTGGTTGCGAGTCTTTTATATCTGTTTTATGAGCATGAGCATGCAGTTATGATTATGAATTATATGAGCATGTGTTTTATGATTATGCAATTACGAATATACTTTTATAATTATGCATTACGAGTATGCTTTTACATTACGTTTTATGCATTTGCATGGAAACCTTTATGATTTGGTTTACACAGAGTACAGTCTCAGTAGTAGTTGTATCGATACACTTAGCATCCCGGCTGATCCCCGAGGATGTTTACCAGGGGGACTGTTACACTGACCCGAGGTCTTTACTCGGGGGGGAGGAGCAGATACCCTGACCCGAGGCCCTTTCTGGCTGGAATCACATGAGGATCAGGGATCCCGTGATTCATACTGTACTAGCACGGATGTGTCCATGAATGACCCCGCGGGATTTCCGAAGCATGCTCTGTACACGTGAGAAGTTAGAGTCTCCCTCGTGTACCATTTGATTTTATGCATTTAGACTCGCATATGTTTTATAACATATATATTTATTCGGCGAAAGACATTTATTTTCGTCCACTCACTCTAACAGTTTATATGTCTTTCCCTGGGCTCTTTGTTTTCAATGCCCAGATTGCAGTTTGGATTCAGGTGTCGCACGTTGAGGTTTGAGGCTTAATGTTCGAGCTACTTTTCATTCTCAGTAGGTTTCTAGTTTGGCCTACTGTTGTGTATATATGTATATACTAGAGGTCGCTCTGAATACTATTATGTTTATATTTCCACATGATTTTCCCGGATTTCTGTAAAGCTACAATTTTGTTTATTACTTTACGTTATGTTATGTTTTTGAGAAATCCAGATGGGATTGGTGCCCACGGTTTGGCTTTTGTGGCATATGATAAAATGTACTTTCCGCCGCAGGTTAATGGTAACTACGCGATATAGAGTAACTCTACCAAAAAATTTATGATTTTTGAAAGTTCATGTTTTCAGAATGGGTCTGATGCTGGTTTAGGAAACTAAATTGGAGTCGGGTCCTTTCATAGTCAGTGAAGTGCACTAAGATATCCTTTGGGCTATCCAACCAAGCCCCAGAATTGTTTTTTAGACGAAGGATTTGGTTGTATTTCCAATGTTGAAGAGTGGATTCATGGAAGAATTTCATGTTATCATCTCCCAATTGAAGCCATTGAATACGGGAGTGCTGATGCCAGTAGAGTTCTTTCAATTTCTAGTGATCATCCAAGCTAGAAACAACACTACGAATCTGCAAAAGAGAAGCCGAATCAGTATAGAGATTGTCTAGATGTTTCAATAATTCTGCAGTTCTTCCGTGGAATTGAGGAAAAGCCATTCTAGACCAATCGTTGAGCTGAATAGAGCATCTCTTTAGGTTAGCAACCCAAGTAACCGTAGGGGAAGACACGAAAATTGGCTTCCAAGCCTTTTGAATCACAACTTCACAATCAAAATTTTGCAACCACAAATGTTTGAATCTAAAAATCATCGGGCACTTGCCTGACAAAGGAAGGGTATCAAAAGGGCATAGGATGTCATTGAAATCACCAAGAACTAACCAAGGAAAAGAAAAGGCTTGAAAGTAAGTACACATCGAGTACCACAACGACATTTTATTTCAGATTGAAGGAGTTTCATACATCCAAGAAATGTTATTAATGTTTTCTTGAATAAACAGGATCTCACCAACTATATAATTGGCACTACTGTCTAAGATTCTAACTTGCACATTATCAGACCAAAATAAAGCAAGCCCACCACCTGCTGTAATTGGAACAACAAAATGATGATGGACACCATTATCATCTTGCTAATGAGTAAAGATGTCATCCTTCACATGAGTTTCCATGAGAAATAAAAGGGAGGGTCGTTGTTTTCTTAGAAGCCACTTGAGCGCTTTCACTGTCAGTGGTGAACCTAGGCCCTGACAGTTCCAAGAGAGAATCTCCATGGTGGTTTGGGAGCTGCATCCGGGCAACAACTACCCCTCATGACAGAGCTCGGAGCAGAGACAATTGACTGCAGTATTCTAGTTTCAATACTTGGAGTAACCTATGTAGTAGTGTTCTCAAAAATAGATACAAGGACAACAGGAAAAACCACAATATCATCAACATCAGTAACACAGCTAACATTCACAGGAGCAGATTGATATTCTAATTTCACATGGTTGTTGGAAAATACCCCCCCCCCCCACTCCCCACATTTTACGCACTATTATCTAGCCCCCATAAGTATATAGAGTGTTTTCTGTCCGCAAGTGTACGAGATCAAGTTATAGTATTTCTAGAAGTCTAGTGTCAAACCTACAAGGATTAGTCAGTTGAACTCCTTAGTTCAAATGATAATTTACTTAGACTACGGTTAAACTAGACACTAATCTTGATACTAAACTAAAACAAAAGGGGGGAAGTGTATCTTACACTGCTAAGTCCTTCGAAGACCTGGCATTGTAAAGGGTGATTAGATTACGATGAGCGATTATCCGAGTTGATTGATTGATTATAGACTAAAGAAAAGAGATTAAATAACAAATAAGCTCACAAAAAAGGAAGATGGTTGGCTAAGAAATTTCCCACTAACTACTTGATGCTCAAACAAGGTCCCGATTTATGTATGTAATTAGAGTCCGTTTCACAAAACTAGATGTTCAAATCGTCACCTTTTGGGTCACGTTTTGTTTTGAACCGTAAGCTCCTAGGCTAATTCGGACTCTAGACGACTTGCGTCCAACTTTGAAGTATTTGGTGAACCGAGACCAAGACCTAAACCATTCTAGGTTTACATCTTTACCGTATGTCAAATGAGTGAAGAAAACAAGTGTACTATGTGGTATTTGTAGAAGGTTTCCCTTTCCGAACCTCTTTTGAAGGATCCGAAAGAAAGTCTAAGTGAATATCTCAATCCACACCTTTTGAGTTACGAATCGAAAGACTTAACTAATACATATAATAACCCATCGATTTAATGTGTGCTTGACCAAAGCTCCTTAAGTCTATTTTGACTCGAGAGACTTTAGTCCTTGCTTTGTGCTAAGGAGACCAACCTTAAGGTAAACTAACTTGGAATAGACCTTAATCAACGTTTACATGCTCATTTTGTTTTAGGTGAGTAACTAATTCAACCAAGGTCCAATTTTTAGTTCTTTAATTCATACATCAACTTAGTTAAGGTCAACACATGCATAATCGAAACCATATATGAAGCTAAAGCACATAAACAACCAAAAAAACATAGTAAACTCGTTCGAAAACACATACTTCACACAAAAATACACTAAAACATAAGCATACATAAATAAATCCATCATTTGTCTACATCAAATGGCTAAGGTTCTAACCTTAGCCTCCCAAATGGGACAACACACTTCACATGGTGAAAATCGAATCTAAATACATAAAGGAGAATTAATAAGTGTAAGAAGTAACCGAAGGGTCCCTTAAGCAAAGCCTTCAAGTCTCCAAACACTTTTTCACTTCTTGCTCCTTCCTTGCTTCTTGACTCCACAAAAGATGATAAACCCACCTTAGGCTAGGGTGAAAAGGGTGGAGATGACAGTATGATGGTGGTGATGGAGGTTCCTAGGCCTTTTGGTGGTGATCTAGGAGGTGTTTAAGGTAAAGGAGAGAGCTAGAGAGTTAGGTAATGGATGGAAGCTATAGAGACAGAGTAAAATTAAGCTAAACTTGAAAAATGAGATATACTGTATATGCGATTCATGGGGAGCTCGACCAAGAGGGTTAATGGGAGAGAAAATAGGTTATAATGTTGGCCCTTGGATGTGCTAGAGTGACCATGAAGTTTGATCCAAGGGCCAAAACTTGTGATCCCCTTTTCTTGATTTCTAGCTAGAGTCCAAATCATGTTTAATAGCTCTAAAATTCAAATTGTGTGACACCCTAGCCAAATCAGCTAGGAGAAATGACCCAACCCCGATTTAGTTTCCTAAACCGGAATCAAACCCCTTCTGAAAACACGAACTTTCAAAAACCATAGAAATTTCAGCAGAGTTTCACTATATCGCGAAGTTACCATTAACCTGCACCCAAAAAAGCACTTCATTCTATGCCACAAAAGCCAAACCGTGGGCACCAATCCCATCCGGATTTCTCAAAAACATATCATAATATAAAGCAATAAGCAAAACTGTAACTTTACAGAAATCCGGGAAAATCATATGGAAATATAAACATCAGAGCTAGTATTAAGAGCGACCTCTAGTATATATACATAAATACACAACAGTAGGTTAAACAAGAAACCTACTGAGAAGGAAAAGTAGCTCGAATACTAAGCCTCCAACCTTGACGTGCGACACCAGAATCCGAACTGCAAACTGGGCATTGAAAACAAAGAGCCCAGGGAAAGACATATAAACCGTTAGAGTGAGTGGACGAAAATAAATGTCTTTCACCGAATAATATATGTTATAAAAATATATGCGAGTCTAAATGCATGAAAATAATATGGTACACGAGGGAGACTCTAACTCCTCACGCATACAAAGCATGCATCGAAAATCCCATGGGGTCACTCATGGACACAACCGCGTTATTACAGTTCGAATCACGGGATCCAAGACCGACACGTGATTCTAGCTAAAAAGGCCTCAAGTCAGGGTATCCCCTCCCCCCCCCCCCCCCCGGTAAAGACCTCGGGTCAGGGGTCACAGTCACCCCCCGGTAAACATCCTCGGGGATCAGCCGGGATGCTAGGTGTATCGATACAACAATATATACTAAGACTGTACTCTGTGTAAACCAAATCATAAATAGTTTCATGCAAGTGTAATAAGCATAATGTAAATGCAAATTCATAATTCATAATTATAGAAGCATATTCATCGATGCATATTCGTAAATGCATAATCGTAAAACACATGCTAGAATAAATCATAATCGCATATGCATGCGCATACTCGTAAAAAGTATAATAAAGACTCGCAACCAATCAGTGAAAAGAAATGTCCACTCACAGACAAGCACAGCGCGCAAACGCGCTAATGCCGAGATCCGACGGAAGATCCCTCGCCAAGCGTACGATCTCGATCTCCTGAATAATCACAAAATATCACTGATCAAAATCACAATTCAATACTCTGAACCACACCTTGGAAACAAACCATTTCCGGAAATATATAACTCAGATAACAAGAGAATCGCCGAAAATCCCAAAATACTCCACATATTCCTCGACATAAAATCCATTACTCAAATCAATTCGAAAACCTCAAGGTGACGATCAGAGTGTAATTACGAGTAAAACGGCATAAAACTTGACAAAATCCAAAAAGTCAATGCATCGCCGGAGCTCCGCCGTTGACTGCCGCCGCCGCAGCGCCGTCACAGGAGAAATTTTCCGGCGGGGAAAACCCATAATTAAACTCCTCCTCGAGCCCAAACTTTCCTCACCTACACCATCCCTCAATTCCACCATGATTCACTGGAATTTCACTCGAAACCTCCATGGATTTCAAACCGGCCGGCGATCGATCCACCATGGGAACTCAGGCCACGACGCACGGTGGTCCACAAAACCACTCCCAAAAGCCTCGCTATGGTCAACCAAGCCTTTCCCCCCAAAACTCGGCCTCCACCATGGCTGGAGCACCGCCATCTGTCGCCCCCAAAATTCCTCCGTTTCTCACCCAAAATTCCAACCCAAAATCTCCACCATACATCACAATACATACATCAATTAAAAGCATAGATCCCAAGCTTCATTTCCTTACCTTTATTATCGGCAACCGTGCCGATCTCCGGCAGCTACCACGACGGCGAGTCACGGCTCACTGGGTCAACACGGGTTGACTCGGTCAACTCAGCTTAACTCTGGTCAACTCGGTCAACTCAGCTTAACTCTGGTCAACTCGGTCAAACAGCCCATTTTTCGAACTTTTCGATAACTTTACGACTATTCGGCTATTTATACATCGCAAATCAACTCTATCCGCAATTCGGATAACTCAAATTCAAACGGATAAACACGACTAACTCGACGATAATTTCAAATATTCTTTTTATATTCCTCGATTTTCCGAAAAATCCTCGGAAAGCTCTCACGAACTCAAAATCAAATTCTCTACATTTCCCACGAACAAACCCAAACCAAATTCGTGCCCAAAAATTAAGTCGTGAACAAAACCGCATAACCGATTAATTACGATAAACCACAATTACTCGTGAAACTCGCAGATTAAGCCGATAATATACCAATTCTGGTTTGGGTCGTCACAAATCTACCCCCCTTACAAAAATTTTAACCTCAAAATTTACGTACCTACTAACTGAACAGATGAGGATACTGCTCCCGCATGCGTTGCTCGGTCTCCCAAGTAGCTTCTTCTACTGAATGATTCTGCTATAAGACCTTCACAAGCAGAATAACTCTGTGCCTCAACTCCTATACACATCGATCGAGAATCTGCACTGGCTCCTCCACATAAGTCAAATCTTCTCGGATAGGAAGCTGATATGGCACTAAAACATACGATGAATCTGGAATGTACTTTCACAACATCGATACATGGAAGACATCGTGCACTCTAGCCATCTCTGAGGGTAACTCCAACCTATAAGCCACAGCACCAACCCTCTCTGTGATCTCATAAGGACCAATATACCGTGGCCGAAGCTTGCCACGCTTGCCAAAATGAACTACTCCTCTCCATGGAGACAATTTCACGAAGACCCAATCGCCTACCTCGAACTTAAGACTCTTTCTCCTCACATATGCATAGCTCTTCTGTCGATCTTGGGCAATCTTCAGTCTGTCTCTGATCATCTTAATATCCTCAGTGGTGCTCTTCACCAAATCAGGACGAATGAGCCAACACTCACCCACCTCACTCTAACATAATGGAGTACGACACTGTTTCCCGTATAAAGCCTCATAAGGTTCCATATAGATGTTGGCCTGATAACTGTTATTATACGCAAACTCGATCAAATGTAGCTGCTGGTCCCAATTCCCTCTAAACTGCAATACACAGGACTGCAACATATCCTCGAGGGTCTGAATGGTTCTCTCAGATTGCCCATCAGTCTGAAGATGGAAAGTTGTACTGAAATGTAGTCTGGTCTCCAACGCTCGCTGCAATGCCTGCCAAAACTCTGAAGTGAACTGACTATCTCAGTCAGAAACAATGGATACAGGCACACCATGCAAAAGAACAATCTTAGCCAAATACAGCTTTGCTAATCTGCCCACAGAAATCGTCCATGGAAGAGCAAGGAAATGAGCTGATTTTGTCAAACGGTCCACAATAACCCAAATACCAGTGTTACCAGCAGAAGTACGCGACAACTAATACACGAAATCCATAGTAATATACTCCAACTTCCAAAGTGGAATCTCTAAAGGCTGTAGCTTTCCCGGAGGTTTCTGTCTCTCTGCCTTCACCTGCTGACAAATGAGGAATCAGCTCACATATGCTGCAATTTCCCTCTTCATATTTCGCCACCAATAGTAGGCTCCAAGTGTGCGAAACATTTTCATACCGCCTGGATCCATAGCGTAAGCAGAACAATGGGCTTCATCTAAGATCTCCTTCTTCAAGCCCTCGACAATGTACCGTCACTACTCAACTGAAACTCTGTTGGCACACCATTCCAAATCATGGTCTTCTTGTCCAACAAATAGGAATCCGCATCCTGAGCTTCACGGACCTGATCAACCAATACTGGTCGAACCTGGAAGCTAGCTAACAAGGCTCCATCATCATCCCACTCTAACTCAGCTCCTGTAGCTCGTAACTCTGCTAACATGGAAACTCTGGCCACACACAAATGAAACAATGAGGCTCCATATTTCCGACTGAGTGCATCAGCAACAATATTAGCCTTCCCTGGATGATACTCAAAGGTGAAATCATAGTCATTGATCAACTCCATCCATCTGCTGTCTCATATTCAAATCTGGCTGCATGTGCAAATAAGTGAGACTCTTGTGATCTGTATATATCTTGCACTGAGCTCCGTACAAGTAGTGTCTCTAACTCTTCAAGGCTAATACAATAGCACCTAACTCCAAATCATGCGTAGTATAATTGACTTCATGTGGTTTCAACTACCTGGAACCGTAAGCCACCACTCTACCATGCTGCATCAAAACACAACCAAGACCTAATTTCGATGCATCGTTGTAAACCATAAACTCTCCACTGTCGTTAGGTAGAGTCAGAACCGGTGCAGTAGTCAACTTCACCTTCAAGAGCAAGTAACTCTCCTCACAAGCATCGGACCACTCAAACTTGTCGCCTTTCTTTGTCAATCTAGTAAGTGGAGCGGCAATCCGTGAAAAACCCTGCACAAAGCGCCGATAGTAACCTGCCAAACCCAAGAAACTCCTGATCTCTGGTACGGTGGTAGGTCTACTCCAATTAAATACGGCTTCAATCTTGTCAGGATCCACGCTGACTCCCTCAGCAGATATCACATGACCCAAAAACTTCACGCTGTTCAACCAAAACTCACACTTGCTGAACTTCGCAAACAACTGATTATCTCGCAAAGTCCGCAAAACAGCTCGCAAATGTTTCTTGTGCTGGCCCACACTCCTGGAGTAAATCAGAATGTCATCGATGAACACGATCACAAACTTGTCCAGAAATCGCCTGAACACCCTGTTCATCAAATTCATGAAAGCTACAGGGGCATTAGTAAACCCAAACGACATAACCAAGAACTCATAATGCCCTACCATGATCTGAAAGCTGTCTTGGGCACATCTGACTGTCTGATCCTCAACTGATGGTATCCAGACCTGAGATCAATCTTCGAAAAGACTGAAGTTCCCTTGAGCTGATCAAACAAATCATCAATCCGCGGCAACGGATACTTGTTCTTCACGGTGACTTGATTTAGCTTCTGGTAATCAATACACAACCGCATGGAACCATCCTTCTTCCTCACAAATAATACAGGAGCACCCCATGGTGATAAACTGGGACGTATGAAACCTTTCTCTAGCAACTCTTGAAGTTGAATCTGTAACTCCTTCAACTCCGCTGGCGCTATACGATAAGGTGCCTGAGATATAGGTCCAGTGCCTGGTAAAAGCTCAATGGTGAAATCAATTTCTCGAACTGGAGGGACACCTGGTAATTCCTCCGGAAATACATCTGAAAACTCGGAAACAACCTCAATATCACCAATGTTTGGTACAGTGGCCTTTGTATCCACAACATGAGCTAAGTATGCAACACAACCCTTCTTCATCATCCGCTCAGCCTTCATCGTTGAAATCACACATGGCAGGGAAGTATTCTTCTCACCGCGAAACAATATCTCTGGGAAACATAGACGTCGAAATACTACCTCCATCTTGTGACAGTCAAACATAGCCCAATGTGTCTACAAGAAATCCATACCCAAAATCACATCAAAATCGACAATATCCAGCAACAACAAATCCGCGGCTAAACCATAACCTCCAACAAAGATCTCAGAATCTCTATACACCCAGCCAATACTCACAACCTCATTGGATGGATACAACACTCTCCACAACCCCGGAAGTGGAGATGCGGGCATAGTAGCTAAAGATGACAATCTAAATGATATGAATGAATGCGTAGCACTGGGATCTAGCAAAGTAAGTACTGGATAGCCAAAAATATGCAATGTACCAATAACAACCTCTGGTGAAGCTCTGCCCTCACGCAATGACATGGCATGAACCCTGGCATGTCCAACTGGTCATCCAGGCTGATGGTGACCCCACTGTCCGCCCTGTCCAGAAGACTGTACTGGTCGAGCTCCCGAAGTAGTACCTCGATCTCCTTCAGAACTCGGAGCTGCCTGCCCACCAACACCAGTAGACTGGATACATTCCCTCGCAAAGTGACCCTCCTGGCCACAACGATAACAAATGGTGAGACCTCACTAACAAGGACCAAAGTGATGCCTGTTGCAGAAATTGCACAATGGATACCCCCTCGATACCGCAAAAGTGCCACCGGTACGTCGAGGATAGCTGGATCCCCTAGAACTCCCACTAGACTGTGGTCTCTGTGGCCGATCCCTCCTCCATATCTATCTATGTCTAGCCGTACTAATTGGTGGTCTATATGGTCCACTGCCAGATGATGATGCCGATCCGGAAGTGCCTGAACTCAGCCTCTTAGAAGGTCCCTGACTCGGTCCACCCTCCTCAAATCGTCGAGACTGAAATCTCATCTGCCTTTCCTTCTCTATATCCTCGCCTCGGAGTATAGCACTCACAAACTCAAAGTTGTTCCGAGGCATCGTAGTCAATGTTCCCTTGATGTTCAGGTTCAAGCCCAACTTAAATCTCCGACCCTTGGCTTCCTCTGAGGCCACCATGTCGCGAGCAAATCGAGACAAGCAAGTAAATCTGTCCCAGTACTCAAGTACTGACATGGTACCCTGTCTCAAGTTGGTGAACTCCTCATACTTTCGTTGTTGTGTAGCCTGGTTGAAATACCTCTGCATAAACAAATCTCTGAACAATGTCCATAGAGTATCAATCGGAACTCTATCGGTGCTAACCCACCAGAAGTATGCATCAGACTCAAGCAAACCAACCGCTGCCACTGTCATCTGCTCAGGAGTGAAACGCAGATGTTCACAAACTCGTTCCACTTGAACCAACCAAGCTTCACATATCTCTAGATCAGCTGAACCCGAGAAGACAGTCGCTTCAGCAGTTAGAGCTTTGACCACATGGTCAAAACGCTCCTCCAAACGTAATACTCGCATAAGCAAGTCATACGTCTGGCGATCCTCATTAGGATCCACATCCCTATTGACACGAGAACCACGTCTAGGAGGCATCCTAATGATAAGAGAAAAACATTTGTCACAAAAGCACAAGGAACGTAATCATGAAACTTCAGACATTTGAAAACATACAACACCCGAAGCATTGATGAGTAACCGCCGGCCAGTCGGGTCATCGCTCCAGACATGCTGTACATTCTCAAATACCCTTAGTATCAAAACTACAGAAGTCTACAGAACCTAAAACCTAATGTTCTAATACCAAGCTGAAAGAACCCAACCCCGATTTAGTTTCCTAAACCAGAATCAAACCCCTTCTGAAAACACGAACTTTCAAAAACCATAGAAATTTCGGCAGAGTTTCACTATATTGCGAAGTTACCATTAACCTGCACCCGAAAATACACTTCATCCAATGCCAAAAAAGTCAAACCGTGGGCACCAATCCCATCCGGATTTCTCAAAAACATATCATAATATAAAGCAATAAGCAAAACTGTAACTTTACAGAAATCCGGGAACATCATATGGAAATATAAACATCAGAGTACTAAGAGCGACCTCTAGTATATATACATAAATACACAATAGTAGGTCAAACTAGAAACCTACTGAGAAGGAAAAGTAGCTCGAATACTAAGCCTCCAACCTTGACGTGCGACACCAGAATCCGAACTGCAAACTGGGCATTGAAAACAAAGAGCCCAGGGAAAGACATATAAACTGTTAGAGTGAGTGGACGAAAATAAATGTCTTTCGCCGAATAATATATGTTATAAAAACATATGCGAGTCTAAATGCATGAAAATAATATTGTACACGAGGGAGACTCTAACTCCTCACGCATACAAAGCATGCATCGAAAATCCCGCGGGGTCACTCATGGACACAACCGCACTAGTACAGTCTGAATCACGGGATCCCAGACCCACACATGATTCTAGCCAGAAAGGCCTCAGGTCAAGGTATCTGCCCCCTGGTAAACATCCTCGGGGATCAGCTGGGATGCTAGGTGTATCGATACAACAATATATACTAAGACGGTACTCTGTGTAAACCAAATCATAAATAGTTTCATGCAAGTGTAATAAGCATATGTAAATGCATATTCATAATTCATAATTATAAAAGCATATTCGTCGATGCATATTCGTAAATGCATAATCGTAAAACACATGCTCGAATAAAACATAATCGCATATGCATGCTCATACTCGTAAAACGTATAATAAAGACTCACAACCAATCAGTGAAAAGAAATGTCCAGTCACAGACAAGCACAGCGCACAAACACACTAATCCCGAGATCTGGCAGAATATCCCTCGCCAAGCGTACTATCTTGATCTCCTGAATAATCACAAAATATCACTAATCAAAATCACAATTCAATACTCTGAACCACACCTCGGAAACCAACCATTTCCGGAAATATATAACTCGGATAACAAAATAATCGCTAAAAATCCCAAAATACTCCACATATTCCTCGACATAAAATCCATTAATCTAATCAATTTGAAAACCTCAAGGTGACGATCGAAGTGCGATTATGAGTAAAACGGCATAAACCTCAACGCATCACCTGAGCTCCGCCGTCACAGGAAAGATTTTTAGGCAGGGAAAACCCAGAATTAAACTCCTCCTCGAGCCCAATACTTTCCTCAACTACACCATCCCTCAATTCCACCGTGATTCACCGAAATTTCATTCGAAACTTCTATGGATTTCAAACCGGCCGGCGATCGATCCGCCACTGGAACTCCGGCCACGACGCACGACGGTCCACAAAACCACTCACAAAGCCTCGCCATATGGTCCACCAAGCCTTTTTCCCCAAACCTCGTCCTCCACCGTGGCCAGAGCACCGCCGTCCGTCACCCCCAAAATTCCTCTGTTTCTCACCCAAAATTCCAACACAAAATCTCCACCATACATCACAATACATACATCAATTGAAAGCATAGATCCCAAGCTTCATTTCCTTACCTTTATTTCTGGCAACCGTGCAATCTCCGGCAGCCACCACGACGGCGAGTCACGGCTCACTGGGTCAACACAGGTTGACTCGATCAACTCGGCCCAACTCTGGTCAACTCGGTCAAACAGCCCATTTTTTGAACTTTTCGATAACTTTACATCTATTTGGCTATTTATACGTTGCGAATCAACTCTATCGGCAATTCGGATAACTCAAACTCAAACGAATAAACATGACTAACTCGACAATAATTTCAAATATTCTTTTTATATTCCTCGATTATCCGAAAAATCCTCGGAAAGCTCCCACGAACTCGAAATCAAATTCTCTACATTTTCCAGGAACAAACCCAAACCAAATTCGTGCCCAAAAATTAAGTCGTGAACAAAACCGCTTAACCGATTAATTACGATAAACCACAATTACTCGTGAAACTCGCAGATTAAGCAGATAATATACCAATTCTAGTTCGGTTCATCACACTAGGATTTCTATCTATATGGTTTGGGCCTAGTTTGGAGTGTTTGGGCCACGCTTGATAGTCCGGCCAGCCATTGATAAATTCGGTGATTTTCTGGCAGCTTTCGATAACTTTCGGCGACCACTTTTCGTCGGTTTCCCAAACTTGTTCCAAATGCTCTTGTGACTTAGGAAATGTGCTCCGCTTCTCCAAGAAGTGATTAATTTTTATCTTTAAGAGCATTTCCATGTCAACTCTCAATTTCCTTGCATGAACAGGAAACGTTAAAAACAACGCTTTATTCATAGAAGACAAGCAATAACCATGGAATTAGGAATATAATTAGAACACAATTATGAACCTAACAAACTACCTCACACTTAAACTTTTCTTGTCTTCAAGAAAACAAAGAAGGAAAAGAATTAAGCTAAGTTAGACTCAAAGTACAAAAACACACAAGGTATGTATGCATCCCGAATTGATGATTGATGTCCCTCAAAGAACCATGGATAGATGGATTGAACTTCTTTTGAGCAACACTTTGAAACATGAAATCAATGCATATGTAATAAGCTGAAATGGTTATACTATATGTCAAGCCAAATGCATCATAATGAGATGTATTCAGACTAACATGTCTCTTAGCTATCAAACTCACTAGATATCACTCAATGCATACAAGTGTTTGAGTGTTATTATTTTCCCTCAAAAATAATTGTGCCAATCACATGTTTTTCATAGGCTTGCTTTTCAACCAAGTGCTCCAACAATCCAAAAATACAAGTCATTTCAAATCAAAAGGTCTTTTATTTAGGTTGTAACGGGGTTTAAGGAATGGGATTAATGAAGGAAGGGTATATGAATTTAAGACCTAAGTAACCTAGCAAGTAATTCACATGTCAAAGTTCCTCACTAAATATCTAAGTTCCATCAACTTCTTTTTTTACACAAAGCTACTTCCCAAAACTCTTATTCTTTATGTACAACTCATACTCTTTTTGTGAAACTCTTTTCTTCTTTCATTTTGAATTCTGTGATACTCTTTTCCCTTCTTTTTTTCCTTTTCATTTCTCTTCTTTTTTTCTTTTGGAACAAAACACGACACAATTAACATCACAACAACCTCCTCCACCTCACACTTAAGCTTTTGCTAAACTTTGCAATAGGCACAACTCTAAGCACATCCTAATAGGACTTCATTCACTTGCTTGATTACCTAGCTAAGGGTAGGAATAAGTGTTTAGACTTAGTAATGATTTGTGGCACTCAAGAAATAAAAGGCTAATTAAGTAATTAAAAAGGCTCAAATTGGCTCATTAATATGCATTGTAAGGTTCAAAAGCAATTTGGTCATAGTGGTAATCCTAATGTTTCTATCATTTTTGAAGGTAACTCATAATTTGGAAAATATTTTGCACGGTTTAAAGCAAGTTTTAGATTACACTATGATTAAACGATGTCATACATGAAAGAATATGTGAATAATGTACTATGTATGCACAATAAGGCTCAAAATCTCATATGGAGCATGGATAGTTTCGAAAACATATCAATCCTTCTTTTTCTCAAGTGAAAGGATTTTGAATAACATATGCACTTTTCAAACCGACTAAACATGCATTGTTTTCTTTTTTAAAACATGCTCAAAATTATACTATCTACTAACCATTAGTTCACTCACATCATTGGAAGTGGTTATTGGGACACTACACATACCAAAACACATATATTTGTGTATTACATTTTCTAGTATTTTTCAATTTTTATGGATTTTTCGGATAAGAAGTGATAATGACTTAGCCACCTACCCCACACTTTAAAATCAAATTGTCCTCAATTTGCATAAAGCCACATAGTAAACAAAATTTTACACAAGATAACCTAGGCACCATCATTCACATTTTATTCTCCTAACACATCTTATCCTAGGCATAACAACTAGCATGCAATCACACTTAAAGGGTCATATAGTCTCTAAGAAATAATGAAGCTATTAGAGTCCTATTAACCACAATCGGGGCATGTATACTAATCATATTTCAAAGGAAAACAACATGGTAATTAAGCATATAACATGAGGAGACCTCACACTTAGAACTTTAACACCTTAACATAAAATGATGGGAAAATTAGAAAAGCGTTAAGTTCATAGCAACAAGCATCTCACATATATCATACAAGATCACTACAACCTATTCAAGACTCAAAACAATACACTAATGATGAATAGGTAGCTTCTTTATTGAACAAGAGTGAGCCATCAAGACATTGCAACGTTAACAAACCTTGGAAGATGTCTACTCTCGAGGATGAAAGTTAAACCTAACTATCCTAACATAGCATCATTCTCAATCATATTCACATATCATACTAGAAAAGTAAAGAGGGTAGGGAGAAAGAAATGCAAATGCTTTGTAGACCGCCTCCGAGCTCCATTTGCTTTAGAATGTAAACCAAAGAAGGACAAGTTAGGCCTCGTCATCCAAGGATGCATATGCTTTGTCATGATCCTCAAACGGTGTTTTCGGACTTATCTTGGCCTCAAGGTATTGCACTATGCTCCATGCCTCAAATTCCCAAGCTCTTGGTCTTCACAAACTCCATATAAGTTAACATTTGCAGGGGATCCTTTGACGGGTCGAGAACCTCTTTCGGCAGGTCGAATTTGATGCTCGATACCACCCAGGGGGTGTGATTTGAGGGGTCAAGCTGGTCTAGAGTGGATTTTTTGACGGGACAAAATTTTTATCCGACGGATCAAATTTGATGCTCGGAACCATCCAGGGGGTTTCATTCGACGGGTCAAACTGGTCCAAAGTGGATTTTTCGACGGGTCAAAAAATTTATCCGACAAGTAAAAAATTGCCGGATTTGGCACTTCTTCAAGTTCTTAACTTCCATGCCCATTCCAGAACGTTCTGTACTACTCCAACCTGACACTTATTCCTCTAATATACCAATGGTATCCGACCATCATGAGTTCAAGTTTATTGACGTTAACACAGTCGGTGAAGGAATGAATAGGTCAAGCCATCATGGTTTGGTCCTTAAAGTGATAGACCTTTTGAAAGGACCCGACTCCGATTTAGTTGCCTAAACCAAAATCAAACCCCTTCGAAAACACGACCTTAAAAAAAATTTGCCAGAGTTTACTTTGAAATATGTGAGCCAATATTAAAACCTGCAAAGAGAATCACACTTCGAATATTTCATAAAAGCCAAACCGTGAGGCTCCATTCCCCATCCAGATTTCTCAACATCATATATGTAATAAACCACAAGGTTTACAAGAAATCCAGAAAACATTCATGAGTAAACTCAACTGAAAACACAACATAAGTATTCAGAGCGACTCATATATACATCATATACAACCAGTAGGTTGAACAAAGAACCTACTCAAATTGAAGTGTGATCTGAACTCTACGCCTCCACCGTCGACGTGCAACCCTGGAACCCAAACTGCAAACTGGGCAAAGGAAACTGAAAATCCCAGGGGAAGACAAATAAAATTGTTAGAGTGAATGGACGAAAATAATAATATGTCCTTCCCAACATATAAGTATATATGTTCATAAAAGCATAATGCGAGTCAATGCACATGAAAATCCCGACCAGGTACATTTTCCCTGATCCATAAAAATGCACATAAAATCATGCGGGGTCACTCACGAACTCCTCCGCGTAGTACAGTTTAATCACGGGATCCTAGACCCCCTCGTGATTATAAGTCTGAAAGACCTCGGGTCAGGATATCTGTCCGTCCCAGAGCATCTCAGGGATCAGCCGAGAAGTCAAAGCATCGATGCTACCTCTATATCTGAGACTGTACTCTGTGTAAACCAAATCATAAATACTTTCCATACATATGCGAAATCGTAAAATGCATAATCATAAAATGCATACTTGTATGTGCATAATCGTAAATGCATACTAATACAATGCATAATTGTAAAGTGTATAATCATATATAAATGCATAATGTAAATGCAAAATCAGGACTCGCAAATCAACTGTAAAAATAAAGTGTCCACTCACAGTACGAAGCTAACTCTGAATCTGCAACTCCCTCAACTCCGCTGATGCCATACGATAGGGTGTCTGCGAAATAGGTGTGGTACCTGGAAGTAACTCGATGGTGAAGTCAATCTCCCTGACTGGAGGGACACCGGGTAAGTCCTCGAGAAACACATCTGGATACTCACAAACCACCGCAATATCACCAATGTCCGGTACACGAACACTCGTATCAATCACATGTGCAAGGAAAGCCACACAACCCTTCCTCAACATCTGCTCAGCCTTCATTGTTGAAATCAAACAAGGTAAAGAAGTATTCTTTTCACCCCAAAACAATATTTCCGTCATACCTGGACTCCTGAAAACAACCTCATTCTTGTGACAGCCAAGAACAACCCAATGGTTCTCTAAGAAATCCATGCCCAAAATCACATCAAAATCGACAATATCCAGTAGCATCATCTTCGTGGCTAACCATAACCTCCAATAAAAATCTCACAATCTCTATAGACACACCCGACACACACTACCTCGCTAGATGGATACAATACTCGCCACAAACTAGGGAGTGGAGATGCAGGTACAGTAGCCAATGATGTTAATCTATATGACATGAATGAATGTGTAACCCCTGGATCTAGTAAAGTAAGAACTGGATGACCAAAAATGTACAACGCACCGATGATAACCTCTGGGGAAGTTCTGCCCTCACATAAAGACATGGCATGAACTCAAGCCTGTCCAGCTGGTCGTTCACGTTAGCTACGATTTTTCTGACCACCCTGTTCAGAAGACTGTGTTGCACGATCACCAGAAGCAGTACCAGATCTCGTATAGTACTCTGATCTGCAACACTACCAAAAGTGTCAAGCTGAGGACACTCCCTCACAAAGTGACCCACCTGGCCACAACAGTAACAAGTATAGGTGCCATACTGACACTGACCAGAGTGATGTCTGTGGCAGTTGTTGCACAATGGATATTCCCTCGATGTAGATGGTGTGCTGAAGATAAGTCGAGGATAACTCGATCCACTGGAACTCCCACTCGACTGTTGCCTCTGCGGTCGACTCCTCCTCCATCTATGACTCTGCCTAGCAGTGCTAGTAGGATATCTGTAAGGTCTACTACTAGAAAATGATGCTGATCCAGAAGTACCTGAACTCAGCCTCTTCGAAGCACCCTGGCTAGGTCTACCCTCTTCAAATCGACGCGTCTAAAACTGCATCTACCTCTCATTCTCAATGTCTTCACCTCTGAGTGCAGCACTAACAAACTCATGAAAGTTATCTCGAGGAATAGTGGTCAAAGTCTCCTTGATGTTCAGATTCAGAACCAACTCAAACCACATGCACTTTGCTTCCTCTGATGCCACCATATCACATGCAAACCGAGACAAACGGGTGAACTTATCCCAATACTCAAGTACTGACATATTCCCCTGCTTCAGGTTAGTAATGAAAGGACTCAACCCCGATTTAGTTTCCTAAACCGGAATCAAACCCCTTTTGAAAACACGAACTTGCAAAAACCATAAAAATTTCGGCAGAGTTTCGCTAAAACGTGGAATTGCCATTAACCTGCACCCGAAAACACACTTCATCCTATGCCACAAAAGCCAAACCGTGGGCACCAATCTCATCCGGATTTCTCAATATCATAACAATAATGTAAAGTAATAAGTAAAACTGTACTTTACCGAAATCCGGGGAAAAAATTCATATGAAAGTATAACCGTAGAATAATCAGAGCGACTTCTAGTGTATATACATATATACAAATAGTAGGCGAAACTAAGAACCTACCATAAAAGAAATATAGCTCGAATACTATCCGACTACGACGTGCGACACAAGAATCCGAACTGCAAACTGGGCACGGAAACTGAAAAGCCCAGGGGAAAGGCAAATAAAATCGTTAGAGTGAGTGGACGAAAATAATCATATGCCTTTCACCATTTATATATATCATAAAATAAAGCGAGTTCATAAAATGAATGGAGGTGTCAGGCGAATCTCTCAAGCCTGACGGTCAGGCGAATCTCTCAAGCCCAACGGTGATAGACTAGGCGAATCTCTCAAGCCTAGTGGGCACATCAGGGGAATCTCTCAACCGTAGATCTGGACTACCGGTGATCAGCCGAGTAGCCAATGCATCGATGCTAAATAAATGCCATCACCATATAAAATATAAAACAATACCTCCAAAAACAATAACTAATCTCAACATCGTACTGTAAATAAATACGGAAATCAAGAACTCGCTACGACAGTGTAAATAAAAAGGTCCACTCACAGATAAGCATAACGCAATACGCGTTAATCTAGTGATCCGGCGGAAAATCCTTCGCCAAACGAACGATCACGATCCCCTGAATAATCATAAATTCCACTGCTCAAAATCATATTTCAAAACCTTGAACCACATCTCGAGAACCAACCATTCCCGAAAACATATAACTCAATATCGACGAAATCATCAAAAATCCAATAAACACACCATAAAACCTCGCCATAATTTCCGATGCTCAATTGAAAATATAAACCTCACCATTCCGAGCAAAACGACATAAAACTTGTCAGAAAACACCTCGGCCGGAAAATCACCGCCACCGAAAAATGTCATCGGCCCAAAAAAATTCGACCTACACATGGATTTGAAGATCTCGACATTTCCAACAACTTTCTAGTTCAAAGTTAAGCCCAATTTTGACCGGAAAAGTTCCAAATCTCACCTTAAAGATCAAAACCCTCGCCGGAATTTCACCACCTCCGATCTCCTCCGTCCGGCCACGGCAAGGCTTGAAACCACTTCTAAAAGCTTCCTCTCTCCAAGTCTAACAAAACCCCTCAACTCCCGAGCTCCATCGCCGCAGGAAACGCCGCCTCCGTCGCCACAGATTTCTCGCCGGAAAACCTCCATCATTGCCACATTGATTCTCTTTCTTCCGGCCACCATAGAGGACGATCCACCTACCAAATTGAAGAGGGGCACGAGCCCAACAATACTCGTCAATGAACCACGGCCAACCGTGGCCGGAAAATGGTCCAACGACGGCAAAAACTGATCGGCCAAAACGGGTCGCCATTGACCCGTGGTCAACGCGGGTCAACGGCCCAGTTACCCAATTTGGAAAGTTCCCATTTACCCGTATTTATACCGTACACGTATCGAAATCCAAATGGATAAATACGACAAAATCCAACGGTCGAAAATATTCATAACTTATTCCTCGTAACTCGAAATAATCCTCCGGAAGTTCTCACGAGCTCGAAATTAAATTCTCTACAACTTTCGTGAAAGATCTCAAATCAAATTCTTGCCCAATAATTTAGTAGTTAACGAGGCCGCCATATTAACCAATTACGACAAAATTGCGACTAATTGCGAAACTCGCAAATCAAGTCGATAAACATTCCATTTTTGGTTCGAGTTGTCACAAATCTACCCCCCTTACAAAAATTTCGACCTCGAAATTTCCAAGTCTGCTAACTGAATACAGTTCAACTCCCAAGTGGCAACTTCAACTGAATGACTTTGCCAACAGATTTTCACGTAAGAAATATTTCTGTGTTGTAATCCCTGTACCCTCAAATCCCGAATCTGAACTGGCTCCTCACAAATGCCAAGTCTTCTTGTGTAAGGAACTGATAGGATACACAACATGCAATAAATCTGAAATGTAGTTCCACCACATGGAATACAACATACACAAAGGCCAACGCTATAGGCAATGCCAAACTATACGACACAACACAAACTCGCCCCATGATCACATACGGACCAAAATAACGTGACAAATTCATAACTCAACCTACTCACATCAACATAACTTCACTGTTGAACTCGAGCCATTATCAACCTATCTCTGCTAATCCGAAGGTCTACAGTAGCGCATTCCACTAAATCAAGATCAAAAGCCAGCTCATTCCTAACTTGCTCCAACACAATGGAGTGCAACACTGTTCCTCATAAATAACTTCATACAATGTCATAACAATATTGGTCAGCAAACAGATATTGCAAGCAATTTCAAGCAAATGAAACTGCGGGTCTCAAATCTTTCGGAATTGCAATACATAGGACCACAACATGCCCTCCAAGGTCTGAATAGTCCTCTCAGATTGCCCACCAATATGAGGATGAAAAACTGCACTAACCTGTAATCTGGTCCCCAATGCTCACTGCAATGCTTGCCAACACTCTGTTGTAACTGATTATCTCGATCAGCAATCTGGGACACAGGCACACCATGAAAATGGACAACCTCCGCCAAATATAGCTATACCAGCCTGCCCACTAAAATCTTTCGAAATCCACAGTGATTTGCTCCTACTTCCAAACCGGAATTTCTAAGGGCTGCAACTTTCCCGCAGGTTTCTGCCTCTCTCCATTCACCTACCGACAAATGTGGCATCAACTCACCTAAGCTGCTATATTCCTCTTCATGTTACGCCACGAGTAGTAAACTCGAAGTATCTGATACATCCTCATACCACTAGTGCATAACGTACGTAAAACAATGAGCTTCATCATCATCACACTCTAACTCAACTCTCGTAGCTCGCAACTCCGCTAACAATGAGATTCTCGCAACACGTACATGAAACATAGGAACTCAAAATTTACGACTAAGTGCATCAGTAACAACACCCTTGAATGATATTCAAAGTGCAACCACATTAGCCTTTCTCGGATAAACTCAAATGTGCAGCCATAGTCGTTAATCGACCTCATCCATCTACGCTGCCTCAAGCTCAAATCTAGCTGAATATGCAGGTAGATGAAACTCAAGTGATCAGTGTACATCCTATACTGCACTACACGCTATAGCAGTAGTGTCTCCAACTCTCTGATGCTAACATAAAGACAGCCTCCTAAATCATACATAGGATACGTAACTTCATAAAGTTTCCACTGCCTGGAACCATAAGCCACTACTCTGCCATGCTGCATCAAAACACAACCAAGTCCCAATTTCAATGCATCGCTATAAACCATGAACTCTCGACTATTGTCAGGTAAAGTCAGAACCGGTGCAATGGTCAACTTTTCCTTCAGGAGTAAGTAACTCTCCTTACAAGCATCAGACCACTCGAACTTGACGCCTTTCTTCGTCAATCTAGTAAGTGGAGTGGCAATCCAAGAAAAATCATGCACAAAGCGCCGAGAGTAACCTGCCAAACCCAAGAAACTCCTGATCTCTGGTACGGTGGTAGGTCTACTCCAATTCAACACAGCTTCAATCTTGTCAGGATCCATGCTGACTCCCTCAGCTGATATCACGTGACCCAAAAACTTCACGTTGTCCAACCAAAACTTACACTTGCTGAATTTCACAAACAGTTGATTATCTCGCAAAGTCCGCAAAACAGCTCGCAAATGCTTCTTGTGCTGGCCCACACTCCTGGAGTAAATCAGGATGTTGTTGATGAACACGATCACAAACTTGTCCTGAAACCGTCTAAACACCTGGTTCATCAAGTCCATAAAAGTTGCGGGGCATTGGTCAACCCAAACGGCATAACCAAGAACTCATAATGCCCGTACCGTGATCTAAAAGCTGTCCTGGCCACATCTGACTCTCTAATCCTCAACTGATGGTATCCGGACCTGAGATCAATCTTTGAAAAGACTGAAACTCCCTTGAGCTGATCAAACAAGTCGTCAATCCGCGGCAACAGATACTTGTTCTTCACAGTGACCTGATTCAGCTTCCGGTAATCAATACACAACCGCATGGAACCATCCTTCTTCCGCACAAACAGTACAGGAGCACCCCACGGTGATACACTGGGTCGTATTAAACCTCCTCCAGCAACTCTTTGAAGTTGAATCTGTAGCTCCTTCAACTCCGCTAGTGTCATACGATAGGGTGCCTGTGATATGGGTCCAACGCCCAGTAAAAGCTCAATGGTGAAATCGATTTCCCGCACTGGAGAAATACCCGGTAACTCCTCCGGAAACACCTCTGGAAACTCAGAAACAACCTCAATGTCTGGCACAGCAGCTGTAGTATCCACAACATGTGCTTCCCGGAGCATCTCGGGGATCAGCCGAGAAGCCAAAGCATCGATGCTACCTTTGTATCTGAGACTGTACTCTGTGTAAACCAAATCATAAATACTTTCTATACATATGCGAAATCGTAAAATGCATAATCATAAAATGCATACTTGTATGTGCATAATCGTAAATGCATACTAATACAAGCATAATCATAAAGTGTATAATCATAAATGCATAATGTAAATGCATAATCAGGACTCGCAAATCAACTATGAAAATAAAGTGTCCACTCACAGTACAAAGCTAACTCTGAGGTCTGGCGGAAGATCCATCGTCAAACACTCGATCACGATCACCTGAATAATAGGGATACGATCAATACATATAGAATCATAACATACAGAGCTAATACGTCAAGAACCCCACGTTCTCGAAAGACGTATAACTCAAAATATCGACGAGAATAGCAAAATTCCCAAAATACACCCAAATAACCCTCGTCCCAAAATAGAATACTCAAATCAACTCAAAAACCTCACAACTACGGTCGGGACGCAATTACAAGCAAAACGGTATAAAAATCTCCAAAAATCCCAAAAAGTCAATCTCGCTGGAACTCCGCCGTTGACCGCTGCCGGCGCGGCGCCAACTGTGACCAACTCCGGTGACCCTTACCCCAAAATCTTCCTCTCCTCAAGCCCAACACATTTCCCTTTCACCACCAAGGCCAATTCAACCCACACCGGTCGGAATTTTGGACGAAAGCATCGCCGGATTTAACTCTCCGGTCATCGCCACAAACCACCTCAAACCTCCACCAATTCCGAAACAAACCACCCAGAATTCATCAAGGGGTTGAGGGGAAGCAAACCCCCCACCAACCCGACACCAAAACTCGCCGGAATCCGCCACTCGATTTCGACGAAATTCCCAAATTTCATCAAGTTCGTTCTCCCTCAATTCTCAACCAATTTCAAGAAATGAATACACAAATCAATAGTACAAGTCAAGAACTTTCCAACCATACCAAAATTGTGGCCGGAGGTGGCCGGAAAAAGCAGGTCGGACGGTAAACCCGAAACGGGTCGCGGTAGAGCTCCGGTCAACCCAAGTCAACGCGGGTCAAAGTAGGTCAAAGCAAGTCAAACTATCCAAATGTGACTTTTTGACAATTCTACGACTATTTCGATATTTATACGTCGAGAACCGACCAAATTCACGATTCGGATAACTCAAACCCAATCGGATAAGTACGACTAAGTCGACGATAATTTCAAATATCCATTTTACATTCTCCGATTATCCGAAAAATCCTCCGAAACCTCTACAATTTTCGTGAATGAACTCAAACCAAATTCTTGCCCGATAATTTAATCGTGAACAAACCCGCCATATCGACCAATTACGACAAAACCGCGACTAATCGTGCAACTCGCAAATCAAGCCAATTAACATACCATTACCGATTTGGGTCGTCACACCTTTCCATTCCATTTTCTTAGAAACTCCTTTATTGCTACCACTTGCTCTCTGTGAAGGACAAAAGTTCTCCCATTTGTGAAGTTCTTCAAATGCACCACTCCATTCGGCAAAGTTCAAGCAATTTGTAACATGCATCCCTTGAGGGGTCGGAGTTTCTCAAGATAACCTTGCTTCCGATGACTAGCTTGTCATCCCCATTCTCGTCCGGTTTTTGCTTCTTTACACAACCCTTGACCTTATTCAGTGTCGTCACCTCTTCACTCAACTCATTGGCTACCGGCTCCTTATAGCTCACATTTTCTTCATTCACAACTCTAATAATCATGGCTTGTAGTGAAGGGATTGAGGATGTCTTATTCCTAAATATCTTGAATGCTCTCGTTTAATCAAACACGGTTATGGCAAGCTCTCCAGCTTTGACATCAATCTTGGTACATACCGTAGACATAAAAGCTCTTCCGAAGATTAAAGGGAGATCCTCATGCCCTCTTGGTTCCTCCATGTCTAAAATTACAAAGTCGGCCGGCACTATGAAATCGTCAATCATGATAAGTACGTCTTCCACTATGCCCCTTGGATGAACAATGCTCTGATCCGCTAGTTGCAATGACATGCTCACCGCCTTCATCTTTCCCAAGCCAATGTCGTTGTATACCGAATATGGCATGAAGTTAATGGAAACTCCATGGTCCATCAAAACTTTCTCAAAGTACTTCATCCGGATTGTGCTTGGCACGGTGAAGTTTCCTGGATCTTTCAACTGCTTGGGTACCTTCCTTTGTATGATAGCTGACACCATGGAGTTGAGCTTCACCTTCTAGGTCTATTCTTCCCCTTGCCACTTGTTCTTCAATCTTAGGTTCATCCAAAGGTCCTTCAAGAACTTGGAGTACATAGGAATAGTTTGAATGGCGTCAAGAAGGGGGATATTGATCTCAACCTTCTTAAAGACATCCAAACACTCCTTGGTCTTTCGATCCAAGTTTACTTGAGCTGTCTCCTTGTTCTTTACTTAGGGGAAGGATAGGTACACATCTTCATCGCATGGAACCTTCTCGAAATGCCCCTTAAACTTGTCCTGCTTCCGTTTCTTGACGAGTAGAGAAGTTTCCATCCGAGACAGTAGCGTGCATTCGACGGGTCAAACAGGATCCTCGACCCGTCGAATTCTAGGTAGCTCCTCCTCCTTGTTGTTTCCTCAATTCATTCCTAGATTGCTCTATAACCGTGTCTCTTCCTTCTAGAATCTTTCCAGCAGCCCCATGTCGACTCATTCTACTCTCGGAATGTACATGCTTAACCTCAAGCTCATCTTCTTCATCTTCCGACTCACAAGCCTTTTCATACGGAATCAAAGTGGACTTCTCTTTAAATCTCACCACATTTTCCCCACTAGTGGTAGCATCTTCTACTCCAGCATGGTTCTTAGACACAATTGGTGTGTCCAAGTCATCTTCATCGTCACTCTCCACAATAGGAGCATCACCATAGTTTTCAAATCCTCTCCCAAATCTCAACACCGCCTTCACTACATTGACTTGGTGCTTAGGATTCTTCTCCGTGGTAGAGGGAAACTTATCATCTCTACTACTCCCTTGGCCTTGATGTGCATTAGCGAATTAGCTCACTTGTATGTCAACTTGTGCATAGTGCTTTGGCTCTCATTCCGGAGTGCTTGGTTATTCCCTTACAAACTCATGAAGATCTCAAGAAAAGCCTTTTTATCTTCCGCTTGAGTCTTTGCTAAGTCTTCATGGTTCTTCATTAGCCTAGCCAAGATCTCATTCGTGTTGGAGGGATTAATGCATGGAGTAAAGGTGGTTTATGAGGTCTTGGCACAAAAGGTTCCCATGGTGGGTAAGCATTGCTACTCGAAGCATTGGCAAATCCTCCACTTGGTCTTGGTGCAAATCCAGGAGCTCCTTGATAATTGGAGAATCCCTTACTTCCACTTCCGGAAACACCAAAGTTGCCTTGGTTTCCCCTTTCATTGTACATTCCTCCTTGTCCTTGGAAACCACCATTTGGCCTTGGCAACCCACATTAACCTCCTTAGTTAGTTTGATTTTGATTTTGACCACCACCATGAGAAGTTAGGGTGGTTCCTTCATCTTGGGTTGTAGGTGTTAGAGTATGGACCATTCTTTTGTTAGTCATAGAAGATTCCCTTGCACTCTTCGATAATTTTCGGATAATCCTCTTGATGAAGACTACTCAAAGTCTTATGCACCGTGCTTTCGCATATCAAGCAAGTGACCGGCTCTACACAAATTTCTGACACTTGGTAGGCTTGGCGTCCACTTCTAGTTTTCTTCATTAAGAGTTCGAACATCATATTCATTGATTCCTCAAGCCGCTTGATAGCATTTTTTTATTAATGGGATCCCTTAACTTCATAGATACCACCCCTATTGGTTTTGGTGGCCTCCCTCATTTAAATCGTCGGCTTCTTCACATTAGGCTTGATATCCCACAAAGCTGATCTTTCTGCCATTTTTGCAAGCAAGATATGGGCCTCTTCCGCGGGGTCTTATCTCTAAAATCTCCACCACAAGCGTCATCAACTTTTCTCCTTGTCTTCGTGCTTAGTCCTCGGTAGAAAAGGGACATAAGCATGTCTTGTGTTTGTCCATGGTTCGGGCATCCAAGCTCTAAATCTTTGAATCGTTCCCATGCCTCGCAAAAGAGTTCCCCATCATCTTCTCTGAAGATTGTTCTCCCATCCAAGCTTGTTCTCCTTTAGTTGATCTTTCCCAGAGGAAAATACTTAGTAATAAAGTTTCGTTACAAGACCTCCCAAGAGTTGATAGAGTTAGGAGGGAGCATGTTGAGCCAATCTTTTGCCTTGTCCCACAAGCTTGATAGAAAGACCCTCAACCTCAATTGTCCGGGGTCCATATTTCGGATGTTTAGACGGGCACACACCGCCTCAAACTCTAATAAGTGCAAGTAAGGGTCTGAATTGGTGTGACCAAGGAACAACAGAAGAGTTTGCAAGAAACTTGGATTAATCTCAAAAGACTCACCCACTAATTGTTGTAGCACGATGAACCCCGTGTGAGCTGCCAAATAGGGAAGAGCACATTCCCTCAATGGTCTCCCTTCAGAGATTTGCTCTATGGAAGGTTCAAATTCTTCTTCGGATGGTGGATCTTCTAATGGTAGATCTTTTTCTTCCTCAAGTCGAGGATCGACTTGAATTGTAAACACTCGAGGTGTGCAACCCGGATTCTTGGGTTGTGCCTCTACGAAAAGATCAAACAAATTCTAAAGTGCTTCTTGCTTATTCACTTTCAACAACGGTACACCACCCTCTTCTTCACTACTAGTGCTTGACTATTCTCTTAACGGAGCCACGATGTCAAACCCCAAATTGGTCTTCCACAAAATGGATGATGAACTAGAAAATGGCGTGTCTAGACGTGGATGATGAAAGAGCATAAACCTAAAAATCACACTAAGCAACCACTTCATATTAGGCCTTCAAACTCTCAAAGTACTCAAAGCCTTGAGGGCCTTCCATGGTGCTTCTTTGATACCCTCCTCAAAGAAACATCAATGAGCACTCTAAGAGTTCGAATGGAATTCTAGTATGTGGCTCAGTGGCATTCACTGTGTTATGGACACCAAGGTAAAGGTGTGAGTGATCCAATATACTGGAATCGCCAAATAAAGTCCTAAAAATCTAGGGTGTAGCGGAAATTAAGTTTGCTAAATCTAGACACACTAACTATTATGCGTAAAATAAAAACATTACTTATATATGCTCCCAAGAATGTAAATATCTCAAGATAAAAGAGGTAGAGATAAGTGAAACAACTTCAAGCACAACACAAAATTCGACGGGTCGAAGGTACTCTTCGACTGGTCGAGAGTAGTTTGGACAAACTCGACGGGTCAAGAAATCACTCAACGGGTCAAATGAACGCTACTGTTTTCCTCTGAACCAATTTTCAACGCGTCAAAAATCTGCCCTGCAAAAAGATTAGTACCACAAATTCTAGCACAAATTTACCTCAAAGCTATCAACCCAAGTATTCAAAGGATCAAAGACAATTAAAACAAAGTCCTAGATGATAAAATGAAGAAAGTTATGATGCTAAGAAGCAATTATCAAGCAAAATGTCTAGTTTTACCGAAATCAAGGCTATCAAAAGCTAAGGAATTAAGATGAGCCTAATTCCCGGCAACGGCCCCAAAAACTTGTTCGAATGATAATGCATTTGTGAACTATTATCTAGCCCATCAATATTTAGTGTTTTCCCCCCGCAAGTATACGAGGACAAGTTATAGTATTTATAGAAGTCGAGTGTCAAACCCATGAGGATTAGCCACTTAAACTCCTTAGTTCGAATGATAATGCACTTAGACTACGGTTAAACTAGACACTAATATTGACACTAAACTAAAATAAAAGGGGGGAAGTGTATCTTACACTCCTAAGTTATTTAGAAACCTACCACTGTAAGAGGTGATTAGATTAAGATAAGTGATTATTTGAGTTGATTGATTGCTTACAGACTAAAGCAAAGAGATTAAATAACAAACAAGTTCACAATAAAGGAAGATGGTTGGCTAGGCAATTCTCCACTAACCACTTGATGCTCAAACAATGTCCCGATTTATGTATGTAATTAGAGTCCATTTCACACAACTGGAGGTCTAAATCGTAACCTTTTGGGTCACTTTGGTTTTGAACCCCAAGCTCCTAGGCCATTTCGGACTCTAGACGACTTGAACCTAACTTTGAAGTATTTAGTGAAGCGGAACCAAGACCTAAATCATTTCAGGTTTACATCTTGACCGTATCCCACGCGAGTGAAGCAAACAACCATACTATGTGATATTTGTGGAAGGTTTGCCTTCCCGAACCTCTTTTGGAGGATCGGAGAAAAAGTCTAAGTGAATCACTACCACAATAAACACTATCACCGACGAGATCTGTAAAAGTATAACCGACGAGATAAAAATCTCGTCGGTTATAGTGGAAAAAATATTTTTTTTTTAATTTTTTAAAAAAAAAAATAAAAAATCTCGTCGGTTATAGTACTATAACCGACGATAATGGCTAAAAATCTCGTCGGTTATACTATTACCGACCCCCTTTAACCAACGGACTATATCCGACGACCCTTAAACATCGTCGGTTATAGTCCGTTGGTTAAAGGGGGTCGGTAATAGTATAACCGACGAGATTTTTAGCCATTATCGTCGGTTATAGTACTATAACCGACGAGATTTTTTATTTTTTAAAAAAAAAATTAAAAAAAATATTTTTTCCACTATAACCGACGAGATTTTTATCTCGTCGGTTATAGTTTTACAGATCTCGTCGGTGATAGTGTTTATTGTGGTAGTGAATCTCTCACCACACCTTTTGAGTTACGAATTGAAAGACCTAACTAATACCCACAATAATCTCTCGATTTAATGTGTGCTTGACAAAAGCTCCCTAAGTCTGTTTTAACTCAAGAGGCTTTAGTCCTTGCTTTATTCTAAGGAGACCAACCTTAAGGTAAACCCTTTTGGAATAGACCCTAATCATGTTTACATGCTCATATAATCTTAGGTGAGTAACTAATTCAACCAAGGTCTCATTTTTAGTTCTTTAATGCATACATCAACTTAGTTAAGATCAACACATGCATAATCGAAACCATATATGAAGCTCAAGCACATAGACAACCATAAACACATAGTAAACCCATTCACAAACACATACAACCATAAACACATAGTAAACCCATTCACAAACACATACTTCACACAAAATACACTAAAACATAAGTCATACATAAATCAATCCATCATTTGTCTACATCAAATGGCTAGGGTTAGCTTCAAGCACATAGACAACCACAAACACATACACAAACACATACTTCACACAAAATACACCAAAACATAAGTCATACATAAATCAATCCATCATTTGTCTACATCAAATGGGACTACTCACTACACATGGTGAAAATAGAATCTAGATACATAGAGAAGAATCAATAAGTGTAAGAAGTAACCAAAGGGTCCTTTAAGCAAAGATTCACGATCTCCAAGCATTTCTTCACTTCCTGCTCCTTCTTTGCTTCTTGACTCCACAAAAGATGATGAACCCCATAGATTAGGGTAAAGAAAGTGGAGATGATAGTATGATGCTGGTGATAAAAGTTCTTAGGCCTTTTAGCGGTGATGTAAGAGGTGTTTAAGGTAGAGGAGAGAGCTAGAAAATTAAAAAATGGATAAGGACTACAAAGAAAAAGTAAAACTAAAAACTAAACTAATGCTCTTGTGACTTAGAAAATGTTCTCGATTTCTCCAAAAAGTAATTAATTTCCATCTTTAAGAACGTTTCTATGTAAACTCCTAATTTTCTAGCATGAACAGAAAATGTAATAAAAACGTCGTTTTATTCATAGAAGACAAGCAATAAACATTGAACAACCTCACTGTTGTCATCAAACCCTAACATCCCTTTTTCTTCAATCAGATTAATAAACAAAATACCGTTGACAATTTCACCAAATTCACCAATATCATCCCCCACCGAGGCATGCACAATAATAGGATCAGATGGAACAGGGGTACTAACCTCAGAGCTTGGTGGATGAGCTCGAGTGACTCTAGAAGAAGAACCTCTCCCTACCTTTTGAGGGCAACCTTGTCGGCCTCGGCCTTGAGATACAAAGAGGGTTGATTTCATCCTTCTAGTCCTCGGGGTTGGCATAGTACGAACAGTAGTCACACTAGTGGGAAAGAGATTCGAGGCGACAAAGCTTCATGGTCGCCTCGGATCATTTTTTCGTCGCCTCGTTTTTTTGTGACCAAAACGTCGTCGCCTCGTCACGTCGCCTCAGATTCATCACTTCACCATTGGGGCGACGAAGTTTAAAAATTACGTCGCTTCATTTTAATATGAGGCGACCAAAAAATTCTTCGTCGCCTCGATTTTTTGCTTCGAAGACATATTTTGTCGCTTCATATGAAAACTAGGCGATTTGAGGCGACGAAGATTGCTCAATCTTCGTCGCCTCATTGAGTCAAATAGGAAAAAAAAAATTAAAATTAAAAACATTGAGGCGACGAAGATTGAGCAATCTTCGTCGCCTCAATTTATATTGAAGCGACGAAGATTGCTCAATCTTCGTCGCCTCAATGTTTTTAATTTTTATTTTTTTTCCTATTTGATTCTAAAGAGGCGACGAAGATTGGTCAATCTTCGTCGCTTCAATATAATTTGAGGCGACGAAGATTGCTCAATCTTCGTCGTCTCGTTAGAATCAAATAAAAAAAAATAAAAATTAGAAATTAATGTACCAAGTCACGACATATCACAATTTAACAACACAAAAACTCATTCAACCACAAATCCAAACAGTATATAGTACACATATGCCACAAATCCCATGTTTAATATAGTACACACATAGTACTCATACAAAGCCTAGATACTATTGTTCGATTCTCATAGTAGACTCGTGGTCGGGGACGACGACGGCAATGCAGCTCGATTACGTTCATCCGTACGAGGTACTCGGTCTTCGTCCCGACAACGATCCCGCGCTGTATCGTCGTCGGGTTTCCGGTTGCCATGTCCACCATGTCGGGGAGTTTGGTCTTCTTGCACCGGATGCTGAGGGCGGGAGGGCACTCTGAGGGAGTAGGAGTGGCATCGCTGTCACCCACTGATGGAATAGCGTCCTCAAGGTATGGGGCAGGCGTTAAACCCTCCAAATGATGTATTGTCCGGGTCCCGGATTGTCCCGTGGGGCAGCCCGAAGCGGAAGGCCCCTCGCCGCTGTACCAAGGTTGCCACGCCGCTTCACGACGCTGAATCGCGGCTTTTCTTTTTTGTTGACTTGTAGTTCCAGGAGCCATTCTGTAAAAACAAAACCAGACATTCAATTGTAATCATCAAGAGATCAATTACTAGACTTGAACCAAGCAACTCTGTAAAAGCTACTTGTGATGCAGCAAACCATACTAGGCTAATTGAACAAGTACTTTACACTGCCATATCGTATTGTAGACAATGCACTCAAATAAGTAGAAACTGTCTAGGATGCATTACTTATCGCTAATGCATGCATGTACATATAGTAAAGCCCCTTGTATTAATTTACACTACAAGTACCATACAAAGGACTTGAAATATAAAACTGATATGGTCTACCATTCAACTGATATGCTTGTGTATAACTCTAACCTCTAACATACATTGACAATGACAAACACATGGTACATCAAGCTATTAAATCTTTCATAATTCAACAATTATATTCGATCTATTTCCGCATGTGCTTTCTTTTTCGAAGATTTAGTGTTAACTTTGTTGTATCAGCTTCAAGTTCACTCTAATCATTTTGGATCTCATCAACAAGACGTACACCAGCATTTTCTATATATCACAGTGTAAAAACTGAAATATACTACCAATTTTGTAAGAAGACATAACTTAGAAAACTCGATCGATCTGCAGCTGGTCAAAACAAACCCCAAGAATACACTACACGTACCAAGGGAAAGTTAACTAAGAGTACAAGATAATGCATTAGCAAAAAAGATGTGCATGCTTATCATGGTGACTACAGATGTCAAAAGTAACCACGAGAGATATCCATATATTAGAAGATTAGATCTTAAGTGAGCAGCTGTCCTTATATCACTTAATCCCCTCATGGACCATCTCTTTTTCACACATCGCTTGTAAACTCACATTTACAAAGAGTGAAATTTTAAAAGTACTTGCCTACTTGGATTGTCCAAACTCAAATCCCTTGCATAAGAAGTATTACCTACCTAAGTAATTCAGGAAAAACAAGTAAATGTGACATGTGGTATAATTTCATTTTGAAACAACAAACATCTTAAATAGAATGTTTTTTTTGAGAAAAAAGTTAAGCATCTCGAACAGCAGAGCAAGACATCCTATTGTCAGGTTAAGTACATTGCTGAGTTTCTAATATTTGGAATCATTTAGCATACAAGTTCATTAGCCCACTAGTTCTAAGGTATATCTGAAGTCGAAGCCGAAGTCCAAACATTTATAACAACCATCTAAGTTATAGATGCTAACTGTCTTCGAACTACTTGCATTTCATTATCACTTTATACAACCCTCCACAGTCTGCACTATGCCATCTACCACACATAAAACCTTGAATTAGACTTGGACCTCAAATCCTTCACCTAACTTTTTAAATGCTCAACGTTCACCATCAAACACCACCACCACAACCCAACCTTGAATTAGACTAGACCTCAAATCAAAGAGTAAGCCCCTAGTATCCATTCATACAGACTATTCCCATATTCCCAAGTCCCAGAAAAGCAGAACAGCAGTAAACAATAGCCCATATTACCATTACACACCCATAAAATCTTAAGCAAGAAAGAAATGCAATCATGCAAAGTATCAAACCACACGAGCTGCTTGTCTTCAATTTTAACAAGACAAGAGGATCGATGATCTGCCACACAATACAGCATATAAATATAAACTGGCTACTACCAACAGCAAATCAAACTGTAATCAAATTGTAAACAAATCAAACTGATTCCCGAATGTTACATGAGACTTTTTAATATATTGCTCATTTATGCACAGATTTGAAGAAGGGGCAGAGCAGTTTCGAATAGATGTTGCTCAGAATCCAAATGATACAGAGTCTCACAACACAAAGTCGGAATCTTTACATGCCAGCAAATCAAACTGTAAAATGGAAGAACCCGAAATGAGAGAGAGAGAGAGAGGTCCCGAGAGAGAGAGAGAGAGAGAGAGAGACATACCTTGAACCCGATTTGGGGATTTAGGGTTTTGGAGAAGTTAGGGATTTAGGGGGTGGGGGATTTGGGGATTTAGGGGAGAGGAGGTGCTTTAGGGTTTAGAGAGAGGGGTGGTCCAAACATTTGGGGGTTTTGCACGGTCGCCGGTCGCCGGAGAGAAATGAAGGTGAGGAAAGAAGAAGAATGAAAAAGAAGAAAGAAGAAAGAAGGTGAAGAAGAATGAAGAAGTTAGGGCTCGAATCGAGTAACTGGGCTATTTAAACAATACGAGGTGACGAAGATTGCTTCCTTCGTCGCTTCCATATGAGGTGATTTATATTCAAACCTCGTCGCCTCGAAGTCTTTAAGTGACCAAGAATGGAACTTCGTTGTTCCAAAATACTGAAGCGACCAAGTTTAATTCTTTGTCGCCTCGAATTTCTCTAGTGACCAAATTTCAATCTTCGTCGCTCCAATATACTGAAGCGACCAATTTCAATTTTCGTCGCTCCAATAAACTGAAGCGACAAAGTTTCAATCTTCGTCGCCCCATTGTACTGAGGCGACCAAGTTTGCATTCATAGGGTTACCTTGGGGATCCAAACTTGGTCGCCTCATAAACCCTAAACCATAATCGAAGCGACGAATATTGGTGTCCAAACTTGATCGCCTGGATATATTGAAGCGACAAAGATATCAATCTTCGTCGCCTCATTTTGTGTTATTTTTGGAAATTCAAAAAATATCTATTAATTTCTCAAATACATAATGTATAATATAATAAGGTTTAAAGTAAATATCAATAATTTTTACATAATGTATAATGTACGCTTTAAACAATATTCATAATAATATTGGAACCCACCTCTATAATTTTTACATAATGTATAATGTACAATGAACGAAAAATATAATGATCGATTTATCCTTGGGTGAAGTTTCAAGTTTAATATTACACCTAGCTAGATCGATTAAAGAAATCCCATGTTTTAATGCATATATGGAAAGTAAAAGATACGTATAGTTAGTGTTTGTCTATATGCCCTTATTTGAAATCGATCTCTTCATCAAATGTTGTTTCCTAAAAGGTTTCGCCTTCGTTTAGAGGGTGCATAGGAGTTTAATGGGTGAACAAGATATTGGAAGAGTACGGACGAGGAGAATTTTGTAGGATTAGCCAATATTAAGAATGACTAATTAATTAGTGAGTCATGATTCATATTTACAATACAATTTGATTATATATATATATATATATATCGAATGTTTTAGAGAATTCGTTTTGTTTTATTTTTAAAAATTAATAAAATATCTATTAATTTCTCACCTAAAAAAGGCTCGAATATACCTAATAAAAGCTCGAATACACCTAATCTACACTAATCATCACCTAAATTTCACTGAATCTATTTTTTAAAAACGAGACGACGAAAATTGATCAATTTTCGTCGCCCAAATTTTCTTCGAGGTGACCAAAAAATCTTCGTCGCCTCGAATAAAAACAAGGCGACAAAGATTAATCAATCTTCGTCGCCCTCATTTTCTCCGAGGTGACCAAAAAATCTTCGTCGCCTGGAATGTAAAAAGTGGTCGCCTCATATAATTGAAGCGACCAAGATCAATATTCGTCGCCTCAATTTGTTGAGGCGACGTAACTAATATCTGAGGCAACCATCACTACAACATTTTTACCCATTGCCGGCGACTTTTATGTCGCCGGCAATGTTTTTGGACATTACCGGCGATTTTTGCCGGAAAAATCGCCGGTAATGTCTTTTTTTTTTTTTAACATTACCGGCGACATACATTTATGTCGCCGGTAATGTCTTGCCGGAAAAGACATTGCCGGCGACTTACATTTATGTCGCCGGTAATGTAAAAAAAAAAAAAAAAAAAAAAAGACATTACCGGCGACATAAATGAAGTCGCCGGTAATGCATGTCTTTTTTTTTTTTTTTACATTACCATTGAGACATTGCCGGCGACGGACATTACCGGCGACAAAAATCGCCGGTAATGTAAAAAAAAAAGACATTACCGGCGATTTTTCCGGCAAAAATCACCGGTAATGTCCAAAAACATTGCCGGCGACTTGCAATGAGTCAATTTCTAGTAGTGCATTCCATTCTTCGTCGCCTCAGTTGAAAATGGGGCGACGAAGAAACTTAACTTCGTCGCTCCGAAGCTCTCCTCCAGTAGTGTCACCATCGCAAGAGGTGGCAATGAACTGACATTAAGTCTCGGAGCATCCCAGCGGTACCGCTTGGCGAGGTGCAGGGATTCCTCAATCACTTCCTGGATTCGTCGTTTAAGTTTGCTTCAAAAGGAGAAGAGAGCCCGTATCATATTGCTTGAGTTCAACATCAATAATGTCTGATAGTGAGTTGGACAAGGCAATCTGGATTTCCATTTCTTCTATTAGGTCTGAGTGGGCCTAGACCTGGGTTGGAATTTTGTCTTCAATAAGAGGAGCCTTCCCTTTTGCTTTATATCGTGCAGATTAGGCTTCATATGGTGGAATTAGGTTGTTTCTTAGGGGAAGTTGACTGGGCTCGCAGATCCGGATACCAGTACCACGCCTAAATCGGTTGCTTGGGGGTGACTCCATTAGGCTGAACTCATCAGAATCACTAGAGGAAGACTGGGCTAGGCCTCGAGTTTAGGAGGAGCCAAAATCTGTCACATTCTCTTTGCCCTTGCGTGAGATCGCTGTAGAATGCGGGAATTCAACTTGATGTAGGGCTGACGTGGCATCTCCAAGTTGAGCAAGTGGTAGGAAGTGTCAGTGATCCGTTCAGAGTTTAATGATGGTTTAGAAACCATCGCCGGCTTCTTGTAGGCAGTGTTGAGGGTGCAATTGTCGTACACCAGGAATTGGTTTGCTGGCTGTGATACTTGATCATTGGTGGCAGTGTGATGAAATGGGGTGTCTGGCCTATAATTCCAACGATTAGATCAGCGAGCCGCCACTTTCGCTTGCTCCAATAGACAAGGAGAGGTAGGATAGGTACAACGACGTAGAGAGTGTATTCCCATCTAAGCATCCATACGATGAGTAGAGGGGTGTCAGAGTTGCTGACAGTGGGAAATGGTGTGGACGAGCATACCGCATATAAAGCACCAATCTGACAGTCTTTTATACCTGATTTGAGCCCATGCTATCTCATCGGAGGTTTTATTGAACCAAAACCCAGGAGTGAGAGGGGCACGGGAGTCAATCTCAACTCCGATTCGAATGAAGCTCCTTATCACTTGTTGTGCTTCAGGGGGTTCGATGCATATCATACGACCAACTTGCATTGGAATTCACTTTCCATACTTGGATGTCATAAGCTGGGGGGTAAGGCCATGCACTTGTATCCAAAAACTCACCAAATGCAAAGGGATATCAGCTAGTCTGCGATTTAAGGGCTAAACATGGATAGAGACACAACAACCCAGCACAAACCAGGGTCCATCATCGATCACTTGGAGAGCAGCTGCCTTCGATGGTGTTGTAATAGAGTAGAGGAAGTGTCCCTGGAGGGGAGCAATATGATGCATGTGTGCCTAGGTATTGAACAAGATGTTCATCAGAACAGTAGGTTTTAGGATTCTTCATGAAATTATGAGGACTGTAATATCATACGACAAACTTGCATTATGAGGATCCTTACAACTGCATGAGACCCACCAACCAGTTTCTAGCTTCATCTGGAGGTGCGGGTGGGTGTTAAAAGTTCAAAAGTAGCTCGCCATGGCGAGGTTGGTATGGATTGGGAGGGAATTTCTCGGATTAGTGATCAGACATTGTTCTAGACAAGGGTAAAATTTGGTTATGATCGGGAATAGTTAGTTTGGATGAAATGGATTATATACCTAGCAAGAACCTCATAGCACGCATCTTGGTATGGGACGATCGATACGATCTGACCATGTAGAACAACTCAAGGGGAACTGTAATATCACTATTTCAGGTGTTTAGCGAAGGTGTAAAACCTCTATATCTGGCTTCTCATGGTGAGGACAGGTGGATATAGAGTTCATAGATAGATGCCAGCATGGTTTTGATTTGACAGGAGTAAGAAATTCTCTTACCAGGTGATAATTATCAGGAAAAAAAAATCAAGGGAAATCACATAGATCAATCCACTGCCATCCTTCCGTAGTGTTTGCAAAAGGAATTATATCTATATGAAATCCCAGTTGGGAAGTTACTGTTCTTAACAACAGTGGATTTTCCTTAATACCCTTTAATGTTATCTATTCACCTCAATTTTAAGAGTTATTTACAATTATTACCCTTAAATCTTTACCGACATCACCACAAACTTATTCACCTCATTTCAGATCATTCTCTCCGGCAACACAATAGCATAAGTCGGTTTGGTACAGGTATAAATTGTGAAACTATGATTTTGGGATATTGGGGATTCGTTAGTTTGAATCATATTACTTTTGTTCTAGAACAATTTTGGTAAAAAAGTTGGGTTTCCTCTTTTAAATTTATGGGCTATCACCTGTAGTTTATTTGAAGATTCGTATACCCTTATTTGATGTTTGTATATAATACATGCATTTAATCCCCTTCTTTGATTATATTCGATTATAATACTCTTGCTTAAATGAAAGTCTTCTTCCTAAAATCTCAAATTTGACTCGGTTTCCCTTGAGAGCAGTTGCACTGTGAAGAATATAGAAATTGGATAGCATGGAGACTTTGGAAAATAACTTAGGTATGATTTGCTTGAACTTTCGGTCTGGAACGTAATGCTAATATTTAGCTAAATGGGTTATGGATGGATATGAAACTCACACTTTAATATGAGTGAATATAGGACATGTTAATATTCTATGGAATTCGACTATCGATGTTGTATTGAAAATGTTGATAGAGGTGCAACCATTCTCATTGTTATGATTTGTGCAAGTGTATATACTCTATACTTGGTCTATTTCACTGTAATAAACTATGACATTTTCATCTGTAAGTTTATTTTCTTTTCTATCTAGGTTATATGACCAATTCAAAATGGTTATATTTATATATATATATATACACACACACACTTCTATATAGATATAATTATTACATTACCTAATGTGGTCACAGGTATGCTTCGCAGGCAACGTAGGAATAAATGAGATTTGGTCCAAGATTATGGTCAATACAATTCATATTTTTTGCCTCATAGCGGCAGAAGCAAAAGAATCAAACATTAAGCTACATCACACAGTATTCAAAATTCTGACATATCCAAAGCCAGCCAAAGTTCCACAATAAAACGTGATAACATATGTGGTATGTATGCATTCATTAGAAATATCAATTGTATTGAAATGGTTACTTAGTGTACAAGATTCATAAATTTATACTCATCTGTGCAGAATTAACCATGTTGATAATAAATGGTGACAAACAGCATATCAAAGGTGCAGATGTGGTATGACGATTTACATATTCAATTTTATAGCAATTTCCAATATATAAATTCATTTTTTGTTTTCTTTTTTAATTGAAAGTTATGTGTATACAGGACCAACATCAACATATTATGATATTGGAGACATGATTTATGTTTGTGCTGATTGCAATACTCTTTTCTAGCCGGGTGAGTCCAAAAAGAATTTACCAAAGAATAGTCGACTATTTACTATCTAACAAAGCTGAGTATACTGTTCATAAGACGGGCTACTGTTCATTGCTAAACCTATCCCTACACGCGTGCCGCATATGCGAGCAAACATGTACCTAAGCTGAGTCAACTTCTCTCTCCTGCTTTCTTCTCTCTCGCTCATCTTTCTTCGCTCTTTCTCGATGGTCTGTCTCTCAAAGTCGCTCATCTAAATCAATCAATCTCTCGGTCATCTGTGTTGAGTTGATTTTGTACTCTCTCACTCATTTCGCGCACGTTTGGATCTGCTGCCGATGATGGGGCTCAGGGATTAGTCGGTCTGGACCTTCTTTGATCAGTGTTTTTTTGTTGTTGTGTTGGTTGATTTGTGCGTTTGTTTCGGGACCCTTTCGGCTCAGATTCGTCTAGGTTCGTGGGTACTTTTTTTAGGCTGATGGAATTCGTCTGGGTTTGTGGGTAATATCGGATACAACACTTTTGTTTTTATATTTTAGTTATCTCATCGTGCTCGGTATTCAGTATTTTGATTCTTGATTTGTAGATAAATGGTTGCTTGCATCTGAGTACTGGTCAAGGGACCATTGGTGAGGTTCTGGTAAGTTTTACTTTTATTTGATGTTTGTTCATGGTAAATTTGTTCATTTTTTTATGTAGGTTTTTCTATGATTATTCTCTTCTGTGTTTTGCCAGTTTGTGGTTGTGTTTTGGTTTCGTCTGTGCAAGGTTCGGCCATCTGTTTCGGTAAGTTATGGTTTCATCTGCTTCAATGTGGTTCGGCCATCTGTTTGTTGTTAAGTTGTTGTCATGAATTTTGTATGCTTTTCATTTGCATTCTATGTTTTCTGATTTTCAGGATGTGTTTTGGTTCAATGTGTGGTCAAGTTTCGTGTATATTGTGATGAGTTGCAATTTCATCTATTTTATTTGCACCTTCGTCTGAAATTTTTTATATGGGTGAAGTTGGACTGCTTTGTTTTGATTAATTTATGTGTTTTGTGGCTTTCAGGTTATGTTGGTATTCTTCTGCGATGGAGGTTTCTTCTATTTGTAATGTGTTTTGGTGTTGGCTTTCATGTGCTGATTATCGTAGGATTGGTGATTAGGTTTTATTTCTTCGGCTCTTACCATTTTTTCCATTGTAAACAAGTTGATATTTATTGTATGCTGTTAATTTTCTTTTTTAAGGATCTTACTATAATGTGTATCTCACTGCATGATCTGATTCTTCTGTTGTACGTGTGTTTGCTCCCTCTCTTTTTCTTCTTTTTTCTTTTGTTTTGCTCTGAGGTTTAGGGTCTAGGATCGAATTGCAATTCTCTGATACCTTTGTTTATTCTTTTGGACAAGCAATCAGGTAGCCTGGACATCTTACTCAGATAGCCTGGACATTTACTATCTAACAAACCTGAGTCTACTGTTCACAAGCGGGCTCCTGTTCGTAGCTCCTGTTTGTGCTGCCCTACGCGCGTGCCGCATGTGCGAGCCACCCTATGCCATTCGGAGCCCCTCATTCTCTGCTCTCTCACTCATCTCTCTTAGCTTTCTCCTCATTCCTTCTCTGTGGCTCTTTCTCGGTGGTCTTTCTCTCCGAGTGGCTCAGCCAAGTCAATCCATCTCTCGGTCATCTGTCTTGGGTTGATTCTGTGTTGTCTCGCTCATCTTGCTTGATTTGAAGGTCGTACGCTTCCGATTCGAAGGTAGTTTTTTGTGGGTTTTATTTCTTCCCCTCTTACCATTTTTCCCAAATGTAAACAAGTTGATATTTATTGTATGCTGTTGATTTCTTTTTCATGGATCTGACTGTATTGTGTATCTCGCTGCAAGTTTTGATTCTTCTGTTCTACGTTTGTTCTCTCGCTCTCCTTTTCTTCTTCTTTCTTTTGTTTTGCTTTGAGGTTTAGGCTCCAGGATCGAGTTGCAATTCTCTGATACGATTGTTTGTTCTTTTGTGCAGGCAATCAAATAGCCTGGGCATCTTAATTATTGCAGTCGACCATTTGCGGTGTGTGTTGCAGGTTTGTAGTCTTCATTGTTCTTTTGTGATTGCTGAAACTTTTAGTGTCCTTCAATTATTTTCCAGGACAAAAAATTTGATGGGAGATGGTCTCTTTGAATTTTGTTTTGCATGTGAGATTTAGTTTTTGTGATTTTCATATTTACATTACTGTTGCTATGATGATAGAGTGGTTTGTGCGTGAGTGTGGTGGGGGCTTCTGATTCCACAAGAATTTTTACGTTTCCACAGGATGGATTGTCTGGATTCCTGTTGGATCAGAAGTCCCCATCGCAGCGTGTGTTCCGCTTTTCCTGAGCTTAATTGAATTGGTTTGGTTTTTCAGTTTTTGGTTTGGGTGGCCTCATATCTCTGAATCTTGGCCTTGGATTTTTTGCCATTCAAGATTGTTTGTGGTCTTCATTGTTCTTTTGTGATCGCTGAAACTTTTGGTATCGTTCAATTATTTTCCAGGCCAAAAAATTTGATGGAACATGGTCCCTTGGAATTTTGTTTTGCATGTGAGATTTAGTTTTTGTGATTTTCACATATTTAGGTTGCTATTGCTATGGTGGTAGAGTGGTGTGTGCGTGAGTGTGGTGGGGGCTTCTGATTCCACAAGAATTTTTAGGTTTCCACAGGATGGATTCTCTGGATTCCTGTTGGATCAGAAGTCCCCATCGCAGTGTGTGTTCCACTTTTCCTGAGCTTGATTGAATTGGTTTGGTTTTCCAGTTTTTGGTTTGGATGGCCTCATATCCCTGAATCTTCGCCTTGGATTTTTTGCCGTTCAAAATTGTTTTGGGCTCTGATGGAGTTGTTGATCAGGGTTTTGATGGACTTATTTTTGCCGTGGAATGGGTTGTCGTGTCTCTGAGAATGTAGTTCAGTTTCAGCTATTTTGCTATTGCTATGATGATGGAGTGATGTATGCATTAGTGTGGTCAGGGCTTCTGCTTCCGCTAGAATTTTTTGGTTCCGGCGGGATCGATTGTCTGGATTCCTGTTCGATCAGAAGTCCCCATCGCAGTGTGTGTTCCACTTTTCCTGGGCTTAATTTGATTGGTTTGGTTTTCCAGTTTTTCTTTTAGATGGCCTCATAGCTCCAAATCTTGGCGTTGGATTTTTTTCCATTCAAAATTGTTTTGGGCTCTGGTTGAGTTGTTGATCAGGATTTTGATTGACTTATTTTTGCCGTGGAATGGGTTGTCGTGTCTCTAAAAATGTTGTTCAGTTTCAGCTATTTTCTTTTATGTGTGATTCTTCCATTTTCTTTTTTATGTGTTCATGTGATTTAGAAGCCGAGTTCTTTTTTTTCCCTTCTCATGCAGGAGTACTCACAGGTGATTATCTTTGTGATCGGATTTGGCTCCTGTGTATCCTCAGGGAATTGATCTTTTTTTGTTACAGTTCTACGTGCACTTTTGCCTTATAAAAGCTGATCTGGGTAAATTTGTGTTCGGGTTTCTAATGCCTTTCTCTGTAATTTATATCTCAAGGCTTTACTTTAATGCGTTTTGTCTGGTGTGATCAGTCAGAATATTTACATATCAGTTTTGCATCACTTTTGCGCAGATTTTGTGGTTTATTTGTCGAGCGTTGAACATTTGTGGCTGCCCTCGAGTGTGAGCTGTTTTGATCTTTTCAGGTTATGTTCATGGCAGTTAATTTTTTTGTCCGTTGTGATGCTGGGATGTGTTTGCCTATGCAGTGTTGGTCTTTTTTTGTACAAAATTGTTCATGTATCTTGCCTGCTGTTTTTTGCTTATTTTCCTTCATAGGGACCTGGGCATGATGGTGGAGAAGACAACTGCAGTCGATCTCTGTGATGAGACATGTGTGGAATCTTTGGCATGTCATGAGACACAGAGGCCTTGGAATTATCTTCGGTTTGTGGAGTCTTCTGGATCCACTTCAGGCTGCGATGTCAACGATGCAGGTCTTTTGGTTGGTCAAGCTGCTGTCGTTTGTTCAGGTAAGAACAAACAATGTTTCCGTTCTGGACCTTCCGTTCTTTTTGTTTGTGAATCTGTTTGCTTTGATTTTCTTATCTTATTGTGTTTCGGTTTGTGCGCTACAGAATTCAATTGTGCAAATTTTATGAGTTACATGGTCGACCTTTTGATCATCCATAGTTGAGTTTTGTGTTTCCAATACTTTTTCTTCACATTAACTAAAGCTTTTGCTTCACTGGGAGAAAAGTTTTGGAGATACTTAACTTTTTGCGGAAAGTGGTGTCCTTCATTTCTGTACGTTGACTTCATTTGGTTATATATTCTGTGTCTCATGGTTGATGACCTTTGTAGGGACACTGGCAGATCAAAATTCATCGGAGGGGAGCAAATCTGTGGGTGACTCTGATGACTATTTTTTGTGTCCTTCTGATCAGGAGAGACCAGTGAAAAGCTCTTCCTGCGATGGAGGTATTGTGATACTTGGTGTTCCCGCATGTAATTTGATGTAGTTATAGGCAATCATTGTTAAGAGGATGTATTTTTTTGTTCTTTTTACTTTTCCTTTCTGATGATTGATAAGTTTTCTAGGGATCCTGCCATGTCTGCGCTCATCGAAGAGATTTAAATTTTTTGGGAATCCTGGTGGCTATAGATCCTCACATCCTGATCAGGAAAGTCCGGTAGGAGCTGGTTCTTGTGATGGAGGTATTATAGTACCTGATGCTCGACAGTTTGTAGGTTTAATGAACTTTTTTGTTTTTACTTTACTGTGTTTGTGTTTGAGTGTCTTTGGCATGTACATATATCTATGTTGGTTTGGGTCTTCATTCTTCTTTTTTAGTGGCAGTCGTTTGATGTTGATGTGATCAATTTTTGAAGGTGTGACAGTGTGTTCATACTTCAGTTTGCTGTTCAGCGCCTGTGTCATGGTGCATCATTTTTCATATCGTCCATTTCTGAACAGTTGGGTGTTTCTTTGAGATTTTTTAACGATTTGTTTTTGGTTTTTGGTTCTTACTTCACGCCGAATTTGTGGGCAACTTAATATTATTTTTTTAAATACATCCATATCTTTGCAGTCACGATGATGTAAGGACTTAGTCGTGTGTGTGCCCATTTAAGGGCTGATTTGACAGGAGCTCTGTGATCTTGGGTGAAGAAATTTACGTGAATCCTGTGGCATCTGTTGTCCCTTTGGTGTGTGTTGGAACTCATTCTTTCTGGGTGTCTAGCTTTAATTAATTTTATTTTTTTCGTTTTGTTGTATCTGTGTTTCAGTGTCTTTGTTATGCATATACATATGTATCTACGCACACACACACACACACACCTTGGTTTGGTTTTTTGTTCTTTTTTTTTGTGGTAGTTTAATGTTCATCTCATCCATTTCTAAAGATGTGACAGTGTGTTTAGAATTTATCAGCAGTTTATTTCGGATTTTTTGTTGTTCATTCACGAGAAATTGGTGGGCCGCTGTATTTTTTTTTTAAATCCAGCGATGTCTTTTCAGTCCCAGTTGTGAAAGGGTTGAGTCGTGTGTGTGCCTGCGCAAGGGCTAGCTGATTTCCCGGGAAATCTGTAATTTTTTGTGAAGAAATTTATATGATTCCCGTGGGATCCGCTGTCCTTTCATTGTATATTCGAACTCATTCTTCCTGAGTGTCTGGATCTGGTTAATTTTCTCTTTTTTCTTTGTTGTGTTTGTGTTTGGGTGTCTTTGGTGTGTGTGTGTGTGTGTGTGTGTGTTGATTTCGTTTTTCATTTTTTTTTTTGGATGTGGTTTAGTCCTCTGCACCTTTGATTGTTCTTCCCAGTTACTGCTTGAATGAGTTTGCTGCCGTTGTGATAACAATGCTATGCTTGCAAGATTTGTTGGGGGCTTCTCATTCCACATGAATTTATTTTAACATTTGGTTATGCAATTGATCGAGGGAGCTCAAATTTAGAGTGTTTGAGTGAATCATTCTGTGTCATCAACTGTTTGGTGGATTCTGGATTTTATTCTCATTGAGTGGTCATGGTTCATTTATTCCTTTGTCTTTTGCGTCTGTTCTGGTATTGGGATGGTGGTTTCATTGCAATTTTTGTTGTGATTTCTTTTTGTCTGCTTCATGTCGACACGATACATCTGTTGCTCTTTGTTTTTTTCTCTTCTCTGTTGTTTGGAGTGTGCGTGCAGTAAAAAATCTTTGGATGTTTTAATTTTGTGCCTGTGAATTTGTTTTCTAGAGTTGGGGACAATCCGGCATCCGTCGATCAAATTCAGCCCTTACGGAAATGCTCAAAATTTTCAAGTGGCGCCGCCGCGTGGTGGAGAGAAATATATCCTTCCGGATTCACTGGATGTGGCCACAGGTGTTTCCCATGCTGTTCTGGATGCAATGCAAGTTCAACAGAAAGATTGCTCTGCTGCTGTTCTGGATCATGTCCATGTGGATAATGATCATATCAATGCTTTGGGTATTAGTTGTCGCATTGCTTCTCCTGTAATTTAGATATTGAACATCAAAGTTCAGGTTTTTGCTTCAATGGATATATTTTTGTGTGTTGGATTGTATATGTTGTTATATGGCTTAGGTGCTTAGGCTCATGTTTTTTGTGATTCAAATGTGCCACTGATATCCTGCAATAAATAGTTGGCCTTTGTCTCAAACCTTTTCAGTGGTGTTAGAGATAACGTGATAGGAAAATTTAAGATGATCCATGTGGGATTTAGGTGCTTTTCTTCAGATTTGTATGTTTGATCATTCTCTGTGTTTATAGTCGTTTGTGCTGTCCTGGGGCAATGTATCTGTGAAACAAATTTGCTGTTTATTGGAGATATACTGCTTTTTATTTGAATTTGTGTGACATGATTTATCAAATTTCAGGATCATGATTTCTGGGTGAAATTTTTGTTCTTATCACATTTCTGATGCATTGTTGTCATTCTGGTGTGGATGACAATGGCTTATTGATGTGTATTTGTGGTTGCTTTGCTGTATGGTCAGGCATCTGTTGTTAACGTTTTGTATGGCATGGTGATTTAATTGCAACATTTCTATTCGCAGGTGACAAAGTTGCATTTCCTTCTCATGGTCAGGCGTTGTACCAAATGAGTCGCCAAGGTGAATCACCATTGGATACCATTGTAATTGCTTGATTTGATTTGGCATTTAGAGATTATTGATCTGGTACATGTGTTGTGCAGGTCTGATTGTGACGTATGAGGATGCTGGTGATGACTCTCATGTCTGCAATTATTGCGACGCTTCGTTTTGGGCAAACGAGTCCCTGAAGAAGAAGATTAGGGGTCAACTGGTTTACACGAAGTGTTGTCATGAAGGTAGAGTTACACTTCCACCGTGTAATCCAACTCCATCAATTCTTGAAGTATTGTTGAATCCAATGAATGGTCCTGAGAGTAGAGTTTTTCGTGAAAATATTCGAGTTTACAATTCCATGTTTGCTTTTAGCTCTATGGGTGCAAAGGTTGATCACAAGATAAATAGTGGAATTGGTCCATATGTATTTAAAATATGTGGACATGTTTGTCATTTGATGGGATCAGTGCTACCATCTGAGCCTAAATCTCCAATGTATGCACAATTGTATGTTTATGACACTAAAAATGAGATTATAAATCGTGTTAAAGCTATTGATCCGAATAATGTGAATAGGAAAGTTGATGCCAATATTGTGGGAAAATTGATTTGTATGCTTGATGAGATTAATGTTTCAACAAAAGTGTTTAGGTCAGTTAGAGATGAATACGAAAGAGATGGATTGCCCAATTTAAATCTAACTTTGCTTGATCGTCAACCGATGGATGGGAAACAGTATGAATTACCAATATCTGATGAAATTGCTGGATTAATAGTCGGTGATGTTGGACAATTTAATCCTAACAGAGATATCATTGTTCGATCTATGGAGGATAAATTCAAGAGGATTTCTAGAATACATCCAAAATTAATGTCGTTGCAATATCCTTTACTTTTCCCGTATGGTGAAGATGGGTTTCGGATTGATATGCTGCTAAAGATAACAGGAAAAAAACGACAAAGAAAGAGAATAAAATTGACCATGATCAAATATATTTGTTATCAAATTCATGATAGATCGATTGACTCATCAACTCTATTAAAAGGTGGTAGATTATTTCAGCAATATTTAGTAGATGCGTATGCAACTGTTGAAGAGAATCGCTTAGAGTACATAAGGAATAATCAGCCGTTACTAAAATGTGAAAAGTGGAATAATTTATCTAATTTTTCCTCAAACGGAGTTACGCAGTGTTATGATGTAGGCAAAACAATTTTCCTTCCAGGTACTCACACTGGGAGTCCTAGAGACATGTTAAATAATTATCAAGACGCTATGGCCATCTGTAGAACTTATGGCAATCCAGATTTGTTTATAACAAAACAATTTTCCTTCCAAGTACTCACACTGGGAGTCCTAGAGACATGTTAAATAATTATCAAGACGCTATGGCCATCTGTAGAACTTATGGCAATCTAGATTTGTTTATAACATTCACTTGCAATGTTAAATGGCCAGAGATTGTTAGGTATTTTGAAAAAAAACCAGGCTATAAGCCTGAGGATAGACCAGATATTGTTTGTCGGGTTTTTAAAATTAAAGTAAATGACATGATTGAATTTATTAAGTCTGGGGAACCTTTTGGAGCTGTTGAGGCATATGTATGTACAATTGAATTTCAAAAACGTGGGTTACCTCATGCTTATTTACTTTTTTGGCTTAAAAAAAACACAAGTGTTATACTTCTAGAGACATAGATTCTATTATTTCTGCTGAATTGCCAGATAAAGTTCTCCAACCAAGATTATTTGAAATAGTTAGTCAATTCATGCTACATGGTCCTTGCGGTCAATTTAACTCAAATTCTCCGTGTATGAGAGATGGTAAGTGTACGAAATCGTTTCCTAAGCCATATATTCCTGATACTATATTTCATGCAATTAAGTCCCCACATTATAGAAGACGAGATGATGATTCCAAGTTTGTAGTCAAAAATGGTATTCACATTGGTAATAGTTTTGTTGTTCCATACAATTCTATTTTGTTGCTTCGGTATAATGCTCATATAAATGTTGAATCATGCTCACAATCTATGTTAATAAAATATTTATTCAAATATATAAATAAATGACCAGACAGAGCTCGAGTCATGGTGCGAGACAATGTCAACGATGAAATCAATAATTATTTGAACTGTCGATATTTAACACCTCATGAATCAATTTGGCGATTGTTTGAATTCTCTATTTATTCTAGGTATCCTGCAGTGCAGTACTTGAAAATACATCTACCTGACCAACAAAATGTGTTTTTTTATGAAGGTCAATGTATTGATCAAGTGGTTGAAAATCCGGATAAAGAACGTACTATGTTGCTTGCTTGGTTTCATGCAAACACTGTCTATAAAGAAGCACGAGAATTAACTTATGCTGAATTTCCTGTCAAATTTGTCTGGGACAATGATTCCAAGTGTTGGTATCGAAGAAAACAATACGATGTCATTGGCAGAATTGTACATGTCCCCCCAAATGCAGGTGAACTGTTTTATTTACGTATGTTGTTGAATATTCAAAAGGGATGTTGCAATTTTGAGTCAATTAGAACAGTTGATGGAATCACTTTCTCTACTTTTCGAGATGCATGTCGTATGTTAGGTTTGTTGGGTGATGATAAAGAATGGGACGATGCATTAGTTGAAGCTGTGTTTACTGCATCCGCGTCACAAATTAGACAATTATTCGTCACCATCATTCTTTTTTGTGAAGTATCGGATGCAAGTTCTTTGTTGGACTCGCATTGGAAAAGCATGTCAGATGATCTTTTATACAAAGTTCAGTTGGAATTTAATATGCCTAATATGAATGTACCGAATATTGAATTGAAAAATGCAGTTTTGTATGAGCTTGAAAAACTGTTCAACATGGCATCCAGTTCATTGGAGAATCATCAATTGCCCATGCCAAAGCAAGATGAATTCACACAATTCAATAATAGATTGCTGAGGGAGGAGCTAGATTACGATCAAGAAGAACTCAAAAGAGAACATTGTGCTCTCATTGCAAAATTAAATTCGTGTCAAAAAAATATATATGATGAAGTGATTGAAGCCGTCGAAAAGAAAACCGAGAAATCATTTTTCATTTATGGTAGTGGAGGAACTGGAAAAACTTTTTTATGGAATACCATAATTTCAAAGTTATGATCTGAAGGTAAAATTGTCTTGGTTGTTGCTTCATCAGGTGTTGCTTCTTTGTTACTTCCAAAAGGTAGGACATCACATTCGCGTTTTAAAATAAAGCCAATTTTAGACAGAGATTTAGCATGTTCCATAAATAAAAAAACACAACTTGCAGAATTAATTAAGAAGGCAGAATTGATCATTTGGGATGAAGCTCCAATGTGTAATAAATGTTGTATTGAGTCTTTGGATAAAACTCTTCGTGATGTTTTGTCAACAAATTCTGACGATCGAAGGAATCTAATCCCGTTTGGAGGTAAATCATTTATATTTGGAGGAGATTTCAGACAGACACTGCCAGTGATTGAAGGAGGGAGCAAAGAAGATATCATCCAAGCTTCGCTAAATAATTCATATTTGTGGCCAGCACTGAATGTTTTTTGTCTGAGTGAAAATATGAGATTAATGTCTGTTGGATTATCGGATGCTGAGAGAGAAGAAATGAAAGAATTTGCTGCATGGATGCTGATAATAGGTGAAGGGCGATTGCAATCAAATTTTTTTACCAATGACCCGGATACATCATGGATTCATATTCCTACAAATTTGCTCGCTGATTCTTCTTTAGATCCCATCCAAGCAATCTTTCAAGCCACTTATCCAGATTTCCATTCTAAACACAATTGTTCGGCTTATTTGAGAGAACGTGCAATTATTACGCCAAAAAATGCAATTGTGCATGAAATAAATAGTTATGCCATCAACTTATTACCTGGTGAATTCAGTACGTATTATAGCTCTGATTCAATTTCTTTTAATCCAGGAACTTATAGTGATGATAGCCTTTTGTATCCTACAGAATTTTTAAATAAACTTGAATTCAGTGGCTTACCATCTCATGAGCTTAAATTAAAAATTGGAATGCCAATAATGTTATTGAGAAATTTGAACCAAATTCAAGGATTATGTAATGGAACACGTTTAATGGTAACAAAATTATTAGATAGGACAATAGAGGCAAAAATACTTACTGGTACTAATATTGGTAATAAAGTCTATATTCCAAGAATTGTACTTATACCCAATGAATCTAAGTGGCCATTTACATTTAAGAGACGACAATATCCAGTCAGGGCATGTTATGCCATGACAATCAATAAAAGCCAAGGTCAATCGTTAAAACAAGTAGGCATTTATTTGACTGAACCAGTTTTTAGTCACGGCCAATTATATGTAGCATTATCCAGAGTTACGTCTAAAAAAGGATTAAAAATTATGATAAAAAATTACGATAATGTTCCAGATAATTATACGAAAAATATTGTTTATAAAGATGTGTTACAGAATATATTATGATCAAATCTATGTTTACAATAGCTCCCACTTATCACCAAATGACATTGTATTGTTGAGTTCTGCGATCACATATGCCTTTGTTGTTTTCCCTTCAATTCATGTGAATGTTATGCCATCAGGGGTGATGAGATCAAAAAAAATTTTATTCGGTGATTCTGATATTCATACATATCTTATTGTCTTTTTTTTAAACTGTTTTTTGGGGTGTGGCCGACCGTTGCATGTTGTATACTGATTGATGGTGATTTCGCTCTGACCGTCAAATTTCTAATAAGTGTATCCACCGTCATTCACAACCGGATGACTCCCCTCTCCTTCCCATACTCAGTCACGTTTTGTGACAATTTAGTTCATTTTCGACGATATGTACTCATGGCAATTGTTTCAGTCGGTGTTGGGAACATCAAGATCGTCGTAATTGATGCAATTGAACGGAATCGTGGCCAAGTAGGTCGAGGTGGATCCATGGTTTGGCAGTCCCCAGACCTCGATGAGATCGTCTGCCCGTTGGACAGCCCCAGGGGTCAAATTGAAGCACACCTTTCGGGTTATGGAGCAACCTATAAAAAGAGGCTTGCTGTGCCGATTCTTTCTTTTGTCGAGCAACTACTGCACTGCACCATTAGGTGAATATGCCATTTCTCTTAGTCTCTTTTTCGATGTTAGTCTCGGTGGCATTTCATGTTTTGTCCATCTGTTTTCTGTGTGATACTATGATCGAACCTTCTCAGTTTATAGAATATGTTTTCAATGTGATTCTGTCATGAGATCGTGTTGTGTCACATGCTGTGAGTGTTGCGTGTTACTTCGGTTGCTAAATTCTAATTGGTGTGTTGAATGCATGATATCATGCTGCTAAGTGCGAGTAAATGATGTGATCATGTATGGTATATGCTATCGAAAGTTAGCGAACAAAATCTTTTTGTTGCTGTTGTGAGTGAGAAAGAGATCAATCACAGGATTATATGCTATTCACTTCATTTTCATTGTGCTGGGCTTTACATGTCTATGGTAGTGTTTGAGTGATCTAAGATTTTGATCCCTTATTTTCACTCTCTTACGTATATTGCAGAGAAATTGAGCCATCATTTTGAGTATTTCAACATCCCTGTCAAGTGTGAGTTTATCTCTTCATCTCATGCCTATGTTCATAGAATTTTCTTTTGGGCTTATGTGTGTGGGGATACATGGTCTTTTCTCTTTCCCAAGATTCCTTATGCGACTAACTCTCATTTTTCTTTCTGTATACAGGATCAACCATGAGTCGTATAACAAGATTCCAAGAGATTAGGCCATTCAGAAATGGTTATACCATCAGGGTTCGTGTTGCATTGTCGTGGAGGCCTCGGAAGTCTGACAGCCATGAGTTCGATGGACTGCATTATCGTCTGGTCGATGAAACAGTGAGTAGTTTGTGGACTTTTTTTGTGCCCGCCTATGCGTCAGAAATTCTAATCAGTATCTGTTATCGTATGTGGATCTGTAATACTTTTCTTTTATTGTAGGGGACACCAATTCATGCTATTGTTGATGAATGCCACTATGACCATATGCCTGCAATCATGGAAAATGGCAGAGTTTATGATGTCTCCTGCTTTGGAACAAAGAAAGATTGGTCTAAGATGAAATATACTGCTCATGAGGCAATCTTGGCATTTACAGAGAAGACTAAGTTCACCTTAGTCTTACAAGATGTGCCAGAGATTCCACAGCATGCATTTCGGCTTCTTGAATTCGAACAGCTGCCTGAGGTGGCTGACTGCCAGACCATTCTTGCAGGTAAGTCGTTTATATGTCTTTATATGCCATGTAAACATTGAGATATCTAGACACTAAAACATTTATTTATGCTTTTAAAACTTGGACAGATTTGTATGGGTGTGTAAAGACTGTAAAATCGCCGCAAGAAATCATTGTGAGGAACAAGAAAGAGAGAGAAACTCGGACTGATCTCACAATTGAATTCATTGGGTACTCCCTTTGTTGAACTGTGGTCTTAAGATAAGATGGGGAGGCATTCAGTTAGTTGTTTCGCTTATATCCTTACTTTTATTTTCAGGAGGGAAGAGTTGAAAGTCTCATTGTGGGGTGATTGTGCAAAAGATTTTCCGCTGAAGGAGATCATGGATTTTCATGCACCTGTCTTTGCAGTCTTTACAAGCATGAGGCTCACAAAATATCAAGGTATTTGTTCAACTATTCTATTGATAGTTTAAATGTTTGATTTGTTATGGTGTTGTTTTTGTAGTACCTAATACCTGACAACTATGTTTGCTGGATCATCATATCGAATCACAGCAAATAGCACAAGGCACACTTGCACTGTCCTCAGTCCTAAAATATGGAAATCAGATGACTATAGTAATGAGTGAGTAAACTACAAGTCTGTACTGTAGAACATCAGCCTGTTAACTTATTTAGTTATTTACATGCTGTTATGTCTCAGGTTTTCCAAAACTGGAGACAAGGTTAGGATATTTGGTCCATTCTCAGCCTCCGAATCGTTCGATAAAGTGAAGCAAACAGAGATCAAGTCTGTGTCTGAATTGAAGAGATTGGACCCTGCCCCCTTTATGGTATGGGAATTGTGTTCTTTTAGGCATTTACCTCTGATCATGATAATCAAATTTTTTCTCTGAGATCATTGTTTTGTCATTTCATTTGCAGCCTGTATAAGCTTTGTGTATGTCATTCATGATTATTGATCAATATATTCTTACACAGCGTTTTGAATGTCTGATGGTTAATATGTGGTTCAAATTTATGTCTCAGTATAAGTAAGTATTCTGCATTGCTGTTGTTTTGAGGATTGTTAGTCATAAGGGATGGTGGTATAGATGTTGTTCTGCTGAGAGGTGCTACGGGCAGGTAACTAAGAAGGAGGAGCATAATGATAAGTACTTCTGTCAGCTCCATGGTCAACAAGAACCGAAAGAAAGGTGATCAGTTTTTTTTACTCGCAAGTGAAATTTATCCTCTGCAATTATATGGTTGGAAGCATTATGATCTTGCAGTGATTGTCATTCTTATTGAAGCAGTAACCTAACTCTAATATTTTTTTTTCCATATCCTGCTATACAGCTACAGAGTCTACGTTGTCATTGATGATGATGATGATCAGACAACTCTGTGTATCATGGATAGAGCTGCTGAAGAGCTGTTTGGTCTTCCATGTGAGGAGCTTATAAAGCAGACTTTGTTTCCGACAGAGCCAATTGTGCCAGGAGTCATTGCTGCAATAGCTGGTAAAAGTTACCTTCTCGAAATAACTATCAATCAATCTGGTGATCTCATGTTGAGGAATGCAACGACACATGGAGAGTTATCAAAGACAGTTGAGGAAGTCAGTTTGGGACTAGAGACACCTGAGAAACCTGGGCATACAAAAATTAAAGAGAAGCACAGTTTGAGAATGGGATTATTCCCTGCAGATGCAAAGAAGAAAATTAAGAGGTATGGTTGCAGTTAGCACATTGTTATAAGTTATAAGTCCACAGCGAATAGGCTACGTGATACTAATTGTGTTTATATCTTTCCTCAGTGATAAGGATGAACAACCTATGTCCTCAGCCACAGCTGCTACAGTGGAGGAGCAGGAGAAGATGGACATGGTTTGATGTCATTGAGCAGGTAATATATGAATACTGTTCTGCTTGGATCTGATGGTGTGAATGATGAACATTCATTTTTTCATTTTTATGAATGCTATGTGATAATCAGAAGTTACATGGTCTGGTTATCTATGTTTTTGATGGTATGAACTTACGAAGTTATTATGCAGTTGAATCATCCTGATAACTTTTCTTCTCTTGACACAGTGGAAGCAATGCCAGAAGATTATTGTGACAAGATGAAGTTGGCTTTTGCATATCATCACAGATTTTTGCTTTTCCTCCATCTTTGCTTCCCGCCTATCACTCCTTACCTAAGTATTTTTGTATAACTGCTCTAGAACTTTATCAATGTGTAAGTTCATAGCTTAGGTTCAGCTAATGATGGGATCAAGAATTTATTCTTGATCATGCAATTAGCTGTTTTGCTTATCTAGCTGTGTAAGTATCCTATGGTATGTAGAAACATATGTAGTATGAACATAAATCATATCTATATGTAAAGTTAGTTTCATGTGTGGGATGATTTTGGCATGGTGGCCTTATTATTGTTGCAGCACCAGTATGGATTGGTTCCAGCATAAAAAATCCTATATGTAGATTAGCATCAGTTCCAGTGCTCCAGTACTCACCGCCATTCACAGCGATTTGGTTTCAGGAAAAATTAAAGGGTATCCAGTTTGGGTTGATGCAAACCGACTGGAACCATTCCTCAACAAAAACAGTCCGCCACTAGCTGCCAATCCTAGCATTGTTAACGCCAAAACCTTAGGTGATTTGTGCAAGTTTTCCTGCGTTGCTCATCTGGTGCAGCCCTTTTCTTTTTCCCCCCTGCAAACAACATCCCACTGCAGATTTACCAGTTTCAAGGCTTTGAACATCAGTGAAAATACCCACATTGCGACCTGTCCTGATGCAGATTGAGAGATTGTTAAGCATAGAATCCAGCCTCCAGCCATACTTGAATCACCAAGAGTTCTGACAAAAGATTTATATGTGGGCAAATGTGTGTCGAGTTACGTTGTCTCAAAAATACTGGCTTCAGAATTATGTTATGTATGTGTGAGGGTTATCTGCTGTGAATGTTTCGGTCTATGGTTTACGTTATGGCAAAGAAGTAGCTAATATATGTGCATGCACTGGTCATTCGTGGCTGCCCTTGAGTGTAGACTGTTTTCATCTTTTCAAATTATGTTCATGGCAGTTTATCTTTTTAGTCTATTGTGGGATCCACTTGCAGTTCTCTAATACCATTTGGTCAGTCAGACTTCTCGCTCAGCTTAGCAATACATTTATGCCAAGTTACAAACTATATGAACTCTTAGCCCACCCACATGTGTTGGATGAACTATATGCATGTGTTGAATATGTTGAATGAACTCCTAGACCCCAAGGCAACAATACGTTAGTTTTAAACTGGGTTGGATAAACTGCATACACATGTTGCTATAATGTCGTGATATGATAAGATGGTCATCATATGAACTCCTGGCACACTGAGTTCTGTTGCATGCATAAGTCGGCTTTGTAGGCTAATGTATTAAATTTTTTTCCTTTTTCCATGGTTTTCACTTCTGTTTTGTTTCGGAGCCTTGGATCATCTCTAAGTATATGAGAATTGACATGCCTTAGTCTATGAGTATTATTGATACAGCGAAATCAAGATTCTGGGCGAATGTTTGTTCTGTTCGATCAGTTATTTTGTTACATCTAATCTTATTTCAAAACTTGATTATACAAATGTCACTTTTGCTCTCAATTTTGTAGCCTACAGGTGTAAGCTAAATGGTTATTTAAGTTGATCAATTGTATTATAAGAAACAATACCGAGGTGATTAAACAAATTGATGTATGATATTAAAACTACATGCATTATACACTTGCATACTTCTTCAATTCTGCTGTTTTATTTCCTTCCATTCTCGCAGCCATTCTGCGCAACTGCTTCTTCAACATCTGCATACGAAGGCAACCAAGAAAGTATCACACCTAGCTTCTTTAAGCGGAACTTTTTTCCCTCAATACTGAGGTCCACATGCTCTTTCAATTCTTCCACATCTTTCGATAAATCATGTATTCAACAAACAAATAAAACACTCCGCAATCTTTTTTTAACAAAAACATTCGTTTTTCTTAATCGCGACACAACAATAAATTATTGTTTCGTTACAATTATCATCCTGTGTTTGTCAAAACCGCCCCTAGGGGCGGGCTTCCACCTAGTTATATACGAAGTGTTGTTTAGAAGGAATGATCAAACTTCAAGAACCACGAGATACTCCAAAAAAATAGCTTTAACATCAAGCATTTGCTTAAACAATAGCTTTAACAATGCAAGTGTTTAACATATAAGTTTAAATTTTTAATAGATAACAGGACATGGAAAAATGTTAGAAGCCGTGCAATGAGGTATCTACCACACTGGCTAGGCATCTACAACATTAACTATGTTGTACTTATGAGTTGAGTCTTTTGTTGTACTATATCACATGTATGAATATATCTAATGTACGTATGTATCTAATGTGTATATCTAATGTATGTATATAATGTTTTCTTCTCATCATGATCTATCTTTTCTTAACTAAGTGGACACATAATGCGGCATCGCGTGGGTATTCTTGCTAGTGATTTTCTGAATTGATTCAGATTGAAAGCTCAAGCTAGAACTAGGAAGATCAGTGGGTCAATAGTAATGAGAGAGGATCTCATTCTAGAGAGAGAAATGGTTAGACTTTTGTGTGATAAAATCTGAGATTTATGTATTAATGAAAGCTTTATAGTCTAGTTGGTATGTTTATTCTTTGTTTGGAACTTTATTTGTTGCATAAGCTCGAAAGTCTATACGAGCAGATAAGTAACATTAAGGAGTATTCAGGAATTGTGACTCCGGTCATATCTTTTCTTGTCATTCATGATTTAGCATACTATATCAGTGCATATGCATATTGAAGGAATACTTGCATGGCTGTTTGGGAGAGGAAAGGGAGGAAGGAAAAGAATATAAGATCAATCATATTTAGTTAGTAAAATAGCTATGTAATAGAAATGCTACTTTTTATTTGGTTTGGTTTTGTTGGTGTATCAGACAAATAATACAATGTATATGTAATGGTTGAATTTGTTGATATGAAGAAACATCTTTATTCATTTGGTTCTTGATACGGTTCCAGAATAAAAGCATAATCTTGTATTGTCACACGATGCATAATAGACCTTATTTTGTCTACAAAATGTGTATGAGACGATGATTCATATAATATGTAACTGTCATATGATATATCATCATAAGACGGTTACTCATCATCTGATATATCATCAAAAGATGGTTGTCCTTCGTCTGAATGTATATCATGCAAAGCTTTGGTGCGCATGCGTGGATGCCTCCTGTAGTTTAAAGTTTTAGCCGCCATTGTTATGATCGGTAAACGACGGTTGATTTGGTGATTTACCTATCGTCTGAATCAGATGACTACTCAACAGATGACGGTTAAAATGGTCATCAAACGACGCTCCCGAGCCATCGTTTGAAGTAGTTTTTGTAGTAGTGCTACTAAGGCTAATATCCTTTTGTTCATTCTCTCCATCACCTCCACTTCTCTTGGCCAAGGCCACGAATCACGTGGTAGAACAATTTGCAGTAATGGGATTTAACCCCGACCTTTCGACCTAGCACCAAAGGTAGCCGACGAGGAGGCCGAGGAAAGGTACCGATACGTTGTCACACAACTATTTCAGTTGATGGATTTGTCGGAGATCCCTGAACACTTGTTTAAGGCGGCGATTATGAGATTGTGGCATGGGTTGCTTGGTCTGAGGAGGATTTTGCTCCAACGCCAGAGTCCGAATTGATTCTTTTTCATATTTAAGGATTTGGCAGCAATTAAACGACCATATTATGAGGGCTCTGGTATTACCGTGATCTCACGATGGTCGTGGAGAAATTAAATGCTGTTCCGGATTCGGAATCCATGTCGGCGGTGCGGGTGAGGACGGAGGTGGTCGTCCAAAATCTCTAAATGGTGCCCAAGATCGGTCTTAGGTTAAGTAGTTCGGGAACACCATTGGGGTGTTTAAATCACATGATGAGCTTCTTCTCCAATCGGGGGAAATGAAGATCACCATGGACATGGATTTCCGCCGAGGAGTTGTGGTAAGAAAGTGAATTTGATTTGTTTCTTCTTGTTTAGAGATTGTGGGATTTGATTACTCCTTTATCCGGAGGTTTTTTTAGCTTTGTGAATGCTTTTGGCATGGAGAGGGTGATTGCTTGGATTTTCAGGCAAGGGAGGAGAAGCGGGCAACAGTTCACAGTAAGATGATGCAGGTGGATTCACCGGCTGCCCCTTCGGATTTTAAGACCGCACTGAAGGGATCTATAACTAATATAGTGGTCGCTATGCAGGCGTAGGTGACCATGCAAACCTTGATGACAGCAGTGGTCGTGGAGGTTTCAAAGATTGTGGTAGTGGCAGTGGCAGTGTCGGGCACAGGTGGTGGTGCAATTCCTGAGATAGTGATAATATCTGAGGCAAGCCATGCGAGCCAAGTGGTGGGCAAGCAAGTTCCTAGGCTTGTGAGTATAGGACACTTTTCTAACATGCAGGATAACCCTTTATTTGAGGTAGGGCCCATTAACATTTGTTTGATTCCATTCATGTTATAGGTTTCTCAATAACACATTCTTAGGTCCAACTGGGGCGACCACTATAGACCAATTGGATAGGGTGGCACCTCTAGTGCAATAGTTTTTTTTGTCAGGTCTGAGCAATGAGTTGTTTCCCGTTTGCCACATGCAGATAGGGCGTGTTCACATGCAAAGGGGGTATCTCGGGATGCAAATAGAGCATCTTTGTCTGATGGAAACCATCAAGCGTGAGAAGAGACATTGCCACATCTGAAGGTGTCGAATGGTGGTCAGATAACTTGAGCCCCTGCAAAAGAAGGTTGCAATGGATCTTGTGGAACTTGCAAAAATAAAAATTGAGGAGCGCCGACTGACTTTAATTTTTTTTGAGGTGAATGATAGAAATATATTGATGCTCTCAAGCAGTACAATTAGCATTCAATCACCTTGAAAAGTAACAGGAAATCAGGCATTTCTCAATGCCTACTTAACTGACTTATGAGCTACTACATTGGCCTCTCGGCCTAGGATTAGAGTACCGTCTAAAAGCATCATGCAAATCATGGAAAGAATCTATCAAAATGGTAGAGGCAGTGTTTGGGTCTGCCACTGCATGTACCCCGATATGTGAATGCGAACTAACCCTAGCCTGGTTAAAGACACATTCCATCCCCTCTTGTAAAGCCTCACAAGTAGCATATATCTCCACAATCAGAGGTGAGAAAACATCCCCTCGACTCGGTATGCTAAGGCCATCACAAATTGGCTTGTCCAATTCTGAACAATAATACCAATACCACCCATATGACAAGCAGTATCAAAAGCACCATCCATACGCACACAATACTTATCTAGTGGGGGTCTACTCTAAGATTGTAAAAATTTTATTGGGTGGTCCTATGCCCAAGAGTGATAAATTCATACACCTGAGATAATGTTGTCAGTACCTGAAGATCCATCTACCAAGTAAACACCCATCTAGCCACGACATCCATCTTTCAATCCAAAATCCAATCTAACTACTCGACCAACCTGCCACCAACTACCACTCTCTAGTAAAGGTCTAACATTCGTAAAACTACACCAAGTGTAAGAGGGATTATTTCCTACCTCAGCATCCCAAAAAGAACTATGTTCAAAGTATCTGGCTCCAAAGAACTATCGTACAAAAGATTCTAGATTCATGATCAAACGCCAAGCCTACTTAGCTAACAATGCAAAATTAAAGGCATATATAGATTATGAAATCCCAGACCACCTTTATCTCTCAGCTGACACAATCGTAAGTACACCAATGTATCTATCTTAAATCCTTAATATCACCCTAAAAGAAATTTGTACACATTTGCTGGAGCTCCTCACAGAAAGTCTTTAACAACAGGAAGCAGTTCATGGAATAGGTAGGAAGTGATTATGCCACTACCTTAACCATGAGCTCATGTTCTGCAGCACTCAATAAAGATTATTTCCATCCCTTCAATCGGTCCCAGAAGTCGTCTTTTATATAAGAAAAAATATCCTTCTTGTGTCCCACATGTGTAGGCAAACCCAGATACTGCTTATGGTAAGAAACCAAATATATATGTAGAATCTGTGCATACTCATCCTACTCTTCTTCCATAAAATTCTGACTGAAGGAGACATACTCTTTCCATAGATAATGGACTAACCCAAGGCCTCCTTATAAAGCCGCAAAACCTCATTCACGTTGTAGCAAGCCTGTGTGGTAGCCTGACAGAAAATAAGACTATCATCTGCAAACAACAAATGGGATAAGATCGGCGGATTTTTACAAACATGGATGCCTTCCAAAACCTTTGTTTCCTAAGCTCAACGCAATAAGGCAAACAAACCCTTAGTACACAAAAAAAAAACAAATAGGGAGACAGTGGATCACACTTGACAACCTCAAAGCTATGTTCATCCTCTGCCCACATTTCCTCAAACGGGAAAAAATTCCGTCTCCAGGAAAGTGCTCAAGCAGTACTTCACGCATTGTGATCAATAGTGGGATATGATCAGAATCCAATGGAGGCAAGTGAATCACCTGAGCCGCAAAGAATCGTTGACGGCAACTCAAAGTAGCCACTGCCTTATCCAATCAACATTTTGTTTTTGAGTGGTGCCAAGTATATGTCGCTCCGATGAATCCAGTATCCACTAAGCCACATGCAGTCGAGCATTAAGCCATTATATCCATTTATCAAGCCGGTCTCAAAGATATTTTCATCCTCTGCTCAAGTAGAACCGAGATAATGTCATCGACACCCGAAGCTCCAGCTCTCAAGTAAAAACCCCTCTTGTCACGGCATCCATCTTTCAATCCAGAATGCAATCTAACCACGCGACCTATTTGCTACCAACTACCACTCTCCAGTAATGATCTGACATTTGTTAAACTACACCAAGTATAGGAGTGATTATTTCCTACCATAGCACCCCAAAAAGAATTATGCTCGGGCTCCAAAGAACTATCCTACCAAAGATTCTTGATTCATGATCAAATGTCAAGCCAACTTAGCTAACAATGTAAAATTAAAAGCATATACAAATAACGAAATCCCATAACACCTCTATGTTTCAGCTGATATAGACTATCCTAAGTGCACCAATGTATCTGTCTTAGATCCATAGTATCCTCCTAAAAGAAATTTGCACACATTTGCTGAAGCTCCTCACAAAAAGTCTTCGACAACAGGAAACAGTTCATGGAATAGGTAGGAAATGATTACGCCACTACCTTAACCATGAGCTCATGTTCTGCAGCACTCAATAAAGATCTTTTCCATCCCTTCAATCGGTCCTAGAAGTTATCTTTTATATAAGAAAAAATATCCTTCTTGTGTCCCACATGTGTACGCAAACCCAGGTACTACTTATGGTAAGAAACCAAAGATATCTACAGAATTTGTACATACTCATCCTACTCTTCTTCCACAAAATTCTGATTGAAGGAGACATACTCTTTCCATAGATAATGGACTAATCAAAGGCCTCATCATAAAGCCGCAAAACCTCATTCATGTTATAGCAAGCCTATGTGATAGCCTAACAGAAAATAAGACTGTCATCCCCAAACAACAAATGAGATAAGATCGGCGGATTTTTACAAACATGGATGCCTTCCAAAACCTTTGTTTCCTAAGCTCAACGCAATAAGGTAGACAAACCCTCAGTACACAACAAAAACATATAGAGAGACAGTGGATCACACTTGACAACTTCAAAGCTATGTTCATTCTCAGCCCACATTGCCTCAAACCGAATGAAATTTCGTCTCCAAGGAAAGTGCTCAAGAAGTACTTCACGCACTGAGATCAAAAGTGGGATATGATCAGGATCCAATGGAGGCAAGTGAATAACTTAAGCCGCCAAGAATGTCTGACGCCAACTCGAAGTAGCCATTGCCTTATCCAATCATCATTTTGTTTTTGAGTTTTTCCAAGTATACGTTGCTCCGATGAATCCAATATCCATTAAGCCACATGCAGTTAAGCATCGAGACGTATTATCCATTTACCAAGCCGGCCTCGGTGCACTTCCTAACTTCTCTGAGGATCAAGGGATTTCATTGATATCACCGACAATCCACTCCATCGACATTCCCCGATGTTGATTAACATAAGAGGTCCTAAGTCTTCCATCTATATGGCGCAAGCTCGCCGTGCTCTTCAGTGACACGAATACAATCACCTTGGTTGACCTGCGCGCGAACCTCGGCGTCGATGAAGCTAGGACTATGTTCTTGAAGTTGCAAATCTATCTCCCTCCACCAAAACATCATCAATCCACCTCCGTCCCTAGCCGTGCAAGGTTCCATCACCCCATCACAAAACCTAAGGTCCTCCGAAACTTCTCAAATCTAACATGATCACCAGTTAGGGTTTCCATTAAAAAAACCACAGCAAGTCGCTTCGCCAAGATTATTGAACGTAGAGTTGATAACTTGGAAGCCTCCATTGTACCATGGATGTTCCATGACAGCCCCTTCATCACTGATATTCAGCCTGAACCACACCTCCCAACACAATGATAGTCGACAATAGTTGTCGCCGTACTCAACCCCTTGCGTCGCTAGGTTTCTTGGGGGCTCCGGGATTCTTGGGACAGAAATCAGAAGTCTAATTTATCATTAAATTTCTTAAATGAGTGTACTTAAAAAAATATTAGATTGGATGGCAAATACGTTCAAGTCAACCTCAAAATTATTAACGGTGTTAGTATAAAACTAACAAAGAATAATAATAATAATAATAATAATAATAATTATTATTATTATTATTATTATTATTATTATTATTATTATTATTATTATTATTATTATTATTATTATTATTACGGTGATAATATACATGGAAGTTAAACATGTCGAACGCGCAATACTTTATTGATTAAGATGAACTTTACGCGCAATAATATACATTACGTCCTTGATGGGGATGCTTCCAAACTAACAAACCATATACCATCATTTTCAGTTTTAGTTTATACATGTATAATAATTAGGCCTAATTATTATACATGTATAAACTAAAACTGAAAATGATGGTATATGGTTTGTTAGTTTGGAAGCATCCCACCAAGGACGCAAAAACGGCATGTGAGAAAAGCAAAGTGGCTAATGGCTATATGTGATCCAGGACGAAGAAAGACACGAGATATTCGCTATGCTTGCCGCTAGAGATAAATCATATCAACAATTTAGGTCAGGTAACTGAAAGACTGATAAGATTTTCAACCTAGGTTCCATGACTATCATTGCATCTGTTCAAGTGTAACAGTAGACCAGTAGTACTTGTAGTAGTAAGGAACCAACGTGTAATCAAATCACAAAAAATTAGAAAATTGTTTGTGCAAGAGACAATTGCGCTAGGGAATAACAAAGAGGAATAACAAAATTAAAAAGATATATTGTTTATGTATTACATTTTACAAATTACAGTATCGCACATGTCGACCTAGTAAAGGAAAATAAATCTAAAACCACATGGCAACAGAAAAATATAGCAAAAGGTATATGACAATTCATACATTCTCACCCACATGTAGGTTTTAGCCAGCTTCACACATCTAAGTTCCCAGATATAAACATCTAGCTAGGACATCTTCGTTTATTAAAAGTTCACCTTGGGGAGAAACAGTCCTGGCAAGGAAGGGAAATTGAGTACTTTTTTGGTTGTAAATTTTTTATCTGATACGAAGAGGGATCCGTGGGCTACCTCACAGCATGTCTAGTTTAAGAAGATGCTTTGGTATTGGGATTAAAGGAAAGCTGCTCTGCGCAGGTTAGCACTTCATGAGCCCCTGCTTCCTCACGACCAACACCCATAAGGTCAAGGTAATGCAGATAATGGGAAACAATGTTGTTCATAGCATCAATGTCACCCTGGCCGCAGACTCCCTCACCATAGAGAATATTCATTGTGGTGCCAAATCCAGGAAACCGCTTAGACAAAGTATCGTTCTTGGTGGGCTTCCATGTACCAACAAATGCTTCGTGAGCTGAGGGTTGTTTTTTTGTTATAGGTGTCATCCACCTCCACATTGCAGCCTGGAAAGCAAGAGTAGCATTCTGCTCAATGTATTCTGGATGGTTCAAAAGATCCACCTTCAATGCTTCCCCAGCAGCACCGTAATTGAAGTTCCTAGAAGTGAGCACCAATAGAAGCATCATAAGCATCTCCGATTCAACTGTCTGACATGTTAACTTTAGACATTTCTATATGACCTAGAGTGCAACTATCTCTAGGATATCAACAGATGTGGGTTACATTAGCTTGGAATATGTAGCATACTGTATAAGGTCTGATGTTACTAAGCTAATGTAATGCCCTATAATTATCTCAAAGAATCAATTCACCGAGAAATTGAATACAAAAAAAGGAGATCCACATGAACAAAACGAAGGAAAGACTAACCAGTAGATAGGCAATGCACCACGACCATAATATTCAGCCCCAGGAGCGCAAGGATATGTGTATTTGTAGAAATCATCACAGTATGACTGCATGGGACTCATTTCCCTGTTATAGCAAAGTCCCCAGGCCAATGGTCCTCCTGTAGCCACACCATAACCACCTAGCGCAATCACATCCATCATCAAAACAATTTGCATGCAAGGATATGAGTTTCAGCAAGATCTTCATGTGTTTTAAGAAATCAAATGTTTCATACTATTTGGTTTTTCACTCTCGACACCGACAACAATTCAACCCAATACTGTCATGTCATACTCCTTAGTTCAGTGACTAGCGCAACCGATATCTTTCTATGATTTCACATTACTGTCACCATTAAGATTATTCCTTTTAAAAAATTACGCGAACAGCAACAAGTCCGTACCAAAAGTTCAAGCATTTCAATGGAAGAGAGAGAGAGAGAGAGAGAGAGTGGTTGACTTACAAGAGGTCTTGCTTCCGACGTGTCCGAGGAAAGCCGCGAGCTCCTTCATCTGCATTAGCTTGCCTCCAGTGGTACCGAATCCCTGAGGCTCGAAGAGCGCGGCGGCGGTGATGAAGGACCGGTAGTCCCAGAACCCTACGGCGTGAGCAACGGGGGCGTTGCGGTTTTCGAAGAGCTCTTCGAACTGGTAGGTCTGGAAGATGTCGGTAATGGTGAGGTTACAGCAGTACTCCGACCAACCTCTACACTCCCAGCCTTTGTCGCACACCTTCTTCCCCTTCACTTTCTTCACCAAGGGGACAGTGTTCGAGACCTGATCGTCGAATCCACCGCTGACGACGCTACTCAAGCTCATCATCACCAGCAACGCCACCGCCGCCACCACCGCGGCGGAGACCAGCGAAGAGGAGGAGGCCTTCATTTTCTCCTCAAAGATTTTTCAGATCTGAGAGAGTTGGAGGGGAATAATTAAGAGGAGAGGAAGCACTGTGGTTGTTGTGGTGATGGTTTTGGGAGCAAGGCCCAACTAGGCAAAGGGAGTTTGATGGTGTGTCAATTTCAGGGTGTGATGGGGGGAATTAAAGATCGAGCAAGTTTGGGAGGAAATGGACGGTGGATGATGGGTTGTGTGGTTGAGGAATCGAATAAGTGTTCCAAGTTTAATGAGGTAAAGAGGCTGGAAGTACTTTGGCACCGACAGCGGCAAAGCTGGTGTGAAGTGTCCTGCAGCTTATCATTCACTTGGCAGGACTGCATTCACTCGCCATTCAGTACCAACCAGTTTCGACTCTTTTTGTTACAAACGAAGCTTCTTGGCCTAAACAGAAGCCAAACTACTGTAGATTATCATTCCTAGTACTCCCAGGAATAGTATCCTCAGCTATATCTGCAAAATAAGTCAGTAGAGAATGGACCGGAGGCTCAGAGAAGATGATCATTCCCATCTCATGATTCAAGCCCTCTTTGGCAAGAAAATCAGCAGTTCTGTTGCATTCACGGAAGATTCAGAGACAAAGTACTGCTCCATCTCCTTAAAAAAATTCCAACATCCTTCTAACAATGACCCCAAAAGGATGGTCATCAAATTCCCCCTTCATCAACATATTCACAAGCACTGTAGAATCGGATTCTATATCAACATAACGCAGTTGATGCTGCTTAGCCAATTGCAGACCATAGAACAACCCCCATGCTTCAGCTAAGAGAACTTCTCCTACCTCCAGATTAACTTGAAAGCCAACAATCCAGTTCCCAATGTGATCTCTTATCACTCCACCATCACCAATACATCCATTGCTGCTTCTACCACCATCTACATTCAACTTAAAACCATCCAACTTCAGTTTTTCCAGGCCAAAAGCGACATACAATAGTTTTTGCTATTCTGAACTTTGACTTGAGCATTCTTCCGTTCCACAGCAGCATTTAAAATGAAAACGTTGGGCTCAGTTGGTCTTTGAAAATTGGTATAAAAAATCTGACTATTTCGCCATTTCCAAACGTACCAACACACAGTAATGAAGATGTTGCACCACTTCAAATCATCTCTACACACAGCACTGCAATGAATCTGAGCATTCAACCAATCCCACCAATCCAAAGTAAAAGAGTGTGCAACACTTTTCGGCATAGGAATAAGCTCCCAAACCTGCCTTGCAAATCTACACTCTCTAAAGAAATGCAACAAGGATTCCTCACCAGAGTTGCATAGTTGACACACGGGGGAATTTGTTAGCCTCTTTGTGCATCTATGAACATATATTAGTGAGGAGTTTACCATGAACCATAGTCTAGGGAAACATCTATAACTTGGGAGGGACAAACTGGATTCTGTTGACAAAAGTCAAACAGGGATTGATAAGCAGATTTCACACTAAATTGACCATTTGGAGAAGCACTCCAAATTTGCTGATTTTCACCACAACCCTCAAAGCCTGTAAGGACACTACTTATGATCTAAACCACATTATGAGGAAGCATAGAACTCAGCAACTCCAAGTTCCAGCCATTCTCATTCCAAAAATCCTTCCCCACTGCATCATGATTTACAACCCCGTCAGCAATGGAGTGATTAATAAGATGAGAAACAACAAGCCAATTATCAAACAAGAATCTGATTCTGCACCCATCACCAACTCTCCAAACCAAAATCTTCCAAAAAAGAGCTGCACCATGAGTAATACTTCTCCATGCATGAGAGCCTTCAGAAGGGGGTAAATAGTCATCCTCAAGAATAGACTTCCCTTTCATATATTCTGCACCACAAACCCTCATCTTTTTGAAAAAATCTTCAGCTGGTTTTTTCCAGCATAGCTTGATTCATGTCTTTGGCCTTTTTTTATTCCCAACCCTCCAAGACATTTTGGTTGACACCCCAAGTCCAAACTGACAAGGTGGATCTTCTTTTGCACATTAGTATCTCCCCAGATAAAATCTCTATTCATCTTTCAAGCTGATCACATAGAGTAATGGGAAGCATGACAGTATTCATAGCATAGATGAGGATAGCAGAAGTTACAGATCGAGCCAAAGTCACTCTATTCACCATGCTCAATACCTTACTCTTCCATCCAGCTAATCTGTTTTGGACTTTTTCAACAAGACCAGCATAACTCTGCTTATTTACTCTCAAGTGCACCAGGGATATACCAAGATATCATCCAAGATCATTAGTTAACACAGAACCACACACCTGTTTAATCTCAGCAACCACAGATTTATAAGTGTTAGGTGAAACAAAGTGGAGGGACTTTTTATGGCTTACAGTTTGACCAGAAAGATGACAAAACAAATCAAGACATCCCTTGAGCACATGACCTTGTTGGCTAGAGGCCTCAGACAAAAACACGAGGTCATCAGCAAAGAAAAGATGGAAAATAAAATGCCCTGAATGAGATGGTCTTACAGCATGCCACAGACCTTCATCCACAACAGATTTGATGAGATGGGATAATTTTTTCATACAAAGTACAAAGAGGAAACGTGAAAGAGGATCACCCTTCCGGATCTCTCTTTTAGCATGAAAACATTCGGTAAGCTCCCAATTGAAAGTTATCTAAAAGCTAGTAGATGTGACACAGTGCATAATGAGTTCCACCAAATCCAAAGGAAATTGAGCTTCATATAACAAGTTTTCAATAAAACTCCAGCTCAACCTGTCATAAGCTTTGGAAAGGTCTATTTTCCATACCAGAAATCCAAGATTGCCACTTGACTTCTTGAATTTAAATAACATTTCTTGGGCATTTAAGGTATTATCAGATATATTTCTTTAAGGGACATAACTCACCTGATTTGGACTAATTAATTGTTTCATAAGGGGCCTCAACCTAGCAACAATGATCTTGGAGATGACCTTATATACACTAGTGCAAAGGCTTATTGGTCTAAAATATATCATTTTTGGGGGGCCTTCAACTCTAGGGATCAAAGCTATGATTGAATTGTGTAGTTCAAATCTTCTGGTATTTTACCAGTTTGAAAAGCTTTTTGGATTGTCATGAAAATCTCCTAAGAATACAGACTCCAATATTTCTAAAAAATATAGTTGTGAATCCACCATATCCAGGAGCTTTGAGACCCCTAATAGAGAATAATGCCTTCTTCACCTCTTCCAAACTTGCAGCAGCACAAGTTCTCTCCATTTCCAAGGCAGGGATGCTAATTTTGATTTTGATTTGTTAAAAATGTGGCAAAGTTGAATTATTATTCTTATTTTCTATTTAGCGGTAATTTACATTCTTGGTGTTGTAGAAATATTACAATATTCTTCACGTGATGCCTCTCAGACGACAGAAATAAAATGTTCGTCGTCTGAATGATTTTGAAATAAACAGACGTTGGTTTCTTTTTGTTTTTCATTGCACGTTCTTTTACATAGTACATTTTTTCAGTTTTTAAGGGGGACATTCAAAATTTATAATTTTTAAGGGTGGGCATCTCAAATTTTGATTGTTCAAAAATTATACTTACATCAGACGACGTTTGTATGTCATCTGAGTATTTGGTAAAAAATTAAACAAATAAGTAATCTTCCGAGGGGATTTACTTGAATAAGTCCTTCAATCATACGTCAGTCAACCGTCGTCTAAATAGTTGGAAAAAACTTTGTGAATTTTTTACGCCAATTCAAGTAGATGAGGAGTACTCAATTGGCGAAAAATGCATGTGTGACCTCTCCAAGGGAGCTTGCTAGATTGATTTCTTTAACGAGATGATGGTAGTCTGTTGTCTGAGTTATAACATAATCTAACTGCAAATTTCCACCTATACTGCCTCACATGCAAAATTTGCATCTGTACGCGTGTTGTTAAGAGTGGGCATCTAAATTTATTATGGTTTTTATATATGCGTTAAATCAAATAATAGTCGTATGTGGTCTGATTAAGCTTTGACATTTCTTTTCCTACCTTAAATGTCAAATTTCGTAAATTGTCTAAAACTAACCATTTTCGTAAATTGGACCGTTGGATGGGATGATAGGAGTATTTTTAAGACACTATTTAAATGTTATAATTTTTTTACTTGAATTATTCTCAATCTGTGCGTGTCACGGTTGTAACGTTAAGGCTCTTTAGAGTACTTTTCGATTTGTGGCAACATCAAAAATTAATTTGAGACCAAGTTCCACACATGCATTATCCTGGAGTTCATATTTATCTTACCGTATGAAAAAAAAAATGACAAAAAAAAATAATTTAGGTACCTCACTCATTCTCGTGGGATTCATATCTTTGAAAAGTGCCTCAAAATAGGTCAAATATTAGTAAAAGACCAAAATAGCACTTTTCAAGGATTTTGCTCGTCGGAGTTCGTTTATTTGAGATTAAGTACCTCATTCATTCTCGTGGGATTCATATCTTTCTTTCCATGTAAAAATAAATAAATTTCTAAACCCTAAAACTAAATCTAAACCCTAAACCCGAAAAAATAGTTAAAATAAAAAAGGGTTTCTGGGATAGCTCCATGTCATAAATCTTAACCTCCTGCCTCTCTTCTATTTCACTTCTAATATCTCTCTCTATCTTTCTCTCTTGGTTAGATTCACAACCATCACCAACCTCGCTCGCGCCGCCATCGGCCTCGGTTTGGACTCGATTCTTCCATGAGCCTCAGTGTCGATTTCTCTCCGTCGACGAGTTGCACGAGCCTCCATCTTAGACCCACCGTTTGGATTGGAAGTTGTGACCGAGCCCTTCGATATCCCCCCTAACCACACGTTGACATTATCGTCGACCTCGGCTTTAAGACGAGCCTCGTTTGCCTCTAGCGACTACGCATTGTATAGCCTTTCAGCCCAACGAGGTAGCATATCATTCAGCTGCGATTGTGCTCCTTAAACCCCGTGGACCTCTGCTGCATCTTGTTAGGTCCATATTTATGCTCTAATTATGTTCCTAACTCTATGCTTATTGCTTTCCTTTTATTAATAAAGCCTCATTTTTATTATGCTTCCTTGTTATTTGGGAAATGATGGATTGGCATGGAAACGCTATAAGAGATGGAATTTAATTACTTTTTTGAGAAGCTGATTGCATTTCCGAGGCCCTTGGAGAAGATGGAGCAAAATCAGGAAAATGACTAAAACTCAATGTCGATCAATGATCAACGGTCAATAGTCAACTCCATCGGTCAACGGTCAAACTCCGGCAAGTCATCACCGATCAATGGCAAGAGTCAAGTCAAGTTGGGTTAAGACCCAAGAGTCCAAGCTCACAAGGAAGATATTTTGAGAGATAGACACATACAAGTCACATGACTTGGGGTGAGTCACACATTAGAACAACCTAAAAGCCTAAAGTTTAGGATCATGTCTAAGCATCTTATTTTAAATTTTAAACACCCATAATATCTCCTTGGAACCTATAGGGTCGAGCTCCCCTCTCCTCACACACATATCTCACCTCATTTCTCACTTCTACACAGTTTTAGTCTCTCACCATAGCTCCCAAAGAAAAGAGAGGAAAAAGAGTACCAAAGAAAAGCAAAGAGAGAAAAAAAAAGAGTTGTGATTGAGAAACAAAGAAAATCCAAAATAGTGTGTGTTCTACATAAAGAATAAGTGGTTTGGAAAGTGTTTGATTTGAAAAATGGAAATAGTAGCACCTAGGAGTAGTTTATAGGTACTTCAATTTGTGAATTGTTTGTTAGGTTGTTTGGTCTTTGATTATCCTATCCATTTCTTTTGATTAAATCCCCCTTCCTTAAAACCCCATTACAACCTAAATAAAAGTTCTCTTAATTTGAAATTTTTGTGTGTGGAATTGTTGGAATAATTGGCTGAAGAGCAAGCCTACAGAAAATATGTGATCAATTAGATTTTTGAGTGCAAACATTAACCCTCTAAACATTTGAGTGCATTGAGTGATTTCTTGTGAGTTCGATGGTTAGAAACATATTAGTTTGAATACATCTCAATGCGTGTATTTGGTTTTACATACAGTATGTTTGGTTTATTAGATGTGCATTAATTTCATATTCTAATTGTGCCTAAAAAAAGTCAAATCCATTAGTCATGGTTTTTTTAGAGAAAATATTTACCATTCGGAACACTTACATATTTTTGTGTTTAGTCTTGTAAGTTTTTTGTACTTTGAGTCTAGCTTGGCTTACTTTCTTTTCTTATTTGTTTTCTTAGGGACAAGAAAAATCTAAGTGTGAGGTAGTTTATTAGGTCCATAATTATTATGCTCTAATTATGTTCCTAACTCCATGCTTATTGCTTGCCTTTTATTAATAAAATATTATTTTATTATGCTTCCTTGTTATGCTAGGAAATGAGGCATTAGCATGGAAACGCTGTAACAGATGGAATTTAATCACTTTTTAGAAAAGCCGAGTGCATTTCCGAGGTCCTAAGAGAAGATGGAGCCAAATGACGAAAAGTTATCGGCGGTCAACGGTCAACTACGGCCGGTCAACGGTTAAACTACGGTAAGTCATCACCGATCAATGGCAAGAGTCAAGTCAATTTGAGCCAAAGCCCAAGAGTCCAAGCCCACAAGGAAGATATTTTGAGAGATTGATGCATATGCAAGTCACATGACTTAGGGTGAGTCACACATTACGACCACCTAAAATCTTAAAGTTTAGGATCATGTCTAATCATCTTATTTGAAATTTTAAATACCCAAAATATCTCCTTGGAATCTATAGGGTAGAGATTTCCTCTCCTCCCACATATCTCCCCTTATTTCTCACTTCTACATAGTTCTAGTCTCTCCACATAGCTCCCAACCTTTCCCATATCCCTTGAGCTCTCTCCTCCACCTCAAACACCTTCTCCATCACCATCAAATCAGTCCCTTAAGGTGGAACTATCTTGTTTCCCTTAAGGTCCCCCTCTCTTTCCTCCTCCTCACTTGATTATACACCCTCATTTGTGCAATTAAACTTTTTCCCCTCTTATCTCACCTCTACCTCAAGTTGGACACATATGGGAGCCTAGAAGATGCAGCTTGAAGACTAAAGACCACTTAGCTTGCTTGGGAGTTCTTGGGTTATCTCTACATCTTTCTTTCTCTTCAATTATGTATCTAAACTTGTTTTATATTATGCTTAGTGAGTACTTACCTTTTGAAAGGCTAGGGCAATTTGATGTACATGCAACTATGTTTTGAGTTATGGAATTGAATTTGGTTTAGTGTACTGCATGTTGTGAATGGGTTTGATAGCTTGTGATGTGATTGTGGTATATTTGCATGTCTGGCCTTGATTCAATGTTTTCATATTCATGTATTAGCCATGACTAAGTTGAGATATGTTTAGGGAAACTAAAAATGAACCTAAGTGAACTAGTCACTCACCTAAGGAAGATAAGAATGTAAACATGACTTAGGTTGCATTTGAGAAGATGGGCTTAAGGTTTTTTTTTCATTGGGTTTGAGCATGGACCGAAGCCTTCTTGTAGTCCAAATGACTTAAGGAGCTTCGGTCAAGCTTACATTGACTCGAAGGGGGTTTGTAGCTAATCATCACTTCTTCTAATTCATTTTCTAAAAGATTTAGATTAGGAAAGTCATTAGAACCTACTTTCATGTCCTCTAATACAGACTCAGGAAGGAAAGCCATTCACATTAATCATAACACTACAAGAAAACAGCACTTAGACCACGGAAACGTAATTGTTCCGTGGTCCAAGTGACACTTGGACGACGGAGAAGTCTCCGTCGTCCAAGTCCCACCTGGACGACGGAGAATACCATATCCGTCATCCAGGTGATCACCTGGAGGACGAAGAAGACTCCGAGGTCCAGGTGATCACCTGGACGACGGAGAATACCGTCTCCGTCGTCCAGGTGGACACCTGGACCTCAGAGTCTTCTCCGTCCTCCAGGTGATCACCTGGACGACGGAGATGGTATTCTCCGTCGTCCAGGTGGACACCTGGACCTCGGAGTCTTCTCCGTCCTCTAGGTGATAACTTGGACGACGGAGATGGTATTCTCCGTCGTCCAGGTGATCACCTAGACAACGGACCGACACGCCGTGGTCTGAGTAACTTCCACTTAGACGACGTACCGACACCTTCGTCGTCTAAGTGAAGCATTACATAAGCCCGATGCCAAACTCTCTTCATTCCATCTGATCCTCGATCTCTTCATTCCATTCGAAGAAGAATTGAAGGAGAAGGGAGAAAGGAGAAGGCCGAGAAGGATCAGGATAAGGGATCTCCGCTGACTAGCTAGCTAGCTTAATTAACAAATATCGAGAAGGCCAGCAGGTACGTACGCAGTTAAAATTTGCTTAATTAATATATATATATTTAGTGAAAACGTACGTACATACATGCATGGATGTTAGCTATATATACAGATTAAATTACGTACGTACGTAATTGATGGATCGATATAGATCGAGTACGTATAATTAAGCGTAAATTAATGGACTAATATATATATATATATATGTAATAATTAATTAATTATAATATTTTGTAGCAGTATGGACAAGAGTTGGATGAAGTTGAAGAATAGATGTGATGTCCGGTATATGGATGGAATTAGCGAATTTGTGAATTTTGCGATAGAACATGGTCAGGGAAAGAAACGTTTCAGGTGTCCATGTCAGAAATGTCTTAATTGTCAGTATGCGGAGGTTAATGTTATGGTGCAACACCTGTACGAAAATGGTATAATGTGGAGTTACACTACATGGAGCGAGCATGGTGAAGCAGTAGAGTTCAGCGCAGCAGACTTCAGCTCAGGGTACAGTTACCATGATGCCTCATCCAGCGGGAGTGGTGCCGGACCCCCAGCTTGCAACCCAACTGCAGATTTGGTCCATGATGCATTTCCGGGATGTAGTCATGGTAGACACCAACACCAAGACGGAGGTTACAGTACCACTAATGAGCATGATGACACATTCCCCGATGCTAGCTTGGCCACTGACACCAGTGAGATGGATAAGTACAACCGGATGCTACTTGAAGCGCAGACCCCGGTGTTCCCTGGATGTCGAGAGAATGTGTTGCAATATGTGATGGAGCAAATGAAGATAAAAGTGAAGCACAAAATGTCAGTGAGTGCTTTTGACGAAATTCAGGAGCAAATATGTAAGTTGCTTCCTGATGATCACAATCTTCCTAAATCTCATTATAAGGTTAGAAATATCTTGAGCAGCCTCGGCCTAAAGTACAGGATAATTGACGCATGTCTGAATGATTGTGTGCTATTTTACAAAGAGTAAAGATTTGGACTATTGTCCCGTATGTGGCCAGTGCAGATTCCAGGTGAATAGAAAGAGTTCGAAAAAGAGAATTCCTGTGAAAGTTGTTCGATATTTTCCCTTGATTCCCAGATTGCAGCGCCTGTACATGTCTGTACACACAGCAGAGGCGATGCGATGGTATGCAGAAAAGCGAATAGATGACGATGTCCTGCGACACGCCGCGGATGGGGAGGGTTTCAAACATTTCGACAGAGAATTTGGAGACTTTGCTGCAGAGGTTAGAAATGTTAGACTCGGCCTATCTACAGACGGATTCAATCCTTGGGGAAGTAATAGCTCCGCCGTCAGCACTTGGCCAGTTATTCTGATGCCGTACAACTTGCCTCCGTGGATGTGCATGAACAAGGAATTTAATTTCCTTACTGTACTAATTCCAGGTCCTAAATCTCCAGGGAAGTGCTTAGATGTCTACCTCAGACTTTTGATCGACGAGCTGAAACTGTTGTGGGAAAATAGAGTCCCAACTTATGACAAATTCACTGACACGATGTTCACGATGAGGGCTGCCGTAATGTGGACGATCAGCGATTTTCCAGCGTATGGGATGTTGGCAGCCTGCAGGACAAAAGGATATAATGGATGTCCTATATGTTTGGACGACATGAACTCTAGTTGGCACGCGGGGAATGTGTGTTACTTGGGTCACTGTAGATGGCTTCCTCACGACCACCCGTGGCGACAGGATGAAGCTTATTTCGACGGGACGGTAGAGAACAATCCTAAACCCCGTAGTTGGTCGGGCGAAGAGATTTTAGAGAGGTTGAGCTATTTCGACTTTGGTGTGTTGAGCAATGACGTGGATGTAAAGAAATGCAATCCAATTCCTCCACATGATCTGAGCTATTGGGATCACAAGAGTATATTCTTTGAACTCCCTTACTGGTCGAAGTTGAAGCTGAGGAACAACTTGGACGCGATGCACATAGAAAAGAATGTGTGCGATAGCGTGGTGGGAACAATTCTCGGTATTAAGTTCAAGACTAAAGATACTCCCAAAGCACGCAAAGATTTGGAATCAATGAATCTACGTCGTCCCTTGTGGTTGAGGAGGGATAGGAAAGAAGTGTACAACAAGATGCCAGCTGCACCTTACACAGTGAAGCCGACGCTTAGACGTTCTGTATTTCACTGGTTTAAGGGCGTTCGTTATCCGGCTACGTATGCAGCTACTATAACTGGAGCAGTGAACGAGGTGCAACACAAGTTTGTTGGTCTAAAGACACATGACTATCACGCTATGCTGCAACGTCTGATTCCAGTGGTAATTCGACCATACTTGCTTCGTGACGTCGTAGAACCAATTGTGGCATTGTGCAGGTGGTGGCAGAGGTTATGCGCCAGAGAATTAAAGAAGTCAGATGTGGTGGAATTGCAACAACAAATTGTGCACATCATTTGCAAACTAGAGAGGATTTTTCCCCCTGCTTTCTTTGACATAATGATTCACCTAATGATCCACCTGCCCGAGCAGGTGCTCATTTCTGGTCCGGTCCAGTACACTTGGATATATCCTCAAGAAAGGTACGTACAACTAATTAATTATACAGGTTTTTCGATTCATAATTTGTTCCACTGGAGATTACTAGCTAGCTATATGTACTTATTCTTATTGTACGTTTGATTTTGTAGACAGCTTGGACAGTATAAGTCATTCGTCAAAAATAGGTCGGCCCCGGATGGCTCCATAGCAGAGACATACCTAATGCATGAGTGTGTTACTTACTGCAACAGGTACCTCAAAGATCCACCACCTCCCACTGCCTCCGATCGCAGTGCCCACATCAATCTTTCTGTCGTCACCAATGTCGTCCGACCGTTTAGAGGAGTATTAAAGGAATCGTTAACACGGGAAGAACTTATTGAGGCACATTGGGTAGTGTTGTGAGACTGTGACGAAGTTGAGCCGTACATGATGTCATACAGGGAGAGGCTTCAGGCGTTAAATCAAAACAAGAGTTCGGCGTGGATTGAGAAAATGGTTAAGAAGAAGTTTCCCGATTATTTCTTCCAATGGGTATGTACGTACGTCTCGGTATTTAATTAGTAATTTATATACGTACATATCGATCATGTTTGGAGAAAGTCCAAATTAAACCCTTATATTAATTTGCCCTTTTTCGCAGATGATTGATCTGCAAAAATCTGAAAACCACGGGGGTGGGTGGTCATGGCCAAAGCACTTGCTAGCAGGGAAGCCGGTTAAACACTATATTTATCCCGGATGTTTTGTGAACGGTGTAAAGTTCCATTCATTGGCCCGAGACGAAGGAAGAAGAACACAAAACAGTGGGGTAGCGGTTGGGAAAGACAATGATCTATATTACGGGGCTATTGTATATGTGGTTCAGCTATGTTACGGGAATGATGTCAATGTTTTCCTATTCAAGTGCATATGGTTCAAGCGTACAAAGGAAGACCTGGGACTATTATCAGTCGATACAAACTCTAGCTGGTATGAGGATGAGCCTTTCGCTCTCGCCACCTTAGTTCGGCAGGTGTTCTATCTGGACGATCCGAAAGCCGGTGAAGGGTGGAAAATAGTGAACCATATCTCTCATCGAGGAATATGGAATACAGAGACAAATGAAGGGACACCGGCGACGACTGAAGATGCTGCTGAACCAGAAAGAGACATTCCTGCCTATCAAGAGCCTAATATTTCTGTCATCCGCTCCGATATAATGGACCTGGTTCAAGATGGTGAACGGTTACCCATGCCTGATGGTTGTACAGATCTAACTGAAGATGAGATTATCGATGAGGTAGATGAAGAAGACGAACAGGAAGAGGACGCGGACGAGGACTCAGGTTATTCGTCGGACGATGTTGAGTACGATGACGAGGATGAGCCGTCGTCTAACGGGGATGAGGACGATGACGATTATGACAAAGAGTACGGTCATACGACGAGGATTATTAATTGGTAATTAATTATTGTAATTATTGTAATATATGATCGATGCATCATCGATCAAAAATTAATATAAATTAATATTATAAGGAGGAGAATGTATGTATGTACGTATATATATATATTAATTAATTAATTACACGCGTCCATGCTCGATCAGATATATCGGATCGACCGACGTACGTAAACTAAATTAAATTAATTAATTAATCCGAATTATATATCCTGGACAACGGAGAAATTAATTGCAGGTTGTCACCTTTTGGGTATTTTGGCTATCTCCCTAAATCCTCGACGTCCCTAAATCTAGCAAATCGGATCGATCGATCATTTTTTTTTCAAAATAATTGAACGGACACACAAATAACCCTGGACGACCTAAACTCTAAACCGTAAGGCCCTAACCCTTGAATTCAGGGTTTTTACACCTGGACGACGGAGATGGTCATTCTCCGTCGTCCAGGTACACACTAGGACGACGGAGGTGGTCATTCTCCGTTGTCCAAGTTCACAAACCCTAAACCCTAAACAGTAAGGCCCTAACCCCTGAATTCAGGGTCTATACACCTGAACGACGGATATGAGCTTTTCCGTCGTCCAGGTTAGTACCTGGACGACGGATAATATCATATCCGTCGTCCAGGTGATTACCTGGACGACGGAAAAGCTCATATCCGTCGTCCAGGTGTAGATATCGTAATTTTTTCTAAGACAACGACCATCTAGACCTTCTTCCAATGCATATTCTTTTCGTCAAGACTTTAGAGTAAACAATTCTTGGTGTGTGAGCTTCGACGGTTCGAAAATCGGAGTTGCGAAATGCCTTGTATCCACGTTTCCGATTTGTGAAATTGTCGGTTTTGCGGTTGACTGTGCCGATGAAACCCTTCCCGAACTTATTATTTTATGGTCCTTTGAAGACAATTATATATTATGTTACGACGAACATATCCAACGGTTGTTTTGTCCAAATTCAATTTCGTTAATACTCTGCTGCAAATGAGCCTCTACTCATGAACACTTAAGTCGTAAGGATTAGTCGATACTTAAAAACTTTCAAAACGAAAAATTATTCGTCGGTTCAAATTTAACTGTTCATATATACAATGCGTTCATCGATATTGGACGAATATTTCACTCGAATGACAGATCACTAAATTCCTAGCGAATTAATTTTAAAAAAATTTTTAACGTAAATTGAACCTGGACAACGGAGAATGACGTTTTCCGTCTTCCAGGTGAACACCTGGATGACGGAGAATTACAAGATCCGTCGTCCAGGTTCAATTTACCATGGCGGTTCAATTTATTTTTTATTTTTTTTTTCAATGAAAAATTCACTTGGACGACGGAGATGTAGTTTTCCGTTGTCCAGGTGAACACCTGGACGACGGAGAACGTCATTCTCCGTCGTCCAAGTCGAAAATCATGGCGGTTCGATTTACCGCCTCAATTTTTGGCGCCGCTTGAATTTCCACTTAGACGACGGAGAATCAATTCTCCGTCGTCTAAGTCCAAATTTATGGCGGGTGAAACGTCCCGCCCATTAATTACGCGCCGCTTCGAAATTTTTTAACTCCTCACTTAGACGACGGAAAACACTGTTTCCATCGTCCAAGTGCACTTAGACGACGGAAAATAGTGCTCCGTCGTCTAAGTGAAACTCTATATATAGGACTGCTCACCCCCTCCTTTTCTCATTCCATCTCCTCTCCTCTCCTCCTCTCCTCTCCTCTCCTCTCCTCCGGCGATCCTCCTCTGGTGACGCTCCGACGACCAAATTTCCGGCGTGGTTCCCCCTCTCCGACGACTCTACTCTTCCGATATTCCGGCGAAATTCCGACGAGGTAATAATTCTATTTTTTAACTCTTTAACATTTTTTTTATTTTATTAATTATTTAATTTCTAAATAGTTTTAATTTATTAGTTTTAAATAATAAATAAATGTAATTATAATAATTATTTTGTTGTTATTATTATTATTTAGTAATCATTATTAGTTGTTAATTATTTGGTAATGAATAATTATTAGTTAAAATTAAATAATAGTAATAATAATAATTGTTAATAATAATTAATTATATTGGTAAATGAATAATTATTATTAAATGCATGATAAATAATAATTCATTACTGTAATTATTTATTGTTTTAATTAATTGATAATTACGTGTATTTTCTAGTAAATTGCATGGTAGTACGTCTTCGATTTAAATTTAGTACATAGGCTTGGTTTATTAAGTCGCACTCTTTGGAATAGATGGCGCCTCTTTTCCTAGCTTATCTCCTTAACCCCTTGTGATGTGTGGATTTCATCACCGCACACCATAACCTAATTGAAGTTATAGACACGAGGTTGAGGGCGGAGTTTGCAAAGGACTTGAGGGAGTGTAAATTTTCAAAAAATTGGCCGAATGTCGGACATGGTGTCTAGAAACGGGTTATGACTGGTGACAGGTTTTGGATCTAAGAAAGACGACACTAATAGGTGTTTTGTCGAAATTAGTCCTGCCTCTCGCGTTATCTCTATCCCTAACTGGCCATGTTTTTCGATTTAACCAAGGCTGATTAATTGAAAATTTACATTTTATCGCGCGGGTCGCACGTCCATTGAACGACCGAAAAAGCCAAGCTAGTGTACTTTATTTAAATCTTAACCGTACTTAATTAACGTAAATTTTGCACTTGTAATTATTATGGTAAGTAGGTATTTTAACAACGTCCTCCTAGGTTGAAATGGCTCCATCCGGCAAGAAGAAAGCGCAACAGGAGGCAGAAGATGCCATGCTCCGAATGTTGGTGGACCAAGTCGGTTAGGTTCAACAGGAGGGCAACGACGCCCTCAATCCGGACCCTTCATCTGGTTCGGAGGTGGCGCCTCTTGGGGAAATTCTGTCTGCCCCATTTATCTCCGGCGGTGATGACGTCGACCCTTTTTCAACTCCGACGCCCGGTACCGGTTCAACGGCAAGTACTCAGGCGTCCTCGACCGCTGAATCAATCATGTACATCGCCCGCCGTAAGCAAAGGAGGGCCCCCACTGACCCGGAACCGAAAAGGACTCGGGGTCTCGTTAAAGGGGGCAAAGCGGAGAAAATTTGCAAGGCGACCGGGAAAAAGATCGACTTGCCCTATGACGAATTCACCGGTGGCTCTCCCACAGCTCAGCTAGCAAGTCTCTCGGCGCATAGCATAGGGTCAATCGTCCGTAGCCGAGTTCGTCTCACTGCCCCTACTTGGAAGGAAGCGCCGAATAATGAGAAGGCGAAAGTCTTTAAAGATCTTTCGGTACGTAATACGTCCAATTTAGTTATTATATAATATTGTTAATATTAGTTATAATTTCATAATATATACGATTATAATTTTCTATTTATTTTTGATAGGAACAATTTGCGGTGGATCCGACACCGGCGATGTTGAGGCATATCAACCAAACCGCCAACTCCATCTACAAAGATTGGAAGTACAGGCTCCATCAGTACTTCCAAACTTACGGTCCCTCGCCTCCCCCCGTAGAGCTGCGTGGGGATAGAGAAGATGAGTGGGAGTGGTTGTGTAACCACTTTGCCGATGACTCCTTTAAGGTGTTAATTTACTTTTTTTATTTCAATTAAGATAATTGAATTATTTAAATTTTAGTTATTAATTTTTTAATGATTTAATTATGTTCTGTAACAGAAATTCTCCGGTGTCAACAAAGCCAACCGGGGGAAGAAGGACAAACACCATACTACCGGCGCCAAGCAGTTCATTCAAATAGCCAAGGAGCACAAGGATAAGGGCTCCAAACACCCTTATCTTGATGCAAGCATAAGAGCGTACGTGACGCCTGGGCTCGATAATGAAGCCAGTCAATGCGGCGTAAGTGATATATATATATATATATGTGCTTTTAATTATAGTAATTATTATTTAAATATTATTTTATTATAATAAATTAATTATGTGCTTGTAGGCAAGGGTGATAGAGCGTGCGCAGGAAGAGTTGGCTAACACTCAGCTTGCGTTCCCAGATGTGCCGGTGGAAGACCTGCCTCCTCTATCCTTAGAGAGCCAAATTGCAATCACGGATGAGGTCTACGGTCGTAGAGCTAGCAAGAAGGTTAGGCACTTCAGGCCTAAGGTGGTACGAGATTTGTCGACGACCTCCGACTCATCATCTAAGGGAGGTTCGGGCCAGCGGAGAAGGACTACAGCTGCGGCCGTCGAAGCAGCCATTCAAGAGGCTCGACTGGCACGAGAGGAGAATCAATCCATGCGGCAAAGACTTGACGAACAACAAGCACAAATAGCCCAACTCATCGCCCTCATGCAACAAAATCGAGAAGTATGTCAACCTCCTCCGAACCCACACCCCGATGACAACGACCCGGCTGGAGGCGGAGGACTCGGCGGCGCATCTGCTCCTCCAGTGTATTAGCTAGCTAGTAGTTTATTATCTCGTTTCTTTCCGCATTCCGAACAATATTTTAATTTTTATTTTATGGGTTTTTTCGATTATTCATGTATGTACAAATTAATTTTAATTATTTAATAATTAAGTAATATTCAAAATTTAGTTTATTTAATTAATTTTAGCATTTTTCATTATTTAAATTCAATTAATAATAAATTAAATTAATAATATTTAATTACAATTTATTTTATTTTTAAATTAAAAAGTCACTTGGACGACGGAGATGTAGTTCTCCGTCGTCCAGGTGTTTACCTGGGCCACGGAGAACGTATCATTCTCCGTGGCCCAGGTAGTCACTTGGACGACGGAGAACTAACTCTCCGTCGTCCAAGTCACTACCTAGGCCACGGAGAACGTATCATTCTCCGTGGCCCAGGTAGTCACTTGGACGACGGAGATGTAGTTCTCCGTCGTCCAGGTGTTTACCTGGGCCTCGGAGAACGTCCGCGGTCCAAGTGAACTTGGACGACGGAGAGATTATTCTCCGTCGTCTAAGTGCTTGGACGACAGCACTTGGAGCACGGACCTTGGACGACGGAGATTGCGTCGTCTAAGTACCTAGACGACGGAAAACGTCACTTAGACGACGGAAATGCTCCGTGGTCTAAGTCCGTTTTTCTTGTAGTGTAAGTGAACACATATTGAACTCATTAGGCATGTGGTATGATTAGGATACGATTCGTAATTGAGTTACATTCTTGTTTCGGTTTGTTTGATATTTGAATGTTAGACCGAAACACTTCTAGTGCCTTAATGGCCTAGGAGATTCGGTTTACAACCAATGGTGACTTGAAAGGATCACGAATTGGACAAGCACGTGTAAATCGGACTAAACTCATAACTTGGATATTGTTAGTACATTGAGTTGGCTAGTGGCGACATCTCTAACCGACTAAACATTTACATTTTGTTTTGCTCTTACTTTATGTTTTCACGCAATTTAGTTAGTAGTAAATAATCAATCAACATTTCGTTTAACCACTCATTGTAGTTCAACCATCCCTTGAAATTCTAAGTCTCCAAAGGACTTAATTATGTGAGATACACTTCCACATCTTGCTTTAGTTTTAGTGTAATGTCTTGTGTCTAGTTAATCTATTATTTAAAGGTTTTAATCGAGTCAAGCTAAGGAATTTAAGTTGTCAATTCTCGTAGGTTCGACACTCGACTTCCTTACAAATATTATAACTTGACCCTTTATACTTGCATGTAAGAGAAATTCACTTAGCTTTAGACTAATCAATAGTCAAAAGATTAAGGAGATAAATCTCTTGAACACATCTCGCACCTGACCACAAGCTCGAGACCATTCTCTCTCTCTCTCTCTCTCTCTCTCTCTCTCTCTCTCTCTCTCTCTCAATTTTCGTTGTTCAATTTCAAGTTTTGTTTTTCATTGTAAATTAGAGTTAAAATTGGATGGGAAGAAGATTGAAATTATTATTATTGTGTGGTTTGAATTGCATTTTGGTTTGGCTTGGTTTTGGAATTCGGTTTATTTAGTGTGACTTTGATTGAATGAATCGTATTGGTTTTAGTCTTGTTCATTGTGAATGGATTGTGCTAAGTAAAAGTTGGACCTGTTTGAGATATTTGCTTCTGGATTTAATCAGTGTTGATTTGAAATCTGAATTTTTTTGTTATTTTTGTGTGCAGAGGAGATTGTGAAGCTGTTTCCGAATATTTTCGATCAGCCTTCAGTACAGCTAATGGAGAGTGGTTTGAGTATTACCAGACCATAATTGGTGTCATATTATCCGGAGGACAATCACTTGGAGGTCACTGGTTAGTCTCTATTGGATTATAGAAGAAACTGTGAATTGGTCTATATTGGAGACATTATACTTTATTGAGTTACCTGAGAGTAGAATATCACTAATTTGAAGTAAGTTTACTAATCCTTCTGTCAGTGGATGTATAAGGTAAGAGGTCCTTCTATTTCATAAGTTATTGGAGTGAAAGTTTAGATGTTTTAATACCCTTAAAGGCTTCAGGCCTTTAGCTTTGTATTGGTTTTTTTCTAAGATGGTCTAACTGCTCATGCTCTAAAGCTTGGGGACATTGAATTCTGAACATTGAATTATTCAATAAAAGTTCATTCTCTAAATTCAAATATTTATGTCAAATATTTCAGGTAACTTTAGTGGCATTGGCATGGAGATAGCACATGTTCTTGCATTGCAAAATGCTCATGTGGTCATGGTAGTGAGGAACACGGATTGTGTCATTCAAACATTTCTGTTTTGCTTAATACCGTAGGAAACAGTATGAAGAAAGGGCAGTAACCTTGGCATTGAATCCCCCTAAGCTTAAGGCACTTACCAATAGACTAAAGACAGTCTGAATGATTCAAGTGAGGAAAATTATAGGCTCTTAATCAGCCACACCTTAACTGTGGGAATTAGTTGTTGTGCTTGTAGCTTGTAGCTTGCTAGTTCTTGTGGGCTTTACTCTGTTATAATTACAGTTTGTGTATAAATAATCAAACATTTGTAAGCACAATATTGAAATTAATGTTAATTGAGAAAAATTGTGATTTTATTGTTTATTTGGTGAAAATAAACCACAGTAAGTAGAAACAATAATAAAAAAGCTTGAGATTAGAACTAAACTTATATGACGCACAAAAATATATGCAAGACGGATGTCTGAGAATGAATCAGATGATGCATCATATGAGAGAACGAGTGACGTCTAAAATGGATCCAGATGGCACTCACTTTGACAAAGTGACCGAGGTCACAAGGGACTTTACATGACAGTCGACTATTATCTAACTACATGTCATCAGACACAAGAATGTGCACGCATGTTGGCATCAATTAGCAACATGAATGTCATCCATCGTCTGAATAATATGTTTGTCATCCTTATGATTGGTATATGACAGTCATTTTCACATTTTTCGCATCATCTGAAGCCATTTCAACAATTGACGCTGCGATATATGACGGTTAGAACACATGTCAGATGACATTGAAATACCATCGCCTGAAGCGTTTTTTGTACTAGTGAGGTATCACTAAAAAAATATTACAACATGGTGCTACATGAGAAATTTTGAAAATATCCACATCTGAGTCACCAAAATAATTTTTAGCCTCTGCTTTGATAATTTTTGAAAGAAGGTGTCTATTCACACCTGGAAAATTAATATCTAGACCTCCTATCTTTTTTTCAATCATCGTTGACTTTTTCAATTGTTAGTAAAAGACAATTAAAGACAAATGAAAAAAAAGTCTTATAATATTTTGATCGATGAAGAGTGATACAAAAGAATATATGATGATCATATCTTAATACAATTCTTAATAAATTCTTGCAAAGAAGTTTAAATGGAGCTCAACCGATTTCAAAACGTACATATTTTTTTTCTCGCAAAACCATATATTCATCCTTATAAACCTCCTCCACATACGAATGCAAATGTTAATTCTTAAACACAATATATATATATATATAAATACCCAAATCACCTAAAATTTATAGAATTTCATAATCAAATCCAAATCCAAATCCAGCAGTAATATCAATTTATAGTTCTACACGTTATCAAATTGTTAAGGTTCACATTACTTTTTTACCTCTACAAATTCATTTGAGAGAGAGAGAGAGAGAGAGAGAGAGAGAGAGGTAGAATTGGTTAGGATGTAAACAATGTAAAGCTAGAGAAGGATATTTTGGTAAAAGGGAGAAGGTGTAGTTAGCAATATTAGTGTTAAAAAATAAACTAGAGATATAATTAGTATGGGAGATACATATATCGATTTTGGAAGAGTAAATGGGTGCACCCTTGTTGAAAAGTAATCATATAAAAGGAGAAAAAGTCTCTTATACTATCATTTGATCAACCTTTCACAATTTCTAGTTAGGAAAAATGGCTAGAATAATCACTCAATTTTGTCACAATCGACAGTTTGGTCACTAAACCTTTAAAAATATTAAAATGGTCACTGAACTTTAATTATGTCTACTGATTTGGTCGCTTTTTCTATTTTAAAAATTAAAAATTGTCACGTTCTTTCATTATAGCGAAAGCTTTTTAGGAAAAAATAATGTAGCATAAGCTGGAGAAGTGTGAAGACTGGTCATGAAAAAGAAGAATTGACGTCTGAAATGAACGTAATGACCAAATTGATATGTGAGATAATAATTCAATGACCATTTTTATATTTTTGAAAGTTTAGCGACTAAATTAATTTTGTGATCATTCTAACTATTTTTCTTTCTAGCTATACCTCCATGGCTCCACGACAGTGGCGAAAAAAAATCAAGGAGCAACGGAGCATCCACGACACTGCACTTATTTCCTTTTATTTGATCTGTTTTGTTTATGTGTATATACACAAGAGTAGATGTAGTATGTTAGAGAGTGAGACTTAAGTCCCACCCAAATTTTTAAGAGGAAAAAAATGCTTACATACATGCTAACTAGAAGAAAAAAATATAATCTACAAAAGTCTAACTAAAAATCTAGCTCAAACCTTTGTTTTCTTGCTATATTGTTTCTTTCCTCAAAATCGTAACATTGCCCGCAACCAAACCTTGATCTCTTTATTCTCTTCATTATTTGCCTTCGTGAAATCTATGTGATTTGTCTAATAAATTTTTATTTTCCTTTACCTAAATTATGAATATCTAGTTCAATTATAGTCAATTATAGTCAATCGGTGAAATTGAGGCAGGACTTTAGTTTGAAAGTTAGTACTTGCAAGCAAGGCTAAATTCGATGACGTTTCTGTTATTGAGTCTTTGTTTCTCGTGGACTAGTTTTTTTTATGGATATCTAGGCTTAGTTTCTTGTATTTTCTGATTGTTCATGTGTTTTTAGGTGATTATTTGCTACAGCCTGCAATTCTGCAAGTATAAATTAATCAAATTTTCTCGTCTAGTTTTTTGGGTTTCATCTAAATTTTTTTATAGTTTATGTTTTATATAATTCGAGTCTCCGATAGATAAGGTGTAAGGTTTACTAAACCCTATGTTTTAGGTTTTTTTCAATCTATAAATTGATCACACCACTAAATTTTCATTCTAAAGTAGAAAATTTAAGTCCCACCAAAATAAAACTTACTTACCACCTATGACCAATGCTCTTCAATTTGTTAAAAGGTAAAGTTAGATACGGTTTATCACGATCTCACCTTTTAAGAAAATTTCATTCTGAAATTTCGTATATGTTAGTAAAGAAAATGTGAGGGTATTGCTACCGCATCAGTTCCCTAAGTTTTCAAGTATCCTTCGTCAACTCAGTGGTTTCATCACAACATTTAGACCAAATGGATAACTTTGTTCTGCATAACTTATTATTCTCACTCGGTAGCTGGTTGTTCCTGTAGAATATACGAAAAATTGGCTAGGTACTTATGAAGTACTGATACACAGAAAACTTTATGTATTTGAAACCACTCAGGTGGCCGTTGCAATCAATAAGCCATTGGCCACACGTGCTCTAAGATAGTATATAACTCGATAACTCGAGCCAAGTGGTATATAACGTGTGGCCAAGCCATTGGCCTACTGCTCCTTTTCCTTTGGGTGCACTAACATTCTTTGATATAAATGACCACGAATTAATTCCAATACGTGAACTCTCAAATCATACGGTCTATAAAAGCGAATGATCCAATAGTCAGTTCTAACATGGTATGAAACTCTAAATTGACTTTAATGTGACCTTTACGCAATTGTTAAAATATTTACACTCTACCTGCCCGTTCAGCAATCCTTAGCATCTAGTATGTCTCAAGTAAACAACACTTCACATCTAGTAGTTAGTGAAGAATACTTTATGTTCATGCCTAGTGGTTCTCACCTACATCCTCCAGCTCCATGAAAGTATCATGCTTCCCATTTCGAAAGGGAGACTTTCCATTTTGGGCCATTGACCCGTTGATCTAGTTCTGGCGACGAAAATTGTCGTTGAACTTGGCGCTGACAATATTTCGTTGTCCAGCCACCATACCATTTTCGGTGAAATATTTAAAATGAGTGAAATAAAATACACCAAAATGGTTCCATACATATATTTGGATCAATAACATGCACAAGAAGCTCTTTTTTAAGGAAAACACGTTTCGGTCGCCGAAATCTCATTTTATAAATCAGATCTCTTTGTTTTGTCTGTTTAAATTTGTTCATTAACTTTTTAAGAAATGGGTGAGGTAAAACACACCAATTTGGTTTCATACAACTATTTGGATAAATTACGTACACAAGAACCTATTTGTTAAGCAAAACACGTTTCGGTCACCGAAATCTTATTTTACCAATCGGCTCTCTCTATTTAGTCAGTTAAGAATTTTTAGGTAATTTATTGAGAAATGAGTGAGACAAAATGTATCAAAATTGTTTCCCACATTTATTTAAATCAATTACATACTGAATAACCTCTTTGTAAAGCAAAACTCGTTTTGATCGCCGAAATCTTATTTTATCAATCAGAATTCTCTCTTAAGACTGCTTTTACTATTTTTGGGAGAGTACTGAGAAATGAGTGAAATAAAATTCACCAAAATGGTTCTCTTCATATATTTAGGCAAATTACATGTCGAAGAATCTCTTTGAGAAGCAAAACATGTTTCGGTCGCCGAAATCTCATTTTATCAATCGAATCTCTCTTTTTTGTCTGTTTAGAATTTTTCGGTAAATTATTGAGAAATGAGTGAGATGATTTGCTCCAAATATATTTGAATCAATTGCATACCCAAAAACCTCTTTGTGAAGCAAAACTGGTTTGGTTGATCGTATCTCATTTTATTAGTAGAAATTCTCTCTTTAGATTGCTCTTACTGTTTTGGGAGAGTATTGAGCAACGAATGAGATAAAAATCACCAAAATCTTTCCTCAAATATATTTGGACCAATTACATGCCTAATAATCTCACTGTGAAGTAAAACACATTTTGGTCGCCAAAATCTCATTTTATCAATCATATCACTCTATTTAGTCGACTTTTTGGGTACAGTATGAAGAAATGAATGAGAAAAATTGCACCAAAATGATTCCTTACATATATTTGAATCAATTACATGCCCAAAAACCTCTTTGTGAAGCCAAACTTGTTTGCTTGCTGGAATCTCATTTTCTCATTCAGAATTCTCTCTTTAGATTGCTCTTACGATTTTTGGGAAAGTAATCAAAAAATAGTGAGATAAAATACACCAAAATGGTTTTCCACATATATTTGGGCCAATTACATGCCGAAGAATCTCTTTGTGAAGCAATACACGTTTCCATCACCGAAATCTCATTTTATCAATCAGATCTCTTTGTTTAGTCTGTTTAGAATTTTTCGGTAAATTATTGATAAATGAATGAGACAAAATTCACCAAAATATACCCAAAATATATTTTGAGCAATTACATGCTGAAGAACCCCTTTATAAAGCAAACCTCGTTTCCATCGACGAAATCTTATTTTATCAATCGGATCTTTTTGTGCAGAATGTTTAGACATTTTCGGTGATTTTCTGAGAAATAATTTAGATAAAATATAAAAAAATGATTCCATACATATATTTGGATTAATTACATGTTCAAAAACAAATACGTGAAGCAAAACCCGATTCGATTCCCGAAATCTTATTTTATGAATCGGATTTCTCTAATTAGTATATTTGAAAATAGTTTTCAAAAATAAATGAGATAAAATGAACATAAATGGTTCCCCACAGGGATATTTCCTATTGTGAAATCTGTTGGCAAGGTTGTTCAGTCGAAGTTGCCACTTGGGAGTTGAACTGTATGCAGAGGCAGTGTTTCTACTTTTCAGTTGGCAGACTTGGAAATTTCGAGGTCGAAATTTTTTTAAGGGGAGTAGATTTGTGACGACCCGGAACAGAATCAGTAGTGTAATCAGCTTAATTCATGAGGTTACGCGTAATTGTAGATTTCCGATAATTGATTGAGTCGTCGGCTTTGATCACGACTTAATTATTGGCCGAGAATTTGAGTTGAGTCTCTTCTCGAGAGTTGTTGTACGCGTGATTTCGAGTTCGTGGGCGGTTCCGGATTATTATTTGGACGATCGAGGAATATAATATCAATATTTGAAATTTCGGAATACTGTCGAGTTTATCCGTTTGTGTTTGAGTCTATCCGAATTGTGATCGTGATCCGTTTTGGACCGTTGATCGACCCGAAGCGTAAATGGAATGGTTATCGACTTGATTTGCGAGTTTCGCGATTTGTTGTGATTTCGACGTAATCTGTTAATATGGCGGCTTCATTAGCGACTAAATTATCGGGCGAGAATTTGATTTGGAATCCTTCGTGGAAGTTGTAGAGAATTTTATTTCGAGCTCGTGGGAACTTCCGGATAATTTTTTCGAGTTACGAGGAATAAGTTATGAATATTTTCGGGCGCCGAATATTGTCGTATTTATCCGTTTGGGGTTCGATACGCGTACGATATAAATACGGGAAAATACTTGCCGTTTTTGGAAACCTGCCATATTGGGAAATTGGGCCTTGACCCGCGTTGACCACGGGTCAAGGTGGGCGACCCGTTTTACCCCAAAACTGCCGTTTGGTTTTCACAGTTTTTGGACCCTTTTCCGGCCACGATTGGCCGGGGTCTCTTCATGAGAAATGTTGGGCTCGTGCTCCTCTTTGGATTGGTAGGTGGATTGTCCCGTGGGGTGGCCGGAGGAGGGAGAATCGAATCGGTGAAGTTTGTGAGTTTTCCAGCGAGTTTTGTTCGATTCGGGTGACGGCGTGGAGGCCAAGTTGGTGGCTCCTCTTTGAGGGGTTTTGTTAGCCATGAGGAGAGGAAGCTATTGCAAGTGGTCTTGAGGGTTTCCGTGGCCGGAGGAGAGAGATCCGTCAATTTGAAATTCCAGTAAGGGTTTGGAATTTTGAGTTGATTTTTGGAGGTTTTCCGGTCAAAATTGGCCTTAACTTATAACTGGAAAGTTGTTGGAATCGTCGAGATCTTCAAAACCATGTGTAGCATGACATTTTCTGGGCATATCTGAAATTCCGGCGGCCGGAGGCAGCGGCGACGGCGACTTTTCGCCCGACGTGTTTTTCGACGAGTTATATGTCGTTTCATTCGGAATCGCGCCCCGATCGCAGTGGTGAGGTTTGTTTTTCGAATTGAGCATCGGAAATTATAGCGAGGCTTTGTGGTGTGATTATCGGATTTTCACGATTTCGTTGTTATTGGATTATACGTTTCCGGGAACGGTTGTTTCTCGTGATTTGATTTGAGGTGTCGAGTTATGATTTTGAGAAATGGATTTTATGATTATTCAGGGGTTCGTGATCGTTCGTTTGGCGAGAGATTTTCCGCCGGATCACGGGATTAACGTGAATTGTGTTACGCTCACCTGTGAGTGGGCATGTTTATATTTTCACAGTTGTTGCGAGTTCGTGATTTTTCGTGATTTTCCGTATTTACTTTATACGATGTTGAGATATATGTTATTTTCGGAGGTATTATTTTATATTTATTGGTGATGGCATTACTGCATCGATGCTTCGGCTGCTGGGCTGATCACCGGTAGTCCGCCATAGTTGAGAGATTCCTCTGGACCAGAGTAGAGAGATTCCTCTGGGCAGGGTTGAGAGATTCCCATGTATGCCGCCGGGGTTGAGAGATTCCCCTGGCCTATCACCGTCGGGTTTGAGCGATTCACCTGACCGTTGGGCTTGAGAGATTCGTCTGGCAACCTCCATATATACTTTCCGAACTCGCATTGTTTTACATTGATTATGTATATAAACTGGTGAAAGGCATATGTTTATTTTCGTCCACTCACTCTAACGTTTTTATTTGCCTTTCCTCTGGGCTTTTCGGTTTCCGTGCCTAGTTTGCAGTTCGGACTCTAGTGTCGCACATCGTGGTCGGAGGCATAGTGTTCGAGCTACCTTGTTTCTTCCAGTAGGTTTCTTGTTCTGCCTGCTGTGATATATTTATATAATTATACACTAGAGGTCGCTCTGAACATTCTGATGTTATATTTTCATACGATTTTCCCTGGATTTCTGTAAAGTATAGTTTTTATGTATCACTTTACATTATTGTTATGATATTGAGAAATCCGGATGGGATTGGTGCCCACGGTTTGATTTTTGTGGCATAGGATGAAGTGTTATTTTCCGGGTCCAGGTAATGGCAATTCCGCCTTAGTAGCGTTACTCTGCCGAAATTTTTATGGTTTTTGTTGGTTCATGTTTTCAGAAAAGGTTTGATTCCGGTTTAGGAAACTAAATCGGGGTTGGGTCCTTTCACCATATATATTTGGACCAATTACTTGCCCAGGAATTCTTTGTGAGGTAAAACTCGTTTCGGTCGCCGAAATCTCATTTTATCAATCAGATCTCTATGTTTAGAATGTTTTGACTTTTTTGGATATCGGAATCTCATTTTATCCACCAGAATTCTCTTTGTAGGCTGCTCTTCACCGATTTGGAGAGTGTTGAGAAATGAAAGAGACAAAATTCACCAAAACGCTCCCCACATATATTTGTATCAATTACATGTCGAACCTCTTTGTAATGCAAAACTCGTTTCTCTTGCCGAAATCTTATTTTATCAATTAGATCATTTTGTTTAGAATGTTTAGACATTTTCGGTAAAATTTTGAGATATGAGTGAAATAAAATACACCAAAATGGTTCCATACATATATTTGGATCAATAACATGCACAAGAACCTCTTTTGGAAGGAAAACACATTTCGGTCGCCAAAATCTCATTTTATCAATCATATCTCTCTGTTTTGTCTGTTTAAATTTGTTCATTAATTTTTTAAGGAATGAGTGAGGTAAAATACACCAATTTGGTTTCATACATATATTTGGATAAATTACATGCGCAAGAAACTCTTTGTGAATCAAAACACGTTTCGGTCACCGAAATCTCATTATATCAATCGGCTCTCTCTGTTTAGTCGGTTAAGACTATCTCGGTAAGTTATTGAGAAATGAGTAAGACAAAATGTATCAAAATTGTTTACCACATTTATTTAGATCAATTACATACCGAATAACCTCTTTGTGAAGCGAAACTCATTTTGATCGCCGAAATCTTATTTTATCAATCAGAATTCTCTCCTTAGACTGCTCTTACTATTTTTGGGAGAGTAGTTAGAAATGTGTGAGATAAAATTTACCAAAATAGTTCTCTTCATATATTTAGGTAAATTACATGTCGAAGAATCTCTTTGTGAAGCAAAACATGTTTCGGTTGCCGAAATCTAATTTTTTTTTCAATCGAATCTCTCTTTTTTGTCTGTTTAGAATTTTTCGGTAAATTATTGAGAAATGAGTGAGATAAATTGCTCCAAAATGATTTCCCACATATATTTCAATCAATTACATGTCCAAAAACCTCTTTGTGAAGCAAAACTGGTTTGGTTGATGGAATCTCATTTTATTAATCGAAATTCTCTCTTTAGATTGGTCTTACTACTTTGGGAGAGTAGTGAGAAATGAATGTGATAAAAATCACCAAAGTCTTTCCTCAGATATATTTGGACCAATTACATGCCTAATAATCTCTCTTTGAAGCAAAACAAGTTTTGGTCGCCGAAATCTCATTTTATCAATCATATCTCTCTGTTTAGTTGACTTTTTCGGTACAGTATTAAGAAATGAATGATAAAATTTGCATCAAAATGATTCCCTACATATATTAGAATCAATTACATGCCCAAAAACCTCTTTGTGAAGCCAAACTTGTTTGTTTGCTGGAATCTCATTTTATCAATCATAATTCTTTCTTTAAACTGCTCTTACTATTTTTGGGAGAGTATTAAGAAATGAGTGAGATATATTTGGGCGAATTACATGCTGAAGGATATCTTTATGAAGCAATACACGTTTTCCTCACCGAAATCTCATTTTATCAATCAGATATCTTTGTTCAGTCTGTTTAGAATTTTTCGATAAATTATTGATAAATGAATGAGAAAAATTTACTAAAATATTCCCAACATATATTTTGAAAAATTACATGCAAACGAATCATTTTTATAAAGTAAAACTCGTTTCCGTAGAAGAAATCTTATTTTATTAATCGAATCTTTTTATGCAGAATGTTTAGACATTTTCAGTGAATTTTTGGAGAAATAAGTTAGATAAAATGTACAAAAATGATTCCATACATATATTTGGATCAATTACATGTTAAAAAACCAATACGTGAAGCAAACCTCGATTCGATTCTCAAAATCATATTTTATTAATCGGATTTCTCTAATTAGTATATTTGAAGATAGTTATCAGAAATGATTGAGGTAAAATGAACAAAAATGGTTCCCAATATATATTTGGACCAATTACTTGCCTAGGAATCCTTTGTGAAGTAAAACTCGTTTTGGTCGCCAAAATCTCATTTTATCAATCATATCTCTATGTTTAGAATGTTTTGACTTTTTCAGTTACCGAAATCCCATTTTATCAATCAGAACTCTCTCTTTAGACTGCTCTTCACCTATTGGGAAAGTTTTGAGAAATGAATGTGACAAAATTCACCAAAACGTTCTCCACATATATTTGTACCAATTACATGCCGAAGAACCTCTTTGTAAAGCAAAACTCGTTTCACTCGCCGAAAGCTTATTTTATCAATCAGATAATTTTGTTTAGAATGTTTAGACTTTTTCGGTAAAGTTTTGAGAAATGAGTGAAATAAAATACAACAAAATGATTTCATACATATATTTGGATCAATAACATGCACAAGAACCTCTTTTTGAAGGAAAACATGTTTCGGTCGCAGAAATCTCATTTTATCAATCAAATCTCTCTGTTTTATCTGTTTAAAGTTGTTTGGTAAAATTTTAAGAAATGATTGAGGTAAAATACACCAATTTGGTTTTATACATATATTTGGATAAATTACATATGCAAGAACCACTTTGTGAAGCTAAACACGTTTCGGTCACCGAAATCTCATTATATCAATCGGCTCTCTCTGTTTTGTCAGTTAAGACTATTTCGGTAAGTTATTGAGAAATGAGTGAGACAAAATTGAAAGGACCCAACCCCGATTTAGTTACCTAAACCGGAATCGAACCCCTTCTGAAAACGTGAACCAACAAAAACCATTAAAATTTCGGCAGAGTAACGCTACTAACGCGGAATTGCATTAACCTGCACCCTGAAAATAACACTTCATCCTATGCCACAAAAGCCAAACCGTGGGCACTAATCCCATCCGGATTTCTCAATATCATATCATAATCAATAAATAGTAAACATACTGTAATATATAATATATCCGAGAAAATCCGTATAAAACATGTATCAGAATGTATCAGAGCGACCTCTAGTGTAAATATATACAATATATACATCAGTAGGTGAAACAAGAACCTACTGGAAAACACAGGTAGCTCGGATCACTAGCCTCCAACTACGACGTGAAACACCAGAACCTGAACTGCAAACTGGGCACGGAAACCGAAAAGCCCAGGGGAAAGACATGAAAACCGTTAGAGTGAGTGGACGAAAATAAATGTCTTTCACCGTATAATATATATGTTATAAAAGCATATGCGAGTCAAATGCATGAAAATCAAATGGTACGTGAGGAGACGATGACTCCAACCCACGTACAGCGCATGCATCATAATACCGCGGTGTCACTCATGGACTCACACGCGATAGCACAGTCTTAATCACGGGATCCCAGACCCACATGTGATTCCTAGCTAGAAAGGCCTCGGGTCAGGATATCTGTCTCCCCCGGAGCGTACTCGGGGATCAGCCGAGAAGCCAATGTGTATCGATACAACCCTGATAACTGAGACTGTACTCTGTGTAAACCAAATCATAAATCCTTTCCATGCACATGCAATAAACATAATATATAGTCGTATATGTATAATCGTAAAACACATGCTCATAAAAATCATGATCAAACTGCATGCTCAAGTTCATAAAACACATGTAAACGACTCGCAATCAATCCGTGAAAAGAAATGTCCACTCACAGGTGAGCAAAACGCGCACTCGCGATAATCTCGTGGCCCGCCGGAAGATCCCTTGCCCGAAGCACGATCTCGATCTCGATCCCCTGAATAATCATAAAACATATCTGATCAAAATCATAGCCCACAACACTGTACTCAACCACGAAAACCAACCGTTCCCGAAAACATATAAAACTGTATAAAACAACCGACTGAATTTCCGAAATCTCCACTCGAAACCTTCGACTGAAAATCCGATACCCAAATCAATACGAAAACCTCTAGGCGATAATCAGGGCGTGATTACGAGAAAAATGACATTAAAAACATCGAAATCTGAAAAGTCAACGGTCTCGCCGGAGCGCCGCCGTTGACCGCCGCGCGCCGTCAACGGAGACTTTCTCCGGCGAGGAAGCTCCAGATTAGAAGATCTCCTCAAGCCCAGTCTTTTCCTCAACTACCACAAAGTCCAATTCAAAGCCTAGCACCTCCAATTCAGCTCGAAACCGAAATGAAATCAAACTCCGGCAACCAATTCGGGTTTACCGAAAAACTCAACCAAACCCAAATTAAACCATAGGGGAAGCATCACTAGGCCAAGGGGAGGCGAAACCCCCACCTCCCCACCACCGTGGGTCACCGGAAAACCCCAACCATCACCGGCGAAAATTCCAAACCTAACCCGATTCATTCTCCTTCAAATCTCCTTCAATTCCCATAATTTCAATTGCAAAACAACTTAAAATCACAAGAGGAAGAGAACCATACCCTTAACGTAGCCGGAGGTGGCCGGAAAACCCAAGTCGGCCGGCGAAACCAAACGGGAAAGTTTTCCTCCCTCGGTCAACGGTCAAACTTCTAAAAACGGAAAGTCAACTCTGGTCAATTCCCAAACAGTGATTTACGACTATTTCTCGACTATTTTCGATATTTATACTCGCGCCTCTGGTCGATCGACGGCCCAAAACGAATAACCAATACGATTCGGATAAACACGAAACAAACGAATAAACTCGTCGATAATCTGAAACTTCAAATAATCATATTATATTCCTCGGTTATCGGAAAAATCATCCAGAATAGCCCACGAGCTCGAAATCACGTTCTCTACAACTTCCGTGAAGAAACTCAATTCAAATTCTCGACCGAAAATTAAGTCGCGAACTAAATCAACAATTCACACAATCAACATCTAATCGCGATTAAGCTTAATCTCGAGAATCGTACTGATTACTCTACTGATTCTGGTTCGGGTCGTCACAAAAATGTATCAAAATTTTTTCCCACATTTATTTAAATCAATTACATACTGAATAACCTCTTTGTAAAGAAAAACTCGTTTTGAGCGCCGAAATCTTATTTTATCAATCAGAATTCTCTCCTTAGACTGCTCTTACTATTTTGGGAATGTGTGAGATAAAACTCACCAAAATGGTTCTCTTCATATATTTAGGCAAATTACATATCAAAGAATCTCTTTGTGAAGCAAAACATGTTTCGGTCACCGAAATCTCATTTTATCAATCAAATCTCTTTTTTTTGTCTATTTAGAATTTTTCGGTAAAGTATTGAGAAATGAGTGAGATAATTTGTACCAAAATGATTCCCTACATATATTTGAATCAATTACATGCCCAAAAACCTCTTTGTGAAGCCAAACTTGTTTGCTTGCTGGATTCTCATTTTATCAATCATAATTCTCTCTTTAGATTGCTCTTACTTTTTTTGGGAGAGTATTTAGAAATGAGTGAGATAAAATTCACCAAAATGGTTCCCCACATATATTTTGGCCAATTACATGTCAAAGAATCTCTTTGTGAAGCAATATAGGTTTTCGTCACCGAAATCTCATTTTATCAATCAGATCTCTTTGTTTAGTCTGTTTAGAATTTTTCCATAAATTAATGATGAATGAATGAGATAAAATTTACAAAAATATTCCCAACATATATTTTGACTACATGCTGAAGAACCCCTTTGTAAAGCAAAACTCGTTTCCATCGACGAAATCTTATTTTATTAATCAAATCTTTTTATGCAAAATGTTTAGACATTTTCGGTGAATTTTTGGAGAAATAAGTGTGACGACCCGAACCAGAATCAGATGTGTGTTTGGCACGATTCTCGAGATTTGGTTATAGTCGCAGTTTTACAATATTGTGTGGTTTGTTGATTCGATTCGCGACTATATTTTTAGTCGAGAATTTGGGTTGAGTGTCTTCACAGAAGTTGTAGAGTACGTGATTTCGAGCTTATGGGCTGTTTCGGAAGATTTTTCCGATAACCGAGGAATATTTTATGATTATTTGAAGTTTCGGTATCCAACGAGTTTATCCGATTGTTTCGAACTTATCCGAATCATTTCGTATATTCATTTTGGACCGTCGATCGACCCGAGACGCGAGTATAAATATCGGAAATAGTCGTAAAATTGTCGAAAAGTACTGTTTTGCGTTGACTTTCCATTTTGGGAAACTTTGACCGTTGACCGTGGAGGGAGGAACTTTCCGTTTCGGTTTCAACTTCCGACCACCGTTTTCCGTCCACCATCGGCCACGGGACAGGTATAGTTCGCTTCCTCTCTTAATTTCGAGTATGATGGTGTGTGATTTGGAAGGAATTGATGGTAATATGTATGAACCCGATTTGGACCGAGTTGGGCTACGTCACCGGTATTGGTGACGGTGGTTCCGGTGGGTTTTGAGGGTGGAGGTTAGGGGGGTTTGACTCCCCTTAACCTTGTGAAGCTTCCCACATGATTTGTTTTGGAATTGGTTAGGTTTTGGCTCGAACCCGAATGGGTTTTCCGGTGGGTATTCCGAATGGATTTTGGTGAAATTGATGTTGTTAGAGAGGGAATTGGTCTGTGAGGTAGAAGAGGAAATGGTTCGCCTGGTTATGAACTGTAATTCTGGAAATTTTGGCCGTGAAATTCCACTGTTGACGGCGCGCCGCCGCCGGCGGCGGCGGTCAACGGCCGGAAAGTTGATTTTTTTCAGATTTCGATGTAATTAGTGTCGTTTTTCTTGAAATCGCGCCCTGATCGTCGTCCAGAGGTTTTCGGGTTGATTTGGTTAGCCGATTTTCAGTCGAGATTTCGAGTGGGGATTTCGGGATTTCCGTAATTCATTTTGTACTGCATTTCGTATTTCCGGGAACGGTTGGTTTCCGTGCATCAGTACAATGTTGTGGATTACGATATTGATCAGATATGTTTTATGAATATGTTCAGGAGATCAAGATCGAGATCGTGTGTGACGACCTGGACCAGAATCAGCAGTATGATCAGCTTGATTGATGAGTTACTGCGTAGTCGCAGCTGTTCGACAATTATTTGATTCGCCGAAGCTTCTTAACGACTTAATTATTGGCCGAGAATTGGAGCTGGGTCTCTTCACGAGAGTCGTTCTATATGTGATTACGAGTTTGTGGGCGGTTCCGGATTGTTATTTGGACAACCGAGGAATTAGTTATGAATATTTGAAGTTTAGATTTAAATGATGGGCTACTTAACGACTAAATTATCGGACTGGAATTTGGTTTCGGTTTCTTCATGGAAGTTGTTCGGAATTTAATTTCGAGTTTGAGGGAACTTCCGGAGCATGATTTTGAGTAACGAAGATTTAATTGTGAATATTTCCGTTTGTTGATTAATTAGTCGATTTAAATGTGTGTTGGTTCAAAGGGTTGACTTTTTATCCGTTTGGCCGATATGTTTGACTTTGGGTGATTATTGAAGTGTATGTTGAGACGAGTTCGTGGCCGCGAGAATTATCGGAATCGGATATACGACGAGAAAGTTACGCGCGTTTGAAGTTCGTCGAAATGGATAAACATGAAGTTTCCGTTTTGGGAAAGGCTATATATAGTAACCTGCTATTTTTGGAAAGGGGAAGACCTTGCCATTTAGGGAGTTGACCCGGTCAACTCGTGTTGACCGAGTGGAGGACGAGGCTCACGACGGCTCGCGGTGGCTCACGGCGGTGAGGCCTTTTCCGGCCACCCCGTGACTTGACTCCTACTCCATTCTATTCGCCTAGATGTCACGAGTCTAGCCTTGGCTTCTTTTTCCGGCATGGTGGCCGGTGGAGTAAGGAAAATTCCGGCCAAAATTCAAGAAAACTTTGTGAATTCGGGTGCTATGTTTGAGGCCGATTCGAGCTACAATTCTTAGTGGGCTTTGAAGCTCTCATCCCCTTGATGCTCCCCTGTAAGTTTCGTGTTTCAATTCGATGTGTACAAGGAGAATTTTGGATTTGAAATTTGTGTGTTCATTCGGTTTTTCATGAAATTGACCATGTTAGAGTGAGAATTGGACTTCGGTGCAGTTGACAAAGTTGCTCAGTGGGTGGTTTTGCATGGAATAGGGGTTGCTCCGCCGTAAATTTCTCCGGTTAACAGTGGCGCCGCCGTGTACGGCGGTCAACGGCGGCGGTCAATGGTCAGAGTTGACTTTTTGACTTTCGACATGTCGCATGTCATTTGACTCGAAATCGCGCCCCGATCGCAGTGGGGAGGTTCGTTTTTCGAGTTGAGCGTCCGAACGTAAAGCGAGGTATTGTGGTATACATATACGGATTTTCGACGATTTGTCGACTTTGGATTTCGTATTTCCGAGAACGGTGGTTTCTCGTGGTTTGATTTGTATTGTCGGATTATGATTTTGAAGTGTCCACGTGGGATTTTATGCATGCTCCGTATACGTGAGGAGTTAGAGTCTCCCTCGTGTACTCGGACACGTGAGGAGTTAGAGTCTCCCTTGTGTACCATTTGATTATTTATGCTTTCGACTCGCATATGTTTTTATTATATATATTACTTGGTGAAAGACATTTATTTTCGTCCACTCACTCTAACGTGTTTTATGTCTTTCCCCTGGGCTTTTCGGTTTCCGTGCCCAGTTTGCAGTTCAGGCTCTGGTGTCGCACGTCGTGGTCGGAGGCATAGTGCTCGAGCTACTTTGTTTCATCCAGTAGGTTTATTGCTCTACCTACTGTGGTATGCGTGTACGATTATGTATTAGATGTCGCTCCGAGCTTCCTGTTGAATACGTTATACGATTTTACACTGGATTTCAGTAAAGTGCATATATATTTACTGCTTTACTTTACTGTTGATATATTGAGAAATCCGGATGGGATTGGTGCCCACGGTTTGCTTTTTGTGGCATAGGATGAAGTGTATTTTCCGCATGCAGGTAATGGTAATTCCACGCTAGTAACGAAACTCTGCCCAAATTTTGAAAAGTTTTTGTTGGTTCGTGTTTTCGAAGGGGTTTGATTCCGATTTAGGGAGCTAAATCGGGGTTGGGTCCTTTCAGCTTGGTATCAGAGCATTAGGTTGTAGGTTCTGTAGACTTCTGTAGTCGTGTTTACTAAGGATATTTGAGAATGCACGGCATGTCTGGAATGGTGACCCGACCGGCCGGCGGATAATCATCAAATTCCGGGTGTTGTATGCTTTCAAATATTTGAAGTTCCATGATTACGTTCCACTTGTTGTGAACGATATTGTATTCATTAGGATGCCTCCTGACGTGCTTTCCGTGTCGTTTCGGTTGTGGATCCTATTGAGGATCATTCGACGCATGAATTGCCAGTGAACAGTGGATTCAGATGAGTATTCAGAGTTCAGAGATTTGTGTGGCACGGTTTGCCTGGGGATGTGTATATGAGCGTCTATATGTTGCCTCAGTGCTGAGATTTGTGGTAGTTGATGTTTGCCTGAGTCAGATCATTGTGTTTGCCGGGCTGATATTGTGTGAGTTCCGGTTGTGACTCCATGGCCCACATGCAGGGTGTTGCTTATACGGTAATGGTGTTATCAGGCAATCCAGCAATTGAATGTGGAGTGTTTACCCACCTGAGGCAGAGATGTATTGTTCACATGTTAGTTCTTGTTTGCACGAGTTATGTGGCTTCAGAGGGAGCAGTGCACGAGGTTCGAGATGAGTTTGAACCTGAGTCTCAGAGAGAGTCAGATTGATGTGCCTCGAGATATCCGTGAGGAGCTTAGTGTGTTGTACTCAGTGGCGAGGCTATTGAGGAAGGTAAGGTGTACACAGTTTTCGATGTGATGATTTGAGGAACGTGGATTTAGTCGAGATTTTGATGAGGTTGAGTTCCGACACTTCGGCATCAGTGATTTCATCAGACTGTGGTCTTTTCGATTATGTTGAGGATCCTCTGCTGATCCGTTTGGCGATGGCGGAGTTCACAGTGTAGCGGACTTGCTTCTGTGGCATGGGTTTGGGTGATCGTTGGTGATCCTTTCACGCAGCAGGTGTTGCAGTGACTTGTGTTTGTGGTACACTTTCAGTTGCCATTGTGGTGGCCAGGAGGATCACGTTACGAGGGAGAACCCCCAGCCAGCTGTTGTAGCGGTTCGACAGCTCAGAGTTCACGAAGGGATCATGATGTTGTTCTTGCAGTCTGATCAATGTACCCTTTTGACGAGTTATTCAGTAAGTCGCATTTGACATGGGCGGCTAGTTTGGGCATGTTGGAGTTCGTGCCATGACCTTGTTTGAGGACAGACTTTCCTCCGAGGTTACTGTTGCTTGATATCCATGGCTATTGTACCTGTATCTCCACTTCCGAGGTCTTGGAAAGTGTTGTATCCATCCGGAGGTTGCGAGATCCTTGTTAGAGATTATGACTTAGCCGCGGATCTGTTAGCTGGATGTTGTGATTTTGGTGTGTTTGTGAGTACGGACTTACTGACGATGCATTTGGCTATGTTCGAGTACCTCGAGAAGGAGGTTGTGTTTCGACGACCAGATTTCTCTGAGATGCTGTATCGCGGTCATGGTCGAGCGGATGGTGGAGACAAGTTGTGTGGTTTGTTTAGCTTATGATGCGGATACTACGATTGCTGTGTCCGATATTGGCGACATTGAGGTGGTTCCTGAGTTTCCTGGCATGTTCCGGAGGAGTTATCAGATGTTCCTCCAGTTCGGGAGACTGACTACACCATCGAGCTTGTACCAGGCGCTGGACTCATTTTACCGACGTCTTGTCGTTCGGAGCCAGCGGAGCTGATGGAGCTATTGTTTCGACTCCAGGAGTTGCTGGAGGAGGTTTCAGGAGACTACGTGCGACCCCGCGTATTTGCGTGGTGTGCTCTTGCACTGTTTATACAGATGTTGGATGATTTGATGAGGTGGTGCATTGACTACCGGAAGCCTGATTCGCTTCAGAGGAGAGTGAGTATCCTCCGCTTGGGATTGACGGGTGGTTTGGTCAGCTTGCGAGAGCTTCAGTCTTGTCGAAGATTGATTTCGAGCCTAGAAACCATCAGTTAAGGTTCGATGTGTCAGTTGTGGTTTGGACAGTTTTCGGATCTCAGTGCGGGCATCAGGAGCTTTTGGTCATGCTGTTTGATTGACCAATGCCCCGTAGGTCGTGTGGATTTGATGGACCAGGTGTTCAGACGGATTTTGGACGAGTTTGCGGTCATGTTCGTTGGCAATATCCTGATTTACTCCAGGAGTGTGAGCCAGTACCTGATGCAATTGCGAGTAGTTTTGCAGACTTTGCGAGACGATCAGGTGTTTGTGAAGTTCAGTCAGTGTGAGTTTAGCCGATTAGCGTGAAGATTTTGGACTGTGTGATGTTGGCCGAGGGAGTCGGCATGGATCCTGATCAGTTAGAAGCCGTATTGATTTGGGGATTGCCCTACCATTGCACCAGAGATCGGGAGTCTCTTGGGTTTGGCAGGCTATTACCGACGGCTTGTGCAGGATTTTCCTGGATTGCCACACTACTTTCCGGATTGACGAAGAAGGCGTCAAGTTCGAGTGGTTTGATACACGCAAGGAGAGTTATTTACTCCTGCAGGATGGTTGACCGTTGCTTCGGTTTTGACCTTACTTGATGATCGCGATGAGTTCGTGGGTTATGGCGATGCATCGAGGTTTGGATTTGGTTGTGCTTTAATGCTGTGTAGCAGAGTGGTGACTCATGGTTCCAGGCAGTGGAACTTTGTGTAGTTGCTTATCCTGTGTATGATTTGGATGTAGTTGTCCTTATGTTAGCATCAGAGAGTTCGAGACACCACAACAATGGCGTGCAGCGCAGTGTAGGATGTACACTGATCACTTGAGTTTCATCCACTTGCATTTTCGGCCAGATTTGGGCTTGAGACAGTGTAAATGGATGGGGTCGACTCACGACTATGGCTGCACCTTTGAACTTGTTCGGGAAAGGCTAGAGGTTGTACTTTGACCATCCGTCTGGGATGATGTTGCTGATGCATTCAGTCGAAAATCAGGAGCTTCAGTGTTTCATGTGTGTATGTGTGGCTCGAGTTTCCGTGTTAGCCGAGTGTGGGCTACAAGAACTGAGTTTGAGTATGATGGTGTTGAGGCTCGTGATTTTGCGCGTGTTTGGCGCTAGTGATGCAGAGAAGTGTCAGATACTTCGAGTTTACTACTCGTGACGCAACATGAAGAGCAATGTAGCAGCTTGTGTGTACTGATGCCACATTCGTTGACTGGCAATGGCTAGGAGGCAGAGATATGTCTCGATGTATCAGCCATTTGAGAATTCCGGTTAGTTGTGGCATTTGTTGCTGTGATCTTGTGTGTGTGCTTGTATGCACTTTGGTTTGTGGTACCAGTTGTTTGGCCATTATGGACCATTTGATGAACTCGGTACATTTCCTTGTACTTTCGGGTAGGGATTTCAGTGGCAGACTGGCATAGCTGTGTTTGACGGAGAATAGCCATCTACGTGGTGTATCTGTGTTCCGGTTCGCTGATCGAGATAATCATCTACGACAAAGTGTTGGTGAGCTTTGCAGCAAGCATTAGGGACCAAATTACGAGCTAGTACCGGTTCTTATCCTCAGATTGGCGAGCGATCTTTGAGGACTATTCAGGCCTTGGAGGGCATGTTGTGGACCTTGGTATTGCAGTTCCGGAGGATTCGGGACCAGCAGTTTCAGCTGTTCGAGGTCGCTTGCAGTACCAGACTATCAGATTAGCGGAAATGGATTGGTTATTGCCCGAGTTTGATGTTCGAGCTATGCTGATATGAATGTGTGAGACATATTGATGTGTGAACTGAATTGTGATTTGCCTTGATGTTTTGATCCGCGTGTGGTCATAGGCGAGTTTGTGTTATGCCGTATAGTTTGGCATCGCCTATAGTATTGGTTTTTATGTGTGTTGTGTTCCGTGAGGCGGAACAGTGTTTCAGGTTGGTTTTGCATTGTGTACCCTGTCCGTTCCGTATGCAGGAACACTTGGCTATTGTTTGGAGCCAGTTCAGATTAATGATTTGAGGGTACAGGGATTTCAGCACGGAGCTATCTCCTATTGTGGAGTTTATGATCAGAGTTGTTCAGTTGAGATTTCAGTTGGTAAGTTGAGCAGTATGCAGAGGCAGTGCTCCTACCTTGTAGGCGGCAGACTCGGAAATTTCGAGGTCAAAATTTTTCTAAGGGGGGTGGATTTGTGACGACCCGGACCAGAATCAGCAATATGATCAGCTTGATTGATGAGTTACTGTGTAGTCGCAGCTGTTCGACAATTATTTGATTCGCCGAAGCTTCTTAACGACTTAATTATTGGCCGAGAATTGGAGCAGGGTCTCTTCTCGAGAGTCGTTCTATATGTGATTACGAGTTCGTGGGCGGTTTCGGATTGTTATTTGGACAACCGAGGAATTAGTTATGAATATTTGAAGTTCAGATTTAAATGATGGGCTGCTTAACGACTAAATTATCAGACTAGAATTTGGTTTCAGTTTCTTCACGGAAGTTGTTTGGAATTTAATTTCGAGTTTGTGGGAACTTCCGGAGCATGATTTTGAGTTACGAAGATTTAATTGTGAATATTTCCGTTTGTTGATTAATTAGTCGATTTAAATGTGTGTTGGTTCAAAGGGTTGACTTTTTATCCGTTTGGCCAATATGTTTGACTTTGGGTGATTATTGAAGTGTATGTCGAGACGAGTTCGTGGCCGCGAGAATTATCGGAATCGGATATACGACGAGAAAGTTACGCGCGTTTGAAGTTCGTCGAAATGGATAAACATGAAGTTTCCGTTTTGGGAAAGGCTATATATAGTAACCTGCTATTTTTGGAAAGGGGAAGACCTTGCCATTTAGGGAGTTGACCCGGTCAACTCGTGTTGACCGAGTGGAGGAAGAGGCTCACGACGGCTCGCGGTGGCTCACGGCGGTGAGGCCTTTTCCGGCCACCCCGTGACTTGACTCCTACTCCATTCTATTCGCCTAGATGTCACGAGTCTAGCCTTGGCTTTTTTTTCCGGCATGGTGGCCGGTGGAGTAAGGAAAATTCCGGCCAAAATTCAAGAAAACTTTGTGAATTCGGGTGCTATGTTTGAGGCCGATTCGAGCTACAATTCTTAGTGGGCTTTGAAGCTCTCATCCCCTTGATGCTCCCCTGTAAGTTTCGTGTTTCAATTCGATGTGTACAAGGAGAATTTTGGATTTAAAATTTGTGTGTTCATTCGGTTTTTCATGAAATTGACCATGTTAGAGTGAGAATTGGACTTCGGTGCAGTTGACAAAGTTGCTCAGTGGGTGGTTTTGCATGGAATAGGGGTTGCTCCGCCGTAAATTTCTCCGGACAACAGTGGCGCCGCCGTGTACGGCGGTTAACGGCGGCGGTCAACGGTCAGAGTTGACTTTTTGACTTTCGACAAGTCGCATATCATTTGACTCGAAATCGCGCCCCGATCGCAGTTGGGAGGTTCGTTTTTCGAGTTGAGCGTCCGAACGTAAAGCGAGGTATTGTGGTATACATATACGGATTTTCGACGATTCGTCGACTTTGGATTTCGTGTTTCCGAGAACGGTGGTTTCTCGTGGTTTGATTTGTATTGTCGGATTATGATTTTGAATATTGGACATTGTGAATATTCAGGGGTTCGTGATCGTTGTTTTGGCGATGGACTTTCCGCCGAATCACGGGTTAACGCGATACGCGTTACGCCAGTCTGTGAGTGGACATTTCTTTTCACGGATTATTTGCGAGTCTTGATATACGTTTTATGAACTTGAGCATGCATATGAGATTTCGGATTACATGAGCATGTGTTTTACGATTATACGATTATACTTATACGGATATACGTATACGAGTATACATATACTTATATGCTGTTCATGCATTTGCATCGAAATGTTTATGATTTGGTTTACACTGAATACAGTCGTGGTTACGTTGTTGTATCGATACACTTGCCTCTCGGCTGATCCCCGATGGTAGGCTTTATTTTCCGGGGGAGGCTGTGACTTCTGACCCGAGGTCTTTACCGGGGGGAGGCAGACCTTTGACCTGAGGCCTTTCTGGCTAGAATCACGTGTGGATCCGGGATCCCGTGATTCGGACTGTACTAGCACGGGTGCGTCCACGAGTGACCCCGTGGGATTTTATGCATGCTCCGTATACGTGAGGAGTTAGAGTCTCCCTCGTGTACTCGGACACGTGAGGAGTTAGACTCTCCCTTGTGTACCATTTGATTATTTATGCTTTCCACTCGCATATGTTTTTATTATATATATATTACTTGGTGAAAGACATTTATTTTCGTCCACTCACTCTAACGTGTTTTATGTCTTTCCCCTGGGATTTTCGGTTTCCGTGCCCAGTTTGCAGTTCAGGCTCTGGTGTCGCACGTCGTGGTCGGAGGCATAGTGCTCGAGCTACTTTGTTTCATCCAGTAGGTTTATTGTTCTACCTACTGTGGTATGCGTATACGATTATGTATTAGATGTCGCTCTGAGCTTCCTGTTGAATACGTTATACGATTTTACACTGGATTTCAGTAAAGTGCATATATATTTACTACTTTACTTTACTGTGGATATATTGAGAAATCCGGATGGGATTGGTGCCCACGGTTTGCTTTTTGTGGCATAGGATGAAGTGTATTTTCCGCATGCAGGTAATGGCAATTCCACGCTAGTAACGAAACTCTGCCCAAATTTTGAAAAGTTTTTGTTGGTTCGTGTTTTCGAAGGGGTTTGATTCCGATTTAGGGAGCTAAATCGGGGTTGGGTCCTTTCATCGTGATCGTGCTTCAGGCGAGGGATCTTCCGCCGGACCACGAGATTAGCGCGAGTGCGCGTTACGCGAGTCTGTGAGTGGACAGTTTATTTTCACGGAATTATTGCGAGTCCTTTATATACGTTTTATGAGCTTGAATATGCAGTATGATTATGATTTTACGAATATGAGTTTTCGTACGAGATTATGTTTATATTGAGCATGTGTTATGTGATTATATTTATATGTTGTTATATGTCCACGAGTGGCCCCGTGTGATTTATACACATGCTCTATACGCGTGAGGAGTTAGAGTCTCCCTCGTGTATGTATACGTGAGGAGTTAGAGTCTCCCTCGTGTATGTATACGTGAGGAGTTAGAGTCTCCCTCGTGTACCCGGACACGTGAGGAGTTAGAGTCTCCCTCGTGCATTATTTGATTGTTTATACTTTCGACTCGCATATGTTTTTAAAGTATATATTACTTGGTGAAAAACATTTATTTTCGTCCACTCACTCTAACGAGTTTTATGTCTTTCCCCTGGGCTTTTCGGTTTCCGTGCCCAGTTTGCAGTTCAGGTTTGGTGTTTCACATCGCGGTTTGGAGGCTAGTGATCAGAGTCACCTGTGTTTTCCAGTAGGTTCTTGTTTCGCCTACTGATGTACCTATTGTATATATTTTACGTTAGAGGTCGCTCTGATACTCTCTGATACATGTTTATACGGATTTTTCTTGGATATACATATATACATAGTACAGTTTGTTTACTATTATTGATTATATTGATGTTGAGAAATCTGGATGGGATTGGTGCCCACGGTTTGGCTTTTGTGGCATAGGATGAAGTGTTATTTTCTGGGTGTAGGTTATGGTAATTCCACGTTAGTAACGAAACTCTGCCGAATTTTGAAAAATTTTTGTTGGTTCGTATTTTCGAAAGGGTTTGATTCCGGTTTAGGTAGCTGAATCGGGATTGGGTCCTTTCATAAGTTAGATAAAATGTAAAAAAAATGATTCCATACATATATTTGGATCAATTATATATTCAAAAACCAATACGTGAATCAAAACTCATTTCGAATACCAAAATCTTATTTTATGAATCAGATTTATCTCTAGACTATTTGATGATAGTTTTCAGAAATGAGTGAGATAAAATGAACAAAAATGTTTCCCCACATATATTTGGACCAATTATTTTCCCAAGAATCCTTAGTGAACCAAATTCGTTTTGGTCGCCAAAATCTCATTTTATCAATCAGATCTCTTTGTTTTGTCTGTTTAAATTTGTTCAGTAATTTTTTCAGAAATGAGTGAGGTAAAATACACCAATTTGGTTTCATACATATATTTGGATAAATTACATACGCAAGATTCTCTGTGCGAATCAAGACACATTTCGGTCACCGAAATCTCATTTTATCAATCGGCACTCTCTATTTTGTCGGTTAAGACTTTTTCAGTAAGTTACTGAGAAATGAGTGAGATAAAATGTACTAAAATTGATCCCCACATATATTTAGATCAATTACATACCTAAGAAGCACTTTGTGAAACAAAGCTCGTTTTGATCGCCAAAATCTTATTTTATCCATCAGAATTCTCTCTTTAGACTGCTCTTACTATTTTGGGGAGAGTATTGAGAAATGAGTGAGATAAAATTTATCCAAATGATTCTCTTCATATATTTAGGCAAATTACATGTCAAAGAATCTATTTGTGAAGCAAAACAAATTTCGGTTGCTGAAATCTAATTTTTTTCAATCGAATCTCTTTTTTTTGTTTGTTTAGAATTTTTCGGTAAATTATTGAGAAATGAGTGAGATAAATTGCTACAAAATGATTCCCCACATATATTTTAATAAATTATATTTCCAAAAACCTCTTTGTGAAGCAAAACTGGTTTGGTTGATGGAATCTCATTTTATTAATCGAAATTCTCTCTTTAGATTGGTCTTACTGTTTTGGGAGAGTACTGAGAAATGAATGTGATAAAAATCACCAAAATATTTCCTCAGATATATTTGGACCAATTACATGCCTAAGAATCTCTCTTTGAAGCAAAACACGTTTTGGTCGCCGAAATCTCATTTTATCAATCATATCTCTCTGTTTAGTCGACTTTTTCGATACAGCATTAAGAAATGAATGATAAAATTTGCACAAAAATGATTCCCTACATATATTAGAATCAATTACATGCCCAAAAACCTCTTTGTGAAGAAACTTGTTTGAATCAGATTTATCTCTTTATCTCTTTATCATAAAATAAGTAGGTTTTTGGGCATGTAATTGATTTATCTCCCAAAATCTTATTTTATGAATCAGATTTATCTCTTTAGACTATTTGATGATAGTTTTCAGAAATGAGTAAGATAAAATGAACAAAAATGGCTCCCCACATATATTTGGACCAATTACATTCCCAAGAATCCTCTGTGAACCAAATTCGTTTCGGTCGCCAAAATCTCATTTTAACAATCAAATCTCTCTGTTTAAAATGTTTAGACTTTTGCGGTCGCCGGAATCTCATTTTTTCAATCAGAATTCTTTCTTTAGACTACTTTTTATTCATTCGGAGAGTGTTGAGAAATGAATGAGACAAAATGCCCCAAAATTATTCTATACATATATTTGGATAAATCAAATGTCCAAGAACCATGCAATTTGTGAACCAAAACTCGTTTCGATCCCCAAAATTTCATTTCATGAATCGAATCGAATCTCTCTAGACTATTTAATGATAGTATTGAGAAATGAGGGAGATAAAATGCACAAAAATTGTTTCCCACATATTTTTGGACCAATTACTTGCCCAAAAATCCTTTCTAAAGCAAAACTTGACTCTGTCGATCAAATCTCATTTTATCAATTAGATATTTCTTTTTAGATTGTTTAGAGATTTTGGTAAAGTATTGAGAAATGAGTGAGATAAAATACAACAAAATGGTTCCAAATATATTGGGGCCAATTACAGGCCTAAGAACCACACTGTGAAGCAAAATATGTATGAATGCCAGAATCTTATTTTATCAATTAGAATTCTCCCTTTAGATTGCTCTTATGGTTTTTGGAGAGTATTGAGAAATGAATGATATAAAAATCACCGAAATGGATCCCAACATATGTTTGGGCCAATTGCGTGCCAAAGAATTTCTTTGTAAAGCAAAACTCTTTTCGCTCGCCGAAATCTCATTTTATGAATCAGATCTCTCTCTTTAGTCTTTGTAATTGATAGTATTGAAAATGAGTGACATAAAATGCACATAAATGGTTTCTCACATATATTTGGACCAATTCCTTGCCCAGGAATCCTTTGTGAAGAAAAACTCGTTCTGGTCCCCGAAATCTCATTTTATCAATCAGATCTCTCTGTTTAGACTTTTTCGGTAAATTATAGAGAAATAAGTGAGATAAAATACACCAAAATGGTTCCCCACATATATTTAGATCAATAACATGTTCAGGAAACCTCTTTGTGAAACAAAACTGGTTTGGTTTCCGAAATCTCATTTTATCAATCAGAATTCTCTATTTATACTGCTCTTACTGTTCTGGGAGAGTATTGAGAAATGAATGAGATAAAATCACCAAAATTGTTCTCAACATATGTTTGGAGTAATTACATGCTGAAGAACCTCTTTGTACAGTAAAATTCGTATCGATCGACGAAATCTTATTTGATCAATCAGATATCTCTGTTTAGAGTGTTTAGACTTTTTAGGTAAAGCATTGAGAAATGAGTGAGATGAAATGCACCAAAATTATTCCATACATATATTTGGATCAATTAAAATTCCAAGAACCAATTTGTGAACCAAAACTCGTTTTGATCGCCAACATTTCATTTCATGAATTGAATCTCTCTCTTTAGACTATTTCATGATAGTATTGAGAAATGGGTGAGATAAAATGCACAAAAATTGTTTCCCACATATTTTAGGAGCAATTATTTTTCCAAGAATTTTTTGTAAAGAAAAACTCGATTCTGTCGATGAAATCTCATTTTATCAATCCGATATCTTTGTTTAGATTTTTTCGATAAAGTATTGAGAAATGAGTGAGATAAAATGCACCAAAATGGTTCCCCAAATATATTTTCCAATTACATGCCCAACAACCTCTTTATGAAGCAAAACTGGTTCGGTTGTCGGAATCTCATTTTATCAATTGACATTCTCTCTTTAGATTGCTTTTACTGTTTTTGGAGAGTATTGAGAAATGAATGAGATAAAAATCTTCAAAATGGATCCTCTCATATGTTTGGGCCAATTACATGCCAAAGAAATTCTTTGTAAAGAAAAACTCATTTTGCACGTTGAAATCTCATTTTATGAATCAGATCTCCCTCTTTAGACTTTTTAATGATAGTATTGAAAATGAGTGACCTAAAGTGCACAAAAATTGTTTCCCACATATATTTGGACCAATTCCTTGCCCAGGAGTACTTTGTGAACAAAAACTCGTTTCATTCGCCGAAATTTAATTTTATCAATCCGATCTCTCTGTTTAGACTTTTTAGATTTTTTTAAGTAAAGTATTGAGAAATGAGTATGATAAATTTCCCCAAAATGATTACCCACATATATTTGAAATAATTATATGCCCAAAAACCTCTTCATCAAGCAAAACTGTTTTGGTTGCCGGAATCTCATTTTATCAATTGGAATTCTCTCTTTGTGAAGAAAAACAAGTTTCGGTCACCAAAATCTCATTTTATTTTTCATATCTCTTTGTTTAGTCTGGTATGAATTTTTCGAAAATTATTGAGATGAATAAGAAAAAAATTCACCAAAATATTCCCAACATATGTTTGGACCAATTACATGCCAAAGAACCACTTTGTAAAGCAAAACTCGTTTCAATTGCCGAAATATAATTTTATTAATCAGATTTGTCTCTTTAGACTACTCTTACTATTTTGGAAGAGTATTGAGAAATGAATTAAATAAAAATCACCAAAATGGTTCCCCTGATTTTTTTTTGACCAATCACATGCCCAAGTATTGAGAAATGTATGAAACCAAAATGTTTCCCACATATAACTGGACGAAAGACATTCCCAAGTATCTCTTTGAGAAGTGAAACACATTTCGGTCCCCGAAATCTCATTTTATCAATCAGATCTCTTAGTTTAGACTGTGTAGACTTTTTTGGTAAATTATTGAGAAATAAGTGAGATAAAATAGACCAAAATAGTGGCATACATATATTTGGATCAATTACATTCCCAAGAATCTCTTTGTGAAACAAAACACATTTCGGACACCAAAATCTCATTTTATCATTTGGATCTCTATTTTTAATATGTTTTGACTTTTCGGTAAAGTATTGAGAAATGAGTGAGATAGGATGCACCAAAATGGTTCCACGGATATATTTGTATCAATTACAAGCTCAAGAACTTCTTCGTGAAGGAAAACTGGTTTGGTTGCTGAAATCTCATTTTATAAATTGAAATTCTCTCTTTAAACTGCTTTTACTGTTTTTGGAGAGTATTGAGAAATGAATGAGATAAAAATCACCAAAACGGATCCCTCATATGTTTGGGTCAATTACATGCCAAAGAATTTCTTTGTAAAGCAAAACTCGTTTTGCTTGCCGAAATCTCATTTTATGAATCGGATATATGCCTTTAGACTGTTTAATGATAGTATTGAAAATGAGTGACATAACATGCACATAAATTAGTTCTCACATATATTTGGACCAATTCCTTGCCCAGGAATCCTTTGTGAACAAAAACTTGTTTTGGTCGCCAAAATTTCATTTTATCAATCTGATCTCTCTGTTTACACTGTTTAGACTTTTCGGTAAATTATTGAGAAATGAGTGAGATAAAATACACCAAAATAGTTCCATACATATATTTGGATCGATTACATTCCCAAGAATCTCTTTATGAAGCCAAAAATATTTCGGACACCGAAATCTCATTTTATCAATCGGATCTCTCTGTTTAGACATTTTTGGTAAAGTATTGAGAAACGAATGAGATAAGATGCACCAAAAACATTCCCTAGATATATTTGGATGAATTACTTGCCCAAAAACTTCTTTGTGAAGCAAATTTGATTTGGTTGCCATAATTTCATTTTATCGAAATTCTCTCTTTAGCCTGCTCTTACTGTTTTGGGCGAATATTGAGAAATGAATTAGATAAAAATCACCAAAATTGTTCTCAACAAGTATTTGGACTAATTACATTCCGAAGAGAATTAGATAAAAATCGCCAAAATGGTTCCCATGATTTTTTTTGACCAATTACATTCCCAAAAATCTCTTTCTGTAGAAAAACACATTTCGGTTGCCGAAATCTCATTTAATCAATCAGATTACTCTAGTACATTTAGACTATTTCGGTAAAGTATTGGGAAATTAATGAAACAAAATTCACAAAAATGTTTCCCACATATAGCTGGACCAAAGACATGCCCAAAGAATCTCTTCGTAAAGCGAAACACATTTCGGTCGCCGAAATGTCATTTTATCAATCAGATCTCTATGTTTAGACTTTTTAGACTTTTTAGGTAAATTATTGAGAAATGAGTGAGATAAAATACACCAAAATGGTTCCATACATATATTTGGATCAATTACATTCCCAAGAACCTCTTTATGAAGCAAAACATGTTTTGGACACCGAAATCTCATTTTATCAGACGAATCTCTTTATTTAGTCTGTTTAGACTTTTTCGGTAAAGTATTGAGAAATGAGTGAGATGGGATGCACCAAAATGATTTCCCAGATATATTTGCATCAACTACATGCCCAAGAACTTCTTCGTGAAGCAAAACTGGTTTTCTGTTTGCATCACCACCATGGTTATGGTTGTTGGAGTGAAGTCCCTAAGAATGCTAGTATGATATTCTTCTTCATCATCTTTCTCTCTGTTAAAAGATCATGGTTTATTAAGGTTTTCTGTTTGTTTTTTGGAAAGTAATTAAGTTTGTGTTAAGGTGGGATTTCCAAGTCTTCAAAGGTGGAGTAAGAGCTGCAGATTGAGATGGATTAATTACTTAAGGCCTATATTAAACGAGGGGGATTTACTCCAGAGGAAGAAAAATTGATAATTAGCTTCAGTGCTTTGGAGTAAATAGTGGTTCAGGATTGCCTGTAAACAACACTAATTCTTTGGCAAGCCATAATAAGAGTTTACTAGACCATATTCAAGTATGGGGTTACATTTGGTGGTTTTGTACTGTAATACTATTAATCATGCTCTTAACAAATGACAATGTTCCAAACTTTTTGCTGTATTTGAAGATATTTCTCCCTACATTTCAGTAGCAAACATAGACATATATATTTCATTATTAATTCTTGGGTGGAAAGCAGGGCTCCGCAGTATTAAATTAGTGTTAGATGATTGTTTAGAATAGTCATCTTTAGTGGGGTTTTTTTGAAATAGTTACCTTTACATTTTGAATGGTTACTTTCAGTGGATTTTTTTAGTGATTTGGTTTCTATAGGATTATTTTCTTAGTCTCTTAATCGCCTTTTTCTACTTATTGTAGTATGGTGCAATTTTCATGCTTGATTCTCCATTTCAATCTCTCTGAGCTATTGTTGAGATTTTGCTTGGATGCTGGGTTTTGGTTTTTGTGGTAACTTTTCCCATTTTCTCTCACTCTTGCCTCTCTTTTCTTTGATTTTTGATGGCTGATGGGATATAAATGAAACAGGTATGGCACACTAGAAGATTTGCTTGAATCAAGTGAACAAGCAAGAGGCAGAAATTCTCAGCTAATGTTAAACTTCTCTAGGCGATAATCTTGATGATTTTCACTTAATTAGTTGGAGGTTATTATAGTTTCTAGTATTATTACCATAAAAGGAAAAATATTTTGTCTAAATGAAAAGTAGTCTTGAAGGTCACTTAACATTAAATTCAAATACACCTTTTGTTTTATAATTTGAATATTTTTCTAACAAATATTATGCATTTTTTGTAGAATATTTTCTCTTAATGATTGAACTCATGTTTCAATCTAACAGAGCACTCAAGCGATTTAATCCACCAGGCACACTTCCATCTCAACTGGTGAAACTTTCTTATCTTCTAGAAATGTTAGAGCATTTTATAAAGTTGATGATTTCAAAAAATGTCAAGTGACATTTTCTTTTTCTAAGAAGTTTGATTATCTTTGTGCAGTGATTTGGTTACAATTATCTTGGTGGTACAATACCACCAGAATGAAGTTCTTCTTTATTCGGAGTCCTCCCTATTACTGTCTCACTTACTCCCTCTTCATTCCATTTTCTCCCAAGGTTATTGGTTTGGATTTCTTAAGACAAAAAACTAAATGGTTGAGGACCAGTTGATGAATACATTATGGTTTGGATGTCTATAGGATGCTTGACACTAACATTACTTAGATGCAAGCTACCATGAAGGGAACAAAGGTAGGGTCTTTCAGAGATTTTGGTCTCCGATCAACTGATGCAGTTGAATAAAGGTTGTGGTATATAGTGTAATGAGGTATATATGTAGATTTAGGATTCTGACATGGTGTAACTTCCATGTCATTTGATACGATTTCAGTTAGACAATTCTATAATGTATTTCTTAAAGTCGGATTCAAGTGATGCTTATATATGTTGCAGCATTTTTTTATATTTAATGGTGTAATCTTTACACTATTGAAATCAACAAGGTTGTAGAACAATTGAAGTAAAAAGAGATTCAAAGTAGCTTATCAATAACATCCTAAAGTATAACAATCGTGGAAAAACCGCCCTAATGGGTGAACTACTACCCAGTTAAGTAATAATCATTGTTTCAGGGTGGCATATTCGTGGCTAGTGATAGATGCATAGTAGTGCAAACAGACGTGATTTGGCTTGGTGGAAATCACGGTACAACACTGTGAGTGAACCTTTATTTTCACAGTCACTTGCGAGTTCATTGATTATATGTTTATGCAGTATGCTTTACGGTATGTTTCAGAGTATTTAAATTTGGAGGTTATTTTGTGATGGTTTTATTTAGCTGCATCGATGCCTTGGTTATACGGCTGATTATCGGATAGTCGGTCGAACCGGGTTAGGACAAACACCCTAGGCGAGCCCATCACCTGTACTTTTCATATATATAATTGTTTTGGGTTAGGGAAAACACCCTGAACGATCACTTCCATTTTTATTTCAGTTCTATAATATTTTGAACTCGCATCAGTTTTATCAACAACGATGGAAGGCATATAGCTAAAGTTTTCTTCAATTTTGCGCATATCGTACAATTATGTTGTTTTGTCTACTCACTCTAATGTTTTATGTTTTTATGACTTTCTCTGGGCCCTTTGTTTTAAAATGCCTAGATTACAGGTTAGTCGCTGAAGTCGTGATTGTCCAGAGTTCAAAGCATGACAGTCCACAATTTCTGTCTTCTCAGTATAGGTTCTCAGTTGAAGTTTAGAGTTGCTCGTGCTAGAGTACCTAGTACCGATTAGTCAGTGGTAGATAATCTAATACGGGTCCCACAAGACTTACCCTGGATTACTACAATAATTTGGGGTGGGTCTTGACATTTTGAGAATTGAGTGAGATAAAATGCAACAAAATGGTTCCCCACATATATTTGGACCAACTACATGCCCAAAAAACTCTTTGTGAAGCAAAACTCATTTTGGTCGTCGAAATCTCATTTTACTAATCAAATCTCTTTCTTTAGAATATTTGAGGATGGTATTAGGAAATGAGTGAGATAAAATGCACTAAAATGGTTCCCCATATATATTTGGACCAATTACATGCCGAAGAACCTTTTTGCGAAGCAAAACTAGTTTGGTTGCCTGAGTCACTTTTTATCAATCCACTGTTTTGGGAGAGTATTAAGAAATGAATGAGATAAAATGTAGCAAAATGGTTCCCCACATATATTTGGACCAATTACATGGCGAAGAACCTCTTCAAAAAGAAAAATTCATTTAGGTCGCCGAAATCTCAATTTATCTATCAGTTCTCTCTGTTTAGACTTTTTAGGTAAAGTATTGAGAAATGTGTGAGACAAAATGCATAAAAATGGTTCTTCACATATATTTGGACCAATTACATGCCCAAGAACCAATTAGAAAAGAGAAACTCGTTTTAGTCGCCGAAATCTCATTTTATAAATCGGATCTACTTCTTTAGACTATTTGATGATGGTATTGAGAAATAAGTAAGATAAAATGAACCAAAATGATTTTCCAAATATATTTGGACCAATTACATTTCGAATAACAACTCTTCAGACTGCTTTTATTATTTTGAGTGATTATTAAGAAATTAGTGAGATAAAATTCACCAAAATGGTTCCCCATATTTATTTAACCAAATACATATATTACAAAGAACCTCTCTATAAATCAAACGTCGTTTCGGCTGTCGAAATCTCATTTTATGAATCGGATCTCTATGTTTAATCTATTTAGACTTGTTCCGTATTGAGAAATAAGTGAGATAAAATGCACTAAAATGGTTCCCAAAATATATTTGGACCAATTACATGTCGAAGAACCTCTTTGTAAACAAAAACTCATTTTAATCGCCGAAATCTCATTTTATCAATCGGATCTCTCTATTGAGAAATAAGTGAGATAACATGTATCAAAAAGTTTTTCCACATATATTTGGCCCAATTACATACCGAAGAACCTCTTTATGAAGAAAAATTGATTTAGTTGCCGGAATCTCATTTTATCAATTCACTGTTTTGGGAGAGTATTGAGAAATAAGTGAGATAAAATATAGTAAAATGTAGTAAAATATTTCCCTACATATGTTTAAACCAATTACATGCCGAAGAACCTCTTCAAAAAACAAAATTTGTGTCGGTCGCAGAAATCTCATTTTATCAAACAAATCTCTCTATTTAGGATTTTTTTTGGTAAAGTATTGAAAAATTAGTGAGATAAAATGCACAAAAATGGTTCCTCACATATATTTGGACCAATTACATACCCAAGAACTAATTAGCGAAGCAAAACTCGTTTTGGTTGTCGAAATCGCATTTTATGAATCAGATCTCCTTTTTTAGACTGTTTGATGATGGTATTAAGAAATGAGTGAGATAAAATACACCAAAATGATTCCCCACATATATTTGGACCAATTGCATGCCGAATGACCTCTTTGTAAAGCAAAACTAGTTTAGTTGCCGGAATCTCATTTTATGATTCGAAATTCTCTCTTTAGACTGTTTTTATTGTTTTGGGTGAGTATTAAGAAATTAGTGAGATAAAAGTCACCAAAATATTTCTCCACATATACTTAGATCAATTGCATTCCCAAGAATCCTTTTATAAGCAAAACTCGTTTCAGTCACTGAAATTTCATTTTATCAATCGGATCTCCATGTTAAGACTGTTTGGACTTTTTGGTAAACTATTTAGAAATGAGAGATATAAAATGCACTAAAATTGTTCCTCAAATATATTTTGACCAATTACATGCCCACGAATCAATTTGTGAAGCAAAACTCATTTCGATCGCTAAAATCTCATTTTATCAATAAGATCTCTCTATTTAGTCTATTTAGACTTGTTTAATAAAGTATTGAGAATTGAGTGAGATAAAATGCACAAAAATGGTTTCTCACATATATTTGAACCAATTACATGCGGAAGAACCTCTTTTTGAATCAAAAACTAGTTTCAGTCACCAAAATCTCATTTTATCAATTGGATATTTCTATTTAGACTGTTTATAATCTTTTGGGAAAGGTATTGAGAAATAAGTTAGATAAAATGCACCAAAATGGTTCCCCAAATATATTTGGGCCAATTAAATGTTGAAGAGCCGCTTTGTGAAGTAAAACTCGTTTCAGTCAGTCACCGGAATATCATTTTATCAATCAGAATTCTCTTTTTACACTGTTTTGACTATTTTGGGAGAATATTGAGAAATGAGTACGATAAAATGCACAAAAATAGTTCCCCACACATATTTGGACCAATTACATGCCCAAGAATCCTTTGTGAAGTAAAACTCATTTCGGTCACCGAAATCTTATTTTATCAATCGGATCTCTCTGTTTAGTCTGTTTAGAATTTTTTGGTAAAGTATTCAGAAATGAGTGAGATAAAATGTGACGACCCAGAACAGAATCAGAAGTATAATCAGCTTGATTCGTGAGTTACTGCGTAATCGCAGATTTCCGACTGATGATTGAATCGCCAGGCTTGTTAACGACTTAATCATTGGCCAAGAATTAGAGCTGAGTCTCTTCTCGAGAGTCGTTGTATGTGTGATTTCGAGTTCGTGGGCGGTTCTGGATCGTTATTTGGTCGACCGAGGAATTAATTATGAATATTTGAAGTTCAGATTTAAATGGTGGTGCTCTTAACGACTAAATTATTGGACGAGAATTTAGTTTTGGTTCCTTCACGGAAGTTGTTGAGAATTTAATTTCGAGCTTGTGGGAACTTCCGGAGCATTATTTTGAGTTACAGAGATTAAGTTATGAATATTTCCGATTGTTGATTATTTAGTCGAATAAACATGTGTTGGATTGAACAGTTGACTTTTTATTGGATTTGTCGATGTGTTTGACTTCGGGTGGTAATTGAAGAATATGTCGAGTCGAGTTTGTTGCCGCGAGAATTATCGGAATCGGAATTACGACGCGGAAGTTATGGATATTCGAAGTTTACCGAAAATGGTGTTTGGATGTTTCCCAAAATAGAAAGTCTATAAATAGTGGAGTTTCCTGTTTGGGAAACCTGCCATAAAGGGAAGGTGGGTTGACCCACGTTGACCCACGGGTCAAGAATAACCCGTTTGGAGGCCGAAATGGTTCGCCGAAATTGAGGCCGATTCCGGCCATATTTGGGTATGGTTTCTTCACGAGATATGTTGGGCTCGTGCTTCTCTTCGGATTGGTAGGTGGATCACCTCCTATGGTGGCCGGAGGAGGAAGAAAAGTGGCGGTGAAAATGGTGAAATTCCGGCGAGTTTTGTTCGATTCGGGTGACGGTGTGGAGGCCGAGCTGGTGGCTCGACCTTGAGGGGTGTTGTTAGCCCTGAGCTATGGAAGCTTTTCCATGTGGTCTTGAGGGTTTCCGTGGCCGGAGGAGAGAGATCCGTCGAATTGAAATTCCGGTAAGGGTTTGGAACTTTGGGTTGATTTTTGGAGGTTTTCCGGTCAAAATTGGCCTTAACTTATAACTGGAAAGTTGTTGGAATCGTCGAGATCTTTGAAACCATGTGTAGCACGAAATTTTCTGCGCAGGTTGGATTTTCCGGTGGCCGGAGGCAGCGGCGACGGCGGCAGCGGCGACTTTTCGCCCGGAGTGGTTTTCGACGAGTTGCATGTCATTTCACTCGAAATCGCGCCCCGATCGCAGTGAGGAGGTTCGTTTTTTGAGTTAAACATCTGAAAGTACAGCGAGGTATTGAGATGTGATTTACGGATTTTCGACGATTCGTCGACATTGAATTTCGTGTTTCCGAGAACAGTGGTTTCTCGTGATTTGTTTGAATTGTCGAATTATGATTGTGAGAATTGGATATTGTGAATATTCAGGTGTTCGTGATCGTTTGTTTGGCGAGGGACTTTCCGCCGGATCACGGGTTAAAGCGAACTGCGTTACGCTAGCGTGTGAATGGACAAGTTTATATTTTCACAGTTGATTTGCGAGTTCGTGGATTTTATGATTTTCGTATTTACTTTATACGATATTGTGATATGTATTATTTTCGGAGGTATTGTTTTATATTTATTGGTGATGGCATTACTGCATCGATGCTTCGACTACTCGGCTGATCACCGGTAGTCCACCAGAGTTGAGAGGTCTTCTGGGCAGGGTTGAGAGGTCCCCTGTGTGCCATCAGGGTTGAGAGGTCCCCTGGCCTATCATCATCGGGTTTGAGCGATTCACCTGACGTCGGGTTTGAGAGGTCGCCCGACAACCTCCATATGTATATGTTTTCCGAACTCGCACTGTTTTATAATGATTATGTATATAAATGGTGAAAGGCATATGTTTATTTTCGTCCACTCACTTTAACGTTTTTATTTGCCTTTACCCTGGACTTTTCGGTTTCCGTGCCCAGTTTGCAGTTCGGACTCTGGTGTTGCACATCGTGGTCGGAGACATAGTGCTCGAGCTACCTTGTTTCTTCCAGTAGGTTTATTGTTCTACCTACTGTGGTATACTTATATGATTATACATTAGAGGTCGCTCTGAGTATTCTGTTGTATATATTATACGATTTTACTCCGGATTTCAGTAAAGTACAGATATATTTATTATTTTACATTATTGTTGATATATTGAGAAATCCGGATGGGATTGGTGCCCACGGTTTGATTTTTGTGGCATAGGATGAAGTGTATTTTCCGCGTGCAGGTAATGGTAATTCTACGTTAGTAGCGAAACTCTGCCAAAATTTCTCCGATTTTTGTTGGTTCGTGTTTTCAAAGGGGTTCGATTTCGGTTTAGGCAACTAAATCGGGGTTGGGTCCTTTCAGCTTGGTATCAGAGCATTAGGTTATAGGTTCTGTAGACTTCTGTAGTCGTGTTTACTAAGGATATTTGAGAATGTACAGCATGTCTGGAATGGTGACCCGACCGGCCGGCAGATACTCATCAATATTCCGGGTGTTGTATACTTTCAAATATTTAAAGTTCCATGATTACGTTCCACTTGTTGTGAACGAGGTTTTATTCATTAGGATGCCTCATTGACGTGCTTTCCGTGTCGGTACGGTTGTGGATCCTATTGAGGATCAATCGACGCGCGATTTGCCAGAAAATTGTGGGGCACGGTTTGCCTGGTTGTGTGTGTTTGAGCGTCTACATGTTGCCTCAGAGCAAAGAATTGTGGCAGTTGGTGTTTGCCTGAGTCAGATTATTGTATTTGGTGGGCTGTTATTGTGTGAGTTCCGGTTGCGACTCCATGGCCTACATTCAGGGTATTGTTTATACGGTAATGGTTTAATCAGGTTACCTAGTATTCGAATGAGGAGTGTTTACCCACCTGAGGCAGAGATGCATTGTCCATATGCTTGTCCCTATTTGCACGTGTTATGTGGCTTCAGAGGAAGCAGCGCACGAGGTTCGAGATGAGTTTGAACCTGAGCATCAGAGAGAGTCTGATTGATGTGCCTCGAGATAACCGTGAGGAGATTAGTGTGCTGCACTCAGTGGCGAGGCTATTGAGAAGGAAAGACGTACGCGGTTTTCGATGAGATGGTTTGAGGAAAGTGGATTTAGTCGAGATGTTTTGATGAGGTTGAGTTCCGATACTTCGGGATCAGTGACGTCATCAGACTGTGGCCTTTTCGATTATGTTGAGGGTCATCAGATCAAGTAGAGGATCCGTTTGGTGATGGTGGTGATCACAGAGTAGCGGATTTGCTCTTGTAGCATGAGTTTGGGCGATCGTTGGTGATCCTATCACGCAGTAGGTGTTGCGGTGATTTGTGTTCGTGGAGCACTCTCAGTTGCCATTGTGGTGACCAGGAGGGTCACGTTACGAGGGAGCGCCCTCAGCCAGCTGTTGTAGCGGTTCGGTAGCTCAGAGTTCACGAGGAGATCCTCATGTTGTTCCTGAAGTTTGACCACTGTAGCCTTTTGATGAGTTATTCAGCAAGTCGCAATTGATGTGGGCGGTTAGTTGGGCATGTCGGAGTTCGTGCCATGACCTTGTTTGAGGACAGACTTTTCTCCGAGGTTACTGTTGTTTGATATCCATGGCTATGGTACCTGCATCTTCACTTCCGAGGTTTTGGAGAACGTTGCATCCATCCGAAGGTTGCGAGATCCTTGTTGGAGGATATGGCTTAGCCGTTGAGCTGTATTGCTAGATACTGTTGACTTTAGTGTGTTTGTGGGTATGGACTTACTAACGACGCATTTGGCTATGTTCGAGTACCTCGAGAAGGTGGTTGTGTTTCGATGACCAAATTTCCCCGAGATACTGTTTCGCGGTGATGGTCGAGCGGATGGTGGAGACGAGTTGTGTGGTTTGCTTTGCTCATGTTGTGGATACTATGGTTGCTGTGCCTGACATTGGTGACATTGGGGTGGTTTCCGAGTTTCCAGGTGTGTTTCAGAGGAGTTACTAGGTGTTCCTCCAGTTCGGGAGATCGACTACACCATTGAGTTTGTACCGGGCGCTGGACTCATTTCACTGGCATTTTGTCGTTCGGTGCCAGCGGAGCTGATAGAGTTTCGACTCCAGGAGTTGCTGAAGGAGGTTTCAGGAGATTTCATGCGACCCCGCGTATTTGCGTGATGTGCTCTTGTATTGTGTGTACGGATGTTGGATGGTTCGTCGAGGTGGTGCATTGACTACCGGAAACCTGATTCGCTTCAGAGGAGAGTGAGTATCCTCCACTTCGGATTGATGCCTGGTTTAATCTGCTCGCGAGAGCTTCAGTCTTTTCGAAGATTGATTTCGAGTCCGGATACCATCAGTTGAGGTTTGATGAGTCAGATGTGGTTTGGACAGTTATCGGATCTCGGTGTGAGCACTAGGAGTTCTTGGTCACGCTGTTGGGTTGACTATTGCCCCCATAGATCTTACGGACTTGATGGACAATGTGTTCAGATGATTCTGGACGAGTTGCGGTCATGTTTGTTGGCAACGTCCTGATGTACTCCAGGAGTGTAGGGCCAGCACCTGAAGCAATTATGAGCGGTTTTGCGGACTTCGCGAGATGATCAGCTATTTGCGAAGTTCAACCAGTGTGAGTTTTGGCCAATTAGCGTGACGATTTTGAGCTGTGTGTGTGATGCTATCCGAGGGAGTTGGCGTGGATCCTGACCAGATAGAAGCCGTGTTGATTTGAGGATTGCCCTACTATTGTACCAGAGATCAGGAGTCTCTTGGTTTGGCAGGCTATTACCGACGGCTTGTGCAGGATTTTCCTGGATTGTCACTTCATTTTCCGGATTGACAAAGAAAGTGTCAAGTTCGAGTGTTCGATGCACGCGAGGAGAGTTACTTACTCCTGAAGGATGGTTAACCGTTGCTTCGGTTTTGACCTTACCTGACGATCGTGACGAGTTCGTGGGTTATGGCGATGCATCGAGGTTTGGATTTGGTTGTGTATCGATGCTGTGTAGCAGAGCGGTGACTCATGGTTACGGACAGTGGAAACCTTATGAAGCTACATATCTGGTGTATGATTTGCGTGTAGTTATCCTTATGTTAGCTGATACGCGCAAAACATGCATTTAAAGTTAATGATCAGTAGACCTTAAAAACACCGATTACGCGCATTGAAATTTAAACCCTTCTTTTGTCATTTGTAATATTGGCGAGTAGGGATCGTTCTTTATCCGGGGAATTAAGGGCGCATGCATGGTTTCATTATTAAGCGGAAATATAAAAGTTTGGGGGGATTGGAAATTGGTTATTTAATCTACGAAATTAAAGTACATAACATGCAAACACAACTAAAACTCTTAGGTATCTAACATGTTTTACTCATAGACAAGTTTCAACAATCAAGAAACTTAAAGTCTAATTATGCTTGCTAAAAATAAGAAGTTACACTACTAATTACATGTGATCAACTCATCTTATTAACCTACCCTTTTCATGCATCAAACCTTTTTGTAACTTGCGAAATTCATAACTTCTAACTAAATACACATGCGTGATAATTGTGTAGGAATGCAACTTAGCGTATAAACATCCTAAACAACTTACGATCATCGAAACATGCAAAAGAGAGGGACTTAGCGTATTTTCTAATACATGCATTCGAAGCTTTAAGATTGTATCAAACATGCATAAAAAGCTATAAATCACAAACACATGCATATTACAAATCGGTTTAGGCACATGAAACACAAATCTAAACTTGTTATTCATTTGATACACAAATCTAAACTTTCTAAACTTGTTATTCCAATACATCAAAAGATTCAAATACAAAGCTAAAGAAATGAGAGTGAAGATCATGGTTACACTTTTTGTCTTGAGTGCTTGATGAACTACGGTGGAGATGGACTTCCTTCACAAGGGACTTAGCGTATTGTGTTGGATGGAGGAGGCTTGATAGCTTCGGCTTGGAAGGAGTAACCTTGCTTGCTTCGGCTTGGAATGGTAAAGGATGTGCTTCGGCTTTGTAATGAACTTTGGAGTGTTTATGGTGGAAGAGTATTTGTGTAGAGCTTTGGCTTGTAAAATGAGAGATGGGAATGAATGAGGCCGGCCTCCTTGTATTTATAGGGCAAGGATGTTGCTCTTCTCTCTTCCACCTTGCCTTGCTTCATTAAATGCAAGCAATGATCATTAAGGCAAGTCACCATGCAAGTCACCATGTGTGATGATCATTTGTGAACCCTAAGCAAGAGTCACCATGGCAAGTCACCATTTGTGAACCCTAAGCAAAGAGTCACCATGCTAGTCACTCCCTTAGTCATCTTTTCATTAAATGCAAGCAAGAGTCACCAAAGTGAGTCATGGCTTGATATTGTTGACTTTTCCTCTTCCCCACTTTGCTTCCTAGCCGAACTAGATGGTAATGGGCTTGATAATGGGCCGAAACAAGAGTTGAGAATTCGGCCCACAATTTGCTTTGTGGCCCGGCCCATTTTCGGAGGTCCAAAATCGCAAAAATCGCAAAATCGCCGGAATTCCTCCGAATTGCGTCGATATTAATCTCCACCGTAATAAACTTCAAAATAACAATTTAAATAAGGAAAACATAAAACTAAGATAATAACATAGCTAAACGTAAAGGGAAATGCGTTAAGAAACGAGCATAAAATGCGTATATCAAATTCCCCCACACTTAGACTTTGCTAGTCCCTTAGCAAACACTAAGTTAAACTAAGACACTCTAAAAATTTAAAAGAAAGAACACAACTAAGCCCTTAGCTAAAATTTGTCTCAGAATTTTCATAAGTATATGGCGATGTCTCACATGATTTTCAACTTTGCATGCTCAACGAATTCAAGAGATAATTGCGATATATTTATGTAATGAACAAGTAAGACATAGAGAAAACAATGGTTATGTTATAGCTGTGCATGCTTTGAATAAAGGTTTAATCAACTCACAAGGATGCACTCATCATATTTTTCACTCATGAAAATGGTTCACTTAAAGTGTATATGAATTGAAATGAAAACCACATGAATAAATTTTGATTACTTGCACAAATGAACCAAAACCATAAGCTTACTCATGCAACTTACTCTACTAATTGAAAGCTACTCATTTTAAGGATCATAAAGGACTTTTAGTGAGGTTGTAATGGGGTTAAGGCTAAGGCATTCGAAATTTAGATATGTGGTGATAAAATCGTTCCAACGACTTAGTCTAGTACCAAATTCATCCTCCACCTCCACTAGAATGTTACCATGTCTACTTCAATCTAAACTACCCTTTGAGCTTTTCGGACAGGACAAAGGCCATATTTTGTTCTATTTTTAGGCCTTCAATTTATCGTAAACTCCAAATCCGTAAATAAGGAGGACGTTAATCCAAATGGTTATTCTTAGAACACAACATATTGCCATGAGAGATAATAATTTTTTTTTCTTTTCATTCTCTCCAATATAATTTTTTCTTTTCTTTTTGGCAATCACATACTTTTTTAGCTATTTGGACAAGTCTTTCCCCTTACTCACATTAACTCTTTCAATCTTTCCTACCAAACCATAATCTTATGTGCTAGTTTCGAAAAATTCTCACCAAGTTTCCGGAACAAAGGTAAGGATATTCTATACTAGGATAAGTGTTTAGGTATATATGGTGATGAAAGAAAAGCTTAACGTGGGCTCAATTGGTTTATCTAGGGGTGTCGCAACTCATGCGCACAATTGGGATACATGGATATTTGGCGAAGTGGTGGAAAATCCTAAATGCCTTTAATCATTTCCAAAATCAAAGTATGTATCAACTTAAAAGCTTTGCAAATTGACATGAGTAAGTTCTAGTATTCTCTAGTTCATTAAAATCTATGGCAAGTAATCGAATGAGGCATATATAAGCTAGTAGCTACGAAATGGATGCATATTCACTCGAATAAAGAACAGATAGCTCGAAAGCTCACATAGGGTTCATATGATTAAAAACTTATTCAAGCATGCGATTTCTGTACCATGCTTGCAATTCATATATCTACTACATGTTAAAAACATATAGAATATCTCAATTAGCACAAGAATTCGATGCATGTGATTCATACGCCATATGTGTTCGTATTGGTCAAATTTCATCATCGACTAGTTAAGGGCATCCTAAAGACTCTGAAAAACACTAATTTAGACACAATTAAATTGTAAACCCTTCCCCCACACTTAAACTTTACATTGCCCTCAATGTACTTAAAGTAAATGTATAGAATTAAACATGGAGTATAGGATCTACGAAACTTTTAATCTAATACGCAAAAAGCCATTAAATTAAGTAAAAGGGGAGAAGAAAACAAATCTGTTGTCTCCCTATTGGGTTGCCTCCCAATGAGTGCTGGTTTTACGTCGTTAGCTTTGGACGTGATGCATTAGTTTGGTTTTGAAATGGCCGGTTCTTGGAGTTGCATCTCCTCCACGGTGTGCTCCACAAATGCCTCAAAATAGGGCTTCAAGCGATGGCCATTTACTTTGAACTCACTACCCTTGTCGATAGATCGAATGAGAACTGCTCCATGAGGTAGGACTTGAGAAACTATGAATGGCCCCATCCATCGAGAGCGAAGCTTTCCCGGAAAGAGCTTAAGTCTTGAATTGAAAAGCAATACTTTCTGCCCCGGTTCAAAACTCTTCCCGCGAATCATCTGATCGTGGATCTTTTTCGTCTTCTCTTTGTAGATCCACGCATTGTCGAAAGCATCATTTCTGATTTCTTCAAGTTCACAAAGTTGAAGCTTCCGATGCAAGCCTGCGGCATCTCGATCGATGTTGAATTTCTTCACGGCCCACCATGCCTTGTGCTCTAGTTCAACCGGAAGATGGCACGCCTTCCCATAAATTAATCGGAAAGGGGACATACCGATGGGGGTCTTGTAGGCAGTCCTGTAAGCCCACAATGCATCGTCTAAGCATTGACTCCAATCTTTCCGGTTGGGGCGGACGGTTCGCTCCAAGATCTTCTTTATCTCACGGTTGGAAACTTCAGCCATTCCATTTGTTTGAGGGTGATATGGTGTGGAAACCTTGTGTTTTACGCCATACTTCCTCATTAGTGCTTCCACTGTGCGGTTGCAAAAGTGACTTCCTCCATCGCTGATTAGAACGCGTGGCATTCCAAATCTACTGAAAATGTTAGTTCGTAGGAAATCTGCAACAACTCGCGAATCATTAGTACGGGTGGCCTTTGCCTCCACCCATTTAGAAACATAATCTACTGCGAGTAAGATATAAGTAAAACCATTGGAGGGAGGAAATGGTCCCATGAAATCAATACCCCACACATCAAAAATTTCAACATTAAATATGTAGTGTTGTGGCATTTGATCTTTAGGTCCTAAATTACCGAATCTTTGGCACTTATCACATGTAGCGCAATATGCATGAGCATCGCGAAATAAACTAGGCCAAAAGAAACCGCAATCTAAAATTTTAAGGGATGTCCTCCTAGAACCAAAGTGTCCCCCACATGCTTCATTGTGACAAAAGTCTAAAATAGGCTTGAATTCACTATCCGGGATACATCTCCTAATTACTAAATCGGAGCATTGTTTCCACAAATAAGGCTCATCCCAGATAAATGTTCTAGCATTATGCTTAAGTTTGTCACGTTGAAATTTATGCATGGTAGACGGAAACTCACCGGTAACTAAATAATTAACGATATCGGCATACCAAGGAGTTTCCGAAGTAGTTACCTCAATTCCGAAGAGTTTTTCATCCGGAAAAGTTTCTTCAATCTCGACAGGCTCATGGTCACCTATCAAACGTGATAGGTGGTCAGCGACGACGTTTTCTACTCCCTTCTTATCCTTGATTTCTATGTTGAATTCTTGGAGTAGAAGTATCCATCTGATAAGCCGTGGTTTTGCATCCTTCTTGAGCATTAGATGCTTCAAAGCTGCATGGTCGGTAAACACAGTTACTTTAGTTTGAAGTAAATAAGATCGAAATTTATCTAAAGCGAAAACCACGGCAAGAAACTCCTTCTCGGTTGTAGTATAATTTCTTTGTGCTTCATCAAGTGTCCGAGAAGCGTAATAGATTACGCAAGGCTTCTTGTCCTTCCGCTGACCCAAGACGGCTCCTACGGCATAATCCGAGGCGTCGCACATGAGTTCGAATGGCAGAGACCAATCAGGGCTGCATAAAATAGGAGCGCTCGTGAGAAGCTCCTTCAACTTGTTGAAGGCAGCGTTGCATTCTTCATCAAAGACGAACGGGGTCTCCTTTTGCAGCAATTTACACAACGGGCGCGAGATGTGGGAAAAGTCTTTGATAAACCTACGATAAAATCCTGCGTGTCCAAGAAATGAACGAATCTCTCTAACCGAAGTTGGAGAGGGTAATTGACGCACAAGATCTACTTTAGATTTATCAACTTCTAACCCTTTTTCCGAAATAATATGACCTAACACTATCCCTTGCGTAACCATAAAATGGCACTTCTCCCAATTAAGCACCAAGTTCGTTTCAACGCATCTTTTTAAAATAGTTTCTAGATTGTTTAAGCATGCATCAAAATCATTCCCGAATACACTAAAGTCGTCCATGAATACTTCAATAATGTTTTCAATGTACTCGGAGAAAATTGAGAGCATGCAACGTTGAAATGTACCTGGTGCGTTACACAGTCCAAATGGCATGCGGCGATATGCAAACGTTCCGAACGGGCACGTGAACGTTGTCTTTTCTTGATCCTCCTCCGCAATGCTAATTTGGTTGTAGCCGGAGTATCCGTCGAGAAAACAATAAAATGCATGGCCGGCTAATCTTTCCAGCATTTGGTCGATGAATGGTAAGGGAAAATGATCCTTGCGGGTCGCGGCGTTGAGCTTCCGGTAATCAATGCACACTCGGTGTCCAGTGATCGTCCGTTGTGGCACAAGTTCATTTTCCAGATTCTCGACGACGGTAATTCCCGATTTCTTAGGTACTACCTGCACTGGGGAAACCCAACGGCTATCAGAAATAGGGTAAATAACTCCACAGTCCATGAGTTTAATTACCTCCTTTTTTACCACCTCCATCATCGGAGGGTGGAGCCGACGTTGCGCTTCTCGCGTAGGCTTGGTGCCTTCTTCAAGGAAAATCCTATGCACACATGTTGCTGGATTTATTCCCTTGATGTCCGCAAGTGTCCAGCCTATTGCGGGCTTGTACCGTTTGAGCACACTCACGAGCTTCTCCTCCTGTTCCTCTTCTAGCGCGGACGAAATAATGACCGGTAAAGTTTCATTCTCGCCCAAGTATGCATACTTCAGATGGTCCGGTAGTAGCTTGAGTTCTAAAACGGGAGCTTCTACAATGGAAGGAACCATTTTATTAGTACCAAAAGTAATTGGTATAGGAGGAGAAAAGCTTACTTTCCGTGGTGCGGCATTTAGGGCCATGGCCATGTCTTGGATTCGAGGTTCAAGCTCTAGTAAGGCCTCGAGAAGGCCGTCATGTCCAAGTTGAATGGCCATGTCGAGTTCATCCTCGTTGATGGTGTCGAGGTAACCTTGTGCTAATGTATCCACAGGATCAAATGTCGAAATGGCAGCTACGCTCGACATTGGAAACTTCATCCCGTCCAGGATGTTGAACTCGATTCTTTCTCCATCAATCTCCATGGAGAAAGTGCCTTGGAAAACATCAATCTTCGTTCTCGCAGTCCGCATGAAAGGTCGCCCAAGCAGTAGTGGCGTGGTGTTCAGTGGACTCTCTTCCATGTCAACGATATAAAAATCGGCTGGGAATATCAAGTTGTTGACTTGCACGAGAACGTCTTCTACGTATCCCCTCGGATACTTGTGGGTGCGATCGGCTAATTGGATGACAACACCATCTTGCTTGAGATCTCCAAGCTCCATCGATTCGAAAAGATAGTGAGGCATGACGTTGATGGAAGCTCCTAGATCAAGCATTACGTCTTCGAAGTGGGTGTCACCGATTACGCAGGGAACTGCAAAGCTCCCTGGGTCCTTCAGTTTTGGGGGTAGCCGATGCTGCAAAACCGCCGAAACGGTTGCGTTCACCTTCACGACCTCCTTCTCTCGAGTTTGCCTCCTCTGAGTGCATAATTCTTTCAGAAACTTGGCGTATATAGGCACTTGCTTTATGCACTCGATCAAGGGCAAATTCACTTGCACCTTTCGGAAGATGTCCAGGATATCTTCATATTGGGCATCCTTCTTCTTTGATTTTGCTAATCTGCTTGGGAAAGGTGCAACAGCAAACGGAGAATTAGTAATCACCGTATTTGAAGGAATAGGGCTTTTACCTTTGATTGGGGTAGGTTGTGGAGGTGATTGTGCCTTGGTGACAGTAGGCGTCACCTTCTTTTTCTCGGCCTCTTGAATTGCCGGATCGATCTCATCTTCTTCTTCGTTGGTGATGTCCTCGATGGTGACTTCATCAAGATGAGATCGCTTGGTCTTTGGTTCCTCAAGTATCTTCCCACTCCTTGTGACTATAGCATTCACGTTTCTTTGATTAGGAGTGGTTTGAGGTGGAAGCCGACCGGTTTCCTTGATTTGGCCCATGAAATCAACAAGCTGGCCAAGCTGTTTCTTCACTTCGGTGATGTCGCGGCCATGTGAGTCAAGTGTCTCCTTTGTCTTCGATTGTCCGTCGAGGAGAACTTGAGTTGAGGCCGAAAGTTGCGACAACATCTTGTCGTAATCCGGATTGGTGAAGGGTTGTGATGACGAACCATGCTGCATCGGTGGTCGTGGTTGAAATGGAGGGCGTTGGTAGCTTTGTTGAGGTTGAGATGCTGGAGGGTTCAAAGTTCCCTCGTTGCTGCTCCATCTAAAACCTGGATGATCACGGTTGACATAGTTGTTGTAGTTGTTATACCTTTGTCCTCCCTGATATCCGCCGATGGCGTTAGCGTGCTCCGGCTCGCTTGCCTGCTCCTGCGCTTGAGGGCATTGGTCATTGTGGTGACCGTGTGTTTGACATATGCCGCAAACAGGCCGTTGAGTTGCCTTCGCTCTTGTCGTCTCGAGTTCTAACACCTTCTCTAGCATATGAGCTAGTTTGTCGTACTTCTCGTCCGCGTCGGTTGTTGAACTCGCCTCACCGACTGCTCGTCTGTTGGACATTCCGTATTGTGCATCATTATTCGCCCGATTCTCTAGAAGAGCTCTAGCTTCGGTTTCGGTTAAGTCCATGAATGCACCGGTGGCTGCTGCATCCAGCAATTCCCTATCGATCGGCTTGAGACCATCGTAAAAGTAATTCATCAGATTGGTCTCGGAGAATCCATGCGATGGGCAAGTGGCACACAAAACTTTGAATCGGTCGTAGTATTGGCCGAAGGTCTCGTCCGGTTTCTGTGTGATGCCAGTGATTTGCTTTCTCAAGACGGTGATCTTTGAGGCCGGGAAGTACTTCGCTAGGAACATATCCGCAAGTTGCTTCCATAAGGTAATATGGTTCGGCGGTAGTTCCATTAGCCAAGACTCGGCCCTGTCGACTAGGGTGAATGGAAATGCCTTCAGCTTGAAGAGCTCCGTATCAGCATCAGATGGCTTCATGCTGTTGCAAACAAATTGGAATTGTTTGAGATGCTTGTTCGGATCTTCATTGGAAAGTCCGTGGAAAATGGGTAGTCGGTGGAGGAAGCCACTCTTTAGCTCGATATCCTTCATGTTTTCCTCCGGTTGTGGAAAAGCAATGCTCGAAGGCCCGCTGCTCCATTCGGTTGAGCAGGTGCGCTGGCGAAGAGATTGTCCTGCATTGGCCATGTTGACTTCTTGTGCTTCTGCTTCTGAGTTGTGGTCGGTTGATGAGGCTAAAGTATGTTCGAATGATGAATGTGAAGACTCGGAAACTTCTTCGAGGATGGGATGATCCAGGATGTCAGCTCTAAGTCTCGCTAGTCTTTCTGTGAGTTCCTCAAACGTGGTTCTAGATGGTCCTGGATTCTGATCGGACATTCATTAGCCTGACATCCACCAAAGACCAAGTGTTAGTATCAACAAATAATTTTTAGATGTATATAGGAATACTAACCAAAATTGTAATGCATATTTAGAAAACAAGGTGATAACAAATAAAATAGTAAAACTATCAAAGCATACTATAAATACACACAAATACTTAAAAACTACTAATACACACAAAATTTATACAAAATTTATAATAGTTAAGACACTATATGTATTTTACTAAGTAATGCAATTGATTTAATCAATTTTAGGGGCTATGCACATGAATAAACTAAGACACATGTTTTCTGCAAATTAACACTATATAATGCTAAACCTAAAAATTTAGTTAGAACATATATAAACAAGGTTGAAATACAAGCAAACCATAATTCACATTGAATTTATGCACCACACATTTTCTTGCAATAAAATGCATTAAACAATAATCCTACGTGAAAGATGGAGTGAATGCATAAGAGAAAACGTTAGAACCTGCAGAAAACAAACGAGTTACGTGTTTAAAATATGAATGAAAAGAATGACCTCTTCTTCAATCTTATGCCCCTAACTTCACTTAGGTTAGGGTACTCGGTAGTGAAATCCGAGTATCATAAAACCTTAGAGAGGTTGTGCAAGCTAAGTAACGGTTGTTAGTCCTTTACAGTTTTTTATGCACAAATAAACACAAAAATTTGACTAAGTTTTATTTATTTCCTTTGGTCCCGATGGTACGTGGTGCAGAGGCTCTCAACTGTGCAATGGGTCTCGTTCATCCGAAGATGAAGTCTGATTCCGAGAGGTCTAAGCATGCTTAATCCGATATACCATCTATTTAAAGGATTATGTCGTATTTATTTAGTTCGTATTTAACCGTATTCATATGCACTTATGATTTACAGAGAGTACGCGAAATGATCATTCGGTAAATTTCTTGGACGTGCGGCCCGCGCGAAAATATATACCGACTACAATTCAGCTTAGTTATGTTTAGAAATGGTTAGTAGGAATAGAGATAACGCGAGAGGTAAGGACTAATATTTAGAACAACCCGAGGCTTACTCGTAAGAGTATATACTCCAATGTTGTTCCTAGAGACACCCCGAGGCTAACCAGTTACGGTATATACTCCAATGGTGTTCTATTGCTTAGATCCGAAACCCGGCACCAATCATAAACCCATTCACCATATCCAACAATCAGCCAAATTTGTGAGATAGTATATAATCTCAAGTTCTTAGTAAACTCCGCCCACAACCTCGTGCCCATAACTTCACTTAGGTTATGGCGTGTGGTGATGAAATCCACACATCACGAGGGGTTAAGGAGATAAACCAGAAAAAGAGGCACCACCTATTCCAAAGAACGAAACCTTATAACCAATACTCGTACTCAATGTAAATCAATTTAAGTACGTCTACGTTTTGATTGCGCCTATGATTTAAAAGGAATACACGACTTAGTTATTGAATAAATCTCTTGTCCGTGCGGCCCGCGCGAAAATGTATACCAACTATCGTTAATCCTCGTAATTGTTGGAAATGACCAGTTGGGATAGATGTAACGCGAGAGGTGAGAACTAATTTCTGGGAACAACCTGAGGCTAACTCGTGAGAGTATATACTCCATTGTTGTTCTTAGAAACACCCCGAGGCTTACTCGTAAGAGTATGTACTCCATTGGTGTTCTGTTTTCTTAGTTCAAAACCCGTCACCATTCATAACCCTTCTAGACATCATAACCAACTCTTACTCGAACTCACAAGATAGTATACAATCTCAAGTGTTTGTAAACTCCGCCCACAACCTCGTGCCCATAACTTCACTTAGGTTATGGCGTGTGGTGATGAAATCCACACATCACGAAGGGTTAAGGAGATAGACAAACAAAAGAGGCACCACCTATTCCATAGAGATTTATTTAATAACTAAGTACTAGTACTCAAATTAAATCAAAGACTATCCTTTAACATGGAAATAAATTATGCAAGTGTAAAATAAACTAAGTATGAATAAATTCGGCTAAGTAAAAGTAGGCATTGTAAACATGTATGAAAATTTCTCTAAGTATAAAAAATGAACAAGTATGTACTTCGAAAATTTAGACATGCTTTTAATCACAAATGTACAACGAAACATACAAAAACATTCTAATTCCCCGGCAACGGCGCCAAAAATTGATACGCGCAAAACATGCATTTAAAGTTAATGATCAGTAGACCTTAAAAACACCGATTACGCGCATTGAAATTTAAACCCTTCTTTTGTCATTTGTAATATTGGCGAGTAGGGATCGTTCTTTATCCGGGGAATTAAGGGCGCATGCATGGTTTCATTATTAAGCGGAAATATAAAAGTTTGGGGGGATTGGAAATTGGTTATTTAATCTACGAAATTAAAGTACATAACATGCAAACACAACTAAAACTCTTAGGTATCTAACATGTTTTACTCATAGACAAGTTTCAACAATCAAGAAACTTAAAGTCTAATTATGCTTGCTAAAAATAAGAAGTTACACTACTAATTACATGTGATCAACTCATCTTATTAACCTACCCTTTTCATGCATCAAACCTTTTTGTAACTTGCGAAATTCATAACTTCTAACTAAATACACATGCGTGATAATTGTGTAGGAATGCAACTTAGCGTATAAACATCCTAAACAACTTACGATCATCGAAACATGCAAAAGAGAGGGACTTAGCGTATTTTCTAATACATGCATTCGAAGCTTTAAGATTGTATCAAACATGCATAAAAAGCTATAAATCACAAACACATGCATATTACAAATCGGTTTAGGCACATGAAACACAAATCTAAACTTGTTATTCATTTGATACACAAATCTAAACTTTCTAAACTTGTTATTCCAATACATCAAAAGATTCAAATACAAAGCTAAAGAAATGAGAGTGAAGATCATGGTTACACTTTTTGTCTTGAGTGCTTGATGAACTACGGTGGAGATGGACTTCCTTCACAAGGGACTTAGCGTATTGTGTTGGATGGAGGAGGCTTGATAGCTTCGGCTTGGAAGGAGTAACCTTGCTTGCTTCGGCTTGGAATGGTAAAGGATGTGCTTCGGCTTTGTAATGAACTTTGGAGTGTTTATGGTGGAAGAGTATTTGTGTAGAGCTTTGGCTTGTAAAATGAGAGATGGGAATGAATGAGGCCGGCCTCCTTGTATTTATAGGGCAAGGATGTTGCTCTTCTCTCTTCCACCTTGCCTTGCTTCATTAAATGCAAGCAATGATCATTAAGGCAAGTCACCATGCAAGTCACCATGTGTGATGATCATTTGTGAACCCTAAGCAAGAGTCACCATGGCAAGTCACCATTTGTGAACCCTAAGCAAAGAGTCACCATGCTAGTCACTCCCTTAGTCATCTTTTCATTAAATGCAAGCAAGAGTCACCAAAGTGAGTCATGGCTTGATATTGTTGACTTTTCCTCTTCCCCACTTTGCTTCCTAGCCGAACTAGATGGTAATGGGCTTGATAATGGGCCGAAACAAGAGTTGAGAATTCGGCCCACAATTTGCTTTGTGGCCCGGCCCATTTTCGGAGGTCCAAAATCGCAAAAATCGCAAAATCGCCGGAATTCCTCCGAATTGCGTCGATATTAATCTCTACCGTAATAAACTTCAAAATAACAATTTAAGTAAGGAAAACATAAAACTAAGATAATAACATAGCTAAACGTAAAGGGAAATGCGTTAAGAAACGAGCATAAAATGCGTATATCATTAGCATCGAAGAGTTGGAGACACTACTGCTATGGCGTGCAGCGCGGTGTAGGACGTACACTGATCACTTGAGTTTCATTCACTTGCATTTTCGGCTAGATTTGGGCTTGAGGCAGTGTAGATGGATGGGGTCGACTAACGACTATGGCTGCACCTTTGAGTTTGTTCGGGAAAGATTAGTGGTTGCACTTTGACTATCCATCTGGGATGTCGTTGCTGATGCATTCAGTTGAGAGTCAAGAGCTTCAGTGTTTCATGTGTGTGTGTGGCTCGAGTTTCCGTGTTAGTCGAGTTACGAGCTATGGGAGCTGAGTTCGAGTGTAATGATGTTAAGCTCATTGTTTTACGCGCATTTGGCGCTAGTGGTGCGGAGATGTGTCTGATACTCCGAGTTTACTACTCGTGACGCAACATGAAGAAGAATGTAGCAGTTTGTGTGTGTAGATGCCACATTTGTCAACTGGCGATGGCTAGGAGGCAAAGACTTGCCGAAAAGTGTCAGCCATTTGAGATTTCCGGTTAGACGTGGCAATTGTTGCTGTGATTGTGTATGTTTTGTATGCACTTTGGTTTGTGATACCAGTTGTCAGACTATTGTGGACCATTTGACGAACTCAGTACATTTCCTTGTACTTTCGAAGATGATTTCAGGGGCAGGCTGGCATAGTTGTTTCAAGGGCATTACGTCTTCGAAGTGTTTGTCACCAATTACGCAGGGAACTGCAAAACTCCCTGGATCCTTCAGTTTTGGGGGTAGCCGTCGTTGCAAAACCGCCAAAACGGTTGCATTCACCTTCACAACCTCCTTCTCTCGTGTTTGCCTCCTCTGTGTGCATAATTCTTTTAGAAACTTCGCGTATATTGGCACTTGTTTTATGCACTCGATCAAGGGCAAATTCACTTGCACCTTTCGAAAGATGTCCAAGATATCTTCATATTGATCATCTTTCTTCTTTGATTTTAATAATCTGCTTGGGAAAGGTGCAACAGCAAACGGAGAATTAGTAATAACCGTATTTGAAGGAATAGGGCTTTTACCTTTTATTGGGGTGGGTTGTGGAGGGGATTGTGCCTTGGTGACAATAGGCGTCACCTTCTTCTTCTCGGCTTCTTGAGCTGCCGGATCGATCTCATCTTTCTCCTCTTGAGTGATGTCTTCGATAGTTACATTATCGAGATGAGATCTCTTGGTCTTTGGTTCTTCTAGTATCTTCCCACTCCTTGTGACAATGGCATTCACATTTCGTTGATTAGGAGTGGTTTGAGGTGGAAGCCGACCAGTTTCTTTGATTTGTCCCATGAAATCAACAAGTTGGCCAAGTTGCTTCTTCACTTCGGTGATGTCTCGGCCATGAGAATCCAATGTCTCCTTGGTCTTCGATTGTCCATCAAGGAGAAATTTTGTGGAGGCTGAAAGTTGTGACAACATCTTGTCATAATCCGGATTTGTGAAGGGTTGAGATGAAGAACCATGCTGCATCGGTGGCCTAGGCTGAAATGGAGGGCGTTGGTAGCTTTGTTGAGGTACCGGAGGATTCAAAGTTCCCTCATTGCTGCTCCATCGAAAGCCTGGATGATCTCGGTTGCCGAAATTGTTGTAGTTGTTGTATCGTTGGCCTCCTTGATATCCACCGATGGCGTTAGCGTGCTCCATTTCGCTAGCTTGCTCTGGCGCTTGAGGGCATTGGTCATTATGGTGACCTTGTACTTGACATATGCCACAAACAGGTCCATGAGTTGCTTTGGCTCTTGTCGTTTCGAGCTCTAAAACCTTCTCTAGCATATGAGCTAGTTTGTCGTATTTTTCATCCGCGTCGGTTTTAGAACTAACTTCGCCGACTGCTCTTCTGTTGGACATTCCATACTGTGCATCGTTGTTCGCCCGATTCTCTAGAAGAGTTCTAGCTTCGGTTTCGTTTAAGTCCATGAATGCACCGGTAGCTGCTGCATCGAGCAATTCCCTATCGATCGCCTTGAGACCATCATAAAAGTAATTCATGAGATTGGTCTCAGAAAATCCATGAGATGGACAGGTGGCACACAAAACTTTGAATCGGTCATAATATTGGCCGAAAGTCTCGTCCGGTTTCTGTGTAATGCCAGTGATTTGCTTCCTCAAGACGGTGATCTTTGAGGCCGGGAAGTACTTCGCCAGGAACATGTCCGCAAGTTGCTTCCATGTGATAATGTGGTTTGGCGGTAGTTCCATGAGCGAAGACTCGGCCCTGTCGGTTATGGTGAATGGGAATGCTTTAAGCTTGAAGAGCTCCGTATCAGCATCGGCTGGCTTCATGCTGTTACAAACAAATTGGAATTGTTTGAGATGCTTATTCGGATCTTCATTTGAAAGTCCGTGAAAAATGGGCAGTCGGTGGAGGAAACCACTCTTCAGCTCGATGTCCTTCATGTTTTCCCCCGGTGGTGGAAAAGCAATGCTTGAAGGCCCGCTGCTCCATTCGGTTGAGCAGGTGCGCTGGCGAAGGGATTGTCCTGCATTGGCCATATTGACTTCTTGTGCTTCCGGCTCTGAATTATGATCAGTTGATGAATGTGAAGAATCGGAACCTTCCTCAATAATGGGATAATCCAGCGGTTCTGATTGAGCTCTAAGTCTAGCTATCCTCTCTGCGATTTCCTCAAACTTTGTTTTAGATGGTCCAGGATTCTGATCGGACATTCATTAGCCTGAGCATCCACCAAAGACCAAGTGTTAGTATCAAAAAGAATATGTAATGAATATAGAGATACTAACCAAAAAATGTAAAACATATAAAGAAAGCAAAGCGAAACAAATAACAAATAAAATAGTAAAACTACCGCAACAAACTATAAAAACTCAAAAAGACTTAAAAACTACTAAAACATACAAAATTTATGAAGTTTAAGACACTAAATGTAATTTACTAAGAACTGCAAATGATCTAATCAATTTTAAGGGTTATGCAAATGAATGTAATGAACTAAGACACACGTTTTCTGCAAATTAACACTATATAATGTAAAAGCTAAGAATTTAGTTAGAACATATATAAACATGGTTCAAATGCAAGCAAACAATAATTCACATTGAATTTATGCACAACACATTCTCATTAAATAAAATGCATCAAACAACAATCCTACGTGAAAAATGGAGTGAATGCATAAGAGAAATTGTTAGAACCTGCAAAAAACACACGAGTTACGTGCTTAAAATATGATTGCAAAGAATGACCTCTTCTTCGGTCTTATGCCCCTAACTTCACTTAGGTTAGGGTACTCGGTAGTGAAATCCGAGCATCATAAAGCTTTAGAGAGGTTATGCAAGCTAAATGTAACGTTTTGTTAGTCCTTTACAGATTTTAATGCAAAAAGAAAAACACACAAATTTGACTAAGTATTATTTATTTTCCTTTGGCCCCGATGGTACGTGGTGCAGAGGCTCTCCACTGTGCAATGGGTCTCGTTCATCAAAAGATGAAGTCTGATTCCAAGAGGTGTAAGCATGCATAATCCTATATACCATCTTTTAAAGGATTATGTCGTATTTATTAAGTTCATGTATTGTCCGTATTTATATGCACTTATGATTTACAGAGAGTACTCGAAATGATCATTCGGTAAATTTCTTGGACGTGCGGCCCGCGCGAAAATGTATACTGACTCTCGCTAATTCAGCTTAGTTACGTTTAGAAATGGCAAGTAGGGATAGAGATAACGCGAGAGGTAAGGACTAATATTTAGAAAAACCTAAGGCTAACTCGTAAGAGTATATACTCCATTGTTGTTCTTAGAGACACCCCGAGGCTAACCAGTTATGGTATATACTCCGATGGTGTTCTATTGCTTAGATCTGAAACCCGGCACCAATCATATACCCGCTCACCATATCCAACAATCAGCCAAATTTTTGAGATAGTATACAATCTCAAGTCCTTAGTAAACTCCACCCACAACCTCATGCCCATAACTTCACTTAGGTTATGGCGTGTGGTGATGAAATCCACACTTCATGAGGGGTTAAGGAGATAAACCGGAAAAAGAGGCACCTCCCTATTCCAAAGAACGAAACTTAATAACCAATACTCGTACTCAATTTAAATCAATTTAAGTGCGTCTACGAATTGAGTGCGCCTAAGATTTAAAAGGAATACACGATTTAGTTATTGAGTAAATCTCTTGTCCGTGCGGCCCGCGCGAAAATGTATACCAACTATCGTTAATTCTCGTAATTGTTGGAAATGACCAGTTGGGATAGATGTAACGCAAGAGGTGAGAACTAATTTCTGGGAACAACCTGAGGCTAACTCGTAAGAGTATATACTCCATTGTTGTTCTTAGAAACACCCCGAGGCTTACTCGTAAGAGTATGTACTCCAATGGTGTTCTGTTTTCTTAGTTCAAAACCAGTCACCATTCATAACCCTTCTAGACATCATGACCAATTATTACTCAAAATCACAAGATAGTATACAATCTCAAATGTTTGTAAACTCCGCCCACAACCTCATGCCCATAACTTCACTAAGGTTATGGCGTGTGGTGATGAAATCCACACTTCATGAAGGGTTAAGGAGATAGACAAACAAAAGAGGCACCTCCCTATTCCATAGAGATTTATTTAATAACTAAGTGCGAGTACTCAAATTAAATCAAAGACTATCCTTTAACATGAAAATAAATTATGCAAGTGTAAATACGAAGTGTTAATAAATTCGTATAAGTAAATATGAATTGTAAACATGTATGTAAATTTCTACAAGTGTAAACAAGTATGTATTTCGAAAATTATAGACATGCTTTTAATTACATATGTACAACGAAATCATACAAAAATTTTATAATTCCCCGGCAACGGCGCCAAAAATTGATACGCGCAAAACATGCATTTAATGTTAACACAAAGTTGACACTAAAAACATTGTCCACACGTAGTGCAATTTAAAACCCTTATTTTGTCCTTATAATATTGGCGAGTAGGGATCGTTCTATCCGGGGAATTAAAGGGCGCATGCATGGTTTCGTTAATAAGCGGAAATCTAAAGGTTTGGGGGGATTGGAAATTGGTTAATTAATCTACGAAATTAAAGTACAAAAACATGCAAACACAACAAGAACTCCTAGACTTCTAACATGTTTTACTCATAGACAAGTTTAACAATCAAGAACCCTTAAAGTCTAATTATGCTTACTAAAAATAAGAAGTTACACTACTAATTACAAGTGATCATCTCATCTTATTAACCTTACTCTTTTTCATGCCTAAATACTCTAAGTAAGCTGCAAAATTTATAACTTCCAACTAAATATACATGCTTGATATTTGAGTAGGAATGCAACTTAGCGTCTAAACACCCTAAACAAAGTACGATCATCGAAACATGCGAAAGAGAGGGACTTAGCGTATTATCTAACACATGCTTTCGAAGCTTTAAGATTGTATCAAACATGCATAAAATGCTTGAAATCATAAACACATGCAATTTACGAAAAGGCTTAAGAACATATAACTCAAATCCAAACTCGTTCTTCATTAAATACATCAAAGTGATCCAATACAAAGCAAAAGACAAGAGATTGAAGATCATGGTTACACGTTTTGTCTTGAATTCTTGATGACTTCTTGAAGGTGGTTCTCATTCACAAGGGACTTAGCGTATTGTGAATGATCCGATGGCTTCGGAGGCTGGAATGCTTCGGCTTGGAGAGGATCCTTGAAGTGTTTATGGAGGAGAGGTATTTGTGTAGAGGTTTGGCTTGTAAAATGGGAGATGCTCTGTTTTATGGCTGGCCTCCCTCTTATATATAGGCAAAGGAATTGCTCACTCTCTCTTCCACCTTGCCTCTTTCATTAAATGCTAGTAATAATCACCAAGGCAGGTCACTCCCCTAGTCATCACTTGTGATCATCACAAACAAGAGTCATTAAGCCTTGTCACACCTTTAGTCACCATTGTGATGATCAAAAAGCAAGAGTCACCAAGCCTTGTCACCCTTTGTGATGATCACAAAGCAAGAGTCACCAAGCCTAGTCACAAAGCTTGACAACTTTGACTTTTCCTCTTCCCCAAGTTGCTTCCATGCCAAAATTAATGGGCTTGGGCTGGTTTTTGGGCCAAAACAAACTTTGAGAAATGGGCCCAAAAAATGCTTTTTGGGCCGGCCCATTCCCGGTGGTCCAAAATCGCAAAAATCGCAAAATTGCCGAAATTCCTCCGAATTGCGCCGTTATTCATCTCCACCGTAAATAACCTCAAAATAACAAACTAAATAAGAAAAACATAAAAACTAAGATTATAACATAGCTAAACGTAAAGGGAAATGCGTTAAGAATCGAGCATAAAATGCGTATATCATGTTTGACGGAGGTTGTCCATTCCCGCGGTGAACCTGTGTCCCAGTTTGCTGGCCGAGATAATCAGCTACGATTATGTGTTGACAAGCTTTGCAGCGAGCATTGGGGACCGGATTACAAGTTAGTACCGATTCTTATCCTCAAATTGGTAGGCGACCTTTGAGGATTATTCAAACCTTGGAGGGAATATTGTGGACCTCGGTATTGTAGTTCCGGAGGATTTGGGACCAGCAGTTTCGCTATTCGAGATTGCTTGCAGTACCAGTTTGTGGACCACTATGGTATTGACATTGTTTGATGTCGTTTTGAGGAATGATGTTGTACTCCATCGTGTTGGAGCGAGTTCGATGTGAGTTGACGTTGATTCTAATTTTGTGGAATGTGTTACCACAGACTATCAGATTAGCGGAAACAGGTTGATAATTGCTTGAATTCGATGTTTGAGCTATGTTGATATGAGTATGCTGAGTTGTGATTTGCCATGTGGTTTTGATCCGTATGTGGTCATAGGCGAGTGTGTGTTGTGCCGTATAGTTCGGCGTCGCCTATAGTGTTGGCTTTTATGTGTGTTGTGTTCCGTGTGGCGGAACTATATTTCAGGTTTATTGCGGGTTGTGTACCCTACCAGTTCCTTATGCAGGAACACTTGACGATGGTGTAGAGCCAGTTCAGATTCGAGATTTGAGGGTACAGAGATTTCAGCACGGAGATATCTCCAATCGTGGAGTCTGTTGTCAGAGTTGTTCAGTTGACGTTGCCACTGAGCAGTATGCAGAGACAGTGCTCCTACTTTTAGTCGGCAAACTCAGAAATTTTGAGGTCGAAATTTTTCTATGGGGGGTGGATTTGTGACGACCCAGAACAGAATCAGAAGTATAATCAGCTTGATTCGTGAGTTACTGCGTAATCGCAGATTTCCGACTGATGATTGAATCGCCAGGCTTGTTAACGACTTAATCATTGGCCAAGAATTATAGCTGAGTCTCTTCTCGAGAGTCGTTGTATGTGTGATTTCGAGTTCGTGGGCGGTTCTGGATCATTATTTGGTCGACCGAGGAATTAATTATGAATATTTGAAGTTCGAATTTAAATGGTGGTGCTCTTAACGACTAAATTACCGGACGAGAATTTGGTTTCGGTTCCTTCATGGAAGTTGTGGAGAATTTAATTTCGAGCTTGTGGGAACTTCCGGAGCATTATTTTGAGTTACGGAGATTAAGTTATGAATATTTCCGATTGTTGATTATTTAGTCGAATAAACATGTGTTGGATTGAACAGTTGACTTTTTATCGGATTTGTCGATGTGTTTGACTTCGGGTGGTAATTGAAGAATATGTCGAGTCGAGTTTGTTGCCGCGAGAATTATCGGAATCGGAATTACGACGCGGAAGTTATGGATATTCGAAGTTTACCGAAAATAGTGTTTGGAAGTTTCCCAAAATAGAAAGTCTATAAATAGTGGAGTTTCCTGTTTGGGAAACCTGCCATAAAGGGAAGCTGGGTTGACCCACGTTGACCCACAGGTCAAGAATAACCCGTTTGGAGGCCGAAATGGTTCGCCGAAATTGAGGCCGATTCCGGCCATATTTGGGTATGGTTTCTTCACGAGATATGTTGGGCTCGTGCTTCTCTTCGGATTGGTAGGTGGATCACCTCCTATGGTGGGCGGAGGAAGAAAAGTGGCGGTGAAAATGGTGAAATTCCGGCGAGTTTTGTTCGATTCGGGTGACGGCGTGGAGGCCGAGTTGGTGGCTCTACCTTGAGGGGTGTTGTTAGCCTTGAGCTAAGGAAACTTTTCCATGTGGTCTTGAGGGTTGCCGTGGCCGGAGGAGAGAGATCCGTCGAATTGAAATTCTGGTAAGGGTTTGGAACTTTGGGTTGATTTTTGGAGGTTTTCCGGTCAAAATTGGCCTTAACTTATAACTGGAAAGTTGTTGGAATCGTCGAGATCTTTGAAACCATGTGTAGCACGAAATTTTCTGGGCAGGTTGGATTTTCCGGTGGCCGGAGGCAGTGGCGACGGCGGCAGCGGCGACTTTTCGCCCGGAGTGGTTTTTGACGAGTTGCATGTCATTTCACTCAAAATCGCGCCCCGATCGCAGTGGGGAGGTTCGTTTTTCGAGTTGAGCGTCCGAAAGTACAGCGAGGTATTGAGATGTGATTTACGGATTTTCGACGATTCGTCGACATTGAATTTCGTGTTTCCAAGAACGGTGGTTTCTCGTGATTTGTTTGAATTGTCGAATTATGATTGTGAGAATTGGATATTGTGAATATTCAGGTGTTCGTGATCGTTTGTTTGGCGAGGGACTTTCCGCCGGATCACGGGTTAACGCGAACTGCGTTACGCTAGCGTGTGAGTGGACAAGTTTATATTTTCACAGTTGATTTGCGAGTTCGTGGATTTTATGATTTTCGTATTTACTTTATACGATATTGTGATATGTATTGTTTTCGGAGGTATTGTTTTATATTTATTGGTGATGGCATTACTGCATCGATGCTTCGACTACTCGGCTGATCACCGGTAGTCCACCAGAGTTGAGAGGTCCTCTGGGCAGGGTTGAGAGGTCCCCTGTGTGCCGTCAGGGTTGAGAGGTCCCCTGGCCTATCACCGTCGGGTTTGAGCGATTCACCTGACTTCGGGTTTGAGAGGTCGCCCGACAACCTCCATATGTATATGTTTTCCGAACTCGCACTGTTTTATAATGATTATGTATATAACTGGTGAAAGGCATATGTTTATTTTCGTCCACTCACTCTAACGTTTTTATTTGCCTTTCCCCTGGGCTTTTAGGTTTCCGTGCCCAGTTTGCAGTTCGGACTCTGGTGTCGCACATCGTGGTCGGAGGCATAGTGCTCGAGCTACCTTGTTTCTTCCAGTAGGTTTATTGTTCTACCTACTGTGGTATACTTATATGATTATACATTAGAGGTCGCTCTGAGTATTCTGTTGTATATATTATACGATTTTCAGTAAAGTACAGATATATTTATTATTTTACATTATTGTTGATATATTGAGAAATCTGGATGTGATTGGTGCCCACGGTTTGATTTTTGTGGCATAGGATGAAGTGTATTTTCCGCGTGCAGGTAATGGTAATTCTACGTTAGTAGCGAAACTCTGCCAAAATTTCTCCGATTTTTGTTGGTTCGTGTTTTCGAAGGGGTTCGATTCCGGTTTAGGCAACTAAATCGGGGTTGGGTCCTTTCATAAAATGTCTCAAAATTATTCCCCACATATATTTGGACCAATTACATGCCGAAGAACATCTTTGTGAAGCAAAACTTATTTCAGTCGCCGAAATCTTATTTTATTAATCAGATCTCTTTGTTTAGACTGTTTAAACTTTCTTGGTAATGTATTGAGAAATGAGTTAGATAAAATGCTTAAAAATGGCTCCCCATATATATTTGGACCAATTATATGTAGAAGAACCTCTTTGTGTAGTAAAACTTATTTCAGTAGGCGAAATCTTATTTTATCAATCAGGTCTCTCTGTATACACTGTTCAAACTTTTTTGGTAAAGTTCGTATTGAGAAATGAGTGAGATAAAATGCACCAAAATGGTTCCCTATATTGTCTCTACCAGAATTCGCTAGGATGTTCTGCTATAGGTACAATTTATCTTGTAGCGGGATCGCTCCACACGCTAGGACTGGAATCTTTTGCGTATCCGCTTGCTACACTAATACATCAAGGGCGCTAGAAAGTTGATACGGGATTGTCTCGTCTTCAACGCTCTGATGCCTAAGTTAGTGATTATAAGTGACAGTAAGCATAAGGAAGAGTGAAGGAGAAGTATTTTGTGAAAGGACCCGACCTCGATTTAGTTGCCTAAACTGGGATTAGGTCCTAATGACCATTAAAACATAAACATACTAGTCCAAAAGAAAACTAAAAGGAAAATCAATAATCCGAAAATCATAAGTTAAAGAAACTAATTTCCAGAAACAACTCATAATAGCCCAATACTAAGAACATAAAACCGTTTATGACATCAGAGCCGCTAGACTCTCAGAACTACCTATGCTGACTAAGATGCTAACTCGTAGGATCAACCCTGGATCCTACGGCGAATAATGCTATGCCTTGATCTGCATGTGCATCCGACCTCAGCTTGAAATATGCAACTTGGGTGGTAGAAAACAGATGGCCAGGGGAAAGGCATATAAAATATGAAAACCGTTAGAGTGAGTGGACGGGAAAAACAAAGATTCGTAAGAAAACGTAAAAACATAATTTATGTTTTTCACCGAAATCGTATAGTAAAACCATAGCGAGTCAAAGTAAAACATATATAGCATAAATGTGTGTGGAGGCGTGGACGACATAATCACGGATTTGGTGTTTGTCATGACATTCCCGGAGCACCTTGGTGAATAGCCGAGATGCCAAATGAATCGATGCAACATACATAAACAAAACGTGCATAAAAATGTAAAGTCATATCATAAGGGCCTCTGCGCATAAACATAAATATATCGTAGTTTATACATATATATTGTCGTAAATGAAATTATGAACATAAAGTAGACTCGCTAACGACATTGAAAAATAAAGTGTCCATTCACCTAGATCACCATAAAAGTAGTCATTGACCCACTAACTCGGAAGTTGTACAAAACGCTCCTAAGCAAAATCAAATATCTAAAGCAATTAATAAAATTTTGATCGTGTGACTAAAACGGGCAAAGGAATCCAATACGTAATGTTGGTAAGAAACTTACATTATTGGTGGAGTACTACGTTTAGGATCGATGTGCGACTCATCACGTACAAGGACGAATCATGTTAGCGATAGTTAATTATTGGAAATGCACGTGCATTGATGATGTCATAACTGTGACGTGTGAAAGGACGTGCTGGTTTGATTTTCAAATGTCGTGGGACACGTGTTGATCTATGTGAAAATACAAACCCGATTTAATAGCCTAAACTGGAATTAGGCCCTAACGACAATTAATGTCTACTTGTACTAAACCAAAGATCGAAGTGAAGATCAATAATCACATCATTATAGATCACTTGAACTATTTTTGAATACTGAATACATTAACTCAATTTGACATTAGAGCAGCTAGACATACTAAACTAGCTATTATAAATAAACTACTAGCGCATATGATCAACATCAGATTCTACGATGGGTACCGCTATGCCTCGATTCGCGTGCAAGTCTGACCTCCACTAAAAATCTGTAAATCTAGGCATTTGAAACCGAAAGGCCCAGGGAAAGGCATACAAAAACAAGAAAATCGTTAGAGTGAGTGGAAGAAAATAATAATCAAGTATACGTGAAAAAAAAAACAAAGATAATTTATGCCTTTCCACGAAACAACTGGAAATAAAACGCTAAGCAAGTCTAGAGTAAACTCTTAATGGTATGGAGGCGTCATCTAGGGACCTTTAATCCGAGACAATATTATATGTGCAAGGTGGTGCCAAGTCAGGGCCTCTAACCTATCATGGGGTCCTTGAACGCTGAGTAGCTATGCATCGATACAATAATGTAAAATATGCACACAAGCCCCAACAATAAAAACTAAAAACTGAAACACTTGCATAGTAGTAAATAAAATAGTGATGACTCACTAATGACTGTGAAAATAAAATATTCACTCACCTGGACCTAGATCGCCATAAGAATCATAATCGATCCCAACCAATTCGTAAATCGCATTCAATGCCCCTAAGTCAATTTGAAGATCTCAATCAATTCATAGAATTTCTATCGTCAGACTAAAGTAGATAAAATAATTAGAGACATCGATATCAAGACTCACTTTCAAGAATTCGTTAATAGTGTCGCCTCGAAGAATACACTCGATAACCCATCCAACCATAAGCATAAGGAAATGTCACCGTTGACGGTTCCATTGGTGGCCTAGGAAAATCGAGGATGAGGAGAGAAATTGATTTCGACCAATTTGGGCAATGGAGGCGGTCGACCGGAGAAATTCTGGTCGAGTCGGGATTTGGGTCCAAAATGGGTCGGGTCGACGTTGCGGGTTGAACTCAAGTCAACTGGGTAATGTCCCTCAACCTGGTAAGGTTTTGGGTATTTATACCCCTAGGTCAAGTTAAAATCGACGAACCAGATCAAATCTTCCAACGATCTAACGATCAACAAAATTTGACCATTTGTAGATTTTAAAAAAAATTCACATAATACTCCAAAATTCTGAAATTTGTAACAATTAGCTCAGACCTTCGAAAAATCTAATAAAAATATGCACGAGTTCGTAATAATATTCTCTACAAATTATGTGAAAAAAGTAACTCCAAAATTATAACCTATAAAAATACAATTTTTAGTCACGATGAATCACGATAAACGTATCATATAGTGATTAGCTCAATAATTAACTCGATTAACGAAATTAAATCGCTAATTTTGGTTTGGTCGTTACAATCTACGCATTTTATGCTTGATTTTTAACATATTTCTCTCTACATTAGCTATGTCATGAACTTAGTAGTGCCATTTCTAACTTGTTTTATTGTTTTAGGTCGAAGAATAAAGATGAATGAATAATGGAGACAGAAACGAGTATGAAACGCGCTAAGGAGGAAATTTCTAATTTCAGAGAAGAAATGGTTAGAGAAATGGTCTCCAAATCCAAATGGTTTCTAAAATGTGTGTTCCCAAATGGTGTCAAGAATTAGCAACCAAATGACAAATGAAAATGATGTCAAATGGAGCAAATGAAGAATAAAAACATTTCTCCTTCTCGGATTAGGAAAGATGAAGGTGGGGGATCAAGCAACTTGGGCCAACCCAAAATTAAAACCATGTCGGCCTTATTTGAAGCCTAAGTGTGTTTACAATATATGGCAAGTCGGCATGAATCTCTCTGAGTAGAAGGAAGACAAGATAAAGAAAGAAGAAGATATTCATATTCCTACTAAGAAGAGGAAAACGGGCCTGCAAGTCAGTCAACTTCAAGTGAGCAACTAGATTGATTCCATAGTCCAAATATATGCATATAATACTTCTTTAGAAATATCTTTGAGTCCTCTTTCCAACGAGACCAAGAGCACAATTTTTGGAGGTCTGTAGCTCTCGGAATGTCAGTTTTAGTGAAGGAGGGTCAGTCTCCTCGGGAGAATACTCAAAATGCATTTGAGCTAGGCATTGATAACTCTTTAACTAAGTATCAAATTAACAACTTAACACCCAAGCTAAGTGCACAATTAAAAATTCTTCTTTGTAGTTGTAGCATTGATAAGTGGGGATCATCCTAACCGGGGATTGAGGGTATATACATGACAACGTTTTATAAACATAAAATTAAAGGTATGGGGGGTTTTAAAGTTTGGTTTATTATCTACAAAATCAAAGACATAAACATGGCAGCAAACACATTCAGGAACCCTAAAAATTTATCATGCTTACTTATAGACAAGCAAAACAATCAGGAATCAAAGAATCATAAACATGCTTACTAAACCGAAAATAAAACCTAACTAATATTTACATGTGATCATCTCATTCTAAACAACCTAACCGATTACATCTAGATCCTCTAAGTATCTATGAAATTTACAACTATTATCAAAACACATACACATGCTTGTATTGAACAAGACAGCAACTGAATCGAGCTAACCACCTAGTCCAATTTTATCCTTTAATTAGTTCATAGAAGCATGCTAAAAGAAGAACCAAATCGAGTATCATCTAAAACAGGTTTCAAAGCATTAAGAATTTAAAAGTTAGCATATTTACTCGAATTAAAGATGTAAACACATGGAAGAAACTCAAAAGATACCAGAAATAAAAAACTTTTTATCAAAACTTGTTCTTACTACACAAAGAAAAAGAATCCAATACAAAACTGAAGAGAAAAAGCAAAGGGTCACGTTACACTTTTTGTTCCATGAAATCGCACCACAAACTCTAAGTATTTAGACTCTTTTGGTGGCGTGGAGGACAAATGATCAAAGCCAAATTGAGCTAAGACCTTTGAGAATGGAGGAGAAGTGTTTATTAGAGGCTGTTTGGGGGTGCTTCGGCCTTGGATAGGAAAATCTTGAACTTTGGGTGTGAGGAGTGATTTGGGCAGAGTTGAGCTTCAAGAATGAGAGATGATTGATATGAATGCCAAGCCTCTCTATTTATAGGCAAAAGCTCAAGGCTTTTGTCTTTTACTTTAAGAGAAAGAAACCTCTCTTTCTTTCTTACCCACCAAGTTGCTTCACTTAGTTGCTTACCTTTTCCACCAAGTTTCTTGATCAACTTACTTTACTAAGTTGATTGACCAACTTGCTTTATCAACTTGCTTCATTTTAGGCCGAATTAATCTTCAATAATGGGCTGGTTTGAAGCTTAGTCCACCACCTCATTCCTAGCACGAGTAGGAGAAATGCCTTTGTTATTCATTTGCACAATTTGATATCATTCAGATTTGTCATTTGGTTACTAATTCTTGACACAATTTGGGAAACACATTTCAGTAACCATTTAAAGATCATTTCTCGGACTATTTCTTCTCATTTTTCCTCCCCAAAATAGGAAACTTCCTCTTTGCAAGTTTTGAGCTCATTTCTGCCTCATTTACTCCATCTTCTTTATTTAGACCTAAAAATAATAAAACAAGTTAGAAATGATGATACTAAGTTCATAACGTAGCTAAATGCAAAGAGAAATGAATTAAGAATTGAGCATAAAATGCGTAGATCAGGTATCATGGGTAATTTTGAGCATAATACATGAGCTAAGCCTTTGATATGTTTGCCTTGCCCAACAAGAAGAAAGAAATCAGAAAAGTCAAACAACTTGGTAGGCAAGAAAATCAACTTGGTGGGCAAGAAACACTATCCTCCTCCAAGAACATCTAAAGGCAAATTTCGTTAGTATTTTCCGCCTCCGTAGAAGATCATCTACACTTAGTGTATAAGGCAAATTTCCGAGCAAAAAGTGTAACATGATTACTTCTACTCTCTTCTTGTTGTATGAATATTCGGTTTATATGGATTGGTTGTATCAAGTATTTTGGTTTTACAACTTTGAAAGCTTTTTGTAATCTGTTTTTTGTTTTCGAATTTATGCTTAGCATGTTAAACTTAATACATTGATTTAGACTAAGGCAAATTCCTTGTTTAGATTGATAGGATGTGTCAAAGAGCAAATTTCCGAAGCACTACATATGACATAAACATGTTAACTTGGCTAAATAGACAGTAATATGTTGCATATAATCTGACTAGTTGTAAGAGTTAGGTGAAAAGAATGAGATGATCACTTATATATATATATTACTTAGATTTATTTTCGGCTAGTATGCATGTTTAGGGTTCTTTGATTCTGGTTTGTTTTGCTTGTCTATAAGTTGAAGCATGATAGAATTCTAGGGTTCTTGAATGTGTTTTCTGCCATGTTTTGTTCTATATTTTCATAGATTAATACTCAAGCTTATAAACCTACCATACCTTAGAATGTAGTCATGCATGCACCCTCAATCCCCAATTAAGAACGACCTCTAATTATCAATGCTACATTAACAGAAAAGGGTTTTTAAATTGTGATGTTATTGCTGAATGTTAGTATTTATTTGATGTTTAGTTTTAGCGTTATCACGTGTCAAAGATCACGTGCTGCTTCAAAGAATGCATGTGCGACTGAGAAATGCATAAGGTTTATATAACGTGGTATATAAAGGTTTTTACCCATGTTGTTTTGCCATTTCGCACTTCGGGAGATTTTTCATTGTTGCAAAGTTTCCACGGCGCTAAACGAGATCTATAGTGTGTGAATCCGTAACATGGAACACGACAATATCTTGAAGATGTACAAAGAAAACCCTTGTTGCTACTTTCTCGAATCATTCTGAAATCATAGCTCTACATGAAGCTATTAAAGAGTGTTTGGCTTCAATCGTCAATACATCATATTCAAGGGTCTAGTGGATTACCATATACTACGACTACACCGACTTACATCTTTGAGGATAATGCAGCTTGCATTGAGCAGATGAGGTTGAGTTTCATTAAGGGTGATAATACAAAACATATTTTGCTAATTTTTTTCTACAATTAACAACAACAGCAGCTCTTGAATATCCATGTGAACCAGATTAGTTCTGTGGATAATGCCGCAGACTTGTTTACTAAGTCACTTCCAAAATCTACTTTTGAGAAACATGTGAGGCACATTAGATTATGATGCTTATCTAAACTCCAACAGTGAGTTAAGGGGTGGAGTGATTTTGGTAGACATCATGGGAGTCTACATTGCATGATAGTATCATCTGTAGTTGATGCGTTTTATTTTTCTTCCATTCGATCAAGCGGTTTTTGTTTACCTGGCATTCGACCAAGCGGTTTTTGTTTACCCGATAGAGTTTTTAGTGAGGCAACAATTTATGCATCATATTAGGAGTTCGACACAAGAGAGAGTGTTTAAAGAAATTATATTCCGTATCTTCAGGATGTGTATTATCCTAATTAGATTAGAATAAAAAATTTAAGAATTAATGATCTTTAGAATATTATTTATAATACCTATATTTAGTTCTCTATATCGATTAATAAAAGTACAATTTCATTATTCATTATTTATCCATCAAAATTAACTCACCGCCGATTTTTATTCAATTAAACTCATCAAAGTGAACGAATCAGATTGTTTTCTCCCATTCCATCCATCCTTTAATTTGTTGCGACCTTAAACCCTAAACCCTTCCTTGGTTGTTGTTTTTGGGTTTTTGTGAGTGACAATGACGAAGACAATGGTTGTGGTGGAGAAAGACAAGGTCTCGCAGGAAGCTAGTTGCCTAGCCCGTTTCCAGCGGATTGTTCTCACTTGGGACTTGTTCCGCTTAGTCGACCAACGCAAAGTAATTTCTCTTCACTTTCTTGTTCTCTCTATAACCATCATCATAGATTCATCTAGTATAATCTATCTCTTGTGAATGTGAATCAGAAATACGAAAAGGGTAAGGTAGATACGGATGAGGAGAGCTGGGGATTTAGGCCAGTCAAGGACAGCTATACAGACGTTGATGACTATATCTCTACTTACGAACCCCTTATTTTCGAGGAAATCAGAGCCGAGATTGCTTCTAAGGATGGTCATTGTATGTAAATTTCTTTTTCTTTGTTCCTCGTAATTTCGATTTCAAAGCAGTTGATTTCATGTGTCTTTGCAGTGGGACCTGCCAAGACAACTTGTCTCATGAATTGCAGTGTGGATGCTGCTGGATTTCATTTGGCTACTGTCATGGTTGACATAGACGATGACGAGGAGGAGGAGCGAGTAAAGCCCAATGATCTTTTGCTCTTGTCCAAACCGCAACGGGTGAGTGAGAATATAGGCTTTGGTTCTGTATTTAGTGTTCATCAACGAGAAAACACTGATAGACAGATAAACCTATCATTCTTGGAATACTTACTCATTTGAGGAAATTGATTAGTGCAGTCTGCAGAGGATACTTCTTTTAAAAAATATGCTTTTGCATTGGTGGAAAGTCGCCGTGCAGGTGCTCTTGGGATTAGGATGTATTTAGCAGGAAAATTCAGAAATTTGAATACAGATACACTTGAACCTTGTCCAAGGCTATCAGAAGTTCGGGCATTGGTTACTTCTATGGGTGAAGGAGACAGGCTTTTTGACGTTAGAAAGGTAATGCCGCCATACTTAAATTACAAATATCTTTTTCTGCATAATTAATTCCTTTCGGCAAAGTCTCTTTCTGTTGTGTTCAACTTCTTCAAAAATGTTATTTGTACTCATTTTTCCCCATTCTGATCTTCCATATGAAACAGAGATGCATGTGATGAGACGTTCTTTAATTGTCAGAAGTTAATCTATTATTTTTCCAACGGTTTCCATTAGATAAGAACGACTACAGAACAGGGGATATTGTGAAGAGCCTGAAAAATCTGGCATAGACTGCCGTATCACTGAAATGATTGGATGTTGTCTGGAGAACTTTAATACTCCTCCCTGGGGTTTAGCCCAATGGGACCCCGTTCCTATATGCTAATAATAATCTGGGTGTGGGTTGAGCCTCCTATCATGACTAGGTTCCAAACTCCAATTTAGAAAAAGGAGATATTTTGTCTGCCAATATTAGGACTTTGGGTTTGGAATGGAGATTAGAAGCATATGTCCTGATTATCTCGATTAGAGGGTGTTGAGCTGGTTTTATCAAGGCTTGACAGAAACATTTTGAAGACGTGTCAAATGGAAAGCTCAAGTTTTTCCCAGTAAAAGGGGTGTTGGCTTAGATTATTGCTCAGAAAAGTCCAAAACCTGTGACATGGTTCAGAGAGAAGACTTTCTGTTGGTATTTCCCTGAGTCTGTAATATGTATAGATGGATATTATTGTGTGAATCTGAGTTGGGACAATCTAGTGGATTGTGTAGCCTTCATTTGTGGAAGGTAAACGAATTTTGAAAGGAGAAACTAACTGCGATTCTTCTGGGGCATATGGATTTTGAGAAATAATTGATTATCTGCTGGAGCTTCTGTAGCAATGGATTGAACAGTTTCTTCAGAATTCAGAAATTGTTGTCCATAATTCTTCATGATAAAGTTCTTCTCTGGCTTAGTTCATTCGAAGTATACTGTTTTGCGTTAGGTTTTAATATAGGATTCTAGAACATCTACCTTCAAGTTCTGTGGATATATTGTCCTCAAAATGTACTTTTTTTAAAAAAAAAATCTTTATAATTTCGTATTTACAGCATATTAGTTTGATTTTTTCCAAAACATATGTTTCAGGTTTGCAGTTTATCAACTACTGCTCGTGAATATATAGCTTTGCAGTCGATTGGTTCTCTCCCTTTAAAGGATATAATCCTTTCAGCCTCTGAGAAAAACTTTGATGGGGAAGGCAAAGCCTGGAAACTTTCCAAACCTCTCGAGGACTATATAAAACAGAATCTTAATGAATCTCAGCAAAAAGCCATACAGGTAGGTCACTATTTAAAGTCTCCAACTGTGTGTTATATATCCTGTTTCTATGTACTACATTCATATATCAGGTGCATCTTTAGTGGAGTAGCCCATGAGTGTGCAGGACATGTATCATCGTCTTAACCGTTTTGGGCTTGGATTAACGGTGCAGGGGAACTAATAGAATGTTGATTCCTCCCCTGCACCCTTGTGTTCCGCACACTACAGAATATCCCGATATATCTGAATCTAAATAAATTTGACTGCAATGTGTGCGTGTCTGCTCATCAAGCTTTATCTCTGTTGTTTCTGAATGTTTACAAAGATGTTTCCTTAGTCTAATGAAATGAATATTATCAATTGCTACAGGCCGGTCTTTCACGTAAACCATTCGTCCTGATACAGGTATTCCTTGTGTCTTTTCTTCCTTTAGATTCATATCCTAACTTGCTTAATTTTCATTTACTGTTCCTTATGGAAAGATTATAAAGAATAGTTTTGCTCAAATCATATCAAACTCTTCTTAGATTCTGCCTTGTTATTAAATATTTGGGAGGGTTGTTTCTAATCTGTTCATACCAGATAAAAGAGACTAATAAGCTTGTCTTAGAAACAACTATGATTCAAATTTAGGAGCCATATAATGAAAACTGCAATTACAATTGCAAAATTAACTAGAAGAATCTTGAGCCACATCAATGGATCGGAACAGGAGTAATTTGACAATTTTCCCAGGTTCTGTAAAGAAATACATTGGGATGAATTTAGTTTGTGGGCTGCCTTTTGGCAACCGTCACCCTAGACTTTAGAAATTACATCTTTTCAGACTTAGTTATTTTGTTCTGTTACTTTATGGTTCATCTAGGTTGGCTTGATTACTTCTTGGCCTCAGATGTTCTAGACATCAGCTCGTCACAAAACGTGTATTTTCCTCTCCATAGGAAAAAGGGAAAAAAAAAAAATCACGGGCAAAAAACTTACAGCAAGAACATGAACAATTCTGAAAAAATTAATTAAAAAAAAAGCTTGGGTTTCAAAATGTACGTAGACCTTAAATGGATTTGTGACTTTCTGTTTTGGTCCTTCCAGTCGTAAATTATAGCAGAAGTCTGGTTATTTTTAAATTCTGGTTTTATTATTGCCTCAACTGCCCAAGGATGACATAGCTTTATAAGAAGGTAAAGTTATGCGGGATCCAAGTTAAATCATAAGGATGATATATAACATTTAATATACAGGTTTATATATTTATTTGGTCGTTATTTTGGTATTTATTTTATTTATTTAATGAAATACCTAACTTATTTTACGTGATATGGCTCTTTTTTGGCCTCTTGGATGATTTTATCTTTTATTGGTGTTTCGCTATAAACTTATAAATATCCCAAATTAAATACTGTATTGTTTTTGTGTGATCATATTATTGCAACATGTACATTACTGATTCAAGCTCCCATCCATCTAGGGTCCTCCAGGAACAGGAAAGACACAGACAATCCTTGCACTTCTTAGTGCCATTTTGCATGCCACTCCTGCAAGAGCGCAATCCAGGTTTATATATTTGTTCTCCTTATCACCGAAAAATATTCATGATAACAATGTAAATAATTCATTTTATGAACTTAGATAGGAAAATAAAATTGAATCCTTGGAGCATAGATGGTCTGATATGGATATGTATAAGTTCTATTTTCTTTATTATGAGAAATCTCTTAAATAATATTTTTCTTTCTCTTGTAGGGGTGCATTGCTAGACAGGAAGCATGAGCGGAAGTTATCTACCCAGGAGAAGTATGTGATTAATTAATTAGTTACTTTTGCTCTGTGTTTTCTATTCAGATTCATATGGCTTAGATTATGTACTTTTTCTTATTCCCAGCAAAATAATCGTTAAAGATAACATTTGAGTTTGTAATTGAACTCTACTCTCATAGCAGGAACTAACTCCTGTATTCTCTATTTATTTAATTATTTATATCTGGTATTAAAGAGAGAATGAAAAGTTGAAACGACTCTTTTGGATGTTCATTTCGTTGACTTAATGTTTTTTCAAGAGGTGATTTATCAATTTATTATCCACTGTATGATAAATGTTTTGCATTTGTTTTTCATCTAGATTCAATCACTGGCGGTTAGCATCTCCCTGGCTTAGTGGTAGCAACCCTAGAGAAAAAACAATGCCTGTTAATGGTGATGATGGTTTTTTTCCAACCACTGGAAATGAGTTAGTAAGCACCATTCTTTGCACTATATTGTGATTTGAAGTAATCCTCTCTGCTAACCATAATGTAATTTTGCAGAAACCAGAAGTAGTCAGTTCTACACGTAAATATCGTGTACGCGTCCTTGTCTGTGCCCCTTCAAACTCTGCACTTGATGAGATTGTTTTGCGAGTCACAAACAACGGTACTAGTCTCTTCTGATTTAGACTTCCCAATTTATCCACGTATCATCCTGTTTGGAGTACTGATGGTCAAACTTTCAGCTTCTTTGTAAACTTTTTTTGTTTAATGCAAAGTTATCATGGATGCTCGATTACTGTGGTACATCATAAAATAAAAGTATATTAAAAAAGAATAAAAGAATATCTATTAATGTTACACTAGAGGTACACATTGGGGTAATCCTATGAATATAATTTGGCACTTTTATAGGAAATTGTTGTCAACCCAATCACTTTTTCTTCCAATTATAATTTTGGATAAAATTTGATGACTATATCTGCTTGTAATCCAACTATCGTGTTTCTATTTTCCTATTGTTGCCATCTTAATACATGTATCCTTTCTGTACTTAGGTGTGCGTGATGAAAGTGACCGTTCATATAATCCCAAAATTGTGCGGATTGGGCTCAGGGCACATCATTCTATTCAAGCCGTCTCCATGAAGGAGCTGGTGCGTAATCTGTTTATATTCATTATCACTCTTCAGCTGGATGTACTTTTAGACGTTCTACTTATATATTAGTAATTTTTTCTCCTAATCAAGCTGTCAATAGTTACTGCAATTCAGTATCCTTCTGTATTACTTTCTGCATAATGATAAGAAGACCTAGAAGTTCAGAATGAAAGTGGGGGATCAGCTCTGGCTAGTTTGATAAAGACAATCTTGTGCTGCAAGTATACTTTTGCTAAACCTCAAGAGACCATTTGTTTCTCCATTGGAGATAGAGTTGGGAAAGTAATCAACAGAATATAATTAAGGACTGATTAATCATCAAAGCCTCATGTATTATTGTTGCAAGATTTTTGATTAGTATTTACTGTTTTACCAGGACCTACTTTCAAGGGCGTCATTTTTTTTTATTTTTATTTTTTAAATTTGAAACAAGTTAGTGTAGACCCCAGTAACATTCTGGCTTAAAGCTCAACATAACCTTGAGAAAATCACTCACATGAGAAGTCTAGCTTCCATCAAATTCTGTTTAGATTTTAGAGTCTCATTGGGCCAAGGGTTTCCGATACACTAATAGATAATTATGCCTATGGAACCTGGGCTATCTTGCCAATATTTCAATAAAAAAATATGACACTCATTTAATTTTTTTGTTGTCTTTGGGGACAGAAAGTCTAAACTCTGTATTGCTTGCAATTGAACAAACAATGTCCGTATGCAGGTACAAAGAAAGAAAGGTAGCATCGGGGGTGCTAGAGAGAGGGATGGAGGCGATGATAGTCTTCGAGCTGTTATTATGGAGGAGGCTGTAATTGTATGTGACATTAGCCTTCTGCTATAACATTGACAAATTTATGTAGATATTTTATTTAGTTTTCAAAGTGAATGTATGAATGCCAGGTCTTCTCTACCCTCAGCTTCAGTGGTTCAGCCAATTTCAGTAAATGGAATCGTGGTTTTGATGTTGTTATAATAGATGAAGCTGCACAAGCTGTAAGTTCTTATTATCCTTTCTATCTATTTGAACATGTCTTAAATGCCAGACTGTTCCATGATCTCTGTCTGGCTTCTTGATATCCCTATACTAAAGATTTTCGCATGTATATTCATTAGTAGTTTTGTACTTTATTTGGTTATTACTTTATTAATCATTATCATTTTTCTGGACGTAGTCAATACTTTTTGGTGAATAATCATTAATAACTTCTTATAAACTATGAAAACAGAGATATAGAGATATATTGGCTCTTTCATTAATTTCATTAAATTCTTCTGGGCTATTATTCCCAATTCTTGAACAATTTCACAGTTAATGAGAAGTTTTGTTTCTTTTTGGAAGCAAAACTATACCTCAACCTGTCTTTAAATTTGGAATAAGAAAGGAACTTTGCAATGTATCAATTAAGATAATTATCTCATCCTTCCAATTGGTATTTTAAACTTTATGATTTTAATTTGCCTTTTTTGTGTCTAATTTGGAAATCTGGATCCACTTGACGAAACAAGATCAGTTTAAATGTCAGTGCTCTAAAGTTTCATTGGTCAGGATAGGGTGAGTTATCACATGGCAGGATATAAATTTTTATTTTAATTAATTAAAATTTTAAAACCTGCTGAATAGGTTATCAGGTTCTCAAATCAAAAAATGACACGTGTATTTTATTTATTTAAATTACTTAATAATGACATATTTACCATTCCATATGTAATGTGTCCACAAACTTGTAATACATATAGTAATATTATAATTACGAAAAATATGACAAATTATCACATATTTGATACAATGTCGTAATTTTTGTAAAATATACGTGTAATGAGTAATTATATCACTGATGATTAAATTTACTAAAAAAGTACTTAATTTACAACATTGATAACGTTTTTTGTCTAATTACAAGTTTAATGACATATTTGTTCTCACATTTATAAAATTATATATATATATATTAGTAAACTGAATTATGTGAAGTGTAATTATCATATATGATATCAAATTTACCATTTAATGACCAATTATTAATACTTGTTGTAATTGTATCCTAAGATTAATAATTATCTCATTAATGATGAGTTTTACATAAAAAAAGGTACCAATTACACCTTACAGATTTTTCTACACATTTAAGGACGTTTATTATATAGATTGACATTTTACCATAATTAATGTTAATACTTGTTGTCTAACTTATGAATTCAGTAATAAGTGTTGTAATTACCAAAAGAACTATACATATTACTGCTTTATATCCTAATTTGTTGTTCTTTGTTGTAAAAAGCATCGTTAGACAATTAATTATTTCAACTTTAACAAAATTGAGATGGATAATGTCATTTTTACAACTAATGTCACTTTAACAATTAATGGGTTATATTGTATCTGTAATGTTACAGATATATAATTAAGTTTTTTTTATCACTTTTATAACATACATGTGTTCTTAATGTAAAATCAGCTTTAAAACTTGTACTTGACACAATTATCACATAAAATACAACTTCCTACTTCAAAATAATAATCGTTGGTGATTTACATCATCAAACGAGTAATTTTATCAAATATGATCAGATTTGTTTATAAAAATACTCAAATTACAATTACTCTATCTAAACCTAGCTTCATTACTCCTTCGCCTCTTCATTTACTAAATCTAGCCCCAATTTGAGCCCTAGCTCCATTACTACTTCGCCTCTTTTTATCCAAGCAATTCGAGCTCTAGCTTCGTTACTCCTTCAAATGTTGCGACTGTGAGGCTATAAGGCGGAAGAGGTTGTGGGGAAGAGGATTAAGGTGTTCAAGCTGATGGACAACACCTAGTACTAAGGCTGCGTCAAGCATTTTCAAAAGGACATGGGCTGCCATTTACTCCAGTATGACGACGATGAAGAAATGTTGGATTTGAAAAAGAAGAAAATCGAGTGGCTTCCTCAAGAGTCCATCACCAAGCTGAAATGCTTTCCCCTTTCGTTATTCCATTCTTCGAATCGATTTGTGAATGCTTTAGGTCCGGAGTTCTTTCTTCTATTACTTTTTCTTTGTTTTTTTTTTCTTCTGATTTCAAAATCGATTTCGCTCTAGTTGATTAATTTGTATCTCACTCTATCTTCGTACACTCTTCACGAATGAACTTCTTTGTCCCCTGTGACTTTCGCTACTCAATTTTTGTGTGAATTTTCTTTCTAGGTATTATTAATTAGCTGCTTAGGTGCTCAAAGTTTCAAGTCTTTCTACTCAATATTCCATTGCCTTTTGCATTTGGGAAAGATCAGTTGCATGATCATCATATTCAAAACTACGGCGATAAACTAAGAAATTTTGTAAAAAGAATCATCAGTAAAATACATTCTATCTCACAAGTCACAACTGTGACACAACCTACTAGAAAAACTGAAATACATACAAGGCGTGGACAATCCCACATTGTTTCTTTCTCTTGGGCGCGTATCCTCTTATTGTTATTCTTTTATTCTTCGCCATCTTCCTTCAACAGAATAAAGGAGAAGTGACTCTCCTCGGCACACGTGTGTTGACTCGCATGTACCCTTTCCTAACATCAATACCAATTGTCCTAGCATAAGCATAGTAAAAGTTATCGGCTTCCTCAACCGTCTTAAACTCTGCTATTATCATGTCTTCTCTGGTCAACCTATCAACACCATTATATTGCAGCTTATTGACGTCACTTTCCTTGTGAACAATATCGGATATCAGAGATTCAAATGATGCATCCATCCCTAAACATACATAACAATTTTGAAGTATCCAAAGTTGTCTACTTGCTAAAAATATGACGAACAACAATCTAGCCATTGAAATTCTATGAAATTTTTAAAGCATCTACTGAAATACATAGCAACATACATAAAAAAATCAGTTCAATCGGAGTAGTAATTCTATTCCAAGTAAACATACAAAAACAGATGCAAAACAAAAACTGGACAACATTCTAACCGATCTATCCATTTAGAGGAATTTACAAATCAATATCTAACCTTTGAAATGCCTTCAAATTTTCACCCAACTATGCTGATATACTCCTAAATGTTCACCAAAATTATCACCTCTATCGGAGTAGTCTTTCTATCCCAATTACAAATAAAAAACTGGTGCAGCATATCGAACTGGAAAATACTCTAACTAAACTGACAACATAAAAAAATTATTACGACGATCTAACCGTTAGAATTTGATGAACTTTTGAAGGAGACTTGTTGATATACTCATAAAGAGACGCACAAAAATTGGATGAAATCAGAGTAGAATTGCTATCCCAAATATGCATACGATAATGAATCAAAACATAAAACTGGAAAGTACAACAATTGACTTAATCACCTAAGAAAATTTATAGCCAGACATCTAACCGTTGGAATTCAATGAAATTTATGCCTAAAATTATAGAAATAATGATGAACGCACGCACCAAATTTCACTCTAATCGGTTATGATTTGCTATACTAAATACAGAAACAAAATCAGATACACTGAACGTAAAACTGAAATCAATAAAGACTAACGATCAATTTAACTGAAGATCTAAATTTTGGATGACATTTTTTATTAATCTGAAAACCATAGAAAACACAATTTTATCCATACATACCTTGTTTTTGGTGATTGAATTGAATAAAAACACTTTAATGACTACCGATTAATTTTTCGGAGATGAAAACAGTTGACATGAATAGGAATAGATGTCCCTTGTTCTTCTTGGTTTTCTGTTTATCGTCTTCTCTTTCACATCCTTCAATTTTTTTTAAAGGAATAAGGGGTAAGCAGATCATCAGATTATGTTTTTTCATTATCGTTAGATTTATTAAATATATCAACGGCTACAATTATTGTAAAAAAGTTAATGTATGTCATGTGATAAAACACTGTAGAATTATCCAAGTTTCATTTATGTTCATGTTCTCAATAATTTAAATAGGCTACTGACTTCAAACAATTAGAATGAAACTTATTCTCCCACTCTTTTATAAATTTCAAATTTAGCGGATTCTTGAATTCTATGGTTGAATTTCAAGTTACAATTTGTATGATTGTTTTTACTCTTCATCTAGAGACCATATAAACTATTCATTATTGGCTCTCGAGTCCTTGACATGTTGTACATTCGGACATTTATGTAAAATTGTGTTTATAAGTTTTTTATTTGGAATTAAAATACTTCATTTTAATCATTTGTATAGGTTGAACCAGCGACTCTTGTTCCATTTGTGAGTGAATGCAAACAAATATACCTGGTAATGCCTATTTGTTAACAATGTACCTTTTCATTTCCTTTCAATTTGACTATGCTAAATCGTAAGAGTAATTCTGCTTTATATATTTAGATAGGTGACCCAGTTCAACTGCCAGCTACTGTAAAGTCTCCCGTTGCTGTTAAATATGGGTAAAGAGCCACAGTATTGTGATTTTTTAATAATTTGTTTTCTAGTCAGTTATCTGATTTTCTCCCTTTTCTGATTGTAGGTACGGAAGGAGTATGTTCGAGAGATTTCAGAGGGCTGGCTATCCAGTGACCATGCTCAAGATGCAGTATCGTATGCATCCAGAGGTTAGATGAGAAACACCCATCAAACTTTGTTGAAAGCTTTTATGCCTTGGGAAACCATGGTAGTAAACCAAAAGTATTATCATGGAAGTAATATATATATATATATATATATTTATATTTAATCGTGGAAACCTATACCACATTTCGATTTACGTTGACTTGCACATGCTAAGCTTCCTTGTGGTAGAGAGAGTTCCACATCTGAAGGGCATTAGTGCAATTGGTGGCATCATATCTTAATTACTCTTGGGCTCGGTCTATAATCCACAATTTGTCCTCAAGATTATTAAGATTTTAATATTTTTAACCATGATATTGTCCAATTGAAGTACAAATGCACAACTATAATTCTATAGCCAGATTTTCTGGTTAAGATTAGTAGGGATTAAAATCTAATGATCTTTCAAGTTTAATTCTATAGCCAGTACTATTTAAGTTGCTACTGTCTCTCATCTTTTCTCTGTGTGTGTGTGTGTTTTCCTACTGTATATCAGTCCCCATTTAGAGCGAAGCTCTGCTTTGAAAAAATAGGGTGTAACTATGTTCTTTTTTTTTTCTTCAGAAAATTGATAAAATAACTTGATCATCGAAACAACTCATCATTTATGTTCCCCTCCAAGCATCACACTAGTTGCAAAAAATCAGCCCAATCGGAGATTATATATATGTTGAAATAATATATAGAAGGCTCACCTAGATTCCTTTACCTATCATGCTTCTGTCACTGAGATTTCAAATAATATACAGATTAGAAGCTTTCCATCTGGAGAATTTTATGCAGACTCATTGGAAGATGGTCCCAATATCAAAGAGCAGACAAAGCGTTCATGGCATGAGTATAATTGCTTTGGACCATTTTATTTCTTTGACTTGCATGAAGCGAAAGAAGTCAAGCCTGAAGGTGGATCATGGGTAAATTTTGATGAAGTTGAATTTGTCTTTCTTCTATATCACAATTTGGTGAGGAGATATCCAGACCTCAAATCAAGTCAACAGTTTGCAATTATATCCCCATACCGTGCACAAGTAGAGCTGATGAAAGAACGTTTCAAAAATACATTTGGAGTGGATTCAGAGAAAGTTGTAGATATCACTACTGTTGATGGTTGCCAGGTAAGCTTATTTTTCTCCTTTTTAAACTACTAGGCACCTGTCTAGTTTTGGGTTACCCACCTTTTGTTTTCTGTGAGTTATGTCATATTTATTACTTTTGGATGGTAATAAACATATTTTGTGGTTTTTTCCATCATTCTATCTATCGGGGCAGGATGGGAATTTCCTTTCTGTTTCACATACTGATACCGAGTAAAACACAGCATAAGGTTTACTGACCCAATCCCTTACTAAGGCTTGATTGACCCCCCTTTAACTCGATTTAACTTTTACCGACCGTCATCAAATACTATCATACTGCACCCTTAGACACATTTTGTTCTTAGATGGGAAAAAAATGTCATTTTCTATTAGGAAATCCAGAAATTGTCTCCATTTATTGGAAAAATTTCTAGGATATATGCTCAAACATTACAGAAAATATCATATGGTTTCAGATACAATTTTCCAAATGCGTGATGTCTAAATCAGTTGCCTTGTTATACTGCTCTAACTCCATGGATAATTAGATGCCTCAATTTTGTGTGAAATGTTTTCCGTCTTGGTGCACTGAAGAGCTTTGGTTGAGATTATGCTGGCAGTTACTTGAAAAGGATTTTTTTAATAAAATTCCTACTTCTAAAAAGAGAATAGAATACCAATAATTTGATGGTTCAAATGTTTTAGAATAATAGAAGCTTTTTATCGTTGTATTCCAGGGACGTGAAAAGGACGTTGCAATATTTTCTTGTGTAAGGGGAAGTGAGAAGGGAAGTATTGGGTTTCTTGAGGATTTTCGTCGAATGAATGTTGGGATCACTAGAGCAAAATCTTCAATCCTGGTATGTGCAAGTAGTTTTGTATGATATGAACCCTTCACTTTACGTGTTTTGGGCTTTGAGGTGAAACAATATGCATTTTCCAAATAGGTGGTTGGATCTGCATCAACATTGAGGAAGGATATCCATTGGAATAACCTAGTGGAAAACGCTGAGAAGAGAGAATGCTTTGTCAAGGTGAATCTCCTTTTCCACTTCTCATTGGAAATCTATAACGTTGCATCTGCTCTCTTTAATATATGGTTCCGTACTGAAGATCCTTTTCCTGTGGGTTTCTTGGATTTTGTTTGTTTTTGTTGAGGTGGTGATGTGTCTCTTTTGTGTTTACTTTGTATATTCCTCTTCTTTTTTAAAATGTACTTACTCCTTGCCGAGCTCATTTAATGACATTCATGTGATTTCTTTACTTTACGTGCAGGTTTCGAAGCCATATACTACTTTTTTCAGCGATGACAACCTGGAATCTATGAGAACCAAGGAAGAAGTCTCTCCAATAAACGAAGTTCCAAATGATGACCTGCATGCACCTTTTGAGGTACCTGATGACGCACCGGGAGATGAAAATGCCGACGGTAACGAGGACGACATGGACATGAACATGGATGATGACTGAGTCCAATTATTGCTTTGTGTTTCATGGACGGCTTGAGCAGCTCTTTGTGCATAGTTAGGGTTACTTTTGTAAGCTACTATCAGCATCGACGAACACTATTTTTGTACATCAATTAAAATGATCAATTCTGATATCCACATATCAAAAGAACAGAAAAATATATAGTTTTTCAGCAAACTTAGGGTCAATATCTTTGCATTTGGGTTTCGTCTAACCTCTCAACTTACAAATGAAAACATTTGAATAAGAAATGAGATATGCTTAGTTAACGTCACATATGCAACATCAGTGCTGTATCAATTGGCTCAAAATTTTCGAACGGTGAAAATGGCTGTTATGGTTTTCTTTTAGTATCATTTTCTCTCACCGATCACGATTGATTTAGTCATTGATCGACTCTCGGGTTCTCTTGCTCTCTCAGATTGAAACTACCTTTGGATGGGTTCAATGAAAATGAAACATTCCAATTCTAATCCCATTTTAGTTGTTTCTGATCATGCCATTTCCTTTTTCAAGTGGACGCTTATATACTCCGCCGTCTCCGATCAAGTCCGAATAGGGTTAGAGAGAGCCTCTCCTCGTTTTAATAATTTTAAGGGAAATTACATAATACCTATATTCTTTTATATAAAATTTTTAACGTATCATTTCTTTTGAAGATTTTTTGAAGGCAGTTCAACGACCTTTAAACGATGAAACTAGTGAATACAACAACGCTATTTGTTTCTTTTGACAATGCACAATTGACACTTCGATAATCCCACAGCCCAAATCTAGTCAAGCAACGTTCTCTCGCCGGGCCTCAACCATTGCTGCCTTATTTTTTAATTTTTTTTTTTTTGCATTTCCTTTGCATCCAAGCAAAGCCTCATAAGGATACGCTGCAAACACACAGATAACGTAGAGCAACAAGTAAAGCACACTTAACCAAAAAAAAAACATGTAAAGCACATGGGACGACCACTCCATCTTCGACGCACAAAGCGGTCGCAGTTTGATGTGGTACGGTTCAACAGTGCAAATTCGATGAGGTCATTGTTAGATAGTTTCGCTCCATCTTCTAGCGCTGTCGGCAGCCACATTCTTCCGCAAAACTCGCTGCAATGCTACCACAACAATCAAAGAACACAAATGAAAACGCTTAACCATGAGCGTAGACCCAAGCCACAACCCCACTCCCCCTCCACGACACTCAGATCACCACACTTACTGAGATCGAGATGACTAGGCCATTGGTCCAAAAGAGCCACAGTAGCCTGTCCAACCATTCCCTCAAGCAAACGTGTTGCCTGACGAGTCGACACTCAGAAGCATAATTTCAAACCTTTGAGTTTTTTTGGGATACCTCTATTCACTCATTCAAAATTATTATTTATACCTCATCTACTAATTACACCTCCAATTCATTTTTTAAAAACTTATAATACTAAATATACCTCCCTAATTTTAACGAAATATCCTCATTTGTTATCTATATGTACAACATCTGGGTATTTCCTTTTTTAATTGTAATCACTCCCTGAAAAAGGAGGTGATGAAGAAGGAGATTAAGAATATTAATGGCTGAAAATTTTAGATGCCGGGGATGAGTAATTTGTACGGAATTTTGATAGATAAGCAATAAGGTGGATATAGAGAGTAGTGTTTTGGTGGACAACAAACATTTGGAATTGTAGACAGAGATTGAATTAGTAGATTGTACAAAATTGGAGTGTCAAGATCTCATCGTTTGGTTATTTACTCCTTAGATCAGTAAGATCTCATAGAAAATTCTGGAATGCATGCCAGATCTATGCACCCCTTAGATTTTTTCTCAATATGCCACATGTCACAATATAATTGGCTGATTTTGTAAACTTTTTTTAAAGTTGACTAAACTTATGTTGAGATCAGCTTAGGAAACTACTCTCTCCTCATCCTGCCTCCTCTGGTTGCATATCGTCGTAGATCTTGGCATTCAAGTGAATTAAGTCTAGTTCATCACATGGTGATTAGAACTTGTATCATTTGAAGATGGTGACATCGTGTGTTCGCTGATCCTCAACATGATCCCCAACCCTATCAACACGGGCTCCACGTCGGGGAGGCATCCTAAGAAAACCAGACATTAGTCACCAAAACCAACAGGGTGCATCTCAAACATTTGAAAGCATACAACACCCAAAACATTGATGATGATCCGCCGGCCAGTCGGGTCATCGATCCGGAAATGCTGTACATTCTCAAAGGCCCTTAGTAACATAATTGCAAAAGTCTACAGAACCTAAAACCTAATGCTCTGATACCAACTGAAAGAACCCAACCCCGATTCAGTTGCCTAAACCGAAATTAGATCTTAACAACACTACAACCTTTAAAATTTTTCTCCAGAGTTTACTTTATAAAATGAGTAAACCAAAAACCTACAATGAAAACACACTTCCAAATAGTCCACAAAAGTCAAACCGTGGGACGCCAATTCCCATCCGAATTTCTCAAATTCACAAACTACTAAATAACAGTAAAAGTATTTCTTTACAGTATTTATTCAAAATCTAGTAAGTACTCGAAAATCATTGTAAAGGAAGTAAACTAAAATAGTACTCATAGCGACTTCTAATTTACAAATATACAAAGCTAGTAGGTTAAACCAAGAACCTACTCGAAAAGAACGGTGACTTGAACTCCGACGATGACGCGCAACCACAGGATAGAAACTGCAAACTGGGCAAGAAGGAAACTGAAAAGCCCAGGGAAATGCGTATAAATAATAAAATCGTTAGAGTGAGTGGACGAAAATAAACTTCATTTTTAAACTGATAGTAATGAATATAGCATGCCTTTCACAATATATATACAAATAAACATGATGCGAGTCTAAAAACCGCGGGGTCCACTCTCGGACACCTCTGCCTCAGTACAGTCTAAATCACGGGATCCCAAACCCACACGTGATTAAATAGTCATAAAGACCTCGGGTTAGGACTCTGTCCCCCCCGGAGCATCTCAGGGATCAGCCGAGCATGCCAGTGCATCGATGCCACTACTACCTCTGAGACTGTACTCTGTGTAAAACAAATCATATTTGTTTCCATGCTCATGCATAATCGTAAATACGTACTCGTTCGATATATAATCATATATGCATAATCATAAATGTATACTTGTACGTGCATAATCATAAAATGTATATCAGGACTCGCATTTCAATCAGTGAAAATAAATTGTCCACTCACAGTATGCAGCTAGCTCGAAGGTCCGGCGGAAGTTCCCTCGCCAAAATATTTCTTGCGGTTTCCTGAGTAAATAACAGGTTTGTTTAATTTTAGAATTCGATAAAACGCGTGAAAAACAACTCAGAAACCATCCCAGAAACCCCACGGTAAAATTAAAATTTTTGACTCGTCGATTTGCCGGAAAACTTTTCCAGTCGATTCCGACGCTGGTGGCGCACCTCGGCCTACCAAACCTTAGGAGTTTTGGTCTTTGGACCAAACCCAACCAAACCCACTCCACCACCATGCCGGAAAACGGCCGGAATGCCGTCGGCGAACAACCCCGAAAACCCATTAAATTTCATAAACAAATAAATGAATAGAAAGAGGAGATGAAGGGCTTCAAATCCATACCAAGAACGCCGACAACTGTGGCGTTTTTCGGTGGGTTGAAATCGGTCACTACAAGAAAACAGCATTTAGACCACGGAAACACTAATTCTCCGTCGTCCAAGTGACACTTAGACGACGGAGAAGACTCCGTCGTCCAAGTACCACCTGGACGACGGAGAATACCATCTACGTCGTCCAAGTGGTCACCTGGAGGACGGAGAAGACTCCGAGGTCCAGGTGGTCACTTGGACGACGGAGATGGTATTCTCCGTCGTCCAGGTGACCACCTGGACCTCGGAGTCTTCTCCGTCCTCCAGGTGACCACTTGGACGACGTAGATGGTATTCTCCGTCGTCCAGGTGATTCCCTGGAGGACGGACCGACACGCCGTCGTCCGAGTTCACAAAACGTACTTCCACTTAGATGACGTACCGACACCTCCGTCGTCTAAGTGAAGCATTATATAAGGCAGTGACGTACTGATCGAATTCATTCCTAGCTAGCCTCGATCTCTTCATGATCGATTCCATTTGAAGAATAATTGAAGGAGAAGGGAGAAGGAGAAGCTAGCTATAGCTAGGGAGCTCGATCGAGCTAGGTAGCTAGAAGCTAGCTAGGCCGAGAAGAATCAGGATCGATAAGGCCGGGATCTCCGCTGACACGCTAGTTAGCTTAATTAACGTAAAGATATCGAGAAGGCCAGCAGGTACGTACGTACGCAGTTAAAATTTGCTTAATTAATATGTATTTAGTGAAAACGTACGTACATATATATATACATGCAAGGATGTTAGCTGATGTTAGCTATATATATATATATATGTACATATCGATTAAATTACGTACATACGTACGTAATTGATGGATCGATATGTAGATCGAGTACGTATAATTAAGGGTAAATTAATGGACAAATATATATATATATGTAATAATTAATTAAGTATAATATTTTGTAGCAGTATGGACAAGAGTTGGATGAAGTTGAAGAATAGATGTGATGTCCGGTATATGGATGGAATTAGCGAATTTGTGAATTTTGCGATAGAACATGGTCAGGGAAAGAAACGTTTCAGGTGTCCGTGTCAGAAATGTCTTAATTGTCAGTATGCGGAGGTTAATGTTATGGTGCAACACTTGTACGAAAATGGTATGATGTGGAGTTACACTACATGGAGCGAGCATGGTGAAGCAGTAGAGTTCAGCGCAGCAGACTTCAGCTCAGGGTACAGTTACCATGGTGCCTCATCCAGCGGCAGTGGTGCCGGACCCCCAGCTTGCAACCCAACTGCAGATTTGGTCCATGATGCGTTTCCGGGATGTAGTCATGGCGGACACCAACACCAAGACGGAGGTTACAGTACCACCAATGAGCATGATGACACATTCCCCGCAGCTAGCTTGGCCACTGACACCAGTGAGATGGAAAAGTACAACCGGATGCTACTTGAAGCGCAGACCCCGGTGTTCCCTGGATGTCGAGAGAATGTGTTGCAATATGTGATGGAGCAAATGAAGATAAAAGTGAAGCACAAAATGTCAGTGAGTGCTTTTGACGAAATTCAGGAGCAAATATGTAAGTTGCTTCCTGATGATCACAATCTTCCTAAATCTCATTATAAGGTTAGAAATATCCTGAGCAGCCTCGGCCTAAAGTACAGGATAATTGACGCATGTCCGAATAATTGTGTGCTATTTTACAAAGAGTATAAAGAGTTGGACTATTGTCCCGTATGTGGCCAGTGCAGATTCCAGTTGAATAGGAAGAGTTCGAAAAAGAGAATTCCTGTGAAAGTTGTTCGATATTTTCCCTTGATTCCCAGATTGCAGCGCCTGTATATGTCGCTACACACAGCAGAGGCGATGCGATGGTACGCAGAAAAGCGAATAGATGACGATGTCCTGCGACACGCCGCGGATGGGGAGGGTTTCAAACATTTCGACAGAGAATTTGGAGACTTTGCTTTAGAGGTTAGAAATGTTAGACTCGGCCTATCTACAGACGGATTCAATCCTTGGGGAAGTAATAGCTCCGCCGTCAGCACTTGGCCAGTTATTCTGATGCCGTACAACTTGCCTCCGTGGATGTGCATGAACAAGGAATTTAATTTCCTTACCGTACTAATTCCAGGTCCTAAATCTCCATCGAAGTGCTTAGATGTCTACCTCAGACCTTTGATCGACGAGCTGAAACTGTTGTGGAAAAATGGAGTCCCAACTTATGACAAATTCACTGACACGATGTTCACGATGAGGGCTGCGGTAATGTGGACGATCAGCGATTTTCCAGCTTATGGGATGTTGGCAGCCTGCAGGACAAAAGGATATAATGGATGTCCTATATGTTTGGACGACGTGAACTCTAGTTGGCACGCGGGGAAGGTGTGTTACTTGGGTCACCGTAGATGGCTTCCTCACGACCACCCGTGGCGACAGGATGAAGCTCATTTCGACGGTACGGTAGAGAACAATCCTAAACCCCGTAGTTGGTCGGGCGAAGAGATTTTAGAGAGGTTGAGCTATTTCGACTTTGGTGTGTTGAGCAATGACGCGGATGTAAAGAAATGCAATCCAATTCCTCCACATGATCTGAGCTATTGGGATCACAAGAGTATATTCTTTGAACTCCCTTACTGGTCGAAGTTGAAGCTGAGGAACAACTTGGACGCGATGCACATAGAAAAGAATGTGTGCGACAGCGTGGTGGGAACAATTCTCGGTATTAAGTTCAAGACTAAAGATACTCCCAAAGCGCGCAAAGATTTGGAATCAATGAATCTACGTCGTCCCTTGTGGTTGAGGAGGGATAAGAAAGGAGTGTACAACAAGATGCCAGATGCACCTTACACAGTGAAGCCGACGCTTAGACGTTCTGTATTTCACTGGTTTAAGGGCGTTCGTTATCCGGCTACGTATGCAGCTACTATAACTGGAGCAGTGGACGAGGTGCAACACAAGTTTGTTGGTCTAAAGACACATGACTATCACGTTATGCTGCAACGTCTGATTCCAGTGGTAATTCGACCATACTTGCCTCGGGACGTCGGAGAACCAATAGTGGCATTGTGCAGGTGGTGGCAGAGGTTATGCGCCAGAGAATTAAAGAAGTCAGATGTGGTGGAATTGCAACAACAAATTGTGCACATCATTTGCAAACTAGAGAGGATTTTCCCCCCTGCTTTCTTTGACATAATGATTCACCTAATGATCCACCTGCCCGAGCAGGTGCTCATTTCTGGTCCGGTCCAGTACACTTGGATGTATCCTCAAGAAAGGTACGTACAACTAATTAATTAATTTGTTCCACTGGAGATTATATATATACTAGCCAGCTAGCTATATGTACTTATGTAATGTGTACGTTTGATTTTGTAGACAGCTTGGACAGTATAAGTCATTCGTCAAAAACAGGTCGGCCCCGGATGGCTCTATAGCAGAGACATACCTAATGCATGAGTGTGTTACTTACTGCAACAGGTACCTCAAAGATCCACCCCCTCCCAGCACTGCCTCCGATCGCAGTGCCCGCATCAATCTTTCTGTCGTCACCAATGTCGTCCGACCGTTTAGAGGAGTATTAAAGGAATCGTTAACACGGGAAGAACTTATTGAGGCACATTGGGTAGTGTTGCGAGACTGTGATGAAGTTGAGCCGTACATGATGTCATACAGGGAGAGGCTTCAGGCGTTAAATCAAAACAAGAGTTCGGCGTGGATTGAGAAAATGGTTAAGAAGAAGTTTCCTGATTATTTCTTCCAATGGGTACGTACGTACGACTCGGTATTAATTATTTAAATACATATTGCTCATGTTTGTAGAAAGTAAACCATTATATTAATTTGGCCTTTTTCGCAGATGATTGATCTGCAAAAATATGATAACCACGGAGGGTGGTGGTCATGGCCAAAGCACTTGCTAGCAGGGAAGCCGGTTAAACACTATATTTATCCCGGATGTTTTGTGAACGGTGTAAAGTTCCATTCATTGGCCCGAGACGAAGGAAGAAGAACACAAAACAGTGGGGTAGCCGTTGGGAAAGACAATGATCTATATTACGGGGCTATTGTATACGTGGTTCAGCTATGTTACGGGAATGATGTCAACGTTTTCCTATTCAAGTGCAGATGGTTCAAGCGTACAAAGGAAGACCTGGGACTATTATCTGTCGATACAAACTCGCACTGGTATGAGGATGAGCCTTTCGCTCTGGCCACCTTAGTTCGGCAGGTGTTCTATCTCGACGATCCGAAAGCCGGTGAAGGGTGGAAAATAGTGAACCATAGCTCTCACCGAGGAATATGGAATACAGAGACAATTGAAGGGACACCGGCGACGACTGAAGATGCTGCTGAACCAGAAAAAGACATTCCTGCCTATCAAGAGCCTAATATTTCTATGGTCCGCTCCGATATAATGGACCTGGTTCAAGATGGTGAACGGTTACCCATGCCTGATGGTTGTACAGATCTAACTGAAGATGAGATTATCCATGAGGTAGATGAAGAAGACGAGCAGGAAGAGGACGCGGACGAGGACTCAGGTTATTCGTCGGACGATGTTGAGTACGATGACGAGGATGAGCCGTCGACTAACGGGGATGAGGACGATGATGATTATGACGAAGAGTACGGTCATACGACGAGGGAGATTAATTGGTAATTAATTACTGTAATTATTGTAATATATATATATATATATATATGATCGATGCTGGTTTACGGTAAGAAATTAATCCGAATTATATATCCTGGACAACGGAGAAATTAATTGCAGATTCACCTTTGGCGCCAAATCTCAATCTCATATAAAACCCTAGCTAAATCTTGGACCCTAAATCTAGCAGTTCGGATCGATCGATCAATTTTTTAATTATATTTTTGAATCAGAATAATTGAACGCACACACAAATGACCGGGGATGACCTAAACCGTAAACCCTAAGGCCCTAACCCCTGAATTCGGGGTTTTTACACCTGGACGACGGAGATGGTCATTTTCCGTCGTCCAAGTTCACAAACCCTAAACCCTAAACAGTAAGGCCCTAACCCCTGAATTCAGGGTCTATACACCTGGACGACGGAAACACTCATTTCCGTCGTCCAGGTTCTGACTTGGACGACGGAAATGAAGTTCTCCGTCGTCCAGGTGCTGACTTGGACGACGGAAATTAGTGTTTCCGTCGTCCAGGTGCAGATATCGTAATTTTTTCTAAGACAACGACCATCTAGACCTTCTTCCAATGCAAAGTCTTTTCATCAAGACTTTAGAGTAAACAATTCTTGGTGTGTGAGCTTCGACGGTTCGAAAATCGGAGTTACGAAATGCCTAGTATCCACGTTTCCGGTTTGTGAAATTATCGGTTTTGCGGTTGACTGTGCCGATCAAACCCTTCCCGAACTTATTATTTTATGATCCTTTGAAGACAATTATATATTATGTTACGACGAACATATCCAACGGTTGTTTTGTCCAAATTCAATTTCGTTAATACTCTGCTGCAAATGAGCGTCTACTCATGAACACTTAAGTCGTAAAGATTAGTCGATACTTAACATGTTTCAATACGTAAAATTAATCGTCGGTTCAAATTTAACTGTTTATATACACGATGCGTTCATCGATATTGTACGACTATTTCACTCGAATGACAGATCGCTAAATTCCTAGCGAATTATTTTTTAAATTTTTTTTTACGTAATTTGAACCTGGACGACGGAGATGGTCATTTTCCGTCGTCCAGGTGGTCACCTGGACGACGGATAATGACCATCTCCGTCGTCCAGGTTCAAAAACCATGGCGGTTCAAATTTATTTTTGTTTATTTTTTTCATGTAATTTTCACTTGGACGACGGAAACTTACCATCTCCGTCGTCCAAGTCCAAAATTATGGCGGTTCAATTTACCGCTTCCGTTTTCGGCACCGCTTGAATTTTCACTTAGACGACGGAGAATTACCATCTCCGTCGTCTAAGTCCAAATTCATGGCGGTTCAAAACGTCCCGCCGATTAATTACGCGCCGATTGAAAATTTTTAAACCGCCACCTAGACGACGGAAAACACTGTTTCCGTCGTCCAGGTGCACTTAGACGACGGAGAATAGTGCTCTGTTGTCTAAGTGAAACTCTATAAATAGAACAGCACCCCCCCTCATTTTCTCATCATTCCTCCTCTCCCTCTCCTCTCCTCTCCTCTCCTCTCCTCCGGCGACGCTCCGACGACATTTTTTCCGGCGTGGTTCCTCCTCTCCGACGACTCAAGTCCGGCGAAATTCCCGTAAACTCCGCTTCGGTACATTTCTATTTTTCCCTTATTTAAATAATTTTCATTTTATTAATTAATTAAATTCTAAATATAATTAATTAGTAGAAATTAATTTAGTAATTAATTTTAAATATTTAATAAATGATTAATTGTTGTTATTTATTAATTAAATCATAATTATTGTTATTGTTTCCTAATTAAATGAATAATTGTAAATTTGTTGTTATTAAATAAATAAATAATTAATTATTGTTATTAATTAATTAAATAAATAATTATTGTTATTAATTAATTAAATGGTTAATTATTGCATGCTAAATGGAAAATAAATTATTGCATGTAATTACGTGTATTTTTTAGTAAATAAATTAGTAGTACGTACGTGTTCGATTTAAATTTAGTACATAGGCTTGGTGTAATTAAGTCGCACTCTTTGGAATAGATGGCGCCTCTTTTCCTTGCTTATCTCCTTAACCCCTCGTGATGTGTGGATTTCATCACCGCACACCATAACCTAAGTGAAGTTATGGACACGAGGTTGAGGGCGGAGTTTGCAAAGGACTTGAGGGAGTGTAAATTTTCGAAAAATTGGCCGAATGTCGGACATGGTGTCTAGAAACGGGTTATGACTGGTGACAGGATTTGGACTAAGAAAGACTTTTGTCGAAATTAGTCCTGCCTCTCGCGTTATCTCTATCCCTAACTGGCCATGTTTTTCGATTTAACCAAGGCTGATTAATTGAAAATTTACACTTTATCGCGCGGGTCGCACGTCCATTGAACGACCGAAAATGCCAAGCTAGCGTACTCTATTTAAATCTTAAACGTATTTAATTAATTAGCGTTAATTTTTAAGTTGTAATTATTATGGTAAGTAGGTATTTTAACACCGTACTCTTAGGTTTAAATGGCTCCGCCAAAGATCACATCCGACAAGAAGAAAGCCCAACTGGAGGCTGAAGATGAGATGCTCCGAATGTTGGCGGCCCAAGTCGGTTGGGTTCAACAGGAGGGCAACGACGCTCTCAATCCGGACGGATCATCTGGTCCGTCCGTAGAGCCCTCTGGGGAAATTCCCGCTCCCCCATTCATCTCGAGCGGTGATGACGTCGACCCCTTCCAATCTCCGACGCCCGGTACCCATTCAACGGGAAGTACTCAGGCGTCTTCCACCGCCGAATCAATCATGTACAGCGCCCGCCGTAGGCAAATGAGGGCCCCCACTGACCCGGAACCGAAAAGGACTCGGGGTCTCGTTAAAGGGGGGAAAGCGGAGCGTATTTGCAAGGCGACCGGTAAAAAGATCGACTTGCCGTACGACAAATTCACCGGTGGCCCTCCCACAGCTCAACTAGCAAGTCTCTCGGCGCATGGGATAGGGTCAATCATCCGTAACCGGGTTCGTATCACTGCCCCTACTTGGAAGGAGGCGCCGGATCATGAGAAGGCGAAAGTCTTCAAAGATCTTTCGGTACGTAATACGTTAAATTTAGTTATTATATAATATTGTTAATCTCGGTTCAAAATTTCATAATATATACGATTATAATTTTCTATTTATTTTTCATAGGAACAATTTGACGTGGATCCGACACCGGCTATGTTGAGGCATATCAATCAAACCGCCAACTCCATCTACAAAGATTGGAAGTACAGGCTCCATAAGTACTTCAAAGATGTCGGTCCCGTGCCTCCCCCGGTAGAGCTGCAAGGGGAGAGAGAAGATGAGTGGGAGTGGTTGTGTAACCACTTTGCCGATGACCAATTTAAGGTATTAATTTAATTTTTTTATTTCAATTAAAATAATTGAATTATTTAAATTGTAGTTATTCATTTTTTAATGATTTAATTATCTTGTGTAACAGAAATTCTCCGGTGTCAACAAAGCCAACCGAGGGAAGAAGGAGAAACACCATACTACCGGCGCCAAGCAGTTCATTCAAATTGCCAAGGAGCACAAGGATAAGGGTTCCAAACACCCTTTTATTGATGCAAGCGTAAGCGCGTACGTGACGCCAGGGCTCGATAATGAAGCGAGTCAATGCGGGGTAAGTGATATATATATATATGTGCTTTTAATTATAGTAATTATTATTTAAATATGATTACAAAATTATAATAAATTAATTATAATTTTGTAGGCAAGGGCGATAGAGCGTGCGCATGAAGAGTTGGCCAACACTCAGCTTGCGTTCCCAGATGTGCCGCCGGAAGACCTGCCTCCTCTATCCTTAGAGAGCCAAATTGCAATCGCGGATGAGGTCTACGGTCGTAGAGCTGGCAAGGAGGTTAGGCACTTTGGGCCTAGGGTGGTACGAGATTTGTCGACGACCTCCGGCTCATCATCTACGGGAGGTTCGAGGCAGCGGAGAATGAGTCAGGCTGCAGCCGTCGAAGCAGCCATTCAAGAGGCTCGACTGGCACGAGAGGAGAATCGACGGACACAAGAGCAGAATGAGTCAATGCGGCAAAGACTTGACGAACAACAAGCACAAATAGCCCAACTCATCGCGCTCATGAACCAAAATCGAGAAGTATGTCAACCTCCTCCGAACCCACACCCCGACGACAACGACCCGGCTGGAGGCGGAGGACTCGGCCCCGCATCTGCTCCTCCAGTGTATTAGCTAGCACGTAGTATATTATCTCGTTTCTTTACGCATTCCGAACAATATTTTAATTTTTAATTTATGGGTTTTTTCGTATGTACAAATTAATTAATTTACTTTGATTATTTAATAATTATATATATAAGTTATTAATTTTAATATTCAAAATTTAGTTTATTTATTTAATATTAGCATTTTTCATTATTTAAATTAAAATAATAATAAATTAAATTAATAATATTTAATTTGAATTTATTTTTTTTAAAAATAAAATATTCACTTGGACGACGGAGACTTAGTGTTTCCGTCGTCCAGGTGAGCACCTGGGCCACGGACACACGAGCAATGTCCGTGGCCCAGGTGTTCACCTGGACGACGGAAACACAAAGTCTCCGTCGTCCAGGTGAACACCTGGGCCACGGACATTGCTACCATTATCCGTGGCCCAGGTGTTCACCTGGACGACGGAGACTTTGTGTTTCCGTCGTCCAGGTGAACACCTGGGCCACGGATAATGGTAGCAATGTCCGTGGCCCAGGTGTTCACCTGGACGACGGAGACTTTGTGTTTCCGTCGTCCAGGTGAACACCTGGGCCACGGATAATTTCCGAGGTCCAAGTTCACTTGGACGACGGAAACACTAAGTCTCCGTCGTTCAGGTTCTTGGACGACAGCACTTGGAGCACGGACCTTGGACGACGGAGTGTCCGTCGTCCAAGTACTTAGACGACGGAAAACTGCACTTAGATGACGGAAATGGTCCGTGGTCTAAGTGCAGTTTTCTTGTAGTGGGTATCCGTTTGGGGCCAAATACGGGTCAATACATATTTCGTACAATTCTCTGTATTTCTACAAATTACACTGTATTTCTATCAAAATTCAGTATTTATACCTAAAAATTTTAGATCAGATCAACGGCCACCATTTGATCTGATTAAGATCCAACAGCCTAAAATAAACCGCCATGGAAAATATTTTAAAATACATGATTTCACAAACAAACTTCAAAAAACAAAAGAAATAGCTTGATAACCCAAAAAATTCCCCGAAAATTCCCACGTGTATGAAATTAAATACTCTATGACTTCTGCAAAGAAAATCGGATCAAATTCTCACCCGAAAGAAAAGTCGTTAACAAAAATTTTCGAGGTGTATAATTCGTGGAAAACCTAAATCATAAAGTTTAGCGTAGTTTTTGGTTTGTATCGTTATAGTAGAAGCCCTCGTCTGCTATTGATTTGACCTCCGTAGTGATCTAGTTAGCCCTGCCCAACCACCGAGCCGACCACCCCTCCCAACACCTCCACCTCCACCTCCTAACGTTCCTCTGGGATCCTAATCATCCCTTCTCGTCCAGCTATGAAGCTGTGCCAGACCGATATGAGATCTCTCGCACACCCTAATACCATGCCACAGTCGAGAGATAAGTTGCAACCCCACCCCTCCCTTTGTGTTTGTACCACCGCTGCTCCCTGTGGTTAAACTACCTCTTCGCTGATCGACCCAAGAATTATCGCCGGAATGATATAGCACCAGTCCAACCAAAATCTTAGGCTTTGCGGCACTAAGGTTTGCGGCAAGTCATCTCTGCTTTTGACGGAGTCTAAAAAAGCCGTATTTCCCATATCCTAACTTGTAGTTTTTCATATCTTAGAAAGTAATTTAGTCAGGAGAAAATTTTCCCTTCATAAGAAGCATTCAACAGTGAGTCCGTCTTCATAAGTAACTCAGAAAGGCTGAAGCTTATAGGTGAATTCACGATTTGACGAATGCTAATTTTTTTGTGTGGATATTTTTCTTTCTTTTAGTCTTTACTGGTATGATAAAAATATTTTGGGAAAAGCATAAAAATACCATCTGCACACCTTTATGCGGAGGTGCACTCGTATTATGTTAGGACTCTATTGTATTACCTAGGGACATCTATTAAAATAGAGAGTAGCTAGTGAGGGTACTATGGTCATTATGGTATTAACAACCTAGCTGCTCCTATATATCGACAGCCTCCATGTATGGAAAGGCATCAAAGAAATTAATGAACTGTTCAAGGAGAAAATAGATACGCAGAAGATATAATCTGATATCGTACTCTATTCATTGATAGATGACCTTAAATAGACATTACAATTTGTTACAATCAATATCCCTATAAATTAGGGATTGAGAAAATATCTACTTCTATGCTAATTAGGACAAGACACACACCAAGATTCCTGAAATATTATTTCCTTAAACACTCCCCCTTGTGTCGGGATCCTAATGAATTATGCATAACTTATTGTCTCACTAAAAACCTTTCGAAGCAAACAAAAAACCTCTCGGGTAAAAATAAAAATTTGGTCTAAGGATAAAAGAGTATAACGCATCAACTACATAAGAGATCACATATGATGTAGACTCCTCCTGATGTCTACGAATTGAACTCCCCCTGATCAGTAACTCAATCTCTAAGTTCAGATAACCTTCGCATTTCAATGCGTCTCACATGCTTCACAAATGTAGATTTTGGTAAAGACTTGGTGAATAAGTCTGCAGCATTATCGACCGAACATACTTGGTTCACATGAATGTTTAATAACTATTGTTGTTGCTGATTAAAAAAAAACTTCGGCGAAATGTGTTTCGTGTGATCACCCTTGATGTATCCCAACTTCATTTGTGTAATGGAAACCGCATTGTCTCAAAAATACAAGTTGGTGCTGTCGTAGTAGATAGTAATCCACTAGACCCTATAATGTGGTGTATAACTAACCTAAACTAGACACACTCCTTAACCGCTTCATGCAAAGCAATGATCACAGAATTATTTGAGGACGTAGCAACAAGGGCTTGTTTAGTTAATCTCCAAGAAATCAATGTGTTCCCCATAATGAATATATAACCTATTTGAGAACGTCCTTTATGTGGGTCAGAGAGATATCTAGCATCAGCATAATTAACTAAGACATCATGCGGTGTCTCTGAGTAGAGGATAACATTCAATTAAGGTATAGTGCTCCTAGCCGTAGAGGAATTCGACGGGTCGAACCTTTCACTTGATGGGTTGAATTATAGCTTCGGGTTGATCCAGGGTGCATTCTACGATGAGTTGAGCAATCCTCTCGACAGATCGATTGACACCTTCGGGTCCATTGATGGTGCAATTTTAGACGGGTCAAAATATCCATTAGACAAGTCAAAAATCCTAGGACATGCATGCTGCGATTCAACCATTCATTTTCTGGAAATTTTAAGCTTCTCTATGTTTTCTTTGTAGGGAAAGAAAAACCCTAATTCAATAGAACCTTTCAAGTACCTGAAGAAGTCCTTTACACTAGTCCAATAAGTTGTGTTGTCACAGAACTAAATCGAGCTAACAAGTTCATAAATAATGTAATATCTGGTCCAGTGCATTGACCTAAATACAACAAAACTCTAATAAACACTAAAGTATGGTACCTCAGCTCCCAAAATTTTCTCATCATCATCATCATCATCTTTCGAATGGTACAGATCCTTACTGGGTTCCAGAATGTGAACAACCTTTAATGTGCTAAGAGGGTGTGTTTTGTCCATGTTAAATAGCCTGAGCATCTTTTGGACATAAGCAGAATGGTGAATAAGTATTTCACCAACTCGATGTTCTAGCTCTAAACCAAGACAAAATCGAGTCCTACTAAGGTCTTTCATCTCAAACTCGGATTTCAAGTAGCCAACTGTCTAATTGATTGCATTAAGAGACCTAATGATATTCATATCATCAACATAGACTGTTACAATGACAAATCCTGAACTTATTCTCTTAATGAACACACATGGGCACAAATCATTGTTCTTGTTCCTTCCCAATCAAGTAGTCACTTAGACATGTATACCGCATCCAACCAGATTGTTTCAATCCATATAATGAATGATTCAATCTAATCACATAAAAACTCTATGGTTTAGAGTTACTTTAATTGGGTATAACAATGCTTTTCAGCACTTTCATGTATATCTCTAAATTGAGGTTTCCATAGAGATATGCTGTAATCACATCCATCAGCTACATGCTCAATTTTTCGGACACTACCAAACTGAAAAGGTAGCGAAAAGTAATGATATCCATGACAGGAGAGTATATCTCCTCATAATCAATGTCAGGGCATTGAGAGAATCATTGAGCTATAAGTCTATCTTTATACCATATGACTTCATTATTGACAAGACCCAACCCAGATTACCGTAATAATTCATGATAACTCTTGCGGGACTCGTATTAGAGTATCTAGCACTGCTTATTTAGTACTAGCTACCCTAGCACGAGTAACCCTAAACTTCAACTGAGAACCTACACTGAGAAAACAGAAGCTGTGGATTGTCATGTCTCGCACTCTGGACGGTCACGACTTTAACCGACTAACTTGCAATCTTGGCAATTCAAAACAAAGGACCCAGGTAAAAGCATAAAAATGACATAAAACATTATAGTGAGTGGACAAAAATCATAATCCTACAATATGGGTATAACTGAAAAAGTATAACTGTATGTCTTTCCATTGTTTATACTAAAACTAATGCGAGTTCAAATATCATAATACTGAAATAAAATGGAGGTAATCGTTCAGGGTATTTTCCCTAACCAGAAATGACTATATGTATGAAAAGTATAGATGGTGGGATTGTCTAGGGTGTTTGTCCTAACCCGAGATAATCTGGGTCGGACAGGGTGTTTATCCTAACCCTGTCAAACTGACTATCCAGTGATCAACCGTATAGCCAAGGCATCGACGCAACTAAATAAAACCATCACAAAGTAAACCTCTAAATTTAAATTCTCTGAAACATAACGTAAAGCATACTGCATAAACATATAATCAATGAACTCGCAAGCAACTGTGAAAATAAAGGTCCACTCACAGTATTGTGCCGTAATTTCCAGTAAGCCAAAGCCCGTATGTTGGCATTTCTAAATATCTGTCACTGGTTGCTACCATGTCATCTTGAAACAACGATTCTTATTTAATAACTAACTGTCAAAAATTATAATGAATAGCTAAGCTCGTTTACCAACGAGCATTATCTTTGAGAACCTCGCATTCTCGAATAAGTGCTTCCCGAACTAATGACGAGCTTTAATCAAATTTCAAATTCTAATTTTTGAATCCTTTTTAAAGCCGTAACATATTCCTCAAATGTTACGTGACTCGAGGTTAAATCGATAATCTATTCAGCTGTTTAATAATATCGTAAAATTGTTTAATTAATATCCGATTAACCACACGTCTTAATTACCAATGTCCAAATCAATTCAGTAGCCTCTTCATTATATTCAGTACGTAATTATGAGTAAAACAACAGAAAACTTATGCCGAAATTCCCTTTGCCGGAGCACCACCGTAGACCACCACAAGCGGTGGCGGCACGGCGGCAGCCACCTTTCTTAGTCAATCTGGTAAATGGAGTGGCAATCCGTGAAAAATCCTGCACAAAGCGCCGATAATAACCTGCCAAACCCAAGAAACTCCTGATCTCTGGTACGGTGGTAGGTCTACTCCAATTCAACACGGCTTCAATCTTGTCAGGATCCACGCTGACTCCTTTAGCTGATATCACGTAACCCAAAAACTTCACACTATCCAACCAAAACACGCACTTGCTGAACTTCGCAAACAACTGATTGTCCCGCAAAGTCCGCAAAACAGCTCGCAAATGCTTCTTATGCTAGTCCACACTCCTGGAGTAAATCAGGATGTCATCGATGAACAAGATCACAAACTTGTCCAGAAACCGCCTGAACACCCAGTTCATCAAGTCCATGAAAGCTGCAGGGGCATTGGTCAACCTAAACGGTATAACCAAGAACTCATAATGCCCGTACCGTGATCTGAAAGCTGTCATGGCCACATCTGATACTTTGATCCTTAACTGATGATATCCGGACCTTAGATCAATCTTCGAAAAGACTGAAGCTCCCTTGAGCTGATCAAACAAATCGTCAATCCCCGGCAACGGATACTTGTTCTTCACAGTGACTTGATTCAGCTTCCGGTAATCAATACACAACTACAAGGAACCATCCTTCTTCCGCACAAACAGTACAGAAGCACCCCACGGTGATACACTGGGTCGTATGAAACCTTTCTCCAGCAACTCTTGAAGTTGAATCTGTAGCTCCTTCAACTTCGCTGGCGCCATACGATAAGGTGCCTGAGATATGGGTCCAGTGACTGGTAAAATCTCAATGGTGAAGTCGATCTCCCGAACTGGAGGAACACCTGGTAATTCCTCCAGAAACATATCTGGAAACTCGAAAACAACCTCAATGTCACCAATGTCTGGTACAGCAGCCGTAATATTCACAACATGAGCTAAATAGGCAACACAACCCTTCTTCATCATCCACTCGGCCTTCATCGTTGAAATCACACATGATAATGAAGTATTCTTCTCACCGCGAAACAATATCTCTGGAAAACCTGGGCGTCAAAACACAACCTGTTTCTTGTGACAATCGAACATAGCCCAATGTGTCTCCAAGAAGTCCATACCCAAAATAATATCAAAATCGACAATATCCAACAATAACAGATCCACGGCTAAACCATGACCTCCAACAAAGATCTCATAATCCATATACACCCAACCAATACTCACAACCTCACCGGACGGATACAACACTCTCCACAACCCCGGAAGTGGAGATGCAGGCATAGTAGCTAAAGATGATAATCTATATGATATGAATGAATGTGTAGCACCTGGATCTAGCAAAGTAAGTACTGGATAGCCAAAAACATGTAACGTACCAATAACAACCTCTGGTGAAGCTCTGCCCTCACGCAATGACATGGCATGAACCCTGGCTTGCCTGGTTGGTCATCCACGCTGAGGGTGACTCTATTATCCGCCCTGGCCAGAAGACTGTACTGGTCGAGCCCCAGAAGTGGTACCTCGCTTTCCTCTGGAACTCTGGGCCGTATGTCCACCAACACCAGCAAGCTGGAAACATTCCCTTGCATAGTGACCCTCCTGACCACAACGATAGCAAATGATAGGGCCTCGTTGACAAGGACCAAAATGATGCCTGTTACAGAGATTACACAATGGGTGCTCCCTCGGTACGGCAAAAGTGCCACCGGTACGTCGAGGATAGCTGGATCCGCTAGAACCCCCACTGGACTATGGTCTCTGTGGCCGATCCCTCCTCCATCTCTGTCTCTATCTAGATGAACTACCCGATGGTCTATATGGTCTACTACGAGATGACGATGCCAATCCGGAAGTGTCAGAACTCAGCCTCTTGGAAGGTCCCTGACTCGGTTCACCCTCCTCAAATCGTCGAGACTGGAATCTCATATGTCTTTCCTTCTCGATATCCTTTCCTCGAAGTGCTACACTTATAAACTCGTCAAAGTTGTTCCGAGGCATCGTAGTCAGTGTCCCCTTGATGTTCAAGTTCAAGCCCAACTCAAATCTTCGGCACTTGGCTTCCTCTGTAGCCACCATATCACGAGCAAATTGGGATAAGCGATTAAATCTGTCCCGGTACTCAAGTACTGACATGCTGCCTTGTCTCAAATTAATGAACTCCTCATACTTCCGCTGTTGTGTAGCCTGGTAGAAGTACCTCCGCATAAACAAATCCCTGAACAATGCCCATGGATTATCAACCGGAACTCTATCAGTGCTAACCCACCAGAAGTATGCATCAGACTCAAGTAATCCAACTGCTGCCACTGTCATCTGCTCAGGAGTGAAACGCAGACGCTCACAAACTCGTTCAACCTGAACCAACCATGCCTCACAAATCTTTGGATCAGCTGAACCCAAGAAAACAGTTGATCTAGCAGTTCGAGCTTTGACCACAGGGTCAAAATGCTCCTCCAAACGCAATACTCGCATAAGCAAGTCATGTGTCCGGCGATCCTCATCAGGATCCACATCCCTATTAACACGGGGACCACGTCTAGGAGGCATCCTAACCATAGAAGAAAAGCATTAGTCACAAGGCACAAAGAACGTAATCATGAAACTTCAGACATTTGAGAACACACAACACCCGAAGCATTGATGAGTAACCGCTGGCCAGTTGGGTCATCGCTCCAGACATGCTGTATATACTCAAATACCCATAGTATCACAACTACAAGAGTCTACAGAACCTGAAACCTAATGCTCTGATACCAAGCTGAAAGGACCCAACCCCGATTTAGTTTCCTAAATCGGAATCAAACCCCTTCTGAAAACACGAACTTGCAAAAACCATAGAAATTTCGGCAGAGTTTCACTATAACGTGGATTTATCATTAACCTGCACCCGAAAAACACACTTCATCCTATGCCGCAAAAGCCAAACTGTGGGCACCATTCCCATCCGGATTTCTCAATATCATAACAATAATGTAAAGTAATAAGCAGAACTGTACTTTACAGAAATCCAGGGAAAAATCATATGAAAGTATAACAATAGAGTAATCAGAGAGACCTCTAGTGTATATATACATAATATACAACAGTAGGCTAAATAAGAAACCTACTGGAAAAGAAAGGTAGCTCGAACACTAAGCCTTCGACAACGACGTGTGACACCAGAATCCGAACTGCAAACTGGGCACGGAAACCGAAAAGCCCAGGGGAAAAGCAAATAAAATCGTTAGAGTGAGTGGACGAAAATAATCATAAGCCTTTCACCATTTATATAATATAAAAACAACGCGAGTTCTTAGAATAAATGGAGGTGTCAGGTGAATCTCTCAAGCCCGACGGTGATAGACTAGGTGAGTCTCTCAAGCCTAGTGGGTATATCAGGGGAATCTCTCAACCCTGGATCTGGACTACTAGTGATTAGCCGAGTAACCAATGCATCGATGCTAAGTAAATGCCATCACCATATAAAATGTAAAACAATACTTCCAAAAACAATAAATAATCTCAATAATGTACTGGAAATAAATACGGAAATCAAGAACTCGCTACGACAGTGTAAATAAAAGTCCACTCACAGATAGCTCAACGCGCAACCGCGCTAATAACGAGATCCGGCGGAAGATCCCTCGCCCAACGTACGATCCCGATCCCCTGAATATCACAATATATAACTGATCAAAATCACAAATCATTACTCTGTACCACACCTCGGAAAGCAACCATTTCCGGAAACATATAACTCGGATACAAAATAATCGACGAAAACCCCTAAATTCTCCAAATAAACCCTCGACTTAAAATCCGGTATCCAAATCAACTCGAAAACCTCAAGGCGATGATCGGGGCGCGATTACGAGCAAAACGACATAAAATTTGTCAAATTCCAAAAAGTCAACGCCTGCCGGAGCTCCACCGTTGACCGTCGCCGGCGGCGGCGGCGTGCCGTCACCGAACAGATTTCCCGGCGAGGAAAGCCCAGTTTTCTTCTCCTCATCGAGCCCTACACATCTCACAACTACGGCCTCCTCTAATTCCGCCTTGAATTGTCGGAATTCAGCTCGAATCTTCCAAAATCTAAATCGGCTGGTGATACGGATTCCCACTGAAACTCCGGCCACGGCGCACGGCGGTCCTCGAGGCCACTCCCAAAGGCTCTGCCGTGGCCCCACGAACCAAACCCCTATAATCTCTGGCCACCACCGTGGCCGGAGCACCACCGTCTGTTGACCCCGATTCCATAAAACTTCAAGCATCTCGTTCTCCCTCAAAACCTCACCAAATTTCACAAATCAAAGTCCTAAACCATAGGAAATCAAGAGGAGAATCGAACCATACCCAAATCGGAGCCGGAGGTGGCTGGAAATGAAAAGTCACCAGCGAGTTGCACGGTTAACGCATGTGGCTTCTTCAACTGAGTGATTCTGCCATAAGACCTTCACAAGCGGTATGACACGGTGCCTCAACTCCTACTCACGCCGATTAAGAATCTGTACCGGCTCTTCCACATATGTCAAATCTTCCCAGATAGGAAGCTGATGTGGTGCTAACACATGTGATGGATCTGGAATGTATTTCCGCAACATCGAGACATGAAAAACATCATGTACTCGAGCCATCTCAGAAGGCAACTCTAATCTGTAAGCCACAGCACCAACTCTCTCTGTGATCTCGTACTGACCGATATACCGTGGTCGAAGCTTGCCACGCTTCCCGAAACGCACAACTCCCCTCCAAGGAGACAGTTTTAGGAAGACCCAATCGCCCACCTCGAACTCGAGACTCTTTCTTCTCACGTACGCATAACTCTTTTGGCAATCCTGGGCAATCTTCAGTCTGTCCCGGATAATCTGAATATCCTTCATGGTGCTCTTCACCAGATCTGGGCCAATAAGCCATCGCTCGCCCACCTCACTCCAACACAATGGAGAGCAGCACTGCCTCCTGTATAGAGCCTCATACAGTGCCATACCAATACTGGCCTGATAACTGTTGTTGTAAGCAAGCTCAATCAAATGCAGTTGCTGGTCCTAATTTTCTCTAAACTGCAAAACACAAGACCGCATTATATCCTCGACAGTCTGAATAGTCCTCTCAGACTGCCCATCAGTCTGAGGATGAAAAGCTGTACTGAAACGTATGAAAGGACCCAACCCCGATTTAGTTTCCTAAACTGGAATTAAACCCCTTCTGAAAACACGAACTTTCGAAAACCATGAAAATTTCGGCAGAGTTTCGCTATAACGTGGAATTACTATTAACTTGCACCCAAAAACACACTTCATCCGATGCCACAAAAGCCAAACCGTGGGCACCAATCTCATCCGGATTTCTCAATATCATAACAATAATGTAAAGTAATAAGTAAAACTGTACTTTACAGAAATCCGGGGAAAAATCATATGAAAGTATAACCGTAGAATAATCAGAGCGACCTCTAGTGTATAAATACATAAATATACCACAGTAGGCAAAACAAGAAACCTACTAGAAAAGCAAGGTAACTCGAACACTAAACCTCCGACTGCGACGTGCGACACCAGAATCCGAACAGCAAATTGGGCACGGAAACCGAAAAGCCCAGGGGAAAGGCAAATAAAATCGTTAGAGTAAGTGGACGAAAATAATCATATGCCTTTCACCAAATATATATCGTAAAACAAAGCAAAGCGAGTTCAGAAAATGAATGGAGGTGTCAGGAGAATCTCTCAAGCCTGACGGTGATGGACTAGGAAAATCTCTCAAGCCTAGTGGGCACACCAGGGGAATCTCTCAACCCTGGATCTGACTACCGGTGATCAGCCAAGTAGCCAATGCATCGATGCTAAGTAAATGCCATCACCATATAAAATATAAAACAATACCTTCAAAAACAATAAATAATCTCAACATCGTATCATAAATAAATACGGAAATCAAGAACTCGCTACGACATTGAAATAAAAAGGGTCCACTCACAGATGAGCTTAACGCAATACGCGTTAATCCAGTGATCTGGCGGAAAATTCCTCGCCAAACGAACGGTCATGATCTCCTGAATAATCATAAATTCCACTACTCAAAATCATAACTCAAAACCTTGAACCACATCTCGAGAACCAACCATTCTTGGAACATATAACTCAATATCGACGAAATCGTCAAAAATCCAATAAATACACCATAAAACCTCGCTATAATTTCCGATGCTCAATTCAAAATATAAACCTCACCACTGCGATCAGTGTGCGACTCCGAGCAAAACGACATAAAACTTGTCGAAAAATACCTCGGCAGGAAAATCGCCGCCGCGGCTGCCAGAAAATGCCATCGGCCCAGAAAAATTCGACCTACACATGGATTTGAAGATCTCGACATTTCCAACAACTTTCTAGTTCAAAGTTATGGCCAATTTTGACCGGAAAAGATCCAAAACTCACCTTGAAACACAAAACCCTTGCCGAAATTTCATCACCTCTGATCTCCCTCCTCCGGCCACGGCAAGTCTTGAAACCACTTCTAAAAGCTTCCTCTCTCTAAGGCTAACAAAACCCCTCAAACCCCGAGCTCCATCGCCGTCGGAAACGCCGCCTCTGTCGCCACCGATTTCTAGCCGGAAAACCTTGATTTTCGCCACGTCGTTTCTCCCTCCTCCGGGCACCATAGGGGACGATCCACCTACCAAATTAAAGAGGGGCATGAGCCCAACACATTCCATGAGGAGACCTCGGCCAACCGTGGCCGGAAAATGGTCCAACCACCACGAAAACCGTTCGGCCAAAACAGGTCGCCCATGACCCGTGGTCAACGCGGGTCAACACCCCATTTCCCAATTTGGAAACTTTCCCAATTCGTCACGTATTCGCCCATATTTATACCGTACACGTATCGAAATTCAAAGGGATAAATACAACAAAATCCAACGGCCGAAAATATTCATAACTTATTCCTTGTAACTCGAAATAATCCTCCGGAAGTTCCTACGAGCTCGAAATTAAATTCTCTACAACTTTTGTGAAGGATCTCAAATCAAATTCTTGCCCGATAGTTTAGTCGTTAACGAGGCCGCCATATTAACCAATTACGACAAAATCACGATTAATCTCGAAACTCGCAAATCAAGTCGATAATCATACCATTTTCGGTTCGGGTTGTCACAAATCTACCCCCCTTACAAAAATTTCGACCTCGAAATTTCCAAGTCTGCCAACTGAAAAGTAGGGATATTGCCTCTGCATACTGCTCAACTCCCAAGTGGCAACTTCAACTGAATAACTCTGCCAACAGATTTTCACATAAGAAATATTTCTGCGCTGTAATCCCTGTACCCTCAAATCCCGAATCTGAACTGGCTCCTCCACAAATGCCAACTCTTCCTGTATAAGGAACTGATAGGGTACAAAACATGCAATAAATCTGAAATGTAGTTCCACTACATGGAATACAACAGACACAAAGGCCAACGCTATAGGCAATGCCAAACTATACGGCACAACACTAACTCGCCCCATGATCATATACTAACGAAAATAACGTGGCAAATTCATAACTCATCCTACTCACATCAACACAACTTAACTGTTGAACTCGAGCAATTATCAATCTGTCCCTGCTAATCCGAAGGTCTGCAGTAGTGGATTCCATTAAATCAGGATTAAACGCCAGCTCATTCCTAACTCGCTCCAACACAATGGAGTGCAACACTATTTCTCATAAATGACTTCATACAATGTCATAATCATACTGGTCTACAAACTGGTACTGCAAGCAATCTCGAACAAATGAAACTGCTGGTCCCAAATCCCTCGGAACTGCAATACACAAGACCACAACATGCCCTCTAAAGACTAAATAGTCCTTAAAGATCGCCCACCAATCTGAGGATAAGAAACTGTACTAAACTGTAATCTGGTCCCCAATGCTCACTACAATGCATGCCAAAACTATGTTGTAACTGATTATCTCGATCAGCAATCTTGGACACATGCATACGATGAAAATGGACAAGCTCCACCAAATACCGCTCTGCTAGTTTGCCCACTGAAATCTTTTTCGGAAGTACAAGGAAAAGAACTGATTTTATCAAATGGTCCACAATGACCCGATAACTGGTATCACTATCCAAAGTACACAATAACTGATACACAAAATTCACAGTGACAAGCTCCAACTTCTAATCGGAAATCTCTAATGGCTGTAACTTCCCAGTAAGGTTCAGCCTCTCTGCCCTCACCTGCCGACAAATGTGGCATCTGCTCACATAAACTGCTATATTCCTCTTCATGTTGTGTCACGAGTAGTAAACTTGAAGTATCTGATATATTTTCATACCACTAGTGCATAACGTATGTAAAACAATGAGCTTCATCATCATCACACTCTAACTCAGCTCCCGTAACTCACAACTCGGCTAACATGGAAACTCGGGCCACACACACATGAAACAATGAAGCTCCCGATTTCCAACCGAATGCATCAGCAACGACATTAGCCTCTCTCAGATAAACTCAAATGTGCAGCTATAATTGTTAATCGACCCTATACACCTACACTGCCTCAAACTCAAATCTGGCTAAATATGCAAGTAGATGAAACTCAAGTGATCAGTGTACATCCTACATTACGCTGCACGCCACAGCAGTAGTGTCTCCAACTCTTCGATGCTAATAAAAGACAGCAACTCCCAAATCATACATAGGATACGTAACTTCATAAAGCTTCCACTACCTGGAACCATAAGCCACTACTCTACCATGCTGCATCAAAACACAACCAAGTCCTAATTTCGATGTATCACCGTAAACCACGAACTCACCACTATCGTCAGGTAGAGTCAAAACAGGTGCAGTGGTCAACTTTTCCTTCAGGAGTAAGTAACTCTCCTCATATGCATTGGACCACTCGAACTTGACGCCTTTCTTCGTCAATCTGGTAAGTGGAGTGGCAATCCGTGAAAAATCCTGCACAAAGCACCGACAGTAACCTGCCAAACCCAACAAATTCCTGATCTCTGGTACGGTGGTAGGTCTACTCCAATTCAACATGGCTTTTTATCTTGTCAGGATCCACGCTGACTCCCTCAGCTGATATCACATGACCCAAAAAATTCACGCTGTCCAACCAAAATTCACACTTACTAAACTTCGCAAACAACCGATTATCTCACAAAGTTCGTAATACAGCTCGCAAATGCATCTTGTGCTGGCCCACACTCCTATAGTAAATCAGGATGTTGTCGATGAACACGATCACAAACTTGTCCAGAAACCGTCTGAACACCCGGTTCATCAAGTCCATAAAAGCTGCGGGGGCATTGGTCAACCCAAACGGCATAACCAAAAACTCGTAATGCCCGCACCGTGATCTTAAAGCTGTCCTGGCCATATCTGACTCTCTGATCCTCAACTGATGGTATCCAGACCTGAGATCAATCTTCAAAAAGACTGAAGCTCCCTTAAGCTGATCAAACAACTCATCAATCCGAAGTGGAGGATACTTGCTTTTCTCTGAAGCCTGATTCAGCTTCCGGTAGTCGAATCATCCTTCTTCCGCACAAATAGTACAGGAGCACCCCACGGTGATACACTGGGTCATATGAAACCCTTCTCCAACAACTCTTGAAGTTGAATCTGTAGCTCCTTCAACTCCGCTAGCTCCATACGCTAAGGTGCTTGTGATATGGGTTCAGTGTCTGGTAAAAGCTCAATGGTGAAATCAATTTCCCGCACTGGAGGAATACCCGGTAACTCCTCCGGAAACACATCTGGAAACTCAGAAGCAACCTCAATGTCTCCAATGTCTTGCACAGCAGCCGTAGTATCCACAACATGAGCTAAGTATGCTACACGATCCTTTTTCATCATCCGCTCGGTCTTCATCGCTGAAATCACACATGGCAATAAAATATTCTTCTCACCGCGAAACAGTATCTCTGGGAACCCTAGTCGTCGAAACACAACCTCCTTCTTGTGACAATCGAACATAGCCCAATGTGTCACCAAGAAGTCCATACCCAAAATCACATCAAAATCGACGATATCCAGCAATAACAGATCCACGGTTAACCCATAACTTCCAACAAAGATCTCACAATCCATATATACCCAATCAATACTCACAACCTCTCCGGATGGATACAATACTCTCCATAACCCCGGAAGTGGAGATGCAAGCATAATAGCCATGAATGTCAAGCAACGGTAACCTCAGAGAAACTCTGTCCTCACACAGGGTCGTGGCACGAACTCTGGCATGTCCAACAATCTGTCCACGTCGATTGCGACTTTGCTGATTGACTTGTCTAGAAGACTGCATTGGTCAAACTCTAGAAATGGCATCATGACCTCCTCCTGAACTCTGAGCTACCGAACCACTAAAACAGCTGACTGAGGACGTTCCCTTGTAACGTGACCCTCCTGGCCACCAAAATAGCAACTGAGAGTGCCCCTCGGACACAAATCATAGTGACGCCTTCTGTGTGGAAGGATCACCAACGACCACCCTGACTCATGCCACAGGAACAAGTCCACTACTTTGTAATCTCCTTTTCCACCAAACGGATCTTCTGCCTTATTCTGGTGACCCTCAACATAGTCGAAAAGGCCACAGCCTGATGAAGATACTGATCCTGAGGTACTTGAACTCAACCTCATCAAATATCTCGACTAAGTTCACCTTCCTCAAACCGACATGTCTGAAACCGCGTATGCCTTTTCCTTCTCACTATCCTTGCCTCTGGGTACAGCACATCAAACTCCTCACGGTTGTCTCAAGGCATAACAGTCAAAATCCCCTTGATGCTCAGGTTCAAACTCATCTCGAACCTCGTGCATTTCTTCCTCAGAAGCCACATAACACGTGTAAACTGGGACAAACAGGTGAACGATACATCCCTGCCTCAGATTGGTAAACATTCCATATTTCCGTTGTTGGATAGCCTGATTGAACCATTACCGTATAAACAATACCCTGAATGTAGGTCATGGAGTCGCAATAGGAACTCACACAATACCAACCCATCAAATACAATGATCTGACTCAAACAAAACATCAACTACCACAATTCTCTGCTCTGAAGAACCATGTAGGCACATATACACGCATAACCAGGTAAACCATGCCACACATATCTCTGAACCCAAAATGCTCATCCAAACCCACAACTTATTTATCAAGTCACGCGTTGACTGATCCCCAATAGGATCCCAACCTTACCGACACGGAAAGCACGTCAAGGAGGCATCCTAATGAATAAGACATTGTTCACAACAAACAGGACGTAATCATGGAACTTCAAATATTTGAAAGCATACAACATCCAGAGCATTGATGAGTATCCGCCGGCCGGTCGGGTCATCGCTCTAGACATGCTGTACATTATCAAATATCATTAGTAAACATGACTACAAAAGTCTACAGAACCTAAAATCTAATGCTCTAATACCAAGCTGAAAGGACCCAACCCCGATTTAGTTTCCTTAACCGGAATCAAACCCATTCTGAAAACACGAACTTTCGAAAACCATGAAAATTTCGGCAGAGTTTCGCTATAACGTGGAATTGCTATTAACCTGCACCCGAAAACACACTTCATCCTATGCCACAAAAGCCAAACCGTGGGCACCAATCCCATCCGGATTTCACAATATCATAACAATAATGTAAAGTAATAAGTAAAACTGTACTTTACAGAAATCTGGGGAAAAATCATATGAAAGTATAACCGTAGAATAATCAGAGCGACCTCTAGTGTATAAATACATAAATATACCATAGTAGGCAAAACAAGAAACTTACTGGAAAAGTAAGGTAGCTCGAACACTAAGCCTCCGACTGCGACGTGCGACACCAGAATCTGAACTACAAACTGGGCACGGAAACCGAAAAGCCCAGGGGAAAGGCAAATAAAATCGTTAGAGTGAGTGGACGAAAATAATCATATGCCTTTCACCAAATATATATCGTAAAACAAAGCAAAGCGAGTTCAAAAAATGAATGGAGATGTCAGGCGAATCTCTCAAGCCCGACGGTGATAGACTAGGCGAATCTCTCAAGCCTAGTGGGCACATCAGGGGAATCTCTCAACCCTGGATTTGACTACCGGTGATCAGCCGAGTAGCCAATGCATCGATGCTAAGTAAATGCCATCACTATATAAAATATAAAACAATAAATAATCTCAACATCGTATCATAAATAAATACAGAAATCAAGAACTCGCTACGACAGTGAAATAAAAAAGGGTCCACTCACAGATGAGCATAACGCAATACGCGTTAATCCAGTGATCCGGCGGAAAATCCCTAGCCAAACGAACGATCACGATCCCCTGAATAATCATAAATTCCACTGCTCAAAATCATAACTCAAAACCTTGAACCACATCTCGAGAACCAACCATTCCCGGAACATAAAACTCAATATCGACGAAATTGTCAAAAATCCAATAAACACACCATAACACCTCGTTATAATTTTCGATGCTCAATTCAAAATATAAACCTCACCACTGCAATCGGTGCGCGATTCCAAGCAAAATGACATAAAACTTGTCGAAAAAAACCTCGGCAGCAAAATCGCCGCCGCCGCCGGAAAATACCATCGGCCCAGAAAAATTCGACCTACACATGGATTTGAAGATCTTGACATTTCCAACAACTTTCTAGTTCAAAGTTAAGGCCAATTTTTACTGGAAAAGATCCAAAACTCACCTTGAAACACAAAACCCTCGCCGGAATTTCATCACCTCCGATCTCTCTCCTCCGGCCACGGCAAGTCTTGAAACCACTTCTAAAAGCTTCCTCTCTCCAAGGCTAACAAAACCCCTCAAAACCTGAGCTCCATCGCCGCCGGAAACGCCGCCTCCATCGCCACCGATTTCTCGCCGTAAAACCTTGATTTTCACCGCGTTGTTTCTCCCTCCTCCGAGCACCATAGGGGACGATCCACCTACCAAATTGAAGAGGGGCACGAGCCCAACACATTCCATGAAGAGACCTCAGCCAACCGTGGCACGAAAACCGTTCGGCCAAAACGGGTCTCCCATGACCCGTGGTCAACACCCCATTTCCCAATTTGGAAACTTTCCCAATTCGTCACGTATTCGCCCGAATTTAAACCGTACACGTATCGAAACCCAAATGGATAAATACGACAAAATCCAACGGCAGAAAATATTCATAACGTATTCCTCGTAACTCGAAATAATCCTCCGGAAGTTCCCACGAGCTCGAAATTAAATTCTCTACAACTTTCGTGAAGGATCTCAAATCAAATTCTTACCTGATAATTTAGTCGTTAATGAGGCCGCCATATTAACCAATTACGATAAAATCACGACTAATCGCGAAACTCGCAAATCAAGTCGATAATCATACCATTTTCGGTTCGGGTTGTCACAACGTAATCTGGTACCCAAGGCTCGCTGCAATGCCTGCCAGAACTCTGAAGTAAACTCACTGTCTCGGTCAGAAACAATGGATACATGCACACCATGCAGACGAACGATCTCCGCCAAATACAGATTTGCCAATCTGCCCACTGAAATCTTACCCGGAAGTGCAAGGAAATGAGTGGATTTCGTCAAACGGTCTATGATAACCCAAATATCAGTACTACCAGCCGAAGTACGCGGTAACTGATACACAAAATCCATGGTAATGTGCTCCCACTTCCAAACCGGAATCTCCAAGGGCTGTAGCTTTCCCACAGGCTTCTGCCTTTCTGCTTTGACCTGCTGACAAATAAGACATCTGCTCACATATGCGGCAATCTCCCTCTTCATATTTCACCACCAGTAATAAGCTCAAAGTGTACGAAACATCTTCGTACCGCTGGGATGCATCGCATAAGCAGAAAAATGAGCTTCGTCTAAAATCTCCTTCTTCAAACCCTCGTCCCTGGGTACATATAATCTGCCTCTGAATAGCAACGTACCATCATCACTCAATCGAAACTCTGTTAGCACACCATTCTGAATCATGGTCTTATTGTTAAACAGATAGGAATCCGCATCCTGAGCTTCCCGAATCTGATCAACCAATACCAATCGAACCTGGAAGCTAGCCAACAAGGCTCCATCATCATCCCACTCAAACTCAACTCCCGTAGCCCGTAACTTTGCTAACATGGTGAAAGGACCCAACCCCGATTTAGTTTCCTAAACTGGAATCAAACCCCTTCTGAAAACATGAACCAACAAAAACCATTAAAATTTGGGCAGAGTAACGCTACTAACGCAGAATTGCCTTAACCTGCACCCGGAAAATAACACTTCATCCTATGCCACAAAAGCCAAACCGTGGGCACCAATCCCATCTGGATTTCTCAATATCATATCATTAACAATAAACAGTAAACATAACTGTAATATATAGTATATCCGGGAAAAACCGTATAAAACATGTATCAGAATGTATCAGAGCGACCTCTAGTGTAAATATATACAAAATATACAACAGTAGGCGAAACAAGAAACCTACTGGAAAACACAGGTAGCTCGAACAACTAGCCTCCAACCATGACGTGAGACTCTAGAATCTGAACTGCAAACTGGGCACGGAAACCGAAAAGCCCAGGGGAAATACATGGAAACCGTTAGAGTGAGTGGATGAAAATAAATGTCTTTCGCCAGATGATATATGTTATAATAACATATGCGAGTCCAGATGAATAAATATAATAAAGTACACGAGGTAAACTCATACTCCTCCAGCGTACTGAGCATGCATGTAAAAATCCCACGGGGTCACTCATGGACACATCCGTGCTAGTACAGTCCGAATCACGGGATCCCAGACCCACACGTGATTCTAGCCAGAAATGCCTCAGGTCAGAGGTCTGCTCCCCTGGTAAAGGCCTCGGGTCAGGGGTCACAGCCTCCCCCGGTAAACATCCTCGGGGATCAGCCGGGATGCAAGTGTATGGATACAACAACATATACTGAGACTGACTCTGTGTAAACCAAATCATAAATAGTTCGATGCAAATGCATAAAGCAATATATAAATGCATATACGTAATATATACTGGTATAGGCATAATCGTATAACACATGCTCGTATTAAACATAATCTCGTATGCATGCTCATGCTCGTAAAACGTGTATAAAGACTCGCGATTATTAGTGAAAAGAAATTGTCCACTCACAGGTGAGCAAAACGCGCACTCGCGCTAATAACGTGGCCCGACGAAAGATTCCTCACCCGAAGCACGATCTCGATCCCCTGAATAGTCATAAAATATATCTGATCAAAATCATAATCCACAACACTGTACCACACCTCGGAAACCAACCGTTTCCGGAAATTCCCACACTGTACCACACCGGAGCACCTCCCTCCGTCGAGGCCGATTCCGGCCAAAAATTCCCAATTTTCAAATTGAAATATCTCCCTCAAATCTCAACCAAATCAAGCAATTCCAAGTTCTAAACTGTTTAGAATCACGAGGAGAACATTTTACCTTCAAGGGTCGTGGCCTGAAATGGCCGGAATCAGCCGGTCCGGCGACGGAAGCCAAACGGTCCGTTTTTCTCCTCCGGTCAACGAAAGTCAACGGTCAACTCTCGGTCAAGGACGGTCAAACTTCCCAAACAGTGTTTTTGACAATTTTTCGACTATTTCCGATATTTATACTCGTGCCTCGGGACGATCAACGGTCCAAAACGGATAACCATTACGATTCAGATAAACTTGATATGAACGGATAAACTGGTCGATAAATCGAAACTTCAAATAATCATATTATATTCCTCGGTCATCGGAAAAATCATCTGGAACTGCCCACGAACTCGAAATCACGTGTACTACAATTCTCGAGAAGAGACTCAACTCAAATTCTCGGCTGATAATTAAGTCGTAAACGAAACCGGCAAACCACACAATAATCGATAAACCGCGATTACACACTAACTCGTGGATTACGCTGATTACTCTACTGATTTTGGTTCTGGTCGTTACAAATCTACCCCCCTTAAAAAATTTCGACCTCGAAATTTACGTACCCGTCAAGTGATCAGATGAGGATACTGCTCCCGCATACGCTGCTCTGTCTCCCAGGTGGCCTCTTCAACCGAGTGATTCTGCCATAAGACCTTCACCAGCGGGATCACACGGTGTCTCAACTCCTGTTCACGACGATCGAGAATCTGTATTGGCTCCTCCACGTACGTCAAATCCTCTCGGATCGGTAACTGCTGTGGGGCTAACACATGCGAAGGATCTGAGATGTACTTCCGCAACATCGTAACATGGAAAACATCATGAACACGAGCCATCTCAGCCGGTAGCTCAAGTTTGTAAGCAACAGCTCCAACCCTCTCGGTGATCTCGTACGGACCAATATACCGTGGTCGAAGCTTGCCATGCTTCCCGAAACGCACAACTCCCCTACACGGAGATAGTTTCAGGAAGACCCAATCGCCTACCTCAAACTCGAGACTCTTCCTCCTCACGTCCGCATAACTCTTCTGACAATCCTAGGCGATCTTCAATCTGTCCCGGATAATCTGGATGTCCTCCATAGTGCTCTTCACCAGATCAGGGCCAATAAGTCATTGCTCGCCCACCTCACTCCAACACAACGAAGTGCGGCACTGCCTCCCGTACAGGGCCTCGTACGGTGCCATCTCGATACTGGCCTGATAGCTATTGTTGTAGGCGAACTCTATCAAATGTAGTTGTTGGTCCCAATTCCCACGAAACTACAACACATATGACCGCAACATATCCTTAAGTGTCTGTATAGTCCGCTCAGACTGCCTGTCAGTCTGAGGATGAAAAGCTGTACTGAAACGTAACCTCGTACCCATGGCTCGCTGCAATGCCTGCCAGAACTCAGAAGTAAATTGACTGTCTCGATCAGAAATAATAGACACAGGCACACCATGCAGATGAACAATCTCTGACAAATACAGCTTGGCCAATCTGCCCACTGAAATCTTCCCCGGAAGTGCGAGAAAATGAGCGGATTTCGTCAGTCGATCCACAATAACCCAAATACCAGTGTTGCCAGCCGAGGTACACGGCAACTGATAAACGAAATCCATAGTAATGTGCTCCCACTTCCAAACCGGAATCTCTAGTGGCTGTAACTTCCCTACAGGTTTCTGCCTCTCCGCTTTAACCTGTTGACAGATCAAACATCGGCTCACATATGCGGCAATCTCCCGCTTCATGTTACGCCACCAGTAATACACTCGAAGTGTACGAAACATCTTCGTATCTCCGGGATGCATCGCATACGCCGAACAATGAGCCTCATCCAGAATCTCCTTCTTCAGACTCTCGTCTCTAGGCACGCACAATCTGCCTCTGAACAACAACGTACCGTCGTCACTCAATCGGAACTCTGTAGGCACACCATTCCGTATCATGGTCTTCTTGCCCAACAGGTAGGAATCTGAATCCTGAGCCTCCCGAACCTGATCAACCAATACGAGTCGAACCTGGAAACTGGCTAACAAGGCTCCCTCATCATCCCACTCGAACTCGGCACCTGTAGCCCGAAGCTCGGCTAACATAGACACTCTAGCCACACACACATGGAACAACGAAGCTCCGGATTTTCGGCTAAGTGCATTAGCCACAACATTGGCCTTCCCTGGATGGTACTCGAAAGTGCAATCATAGTCGTTGATCAACTCCATCCACCGGCGTTGCCTTTTGTTCAAATCTGGCAGCGTCCGTAAGTAAGTGAGACTCTTGTGGTCGGTGAAGATCTTACACTGGGCTCCATACAAGTAATGTCTCCAACTCTTCAACGCTAGCACAATAGCAGCCAACTCCAAATCATGGGTCAGATAGTTGACTTCGTGTGGTTTCAACTGTCTGGAACCGTAGGCTACAACCCTACCATGCTGCATCAGCACACAACCAAGTCCCATCTTCGACGCATCACTATAAACCACAAACTCACCGCTGTCGTCTGGTAATGTCAGAATCGGTGCTGTAGTCAACTTCTCCTTCAGGAGCAAATAACTTTCCTCACACGCATCGGACCACTCAAACTTGACGCCCTTCTTCGTCAATCTGGTCAGTGGAGTAGCAATCCGAGAAAAATCCTGTACAAACCGCCAGTAGTAGCCTGCCAAACCCAAGAAACTCCGGATCTCCGGTACAGTAGTAGGTCTACTCCAATTCAGCACGGCCTCGATCTTGTCAGGATCAACACTGACTCCCTCAGCCGATATCACGTGGCTCAGAAACTTCACACTGTCCATTCAAAACTCGCACTTGCTAAACTTCACAAACAACCGATGGTCCCGCAAAGTCCGCAACACCGCTCGCAAATGCTTTTTATGCTGGCCCACACTCCTGGAATAGATCAAAATATCATCGATGAACACAATCACGAACTTGTCCAGAAACCGTCTGAACACTCTATTCATCAAGTCCATGAAAGCTGCGGAGGCGTTGGTCAACCCGAACGACATAACCAAAAACTCGTAATGCCCATATCGCGACCTGAAAGCTGTCCTGGCCACATCAGACTCTCGGATCCTCAACTGGTGATATCCGAATCGAAGATCAATCTTCAAAAAGACTGAAGCTCCCTTAAGATGATCGAACAAATCATCAATCCGTGGCAACGGATACTTGTTCTTCACTGTAACTTGATTCAGCTTCCGGTAGTCGATGCACGACCGCATGGATCCATCTTTCTTCCGCACAAACAAAACCGGGGCACCCCATGGCGAAACACTAGGTCGAATAAAACCCTTCTCCAGCAACTCCTGGAGCTGAACTTGTAACTCTTTCAATTCTGCTGGCGCCATACGATACGGTGCCTGAGAAATGGGTCATGTACCCGGTAGTAGCTCAATAGTGAAATCAATCTCCCGGATTGGAGGTATACCCGGTAACTCCTCCGGAAACACATCCGGGAACTCAGAAACGACCTCAATACCACTAAGGTCCGGCACAGCAGCCATAATGTCTACCACATGAGCTAAGTAAGCAACACAGCCCTTCTTCATCAACCAATCTGCCTTCATCGCGGAAATCAAACATGGTAGTGAAGTATTCTTCTCGCCGTGAAAAAATATCTCGGGAAAGCCTGGTCGTCGAAATGCGATCTCCTTCTTGTGACAGTCAAACATGGCCCAATGTGTCTCCAAGAAGTCCATACCCAAGATCAGATCAAAATCAACGATATCAAGCAACAACAAATCTGCGGCTAAACCATGGCCACCAATAAAAATCTCACAGTCTCTGTACACCCAGCCAATACTCAAAATCTCACCAGACAGATACAACACTCTCCACAACCCCGGAAGTGGAAACGCAGGTACCATAGCTAATGATGATAGTCTATATGACATGAATGAATGTGTGGCACCTGGATCTAATAATGTAAGTACTGGAATACCAAAGATATGCAACGTACCGATAACCACCTCAGGTGAAGCTCTGCCCTCTCGCAAAGTCATGGCGTGAACCCTCGCCTGTCCGGCTGGTCGTCCACGCTGAGGCTGTCCCTGCTGTCTGCCCTGGCCCGCAAACTGTACTGGTCGAGCTCCCGAAGTGGCACCTCGCTCAGCTCCAGAACTCTGGGCCGCCTGTCCATCAGCACCATCAAGCTGGAAACACTCCCTCGCATAGTGACCCACCTGGCCATAGCGAAAACAAGTGACAGGGCCTCGCTGACATGGACCAAAGTGATGCCTGTTGCAGAAGCTGCACAATGGGTACTCTCTCGGTACGGTAAACGTGCCACCGGTACGCCGAGGATAACTAGAACCGCTGGAACCCCTACTAGCCTGTGGTCGCTGTCTCGGTGCACTAGCTGCTGGTCTATATGGTCCACTACCCGAGGATGAAGCCGAACCGGAAGTATCAGAACTCTGCCTCTTTGAAGGCCCCTGACTCGGTCCACCCTCCTCAAACCGTCTAGGCTGGTACCTCATCTGCCTCTCCTTCTCGATATCCTCACCTCGGAGTGCTGCTCTAACAAACTCATCGAAGTTGTTCTGAGGCATCGTAATCAGAGTCCCCTTGATATTCAAGTTCAAACCCAGCTCAAATCTGCGGCACTTTGCTTCCTCAGTAGCCACCATGTCATGCGTAAAACGAGATAAGCGGGTAAACCTGTCCCGGTACTCAAGCACAGACATACTGCCCTGTCTCAAGTTTGTGAACTCCTCATACTTACGCTGTTGGGTAGCCTGGTTGAAGTATCTCCGCATAAAAAAATCTCAGAACAAAGTCTATGGAGTATCAATTGGTACCCTGTCGGTGCTAACCCACCAGAAGTATGCATCTGACTCAAGTAAACCAACTGCTGCTACTGTCATCTGCTCAGGGGTAAAACACAGATGCTCACAAACCCGTTCAACCTGAACAAACCATGCCTCACATATCTCTGGATCAGCTGAACCCAAAAAGACAGTCGCACCAGCAGTACGAGCTTTGACCACAGGGTCAAAACGCTCTTCCAAACAACACTCGCATCAGCAAGTCGTGCGTCTGGCGATCCTCATCAGGATCCGGTTCCCGATCAACACGGGGACCACGTCGAGGAGGCATCCTACTGATACAAGACAAGCATTAGGTACAAGCAGAAGGAACGTAATCATGAGACCTCAGATATTTGAGAATACACAACACCTAAAGTATTGATGAGTACCGCTGGCCAGTCGGGTCATCACTCCAGACATGCTGTACAAACTCAAATACCCTAAGTGTCACAACTACAAGAGTCTACAGAATCTGACAACCTAATGCTCTGATACCAAGCTGAAAGGACCCAACCCCGATTTAGTTTCCTAAACCGGAATCAAACCCCTTCTGAAAACGTGAACCAACAAAAACCATTAAAATTTGGGCAGAGTAACGCTACTAACGCGGAATTGCCTTAACCTGCACCCGGAAAATAACCCTTCATCCTATGCCACAAAAGCCAAACCGTGGGCACCAATCCCATCCGGATTTCTCAATATCATATCATTAACAATAAACAGTAAACATAACTGTAATATATAGTATATCCGGGAAAAACCGTATAAAACATGTATCAGAATGTATCAGAGCGACCTCTAGTGTAAATATATACAAAATATACAACAGTAGGCGAAACAAGAAACCTACTGGAAAACACAGGTAGCTCGAACAACTAGCCTCCAACCACGACGTGAGACTCTAGAATCTGAACTGCAAACTGGGCACAGAAACTGAAAAGCCCAGGGGAAAGACATGGAAACCGTTAGAGTGAGTGGACGAAAATAAATGTCTTTTGCCAGATGATATATGTTATAATAACATATGTGAGTCCAGATGAATAAATATAACAAAGTACATGAGGTAAACTCATACTCCTCCAGTGTACTGAGTATGCATGTAAAAATCCCACGGGGTCGCTTATGGACACATCCGTGCTAGTACAGTCCGAATCACGGGATCCCAGACCCACACATGATTCTAGCCAGAAAGGTCTCAGGTCAGAGGTCTGCCCCCCCGGTAAAGGCCTCGGGTCAGGGGTCACAGCCTCCCCCGGTAAAAATCCTCGGGGATCAGCCGGGATGCAAGTGTATCGATACAACAACATATACTGAGATTGTATTCTGTGTAAACCAAATCATAAATAGTTTGATGCAAATGCATAAAGCAATATATAAATGCATATACGTAATATATATTGGTATAGGCATAATCGTATAACACATGCTCGTATTAAACATAATTCGTATGCATGCTCATGCTCGTAAAACGTGTATAAAGACTCGCGATTATCTGTGAAAAGAAATTGTCCACTCACAGGTGAGCAAAACGCGCACTCGTGCTAATCATGTGGCCCGGCGGAAGATCCCTCGCCCGAAGCACGATCTCGATCCCCTGAATAGTCATCAAATATATCTGATCAAAATCATAATCCACAACACTGTACCACACCTCGGAAACCAACCATTTTCGGAAACATATAATACTGTGCAAAATAATCGACAAAATTCCCGAAATCTCCACTCGAAACCCTCGACCGAAAATCCGATACCCAAATCAACTCGAAAACCTCAAGGCGACGATCGAGGTGCGATTATGAGAAAAATGACATTAAAAACATCGAAATCCAAAAAGTCAACGGGTCGCCGGAGCTCCGGCGGTGGCGGTGCGCCATCAACCAGAGAGTTTTCCCAACGACCGAGCTGCCACAATGATCTCCTCAACAAGGCGAACAATTTTAACAAAGGGACCACCACCATCCAACCACCAACGTGGCCGTAATCCAGCTCGAAAGCCACGGTGGTCCAAACCGGCCGGAAAACTTCCCGGACCGATTCCGGCGCCGTTGCTCCACCTCGTCCCTCCAAACAAAAGGGGAAATGATCACAACCCAAAACCCAACAAAACACACCAAAGATCCACCCCGGAAAGTCACCGGGGAACCTCCCTCCGTCGAGGCCGATTCCGGCCAAAAATTCCCAATTTTCAAATCGAAATATCTCCCTCAAATCTCAACCAAATCAAGCAATTACAAGTTCTAAACTGTTTAAAATCACGAGGAGAACATTTTACCTTCAAGGGTTGTGGCCTGAAATGGCTGGAATCAGCCGGTTCGGCGACGGAAGCCAAACGGTCCGTTTTTCTCCTCCGGTCAATGAAAGTCAACGCTCAACTCTCGGTCAACAATGGTCAAACTTGCCAAACAGTGTTTTCGAATTTTTTTTGACTATTTCCAATATTTATACTCGCGCCTCGGGACGATCAACGGTCCAAAACGGATAACCATTACGATTCGGATAAACTCGATACGAACGGATAAACTGGTCGATAAACCAAAACTTCAAATAATCATATTATATTCCTCGGTCATCGGAAAAATCACCTGGAACTGCCCACGAACTCGAAATCACGTGTACTACAATTCTCAAGAAGAGACTCAACTCAAATTCTCGGCCGATAATTAATTCGTAAACGAAACCGGCAAACCACACAATAATCGATAAACCGCGATTACACACTAACTCGTGGATTACGCTGATTACTCTACTGATTCTGGTTCGGGTCGTCACACATGGAAAATCTGGCCACACACACATGAAACAATGAAGCTCCAGATTTCCGACTGAGTGTATCAGCAACGACATTAGCCTTCCTTGGATGATACTCAAAGGTGCAATCATAATCATTGATCAATTCCATCCATCTACGCTGTCTCATATTCAAGTCTGGCTGTGTGCGTAAATAGGTGAGACTCTTGTGATCTATGTATATCTTGCACTGAGCTCCGTACAGGTAGTGTCTCCAACTCTTCAAGGCTAATACAATAGCAGCCAACTCCAAATCATGGGTAGGATAGTTGACTTCATGTGGTTTTAGCTGCCTGGAACCGTAAGCTACCACTCTTCCATGCTGCATCAAAACACAACCAAGTCCTAATTTCGATGCATCGCTGTAAACCACAAACTCTCCACTGTCGTCAGGTAGGGCCAGAACCGGTGCAGTAGTCAACTTTTCCTTTAAGAGCAAGTAACTCTCCTCACATGCATTGGACCACTAGAACTTGACACCTTTGTTCGTCAATCTGGTAAGTGGAGTGGCAATCCGTGAAAAATCCTGCACAAAGCCCCGATAATAACCTGCCAAACCCAAGAAACACCTGATCTCTGGTACGGTGGTAGGTCTACTCCAATTCAACAAGGCTTTAATCTTATCAGGATCCACGCTAACTCCTTCAGCGGATATCACGTGACTTGCTGAACTCGTACTTGCTGAACTTCGCAAACAACTGATTATCCCGCAAAGTCCGCAAAACAGCTCACAAATGCTTCTTGTGCTGGCCCACACTCCTGGAGTAAATCAGGATGTCGTCGATGAACACGATCACAAACATGTCCAGAAACAGCCTAAACACCTGGTTCACCAAGTCCATGAAAGCTGTAGGGGCATTGGTCAACCCAAACGGCATAACCAAGAACTCATAATGCCCGTACCGTGATCTGAAAGCTGTCATGGCCACATCTGACTCTCTGATCCTCAACTAATGATATCCGGACCTGAGATCAATCTTCGAAAAGACTGAAGCTCCCTTAAGCTGATCAAACAAATCGTCAATCCGCGGCAACGGATACTTGTTCTTCACAGTGACTTGATTCAGCTTCCGGTAATCAATACACAACCGCATGGAACCATCCTTCTTCCGCACAAATAGTACCGGAGCACCATACGGTGATACACTGGGTCGTATGAAACCTTTTTCCAGCAACTCTTGAAGTTGAATCTGTAGCTCCTTCAACTTCGCTGGCGCTATACGATAAGGTGCCTGAGATATGGGTCCAATGCCTGGTAAAAGCTCAATGGTGAAGTCGATCTCCCGATTTGGAGGAACACCTAGTAATTCTTCCGGAAACACATCTGGAAACTCGGAAATAACCTCAATGTCTGGTACAGCAGCCGTAATATCCACAACATGAGCTAAATAGGCAACACAACCCTTCTTCATCATCCACTAGGCCTTCATCGCTGAAATCACACATGGCAATGAAGTATTCTTCTAACCGCGAAACAATATCTCTGGAAAACCTGGGCGTCGAAACACAACTTCCTTCTTGTGACAATCGAACATAGCCCAATGTGTCTCCAAGAAGTCCATACTCAAAATCACATCAAAATCGACAATATCCAACAATAACAGATCCGCAGCTAAACCATGACCTCCAACAAAGATCTCACAATCCCTATACACCCAACCAATACTCACAACCTCACCGAACAGATACAACACTCTCCACAACCCCGGAAGTGGAGATGCAGGCATAGTAGCTAAAGATGATAATCTATATGATATGAATGAATGTGTAGCACCTGGATCTAGCAAAGTAAGTACTGGATAGCCAAAAACATGCAACGTACCAATAACAACCTCCGGTGAAGCTCTGCCCTCATGCAATGACATGGCATGAACCCTGGCCTGCCCGGCTGGTCGTCCACGCTGAGGGTGACTCTGCTGTCCTCCCTGGCCAGAAGACTGTACTGGTCGAGCCCCAGAAGTGGTACCTCGCTCTCCTCTGGAACTCTGGGCCGCATGTCCACCAACACAAGCAAGCTGGAAACATTCCCTCGCATAGTGACCCTCCTGACCACAATGATAGCAAACGATAGGGCCTAGCTAACAAGGACCAAAATGATGCCTGTTGCAGAGATTACACAATGGGTACTCCTTAGGTACGGCAAAAGTGCCACCAGTATGTCGAGGATAGCTGGATCCGCTAGAACCCCCACTGGACTGTGGTCTCTGTGGCCGATCCCTCCTCCATCTCTGTCTCTGTCTAGCTGAACTACCCGGTGGTCTATATGGTGTACTGCCAGATGACGATGCCGATCCGAAAGTGTCAGAACTCAGCCTCTTGGAAGGTCCCTGACTCGGTCCACCCTCCTCAAATCGTCGAGACTAGAATCTCATCTGTCTTTCCTTTTCGATATCCTCGCCTCGAAGTGCTGTACTCACAAACTCATCAAAGTTGTTCCGAGGCATCATAGTCAGTGTCCCCTTGATGTTCAAGTTCAAGCCCAAATCAAATCTTCGGCACTTGGCTTCCTCTGTAGCCACCATATCACGAGCAAATCGGGATAAGCTAGTAAATCTGTCCCGGTACTCAAGTACTGACATGCTGCCCTATCTCAAATTAGTGAACTCCTCATACTTCTGTTGCTGTGTAGCCTGGTAGAAGTACCTCTGCATAAACAAATCCCTGAACAGTGCCCATGGAGTATCAACCGGAACTCTATCGGTGCTAACCCACCAAAAGTATGCATCAGACTCAAGTAATCCAACTGCTACCACTGTCATCTGCTCAGGGGTGAAACGCAGAAGCTCACAAACTCGTTCAACCTGAACCAACCATGCCTCACAAATCTCTGGATCAGCTGAACCCGAGAAAACAGTTGCTCTAGCAGTTCGAGCTTTGACCACAGGGTCAAAACTCTCCTCCAAACGCAATACTCGCATAAGCAAGTCATGCGTCTGGCGATCCTCATCAGGATCCACATCACTATTAACACGGGGACCACGTCTAGGAGGCATCCTAACCATAGAACAAAAACATTAGTCACAAGGCACAAAGAACGTAATCATGAAACGTCAGACATTTGAGAACACACAACACCCGAAGCATTGATGAGTAACCGCTGGCCAGTTGGGTCATCGATCCAAACATGCTGTACATACTCAAATACCCATAGTATCACAACTATAAGAGTCTACAGAACCTGAAACCTAATGCTCTGATACCAAGCTGAAAGGACCCAACCCCGATTTAGTTTCCTAAACCAAAATCAAACCCCTTCTGAAAACACGAACTTGCAAAAACCATAGAAATTTCGACAGAGTTTCACTATAACGTGGAATTACCACTAACCCGCACCCGAAAAACACACTTCATCCCATGCCACAAAAGCCAAACCGTGGGCACCAATCCCATCCGGATTTCTCAATATCATAACAATAATGTAAAGTAATAAGCAAAACTGTACTTTACAGAAATCCGGGGAAAAATCATATGAAAGTATAACAGTAGAGTAATCAGAGCGACCTCTAGTGTATATATACATAATATACAACAGTAGGCTAAACAAGAAACCTACTGGAAAAGAAAGGTAGCTCGAACACTAAGCTTTCGACATCGACGTGTGACACCAGAATCCGAACTGCAAACTGGGCACAGAAATCGAAAAGCCCAGGGGAAAGGCAAATAAAATCGTTAGAGTGAGTGGAAAAAAATAATCATAAGCCTTTCACCATTTATATAATATAAAAACAACGCGAGTTCTTAGAATAAATGGAGGTGTCAGGCGAATCTCTCAAGCCCGACGGTGATAGACTAGGCGAATCTCTCAAGCCTAGTAGGCACATCAGGGGAATCTCTCAACCCTGCATCTGGAATACTGGTGATCAGCCGAGTAGCCAATGCATCGATGCTAAGTAATTGCCATCACCATATAAAATATAAAAAAATACCTCCAAAAACAATAAATAATCTCAATACTGTACTGGAAATAAATACTGAAATCAAGAACTCGCTACAACAGTGTAAATAAAAGTCCACTCACAGATAGCTCAACGCGCAACCGCGCTAATAACGAGATCCGGCGGAAGATCCCTCTGCCAACGTACGATCCCGATCCCTTGAATAATCACAAAATATAACTGATCAAAATCACAATTCATTACTCTGTACCACACCTCGGAAACCAACCATTTCCGAAAACATATAACTCGGATACAAAATAATCGACGAAAACCCCCTACTTCTTCACATAAACCCTTGACTTAAAATTCGGTATCCAAATCAACTCGAAAATCTCAAGGCGATGATCGGGGCGCGATTACTAGCAAAATAACATAAAACTTGTCAAATTCCAAAAAGTCAACGCCTCGCCGGAGCTCCGCCGTTGACCATCGCCGCCGCCGGCGACGCGTCGTCACCGGAGAGATTTCCAGGCGAGGAAAGCCCAGTTTTCTTCTCCTCATTGAGCCGAACACATCTCACAACTACGGCCTCCTCCAATTCCGCCGTGAATTGCCGGAATCCAGCTCGAAACTTCCAAAATCCAAATCGGCCGGCGACACGGATTCCCACTGGAACTCCGGCCACGGCGCACGGGGGTCCTCGAGGCCACTCCAAAAGGCTCCGCCGTGGCCCCACGAACCAAACCCCCCTAATATGCGGAGGACCACCGTCTGTCGACCCCGATTCCACAAAACTTCAAGCATCTCGTTCTCCCTCAAAACCTCACCAAATTTCACAAATCAAAGTCCTAAACCATAGGAAATCAAGAGGAGAATCGAACCATACCCAAATCGGAGCCGGAGGTGGCCAGAAATGAAAAGTCATCGGTGAGTCAAACGGTGGTCCGGTTGTACACGGTCAACACGGGTCAACGGCTCCTGTTCTGGTCAACGACGGTCAAACTTCCCGAACAGTGTTTTTCGACAATTTTTTGACTATTCTGATATTTATACTCGTGGCTCGATACGATCGACGGTCCAAAACGAATCACATCCACTTTTCGGATAACTCAAACTCAAACGGATAAACACGACGAAATTACGCGATTTCAAATATTCATAACATATTCCTCGGTTATCGAAACAATTATCCGAAACCTCTCACAAACTCGATATCACGCATACTACAATTCTCGTGAAGAGACTCAACTCTAATTCTCGCCCGATAATTAAGTCGTGAACTGAACTGCCAATTCAATTAATTTACGATAAACTGTGATTACTCATAAACTCGTGGATTAAGACAATTGTCGTGCTAATTCTGATTCGGGTCGTCACATAAGAGGGAGGAGAGATGAACGTTTTGACACCAAGACCATAGGTTTTGATGGTTGGCCGGTGGTTCGTCGCTGTGGATGAGATTTATCCCCTCAATCTTTTGACTATTGATTAGTCTAAGGCTAAGTGAATTTCTCTTACCCACAAGTATACGGGGTCAAGTTATAGTATTTGTAAGGAAGTTGAATGTCGAACTCACGAGGATTGACCACTTAAACTCCTTAGTTTGACTCGATTAAGCACTTTAAATCACGGATTAACTAGACAAAATACATGATACAAAAACTAAAGCAAGATGTGGAAGTGTATCTCACAAGATAAAGTCCTTTGGAGACTTAGAACTGTAAGGGATGGACCAGATAGTTGAACTACGATGAATGAAAGAGGACTGAAGGGTTGTTTAACTAACTAAATTCAGTGAAAATATTTGGTCAGCTAGAGATGTCGCCACTAGCCAACTCAATGTATCAACAATATCCAAGTTATAAGTTTAGTCTGATTCACACATGTTTGTTCAATTCGTGATCCTTTAGAGTCCAAAATTGGTTTTGAACCAAATCTCCTAGGCAATTAGAGCACCAGAAGTGTTCCGATCCAACATTCAAATATAAAGCAAACCGAAACTAGAATGCAACTCAATTACAAATCATATACTAATGATACCACATGCCTAATGAGTTCAATATGTGTTCATTTATGATGAATGTGAATGACTTTCCTTCCTAAGTCCCTATTAGAAGACATGAAAGTAGGTTCTAATGACTTATCTAATCCACACCTTTTAGAACATAAATTAGAGGAAGCAACGATTAGCTACAAAGCCCTTTCGAGTCAATATAAGCTTGATCGAAGCTCCTTGAGTCATTTGGACTTCAAGAACGCTTCGGTCTATGCTCAAGCCCAATGAAAACCAAACCTTAAGTCCATCTCCTTAAATACAACCTAATTCATGTTTACATGCTTATCTTCCTTATGTGATTGGCTAGTTCACTTAAGTTTATTTTTAGCTTTCCTAAACATATCTCAACTGAGTCATACCAAAGACATGAATATGAAAACATTGAATCAAGCTCAACATGCAAACATACCACCGTCACATCACAAGCTATGAAACCCATTCACAACAAGTAGTAAACTAAACCAAATTCAATTCCATAGCTCAAAAATAGTTGTATGTACATCAAATTGGCTATGGCTCTTCCAAAAGGTAACTACTCACTAAGCATAATGTAAAACAAGTTTAGATACATAATCGAAGAGATAGAGAGATGTTGAGATAACCCAAGAACTCTAAAGAAAGATAAGTTATCCTTGGTCTTCAAGCTTCATCTTCTAGGCTCCTAAATGCATCCAAATTGAGGTAAATGTGAGATAAGAAGGGGAAAAGCTTAATTGCACAAATGAGGGTGTACACTCAAGTAAGGAGGAGGATAAAGAAAATGAGAGGGACCTTAAGGGAAGCGAGGTATCTCTACCTTAAGGGGCTGATTTGGTGGTGATGAAGAGGGTGTTTAAGGTAGAGGAGAGAGCTAAGGGGACATGAAAAGGTTGGGAGCTAAAGAAATATGCTAAAACAATGTAGAAGTGACAAATGGGGTGAGATATGTTTCTGGATGAGGGGAGCTCGACCCTATAGGTATATGGGAGATATTTTTGGTGTTTGAAATTTAAAATTAGATGCTTAGACATGATCCTAAACTTTAAGCTTTTAAGTGATCTAAATGTGCGACTCACCCTAAGTCATGTAACTTGTATGTGCATCCATCTCTCAAAATGTCTTCCTTCTGGGCTTGGACTCTTGGGCCTTGGTCCAACTTGACTTGACTCTTGCCATTGACTGGTGATGACTGGCTGAAGTTTGGACATTGACCGGCCTGAGTTGACTGTTGACCGTCGTTGACTTTTCGTCATTTTCCCAATTTTACTCCATCTTCTCCAAGGGCCTCAGAAATGCACTTGGCTTTTCTAAAAAGTGATTAAATTCCATCTCTTAGAGCATTTTCATGCTCATCCCTATTCCTACCATAACAAGGAAATATTATAAAAACGATGTTTTAGTGATAAAAGGAAAGCAATAAGCATGGTGTTAGAGACATAATTAACGCATAATTATGGGCCTAATAAACTACCTCTAACTTAGATTTTGCTTGTCCTCAGGCAAACAAATAAGAAAACAAAGTAAGCTAAGCTAGACTCAAAGTACAAAATAATTACAAGACTAAACACAAAAGCATGTAAGTGTTCCAAATGGTGAATATTTTCTCTCAATCAACCATGGCTAATGGATTGAACTTTGCTTGGGTTGATTATTTTTTTTTTGCTTCTTCTCTTCTCCGAGAACCCAAAAACCAATTCAAAAACCATAATTTTGTCGGGTCAAAATTGTTCAAAAATATGTCTAGGGTGTCAGTCTTGACGGGACGAGAGTGCTTGAAGTCAAACAGAGAACTATCTTCGATAGGTCGAAGGAAAACATGGAAAAAAATTTGACGGGATGAAATACATGCCAAAATGATCCAGGGTGATCATCTCGACAGGTCAAAATGCGTGGGATCATAATGTCATCTTCTTGTTTTATTTTTCTGGTATTTTGGTGTTATATTGCCATAGAATATTATATATCACGAACCATTCATGTAATATGTAGTAAAATAACATTCTCAACACTTTCATATACCAGAAATAAAGAAATCTTTTTACTTGCCAACTCAATTACATCAAACATGTCTTATTCAAAAACCGACATCAAATTTTGACAATCAGGACGACTCATGCTATAGATACTACTTCAACTAAATCACCTACAAAATTTGAGTCCAATCGGAAATCATTTGGCCATTTGATTCGCCATTTATATATCGTCAATATTTATCTGGTGCTCCTTATTTGTTTGTAATATTTCACAATTTTGGATGATCAAACGATTACCAAATTGGCTCAAATTTTATAGGGTCTATTCCTTAAAGGGATATATAACATCAACGGTTTAAATTATTGAAATCAAATGTGGGATGATCAAAATAATCAAATCCTTACCATTCGCACCGTGCGGACGTCCGTATTTGAAAATCTCTGTATATCAATCCTTTTCAGCTAAGAACATCCGCATGGTATGGATTTTTCCGTTTTACCTCACTTATACATCAAATTTTGACAATCAAGACCACGCATACTATAGATACTACTTCAACTAAGTCACCTACAATGTTTGAGTCTAATCAGAAATCGTTTGGCCATTTGAATCGTCATTTATATATTGTCAGCATTTATTTGACACTCCTTATTTGTTCGTAATGTTTTACCATTTTGGATGATCAAACGAGAATCAAATTGGCTGAAAGTTTTAGGTCTACTCCTTAAAGGGATATCTATAACATCAATGCTTTAAATTGTTAAAATCAAATTTGAGATGATCAAAATAATCAAATCCTTACCATCCGTACCGTGCGGACGTTCACATTTGAAAATCTTTGTATATCAGTCCTTTTCAGCTAAGGACATCTGCACAGTTTAGATTTTTCCGTTCTACCTCACTTAGACATCAAATCTTGACAATCAAGACCACTGAAGCTATAGATACTACTTCAACTAAGTCACCTACAAAATTTGAGTTCAATCAAAAATCGTTTGGCCACTTATATATTGTCATTTATATATCGTCAGTATTTATCCGACGCTCCTTATTTATTCGTAACGTTTCATCATTTTGGATGACCAAATGATTATCAAATTGGCTGAAATTTGTAGGTCTACTCCTTAAAGGGATATCTATACTATCAATGGTTTAAATTGTTGAAATCAAATGTGAGAATGATCAAAATAATCAAATCCTTACTGTACGGACGTCCGCATTTGAAAATCTTTGTATAAATATATAGGGCTTGGATGAGGACCTCCGCATATATTGAAATATGCGGATTTTCTTGATTTGGCCAATATTTTGGTCACATAATCGCATCTCCAAAGTTTAGTTTATAGATGCATTTGTATAGATAACCTTATAAAGTTTCATTCAACTTGATGATCATTTGAGTTCTCAAAAGCATGATTTATTACTTATATACATGAACGGTTCCGGTTTTACTAATTTTTGTCTGTTCGTTAATTTGATCTAGTTATGTAACTTTGCAGAAGTGATATATATAATAAAACCTAAAATTTGAATGGTGGAGATGTGAATATATGACCTAAAAGTTAGCCAAAATAAGAAATCTGCATATATATTGAAATATGCGAACCTCTGCACCTATGTGTATATATATATGTATATATATATATAATCCCCTTTAAATGAGCATGGATGGCTCAAATTAAAACAAAAAAAACATACCCATTCCATGCTTCCAACCGAGAAACCTGACTTGACCCGTTCACTTCCTGGAAAGCTTGACCCCCTCTCTCTCTCTCTCTCTCTCTCTCTCTCTCTCTCTCTCTCTCTCTCTCCTCCCTCCCTCCCTCCCTCTTTGTCTATTTCAATAGATTCTGCTACCTCACTCTCCAAGTCAAATTAGTTTTAAAATATATTGGATTGGTTTTGATCGAAATCGATGTAAGCCAAATCAACGTGAATCTGTTGTGGTTTCATATCAGCGTATGGGTTTTGATTATAATCGGGGTTTGATGTATTTTCGTTTATCTATTATGAGTTTTTTTTATTATTGTTCTTGAAAATTATGAAGAAACGTACATATCTAAATTGATCTAAGTTTCTCTCATAGGTGGATGAGAATCTGCATCAAAAGGCCAAAGTTTAGTTTTAATAAGCCTAGATGTAGTATGAGATGAATTTGTAGTTAAAGCGAGAGAGAATGTTCACCCAAACTTATGTGAATATTTGAGAATTAAAACGAACCCTTGGGGTGTGTTTGGATATAGGATTTTAGTTTTCTTTGGAATTCACAAATACTAGAAATCACAATTTCTTGACTTTAAATTCTATCATTTGAGAAATCCACTGTTTGGATTATTTCATAAAGAACTTTAAAAATGACAAGAATTAAAAATATATATGTTTGGATATTGTATTTACAAATAACAAAGAATTGACAAGAGTAACTTTGATTTATATTCTATCGCCATTCATGAAATCCCTCCACACCAATTTGATTCACTAGAGATAATTACATCTTTGGAAGTCCAAATTGTTTCAAACAAAAGCACATAAGGTTTTTGAATTTTATTCAGAAGATATATATATATATATATATATATATAAAAGTTACTTGTAGAGACCATTCCAAGATTGCACGAAATAAACTTCGCTATCATAATCTCTTTTTCATTCTCTTCTTCCATTTCATGTTTCCTTTTTAACCTGTTTAACATCTTGCCAACACTCATAACCTCCATAACTGTCTATACAAAAACAAGACCAAAATAAAGGCAAAATGGATCAAATATTCTAGCTACTCAATTAGGTTTTTGTATCTAACGAGCTAATATAGACCAATTTAAGTTTTTCTTGGTTCAATTTATGTTTTTACATCTGAGTTCAGCAGTATATTAAGTACAGCAAATCAAATCCAATTTTTCTGAAATTTTGGAAGTGAGTGTGCGAGTGTGTTAGTGATGTCCGACGAAAATTTCATAGAAATCCAATGGTTAGATATTCAGCCGTAATTTTTTTATGTGGATAGTTCAGTATAAAGCTGTCTTGCATTTGTGTGAATTTGTTAAATCGTGGCATTCATATATCCAACGAATTCATCAAAAACTTGTCCATATAAACAACAATATCACCCAATGATTATCTTCAACAATGCAATTTCACATCAAACAACGATCAACAATTCAGTATCAATGAACCAGATTAACAGATTAATAGCAAGTAAGAAAAGAGAGAGGGATGGATTCTAACCTTTGTAGAGACTTAGTGGCAGAGAGGAGGAGCAAACTTTTGAGCGTTATGGCTTGGAAAGAATTGTTATCATTGTTGATTTATGCACTCATATGGGAGTAGAGTTTTAGCATGATAGGAAGAAGTTTTGGCGCGATGGAGAGAGACTTTGGCGCAATAGAAAAGAAGATTTCCCCGCTTGGGAGAATTGAAGAATGACGCCAAATTTTGAGGCAATTGGAGAGGGGATTTTCAAGACCCAATTCCCCCGAATTTTTAGGAGAAAAAAACAATCATATCCAAACAAAGAATTTGACGGAAGAAATTGTCAATTACTGAAATTCTATTAAATTCCCATGATTCTGACGCAATCCAAACACACCCTAAGAGGAGAAAATTTTCCATCTAATAGTCAGTCCACGTCAGATTTTTGACCCACCAACTAAAAATTGACATGTTGCACTGGAGGTCTTAGTTGGCAAATAGAGTTTGGCCGTCAACTTCACTATTATCTTCTTCCTCTTCATCAAGAACCCAGCACAACAACCCTCTGTATATTTTATCTAAGTCCATTTTTATTGATATAATTTCTATCAAATAGCATATTCAAATTGAAACACACAACAAACCAAAAAATTAATGTTAAACAACATAGGAACTTGAAGAGCAATCGATTTTTTTTAAGGGGAAGAACAATCGACTTTAATATCATTTATTAGATATTGTTGAGTGCCTCCACATAGATTTAGGTATCTCATTAGATATACATATTTTTCTATATATTAATTTTTGTTGCTGATAATAGGAGACATCAACAGAGATCTAATTATCAAACCTCGATTTTAAGAGGAAGAAAGAAAAGACGTGGAAAAAAAGAGAGCAAAAGAAACCCAAATTTAAGAATCTGGCATATCCTCTTCATCTCTCATAGGCTTAAGAATTTCAATTATACAGGTATTTTCTACTACTTTTTTATGTTTTGGTTTGATTTGCTCATGTGTTTTTTATATTTTTCTTTTCTTTTTTCTTTTTGGATTGTGGTAGGCGCAAGGATTTCATAGTGGATTTATCGAATATTGTATGAATCTTTGCTCTTGACAAACCCCTGTTATCGATATGTTTGAATCGTTTTTAGATGTTCATGTATGTGAGACAGCAAAAAAAGTATTAGGATGAGAGCTGGAATCGATGTTTTGATTGTTTTCTTTGATGAGTTCATCAAGTTGTTGTTGGGATGTTGTTGAAGTTGAAGACGATCAAAATGACGGCAAAAAGAGAACTTGACGGCCAATCTCTTTCTTTTTTGCTAACTAAGACCTCCAGTGCCACATGTCAATTTTTAGTAGGTGGGTTAAAAATCTGACGTGGAATGACCATCAGATGAAAAAATTTCTCCCCTAAGAAGTAAAGCAATACCTGATTTAACTTGGAGAGTGAGGTAGCAAAAACACTATCATTTTGTTTCGTCGGCCTCTCCTTCTCTCTCTCTCACTCTCTCTCTCTCTGTCTCTCTCTCTCTCTCTCTCTCACACACACACACACACACAATATCGTCTGACCTTTAAGCTTCCTCTGATTTTGTTTTTGCTCTCTTAAGTTAGTAAGTGTCGAGAAAGTGAACGGGGGTCGGGTTTTTTGGTTGGAAGCTTGTAACGACCCGAACCCAAATTAGTGACTTGATCTTCATTAGTCGAGTTAATTATCAAGCTAATCACTACATTATACGTTGATCAATATTCGTCGTGACTAAAAAATGACTTTTTATAGGTTATAATTTAGGATTTTCCTTCTTCATAAAAGTTGTATAGGATTTATTTCGAACTCGGGCATATTTTTATTGGATTTTTTTTGGAGGTGTGAGCTAATTGTTATGAATTTTAGAAGTTTGGAGTAATTAGGTAATCATTTGAAAATCTAGCGTTGGCCAATTTTTTCTAGCTGTTTGATCATACAATATATTCAATCTCAGCCATCGATTTCAATTAGACTCAAGGGTATAAATACCTAAAAACTTACCTGGGTGAGGAGGGTTACTCATTTGACCCGAGGTCAATCTGCAACGTCGACCCAACTCGATTTTCGGACCCGGATTGCGACCCGACTGAAATTTCTCTGGTCGGCCACCTCGAACGGGCAAACTGGCTGGAATAGATTCCTCTCCTCACCCTCGATCTTTCTAAGCCACCAGAGGAGCCATGCATCGCAGTTTGAAGGCGAATCGAGGCAGAAAAAATCCAAGGGGTTTTTGGTTCGCCTCCGTTGCCGACGATCGTGTTCCGACTTATGTTTGGTGGCAAAGGCAGAGGGGTTCTACTCCTTTCATTTCTAGTAGTCGTTTCACCCAGCCTTGTGGTGCAGTATGGTCTGATGTGGCCGGTGAGAAAGTTTCCAATTTCAGTGAGTTTTTCAATCTTTCGAGGTAATTTATGGCTTACTACGTTTGAATTCAACTGTGGTGATTTGTTGAATATTGTTGGGATTGATTTGAGCTTTCTATTGATATGTTATTTGCAGGCATCAGAGAGGTTAATTCTGGCCGCCGCCAGTGGTGGCATGTGGACCTCACGCATCGCAGTGTGCGGCGGAGCTCCGATGACCAAACACCAAAATAATCACAGGAAGTTTTCTAAACCAATCTCTAGTATGCTATGCACAGGAATCGAGGCAACTTGACATGTCGACTCAATCGTTCGTCGCGTGTCAAGTCAAAACGGTAGCTTCATAGTGTACAAATTATGAACTGCGGCGTCCAGATCATGACACAACTCATCGAGTACGATGACGAGTTATGGTAGCGTTAATTAGTCATTTGAAATAATGTTAGTTTTCAATCGATATTACGTCTCGGTTTCCTTTATTCATTTTAGTTGCACGATTGAACTTTTATTAAACGATTTAGATCTACAGGTTGGTTTAGGAACACCGAGTAGAATTTCCAAAATTAGTGAATCAATGGGCTAGCTAATTACTGCTGATCCAGGTGAGTGGACAATTTTATTTTTACTGATTTTAGCGAGTCTAGGAACATGATTATGCATTTATTTTTATAAAACTTTATGATTTCATAATTACGTTTATGTTTATGCACAGAGGCACTTATGTTATTTTTACGATTTACGCGCACGTTATATCTATGATAATGCATCGATGCATAGGCCATCTGGCTGATCACCAAGAGCGGCCACCAGGGGGACACTTCACGTCCTAGAATCGGCTACGAGTACAAGTACGATATGACGGCCTCCACACACATGCTATTTTATCTCTTAGACTCATAGTGTTTTTATTATCCTTTATTTTTGGAGAAAGGCATAAGTACTTTGGTTTATGTTACTTTAAGATTTAATTTTCGTCCACTCACTCTAACGAGTTCCATGTTTTTATTATGTCTTTCCCATGAGCCATTTGGTTTCAACTACCCAGGTTGCAGTGTTTTGGCTAAGGTAGGATACACACAAAAGTCGAGGCATAGCGGTACCCATCATAAGATACGAGGTTGATCCTACGAGTTAATGCTATAGTTAGCTGAGTTAACTAGAAGAGTTAGTTGTTTTGATGCCATAGCGAATTTTCTGCCTTATATGACCAATTGTGAATTTTGATCATCAAATAAGTTTATTCACGATTTTGAATCTTTGAGTTCCCTTTCTGATTTCTGAATGATATGGTTAGAATCTACATTAGTAAGGTCCTTAGGGCCTAATTTCAGTTTAGGCAACTAAATCGGGGTCGGGTCCTTTCAGTTGGTATCAAAGCTTTAGGTTATAGATTATGTAAACCGTACTACGCCGCTTTCATTTTCGTGTTCGATTACTCTCAACATCTTTCGAGTGATGGCCCGACCAGCTAAAACGTTAATGTAAGTACCATTGCTTCACATCTTCCATTGGCTAAAATTGTTTGCCACTTTTGTGAAAGGGTCTGATCGAGAGAACATCAGGTCCATATGCCTCTAGAGCACTTGTGGAACTCTGAAGATGCAGCACTTAATTAGCCAATGTAGGTATAGTTTTTGTTGGCAATCTTTCTAAGGAACAAAACACAACCTCAGTAGGTATATGTGTCTAAAATGTGAAGATCAAGTAAGAAGAACAAGTGAAGAACCTATTGATCTCATTGGTACTCAGGTAAATCATGCATGTGCAGCTATCTTAGCCAAAATATATGACGCCACTAAGGCAAAATAGAGTGTAGCTCTATTAGAGTAGTAAACACACTAGTAAGGATAGCATGGGTATATGATATCCCAGAGTGCAAGAGCCTTGTAAGAAGTGTTGATTACATAGTGGAAATGTTTGTCCATTAAGAGTAAGGGGCACGCAGTTTTTTCCCTTGATTGCAGGGTCTGCGAGTAAAAAATGTCTTGGTGTTATGTGTTGTTTTATCACTTTGATTTACTTGCAGTCGTTGTATATCTGTTATTCGAGATAGTTCACTTCTTAGCTATCCCCGAGAACAAACTTAAGTGAAAAAGTTGACAATGGCCTATCCCCCCCCCAAGACGTTCAAGTTGTATCAGAGCGGTCGCTAGTTCTTGCTGGTAAGATCCTCTGACGATCAAAGATGGAGCGTGAAAGAGGCCCTACTTTCATTAATGTCTCTCCCTTTGTTGACGGGACTGATTATTCACAATGAAAGATTATGATGACTGCCTTCCTCATCTCCCAAGACGATGGGAGACAATGGGCAATGATCGATGATGGTTAGCATCCTCCTAAGAAGTCACTGGCAGAAAGCTCTGCTATCCTCATTGAAAAACCTAAGTCCAAATGAACATAAATTGAGAAAGTTATGGCGCTCATCAACGTTAAGGCCTTAAACTGCCTTTATAATGCCTTGTCTGAAAAGGAGCATCGTAGATTCATTTATTGTCCTTCTGCAAAGGAAGCTTGGATGTTCTAGCCACAACTCATGAAGGTAACTCTAGAGTTAAAACTCAAAAGCTTAAAAGACTTAATTTTGAATTTGAAGATTTGTCCATGGGTGAGAATGAGTCTGTTGATGACTTTTATAGACGTGTTCTTAGCATTTCAAAAGAGTGTCATAGTCTAGGAGAACCTATTGAAGCTAAGAAAATTTTTAGAAGGTTTCTTTGTGCTTTACCACCTTTCTTTGATTCAAAAATGAATGTCATCGAAGAAGCTCATGATCTAGATACTTATCCTCTATAGGAGCTAGTTGGAAATTTAAAAATTTATGAATCTATCAAGAGGAAACCTAGGAAGGAAAACTCAATTGCTTTGAGTTCTAGATTTCGTAGAAGTAATGATTTGTCAAATAATGGGAATCGCAAGTCAAAATCTTTTCAAAACGTCAATAGGTATTTTGAGTGCAATGGTGTGGGACATAAAGATGTTGATTGTACAAACAAGAAAAACGAGTTCCACAAAGCACTCAAGGCTACCTGGAGTGATAACGATCCCGAACAACTTTCAGATCATGAAGAAGAAACTGTTGCTTTTGTTAGTCCTATTGCATTAGATGAGTCTCTTGAAGACGAGCATTCTGATGATGAGGGTCATGATATATACACTGAATTACGTGTTGCGTCTAAGTGTATGCTCACTAAAATTGAAGTTCTAAATAATGAACTCTCAAAAAGTGAGGAGGAAAATTCATGGATACAAGAAAAGTATTTATCTTGAAAAGCTAAGTAGAAATCAGATAAAGCTTGTCTTAAAGATCAAGTGAAATCCCTTAAGGAAAATCTTGACCATCAAATAAATCTAGCTGACACCTTGACCTCTGAGAAACTTGCCCTAGAAAAATTCTAAAGAGAATCCCAACTGTAGTTTGCTAAGTTCTCCATCGGCTTAGAAAAGTTGTCAAAAAATGTGTGGGATGGGTAAGGTGGTTGGTAACAAGAATGTTTTAGGATTTGAGAAGAGTGAGGCTTATAAACCTAGTGATGAGACTATGTTTGTCAAGGGTAAAAAATCTATTTTAGGAGAGCCACCAATGTTGCCAGAAAAGATGAAAACTTAAACACCTAGGTTCTTTAGACCTTTCAAACGGTACCTTCCCACCTACCATCATTATGGAATCGTGGCCATATTCGCCCTTTATCCAACAAACTTAGAAGAAGTCAACTTCATCCTAAGAATCCTCAAAGTAATGATCTTCTTATGTCTTTTCAGTCCAGTCTAAAAAAATCTCTAAAGGAACTGTCTAGGATTCCTCAATCCATTTCTATCCCCAAATGGAGTGAGTTGAAATGGAAACCCACTTGGATAAAGAAGCCGATCCCTAGAACTCAGGATGTCATAACCAATTCCTCTCCCAAAGTGTTTGAGGTCACAAATGAAGAGAATCCTGAAGATAATGTGGTGTATTTTCTTTCTAGGATTAGAACCAACCTTAGAGGAGAACGCTGAATTATAGCCATGTGTAATGTTGCCTTAATGGCTCTATCCACAAGACGTTCAGATTTTTGGTACGTTGATAGTGGGTGTTCTAAACACATGACTGGGGATAAGAAATGGTTTACATCCATTAATGATACTCACCCTATTGGCGATGTTGTGTTTGGTGATAGTGTTAAGGCTTAGATTATTGGATGCAGGATGGTAAACACCCCTAGTCTCCTGAAATTGAGGAATGTTCTTTTGGTTAAGGGGCTAGAAGTTAGTTTTTTTAGTGTGAATCAAATTTTTGACGAATATGAAACTATTTCCTTTAATGGAGCAAAGTGTTTGGTACTTGATGGTAAAGGTAAGAGTATCATGAAAAGAGAAAGGACTAAGAATTTTTGTTATTGCATTCATGCAAATTATACGTTTAGATCTGAAGTGTGCTTTCGATCTCTAGTGTGTGTGAGTCCTCTTGAACTTTGGCACAGAAGAATGTGTCATTTGAATCATCAAGATGTGGTGAAAATTTCCTTGAAAGGAGGAGCTCAAGGCCTGCCTAGATTTTTCTGAAAATCAACAAGTATGTGTCGAGATTGTAGGATGGGTAAGCTAACTCGCACCTCTCATTCTGCATTAAATGCTAAACCTACTTCAAATATGCTTGAATTACTTCCTCTTGATTTAGTAGGTCTAATTGAAACTGAAAAGACCCAACCCCGATTTAACTCCCTAAACCGGAATCGAACCCCTTCGAAAACACGAACCAACAAAAACTTTTCGAAATTTTTGGCAGAGTTTCGTTACTAGCGTGGAATTACCATTACCTGCAGGCGGAAAATACACTTCATCCTATGCCACAAAAAGCAAACCGTGGGCACTAATCCCATCCGGATTTCTCAATATCTCAACAGTAAAGTAAACAATACATATAATAGTATTTTACTGAAATCCGGTAATAAATCGTATAACATATACCACAGAAAGCTCAGAGCGACATCTAATACATAATCATATACGCATACCACAGTAGGTAGAACAATAAACCTACTGGATGAAACAAGATTGCTCGAGCACTATGCCTCCTACCACGACGTGCGACACCAGAGCCTGAACTGCAAACTGGGCATGGAAACCGAAAAGTCCAGGTGAAAGACAATAAACACGTTAGAGTGAGTGGACGAAAATAAATGTCTTTCACCAGGTAATATATGTTATAAAAACATATGCGAGTCGAATGAATAAATATAATAAAATACGCGAGGTAAACCATAATCCTCCAGCGTACAAAGCATGCAAGTAAAATCCCACAGGGCCACTCATGGACACGTCCGTGCTAGTACAGTCCGAATCACGGAATCCCAGATCCACACGTGATTCGAGCCAGAAAGGCCTCAGGTCAGGGTATCTGTTTCTACCCGGAACTACATCGGCACAAGAAACAGACATTTGTACCCACCCGGAACTACATCGGCACAAGGTACGGTACCCCTACTGGTAGGCACCCTCGGGGATCAGCCGGGATGCGTGTGTATCGATACAACAACATGAACTACGACTGTACTCTGTGAAAATCAAATCACAAATATCTCGATGCATGTACAGTAAACAGCATAAAAATGCATATGCGTAACATAATCATTTATAACACATGCTCATAATAATCGTAATCTCGTAAATATGCTCATATCTGTTTATTTGTATACGTATATCCGTATATATATATATAATTGTATACACATGCTCATGTAATCTGAAATCTCATACGCATGCTCAAGTTCAAAAATCATATAAAAAGACTCGCAATCATTTCCGTGAAAAGAAATTGTCCACTCACAGACTGGCGTAACGCGTATCGCGTTAACCCGTGATCCGGCGGAAAGTCCCTCGCCAAAACAACGATCACGAACCCCTGAATATTCACAAAGTCCATTATTCAATGTCATAATCCGACAATACAAGACAAATCACGAGAAACCACTGTCCTCGGAAATACACAATTCGAACACGACAAATCGTCGAAAAAACCTCGCTTTTCGTTCGGACGCTCAACTCGAAAAAACAAACCTCCCCACTGCGATCGGGGCGCGATTTCGAGTCAAAAGACATGCAACTTGCCGAAGTCCAAAAAGTCAACCCGTTGACCGTTGACCGCCGTCGGACGTGAAATTTCACGGCGGAGCAGCACCAATTCCACTCAAAATCCTGCACTGAGCAACTTTGTCAACTGCACCGAAGTCCAATTCAAACTCTAACTCATCCAATTTCACGAAAAACCGAATTGTTCCACAAATTTCAAATCAAGAATTCTCCTTACACACATCAAATTGAAACTCCAAACCAACGTAGTTAGATTCGTGGAGGGAAGAGCTACAAAGCCCAATCTATATCATAGCTCAATTCAACCGAAATCCAAAAACCCGAATAACCCCAATTTCTTACCGTTTCTTGACGGAAATACAAGCCCCTCCGGCGATCCATGCCGTCGACGGTGGCCGGAGACATCATCAGAGGACTGAGGCGAGTCGAGCAAGGCCTGCCCCGAGCCTTGGGGTGGCCGGAATGTGCACCACCGCCAAAGGCCGAGCACCACCGTCGAACACCCTCACTCACTTGCCAAAACTGGTCAGTCAACGCTTTAAATCCCAGGTTTGACTTTCCCAAAGGGGAAGGTCACAATAAATACTCATTTAAAAACTTTCCCAAAAAGGAAACCTCATAATTATCCATTTCGACGACTTCAAACGCGCGTAACTTTCTCGTCGTATATCTGATTCCGATAATTCTTGCGGCCACAAACTCGTCTCGACATACTCTTCAATAATCACCAGAAGTCAAACACATCGGCCAAACGGATAAAAAGTCAACCCTTCGAACCAACACACATTAAATCGACTAAATAACCAACAATCGGAAATATTCACAACTAATTCTTCATAACTCAAAACAATGATCCGGAAGTTCCCACAAGCTCAAAATTAAATTGTGAACAACTTCCGTGAAGAAGCTGAAACCAAATTCTCGTCCGACAATTTAGTCGCGAACAAACCTGCCATTTAAATCCGTTTCCGTCAAAACTTCAAATATTCATAACTAATTCCTCGGTCGTCCAAATAACGATCCGGAACCGCCCACGAACTCGTAATCACATGTACTACGACTCTCGAGAAGAAACTCAGCTCCAATTCTCGGCCAATAATTAAGTCGCTAACGAGCCTGGCGATTCAAATAACTGTCGAATAACTGCAACTACGCAGTAACACATCGATCAAACTGATCATACTGCTGATTCTGGTCCGGGTCGTCACAAATCCACCCCGCTTAGAAAAATTTCGACCTCGAAATTTCCAAGTTTGTCGGCTAAACATAGAAACACTGCCTCTGCATACCGCTCAACTGCTGAGTGGTAATCTCAACTGAACGACTCTGGTAACCGTCTCCAAAATAGGAGACAACTCCGTGCTGAAATCCCTGTACCCACAAATCACAAATCTGAACTGGCTCTACACAAGCGCCAAGTGTTCCTGCATAAGAAACAAACAGGGTACACAACACGTAACACATCTGAAACACAGTTCCGCCACAGGGAACACAACACAACAGCCAACACTATAGGCGATGCCGAACTATTCGGCACAAAACACACTCGCCTATGCCCACATATGGATCAAAACATCAAGGCAAATCACAATTCAGTTCACACATCAATATAACTCACACATTCATATCAGCATAGCTCGAACATCAAACTCGGGCAATAATCAACCCATTTCCGCTAATCTGACAGTCTGTGGTAACACATTCCACAAAGTCCGAATCAAATGTCAACTCAAACATCAAACCAAACTCGCTCCAACACTATGGAGTACAACATCGTCCTCAAAACGACGTCATGCAATATCAATATCACAGTGATCAACAACTGGTACTGCATGCAATCTCAAACAACTAGAACTGCTGGTCCCAAATCCTCCGGAACTGTAATTCCGAGGTCCACAATATGCCCTCCAAGGTCTGAATAGTCCTCAAAGATCGCTCACCAATCTGAGGATAAGAACCGGTACTAACTAGTAATCTGGTCCCCAACGCTCGTTGCAAAGCTTGCCAATACACAGTCGCAGCTGATTATCTCGACCAGCAAACTGGGACACAGGTACATCCCGTAGATGGACAACCTCCGTCAAACTCAACTATACCAGCCTGCCACTGAAATCGTCACCGAAGGTACAAGAAAATGTACTAAATTCATCAAACGATCCACAAAGACCTAACAACTGGTACCACAAACCAAAATGCACACAAACACACATAAGGTCACAGCGACAAACGCCACGTCCAACTGGAAATCTCGAATGGCTGATACATCGCGGCAAGTCTCCGCCTCCGAGCCATGGCCAGCTGACAAATGTGGCATCTGCACACACATGTTGCGCACACATAAGCTGCTACATTCTTCTACAGATTGCGTCACGAGTAGTAAACTCGAAGTATCTGATGCATCTCCGCACCACTAGCGCCAAACGCGCGCAAAAATCACGAGCCTCAACACCATCATACTCGAACTCAGCTCTCGTAGCCCATAACTCGGCTAACACAGAAACTCGAGCCACACACACATGAAACACTGAAATCCCGACTCTCGACTGAATGCATCAGCAACAACATCCCAGACGGATGACCAAAGTACAACCTCTAGCCTTTCCCGAACAAGCTCAAAGGTACAGCCATAGTCGTGAGTCGACCCCATACATCTACACTGCCTCAAGCTCAAATCTGGCCGAAAATGCAAGTGGATGAAACTCAAATGATCAGTGTACGTCCTACACTGCGCTGCACGCCATAGCAGTAGTATCTCGAACTCCTCAATGCTAACATAAGGACGGCTACACCTAAACCACATATAGGATACGTAGCCACATAAGGTTTCCACTGCCTGGAACAATGAGCCACCGCTCTGCTACACAACATCAAAACATAACGAAATCTATACCTCGATGCATCGCCATAATCCACGAATTCATCGCAGTCATCTGGCAAGATCAAAACCGAAACAACGGTCAACCATCCTACAGGAGTAAGTAACTCTCCTTGCGTGCATCGAACCACTCAAACTTGTCGCCTTCTTCGTCAATCCGGAAAATACAGTGGTAATCCGAGAAAATCCTGCACAAGTCATCGGTAATAGTCTGTCAAACCCAAGAGACTCCCGATCTCTGGTACACTGGTAGAGCAAACTCTGAATCATCACGGCTTCTAACTGGTCAGGACCCACGCCAACTCCCTCGGCTGACATCACGTGACACAAAACCTTCACGCTAATCGATCAAAATTCACACTGGCTAAACTTCAGAAACAGCTAATCAACTCGCGAAGTCTGCAAAACCACTCACAAATACCTTAGGTGCTGGTCCACACTCCTGGAGTGAATCAGGATACTGCCAACAATCATGACCGCAAACTTGTCCAGAAACCATCTGAACACCTGGTCCATCAAATCCACACGATCTACGGGGCATCGGTCAACCCAACAGCGTGACCAAGAACTCATGATGCCCGCACCGAGATCCGAAAGCCAACATAGCCACATCTAACTCACCGAACCACAACTGATGGTATCCGGATACGAAATCAATCTTCGAAAAGACTGAAACTCTCGCAAGCTGATCAACCAACCGTCAATCCGAAGCGGAGGATACTCGCACTCCTCTGAAGCAAATCGAGCTTCCGGTAGTCAATGCACCACCTCGTCAAATCATCCAACATCCGTGTAAACAATGCAAGAGTACACCACGCAAATACGCGGGATCACATGAAATCTTTTCCAGCAACTCCTGGGGTCGAAACTATAGCTCCATCAGCTCTGCTGACTCCGAACGACAAGACGTCGGTAAAATGAGTCCAACGCCTGGTACAAGCTCAATAGTGTAGTCAATCTCCCTAACTGGAGGAACACCTGGCAACTCCTCCGGAACACACCTGGAAAACTCGGAAACCACCACAATGTCACCAATGTCGGACACAGCAACCACAGTATCCACAACATGAGCTAAACAAACCACACAACTCATCTTCACAAACCGCTCGACCATCACCAAGAAACAGCATATCGGGAAAATCTGGTCATCGAAACATAACCTCCTCCTCGAGGCTCTCGAACATCGCCAAATGCGTCGACCGTAAGTCCATACTCACAAGCACACCAAAACCACAATGTCCAGCTATCACAGACCCACGGCTAACACATAACCTCCATCAAGAATCTCACAACCTTCGGATGGATGCAACACTCTCCAAGACCTCGGAAGTGGAGATGCAGGTACAATAACCATGGATATCAAACAACAGTAACCTCGGAGAAAAGTCTGTCTTCAAACAAGGTCCTGGCACGAACCCCAACATGCCCAACTAGTCGCCCACGTCATATGCGACATGCTGAATAACTCGTCAAAAGGGTACATTGGTCAGACTGCAGGAACAACATGAGGATCTCCTCGTAAACTTTGAGCTACCAAACCGCTAACAAGGCTGGCTGAGAGCGCTCCCTCGTAACGTGACCCTCCTGGCCACTGAAACAGCAAGTGAGGCTGCTCCACAAACACAAGTCACAGCAACACTTGCTGCGTGAAAGGATCACCAACGATCGCTCAAACTCATGCCACAGGAGCAAATCCGCTACACTGAGATCTCCGCCATCGTCAAACGGATCAGCAGAGAATCCTCAACATAATCGAAAAGGCCACAGTCTGATGACATCACTGATCCCGAAGTGTCAGATCTCAGCCTCATCAAAATCTCGACTAAGTCCACTTCCTCAAACCATCACATCGAAAACCGCATACATCTTTCCCTCACAATAGCCTCGCCACAGAGTGCAACACACTAAGCTCCTCATGGATGTCTCGAGACACATCAATCAGAATCTCTCTGATGCTCAGGTTCAAACTCATCTCGAACCTCGTGCATAGCTCCCTCTGAAGCCACATACCCGTACAAACAGGGACAACATGTGAACAATGCATCTCTGCCTCAGGTGGGTAAACACTCCACATAGCGCTGCTAGGCAGCCTGATAAACCTTTACCGTATAAACAACACTCTGAATGTAGGCCATGGAGTCGCAACCGGAACTCACACAATACCAGCCCACTAAATGCACTGATCTAACACAGGCAACATCAACTGCCACAATTCTCAGCTCTGAGGCAACATGTAGACGCTCATACACACACAACCAGGCAAACCGTGCCACACAGTTCACTGAACTTTGAACACTCATCCAAACCACACAGTTCTCTAGCAAATCGCGCGTCGACTAACCCACAATAGGATCCACAACCGTAACGACACGGAAAGCACGTCGGGAGGCATCCTAAGGAATAAAACATTGTTCACAACAAGTGGAACGTAATCATGAAACCGCAGATATTTGAGGACACACAACACCCGAAGTATTGATGAGTACCGCTGGCCAGTCGGGTCATCACTCCAGTCATGCTGTATTAACTCAAATACCCTTAGTAAACACGACTACAGAAGTCTACAGAATCTGACAACCTAATGCTCTAATACCAAGCTGAAAGGACCCAACCCCGATTTAACTCCCTAAACCGGAATCGAACCCCTTCGAAAACACGAACCAACAAAAACTTTTCGAAATTTTTGGCAGAGTTTCGTTACTAGCGTGGAATTACCATTACCTGGACGCGGAAAATACACTTCATCCTATGCCACAAAAAGCAAACCGTGGGCACCAATCCCATCCGGATTTCTCAATATCTCAACAGTAAAGTAAACAATACATATAATAGTATTTTACTGAAATCCGGTAATAAATCGTATAACATATACAGCGACATCTAATACATAATCATATACGCATACCACAGTAGGTAGAACAATAAACCTACTGGATGAAACAAGATTGCTCGAGCACTATGCCTCCTACCACGACGTGCGACACCAGAGCCTGAACTGCAAACTGGGCACGGAAACCGAAAAGTCCAGGTGAAAGACAATAAACAGGTTAGAGTGAGTGGACGAAAATAAATGTCTTTCACCAGGTAATATATGTTATAAAAACATATGCGAGTCGAATGAATAAATATAATAAAATACGCGAGGTAAACCATAATCCTCCAGCGTACAGAGCATGCAAGTAAAATCCCATGGGGCCACTCATGGACACGTCCGTGCTAGTACAGTCCGAATCACGGAATCCCAGATCCACACGTGATTCGAGCCAGAAAGGCCTCAGGTCAGGGTATCTGTTTCTACCCGGAACTACATCGGCACAAGAAACAGACATCTGTACCCACCCGGAACTACATCGGCACAAGGTACAGAAACCAGTACCCACCCGGAACTACATCGGCACAAGGTACGGTACCCCTACTGGTAGGCACCCTCGGGGATCAGCCGGGATGCGTGTGAATCAATACAACAACATGAACTACGACTGTACTCTGTGAAAATCAAATCACAAATATCTCGATGCATGTACAGTAAACAGCATAAAAATGCATATGCGTAACATAATCATTTATAACACATGCTCATAATAATCGTAATCTCGTAAATATGCTCATATCTGTTTATTTGTATACGTATATCCGTATATATATATATAATTGTATACATTTGCTCATGTAATCTGAAATCTCATACGCATGCTCAAGTTCGAAAATCATATAAAAAGACTCGCAAGAATTCCGTGAAAAGAGATTGTCCACTCACAGACTGGCGTAACGCGTATCGCGTTAACCCGTGATTCGGCGGAAAGTCCCTCGCCAAAACAACGATCACGAACCCCTGAATATTCACAAAGTCCATTATTCAATGTCATAATCCAACAATACAAGACAAATCACGAGAAACCACCGTCCTCGGAAATACACAATTCGAACACGACAAATCGTCGAAAATCCATATATACCACCTAAATACCTCGCTTTTCGTTCGGACGCTCAACTCGAAAAAACAAACCTCCCCACTGCGATCGGGGCGCGATTTCGAGTCAAAAGACATGCAACTTGCCGAAAGTCCAAAAAGTCAACCCGTTGACCGTTGACTGCCGCTGTTGACCGCCGTCCACGGCGGCGCCGCCGCCGGACGTGAAATTTCACGACGGAGCAGCACCAATTCCACTCAAAATTCTGCACTGAGCAACTTTGTCAACTGCACCGAAGTCCAATTCAAACTCTAACTCATCCAACTTCACGAAAAATCGAATTGTTCCACAAATTTCAAATCAAGAATTCTCCTTACACACATCAAATTGAAACTCCAAACCAACGTAGTTAGATTCGTGGAGGGAAGAGCTACAAAGCCCAATCTATATCATAGCTCAATTCAACCGAAATCCACAAACCCGAATAACCCCAATTTCTTACCGTTTCTTGACGGAAATACAAGCCCCTCCGGCGAGCCATGCCGTCGACGATGGCCAGAGACATCATCAGAGGACTGAGGCGAGTCGAGCAAGGCCTACCCCGAGCCTTGGGGTGGCCGGAATGTGCACCACCGCCAAAGGCCGAGCACCACCGTCGAACACCCTCACTCACTTGCCAAAACTGGTCGGTCAACGCTTTAAATCCCAGGTTTGACTTTCCCAAAGGGGAAGGTCACAATAAATACTCATTTAAAAACTTTCCCAAAAAGGAAACCTCATAATTATCCATTTCGACGACTTCAAACGCGCGTAACTTTCTCGTCGTATATCCGATTCCGATAATTCTTGCGGCCACAAACTCCTCTCGACATACTCTTCAATAATCACTGGAAGTTAAACACATCGGCCAAACGGATAAAAATTCAACCCTTCGAACCAACACACATTAAATCGACTAAATAACCAACAATCGGAAATATTCACAACTAATTCTTTATAACTCAAAACAATGATCCGGAAGTTCCCACAAGCTCAAAATTAAATTCTGAATAACTTCTGTGAAGAAACCAAAACCAAATTCTCGTCCGACAATTTAGTCGCGAACAAACCTGCCATTTAAATCCGTTTCCGTCGAAACTTTAAATATTCATAACTAATTCCTCGGTCGTCCAAATAATGATCAGGAATAGCCCACGAACTCGTAATCACATGTACTACGACTCTCGAGAAGAAACTCTGCTCCAATTCTCGGCCAATAATTAAGTCGCTAACGAGCCTGGCGATTCAAATAACTGTCGAACAACTGCGACTACGCAGTAACACATCGATCAAACTGATCATACTGCTGATTCTGGTCCGGGTCGTCACAGAAACTGAAAGTGTCTCAGGAATGAAGTATGTGTTGATAATTTTTCAAGGTTCACATGGGTTATATTCATGGATGAAAAAACTCTAACTTTTGAAAAATATTTCAAACTTGCAAAACAGATTTTAAAAGAGAAGTCGTCTGAAAATCAGTGCATCACTAGAATTAGGACGGATCATGGTACTGAATTTGACAACTCCTTATTTGCCAATTATTGTGATCTTGGTGTGCATTATGAATTTTCTCCTCCCATTATTTCAAAACATAATGTCTTTGTTGAAAAAAAAAATACAGTTCTTGTTTAAAAGAGAGAATAATGCTTAGATCTGTTGACCTTCCACATATATTTTGGGCAGAAGCATTTATAATGCTTCCCATTATTTCAAAACATAATGTCTTTGTTGAAAAAAAGAATACAATTCTTAATAATGCTTAGATCTGTTGACCTTCCACATATACTTTAGGCAGAAGCATTTATAATGCTTGTTATACTCTTAATAGAGTGATTTTTAGACCTGGCACTAACAAAACTCCTCATGAACTTCGGAAGGATAAGAAGCCAAATGTGTCTCACTTGAAAGTGTTTGGCAGTCCATGTTTTATCTACAATGATCGTGAATACTTAACAAAGTTTGATGCTACATGTGATTGAGGAGTCATTTTAGATTATGCCTTGAATAGTCGAGCATAGCGAGTGTACAACAACAGATCATGCAGGATCATGGAAACGGTAAACGCAAAGGTTCGATTGGAAGAATAGCATATGTCAATCCCGCATTTGGAGAACTATATTATTTACGTATGCTATTACATATTCAAAAGGGTTGCCTTGATTTTGATTATATTAAAACAGTAAACGGTACAGTACATTCTACATATCAAGATGCAAGTCGAAGCCTTGGTTTACTTGGTGATGATGAGAATGGATAAAAGCTCTAACTATCAGTTCGCTGACCGCGACAAGTTCAAAATTATGCCAATTATTCGTGACCATTATCCTATTTTGTGACGTTGCTAATCCCCAACTTCTTTTTTATACTCATTGGTCAATTATGTGTGATGATATTATATATAAAATTCGTTACCAGTTTGGCTTACCAAACATGCTTTTACCTAAACCAGAATTAAAGAATTCACTTTTATTTGAGTTGGAATTACTTTTCAAAGCATCAGGGAGTTCCCTACAAGACCATAAATTACCAATGCCTAAAGTACAAAAAAAGTTAGACCTTGAAAACAAAATGTTACGAGAAGAATTAGAGTATGATCGTCAAGCATTAGCAAAATAGCATAATATTCTATTTGCAAAACTAAATGAATGCTAGAAAAAAGTATACAATGCTACCATAGAAGCTGTTAATAAAAATACACTTGTTGCTTCCTTTGTGTATGGACATGGAGGAACTGGAATTTTTTTTTTATGGCAAACAATTATTAGCAGGCTCAGACAAAAAAAAAATTTCGTAGCTGTTACTTCATTTGGAATTACAACACTTTTGTTACCAAACGGTAGAACAACCCATTCACGGTTTAAAATTCCTTTTGAATTGACAAATTCTTCGTTATGTCCTATCAACAAAGAAACACATCTCGCAAAACTCATGCAAAAGGCATCATTAGTTATTTTGGACGAAGCTCTAATGAATCACAAACACTGTTTTGAATCACTTGATAGATCTTTTGTGACGACCCGGAACAGATTGAACAATGTCATCAGCTTGGTCCGTGAGATTATGAGTAATGGCAGATTTCCGATAATGGATTTACTCGCCAGGTTTGATAACGACTAAATCATTGACCGAGAATTGGAGCTGGGTCTCTTCTCGAAAGTCGTTGTACGTGTGATTTTGAGTTCGTGGGCGGTTCCAGATCGTTGTTTGGACGACCGAGGAATAAGTTATGAATATTTGAAGTTTCGATATAATCGGGTTTAAATGGTGGATTTCTTAGCGACTAAATTACCGGTCGAGAATTTGGTTTCGGCTTCTTCACGGAAGTTGTTGAGAATTTAATTTCGAGTTTGTGGGAACTTTTGGAGGATTATTCCGAGTTGCGAGGATTTAGTTACGAATATTTACGATCGTGGATTATTTAATCGGATCATGTATGTGTTTGGGTTGAACAGTTGATTTTTTATCCGACGGGTCTATGCGTTTGACTTCGGGTGATAATTGAAGAACACGTCGAGTCGAGTTTGTTACCGCAAGAATTATCGAAATCGGAATTACGACGAGGAAGTTACGTGTGTTTAAAGTTCGTCGAAAAGGATAATTACGAAGTTTCCATTTTGGGAAGGCTATAAATAGTGGAGTTTCTATTTCAGGAAAGTCAACATTTCATTTACAATGTTGACCGGTCAACTCGGTCAACGCGAGTTGAGGAGTGGTGCGCGACGGTGACTGGCGGCCACGACGGTGGCTCGCCGTCCGGCCACCTTAGGCCACGGGGCTTGACCCTTTAGCTTCGCCTTGGCATCCCGAGCTCATCTCCGGCATCCCTCCACGGCGTGGCTCGCCGGAGGGGAAGGAAATTCCGGCAAAAAATGGAGGATTTTGTGTGATTTCGGGTTGTGATTTTCCGGCCGAATTGAGCTGAAATTTGGAGTGGGCTTTGAAGCTCTCATCACCTTGATGCTACAATGTAAGTTTGGTGATCTAATTTTGCTTGTGTGTGGAGAATTTTGGAATTGAAATTTGTGTGAACATTCGGTTTTACATGGAATTGACCTAGTTAGAGTGAGAATTGGCCTTCGTTGCAGTTGTGAAAGTTGCTCAGTGGATGATTTTGCATGGAATAGAGGTTTCTCCGCCGTGGAATTTTCCGTTCGGGTGGTGGCGCCGCCGTTGGCGGTGGTCAACGGTGGTCAACGGTCAAAGTTTGACTTTTTGGGGTTTTCGACAAGTTGCATGTCATTTCACTCGAAATCGCGCCCCGATCGCAGTGGGGAGGTTCGTTTTTCGAATTGAGCATCCGAACTTACAGCGAGGTATTGAGGTGTGATTTCCGGATTTCCGACAGTTTGTCGTAATCAGATTATGTGTTTCCGGGAACGGTGGTTTCTCATGATTTGATTTGAATTGTCGAATTATGATTTTGAGAAATGGACTTTTTGAATATTCAGGGGTTCGTGATCGTACGTTTGGCGAGGGACTTTCCGCCGGATCACGGGTTAACGCGAACTGCATTACGCTAGTCTGTGAGTGGACAATTTCTTTTCATGGATTGATTGCGAGTCTTTTATATACGTTTTACAAATTTGAGCATGCAGTATGATTATGGTTTTACGAGCATGAGATTTCATACGAGATTATGTTTATTATGAGCATGTGTTATACGATTATGCCAATATCAGTATATATTACGTATATGCATTTATATATACTGCTTTATGCATTTGCATCAAAATATTTATGATTTGATTTACACAGAGTACAGTCTCAGTTACGTTGTTGTATCGATACACTTGCCTCTCGGCTGATCCCCGATGGTAGGCCCACCTACCTCGAAACCGAGGCCTTTCTGGCTATGAATCACGTGGAAGTCAGGGACTCCGTGATTTTGACTGTACTAGCACGGATGTGTCCATGAGTGACCCCGTGAGATTTTCCTTGCATGCTCTGTTTACGAGTTGGAGTCAGCGTCTCCTCGTATACTATTGATTTGTTTTATTTATATTTCGACTCCCATATGTTTTTATAACATATATTACTCGGTGAAAGACATTTATTTTCGTCAACTCACTCTAACAATTTTCATGTCTTTCCCCTGGGCTTTTCGGTTTACGTGCCCAGTTTGCAGTTCGGACTCTTGTGTCGCACGTCATGGTCGGAGGCATAGTGCTCGAGCTACCTTGTTTCTTCCAGTAGGTTTATTGTTCTACCTACTGTGGTATACTTATATAATTATACATTAGAGGTCGCTCTGAGTATTCTGTTGTATATTTTATACGATTTTACTCCGGATTTCAGTAAAGTACAGATATATTTATTGTTTTACTTTACTGTTGATATATTGAGAAATCCAGATGGGATTGGTGCCCACGGTTTGATTTTTGTGGCATAGGATGAAGTGTATTTTCCGCGTGCAGGTAATGGTAATTCCAGGTTAGTAACGAAACTCTGCCAAAATTTTTACTGTTTTTGTTGGTTCGTGTTTTCGAAAGGGTTTGATTCCGGTTTAGGGAGCTAAATCGGGGTTGGGTCATTTTATCTTTTAATGACATATTACTAGATCTAAATTTACCGAAAAATACAATCCCATTTGGCGGAAAACCATTTTTACTAGGAGATGATTTTTGACAAATATTGCTGGTTATTCCAGGAGTTGGAAGAGCGGATATTATAAAAGCTTCCTTAAACAATTCATATTTATGGACTTATTTTAAAGTGTTTAAATTACAAGAAAATATGAGGTTATGAAGAAAATATTTATCTCCCACAAAGAAGGAGAAAATTACTTCTTTTGCAAAATAGATATTAGAAGTTGGAGATAGCAAAGTTGAAGGCGTAAAAGACCCAAACGATATCGATATAACTACAATTAGAATTCCAACAGATCTGCTAGTTCCTGCATGCGAAGATCCCATTCGTTAAGTTTTTTTTTACCACATACCCGGATTTCAATGAAAAATACAATGATTATGATCATTGGAGAGAACGAGCAATAATAACTCCAAAAAACTCAACTGCCAATCATAATAATGACTATATTTCAATTTTATTTCCTATGGATAAAAAAATATATTTAAGTTCAAATACTATCACATCGCATGAGAATGTTAACGCAGATATACTATATCCAATAGAATTTCTTAATAAACTAGAATTTAATGGTTTACCATCTCATCGATTGATCTTAAAGATAGGAATGCTTATCATGTTACTTTGAAATCTTAACAAAACAATAGGACTGTGTACGTTACGACCCGAACCAAAATTATGCACTTATCGACTCTTATTAAGCCTTATCGCGGATTAGTCGCACTACTGAGGTTGTTAACGAATTTTTCACCGGGCGAGAATTTGACCTGACTTTTTTCACAAGAGTGGTAGAGTCTTTAATTTCGAGCTCGTAAAAAATTTTGGGGGATTTTTCGGATAAGTGAGCTAATTTTCGACGGTGGTAGTGCACCGGCAAGTCTTGAGGGTTGGGTGTTAGGGGGTTTTCAAGCTCTCCCCCTCCCGAGTCTATCTGGGTTGGTCATGTGGTCCAACAAAGCTCCACGGCAGAGCTGCATCACCATGAAGCTTTCCGGCCAATTTCGGGTCGTAGCTTTCGAGTGCGTTTCCGGCCACGTTAGATCGAGTGAGGGTGCTTGAGGTTAGGGGTTAGGTTGGCCTTGAGGAGAGGAGTGTTTAGAGGGGTCAATCTCCGTTGTTGGTTGAAAGGACCCAACCTCGATTTAGTTTCCTAAACCGGAATCAAACCCCTTCTGAAAACACGAACTTTCAAAAACCATAGAAAGTTCGGCAGAGTTTCACTATATTGCGAAGTTACCATTAACCTGCACCCGAAAATACACTTCATCCTATGCCACAAAAGCCAAACCGTGGGCACCAATCCCATCCGGATTTCTCAAAATCATATCATAATATAAAATAATAAGCAAAACTGTAGCTTACAGAAATCCGGGAAAATCATATGAAAATATAAACATCAGAGTATTCAGAGAGACCTCTAGTATATATATACACAAATATACAGCAGTAGGCTAAATAAGAAACCTACTGAGAAAGAAAAGTAGCTCGAATACTAAGCCTCCAACTGCGACGTGCGACACCAGAATCCGAACTGCAAACTGGGCATTGAAAACAAAGAGCCTAGGGGAAAGACATATAGACCGTTAGAGTGAGTGGATGAAAATAAATGTCTTTCGCCTAATAATATATGTTATAGAAACATTTGCAAGTCTAGATACATGAAAATGATATGGTACACGAGAGAGACTCTAATTCCTCACGCGTACAGAGCATGCATCGAAAATCCAGCGGGGTCACTCATGGACACATCCGTGCTAGTACAGTCCGAATCATGGGATCCCAGACTCACACGTGATTCAAGCCAGAAAGGCCTCAGGTCATAGATCTGCCCCCCCCCCACCCCGCGGTAAAGGCCTCAGGTCAGGGGTCACAATCCCCTCGGTAAACATCCTCGGGGATCAGCCGAGATGCAAGTGTATCGATACAATCACATATACTAAGACTATACTCTGTGTAAACCAAATCATAAATAGTTTCTTGTAAATGTATAAAGCATAATGTAAGTGCATATTCGTGATACATAATTATAAAAGCATATTCGCCGATGCATATTCGTAAATGCATAATCGTAAAGCACATGATTGAATAAATCATAATCGCATATGCATGCTCATGCTCGTAAAACGTATAATAAAGACTCGTAACCAATCAATGAAAAGAAATGTCCACTCACAGACAAGCACAGCGCGCTAACGCGCTAATCCCAAGATCCGACGGAAGATCCATCGCCAAGCGTACGATCTTGATCTCCTGAATAATCACAAAATATCACTGATCAAAATCACAATTCAATACTCTGAACCACACCTCGGAAACCAACCATTTCCGGAAATATATAACTCGGATAACAAGAGAATCGCCGAAAATCCCAAAATACTCCACATAAACCCTCGACATAAAATCCATCACCCAAATCAACTCGAAAACCTTAAGGCGATGATTGGGGAGCGATTACGAGTAAAACGGAATAAAACTTTCCAAAATCCAAAAAGTCAACACTTCGCCGGAGCTCTGCCGTTGACCGCCAGCGGCGGCCCGCCGTCACCGGAAAGATTTTCCGGACCAAGACCACCATAGCTTTTACTCCTCAAGCCCATTCCAAAACCCTTCTACACCAAGACCCAATTCGGCGGGCAACACCTCCAAAACCTCCTCGAAACCGCCACGGCCAAGAATCGCCGGAAACTTTTTCGGCCGATTCCGGCACTGTCACGCCACCAAAACGCCTCAAACCAAGGGGGTTTTCACCCTTGGCTCGAGCCCAACCTGTTCCAACCCAACAACTCACTGGAAAGTCACCAGAGCACCCCTCACCGTTAAACCCGATTCCGTCCATTTTCTTCCTCAAAAATCTCCAAACAAACCACCACCAAAACATACCATACATACATCGATCGAAAGCATAGATCCCAAGCTTCAAAACCATACCTTAAAATCCGACAACAGTGTCATTTTCTGGCAGCCACCACGATGGCGAGTTCGCGACTCACTGAGTCAATCACGGGTTGACTCGGTCAACTCGGTCACACAGCCCATTTTTCAAACTTTCCGATAAGTTTACGACTATTCGGCTATTTATACGTCGCGAATCAACTCTATTCGCAATTCGGATAACTTAAACTCAAACGGATAAATACGACTAACTCGGCGATAATTTCAAATATTCTTTTTATATTCCTCGATTATTCGAAAAATCCTCGGAAAGCTCCTACAGACTCGAAATCAGATTCTCTACATTTCCCACGAACAAACCCAAATCAAATTCGTGTCCGAAAATTAAGTCGTGAATGAAGTTGTATATCCGATTAATTACGATAAACCTCAATTACTCGTAAAACTCGCAGATTAAGTCGATTACTATACCAATTCTGGTTCGGGTTGTCACATTGGTGGCAGCCGCCGAAAATAGGTTTTTAGGCTTGTTTTAGGTAATCCCGACAAAACGTCATCGAATTTGACTCCGGCTCAGTTACAAAAGTTGTAGGCCTTGTTGCCAGCTTTCCAACGAGGTATTAACCTCCGGCATCAGAGAACATTTTTCGGAGGAATGTGAAACCCACGCGCTGCCATTTATGGAGGAACATGACGGCCATGTGCCGCCGTCCACCGCGGAGCTCCTGCGAGGTAGGTTATAGGATTTTGTGACGAGGTTTTTGGGGCTATTTTTAGAGCGTATTTCCATAGTTTTACTTGCTCTGATATTATGTGATCATTATGGACATGACATCGTCATCTTGACCTCAACGAGGAGAATTTCGTTGAACCCCAACAGTAGTCGCGGACTTGTGAGTGGACCTTTATTTTTACAGTCGATAAAGAGTTCATATTTTCATGCATTACGCCTTTATGGTATGTTTTCCAAGCATTTATTTGGTGGTTTATTATGTGATGGTTTTATTTAGTCACACTGATGCTCTAGCTATTCGGTGATCAGCTGAATAGCTGGTCGGACAGGGTTAGGACAAACATCCTGCCCGACCCAGATTGTCTCTGATTAGGAAAAATACCCCTAGACAATCCCATTAGCTTACTTTTCATACATACAATCGTTCTAGGTTAGGACAAACACCCTGAACGACCACCTCCATTGTATTTCAGTTTATTATATTTGAACTTGCATTATTTCACGGAAATCAGCGAAAATGCATGATAATTCAGTTTTATTGATTTGCGCAAATTATATTACTTTTGTCCACTCACGCTAATGTTTTTATTTTAATGCCTTTCCCTGGGCTTTTCGGTTTCCGTTGCCTAGGTTGCAGTGTATATCCTGAGAGTGCTTGGTATCTTCAAAGGCTTCGAGTCTAATTTCAGGAAAAATTTTGATTTGAGATCCTTCACGAAATTTGTAGAGAATTTAATTTCGAGCTCGTGGGAACTTCCGGAGAATTATTTCGAGTTACGAAGAATAAGGTATGAATATTTCCGGCCTTTAGATTTAGTCATGTTTATCCGATTGGTTTTGATCTGTTTTCGACCGTTGATCGTTTTTATCAGATAAGCTTGTGTTGATTTGAGCCATTGACTTTTTATCGGATTTGTCGAAGTTGGTTGACTTCAATTGGAAATTGAAGAAATTGTCGAGATAAGTTCGTCGACACGAGAATCGTTGAAAACAGAGTTACGATGCAAAAGTTACGTTTGATCAAAAATTTGTCGTAAAGTAAATACGGAAGTTACCAAAAATGGAAAGTATAAATAGTGGGTTTCCTTTTCGGGTAAGTCAGACTTGGACTTTGGGGAGTTGACCGAGTCAACTGGGGTGAGTTGACTCACCCATGTTCACCATTTCAGGCCGTGATTTTGTAGCCTTCGTGGTGCCTTATTCCGGCGTCATTTGGCCATAATTTCTTCATGAAATTTGTTGGGCTTGAGCTCCTCTTTCTTTTGATAGGTCATTCATTCAATTTGCTTGCTGGATGAAAAAGTTACAACGATTTGAAATTGGTGGGTTTTCCGGCTAAATCGCCAGCGACGGAGGCAGCGGTGGCGGCAGAGATAGAGGTCGACTTGTTAGGGGTTTTGTAGCCCTTGGGAACAGGAAACTTTTAAAAGTGGTCTTGCACCTTTCCGTGGCCGGAGGAGGGAGATCGGAGTAATTGAATTCCAGCGAGGGTTTTCGACTTCAAGGTGAGTTTTGGACCTTTTCCAGTCAAAATTGGGCTTAACTTTAAACTAGAAAGTTGTTGGAAATGTCGAGATCTTCAAATCCATGTATAGGTTGCAATTTTTTGGGCCGATAAAAATTTCCGGCAGCGGCGGCGGTTTTCCGGCCGAGATGATTTTTGTCAAGTTTTATGTCGTTTTGCTCGGAATCACGCACCGATCGCAGTGGTGAGGTTTATATTTTGAATTGAGCATCAGAATTTGTGGCGAGGTTTTATAGTGTGTTTATTGGATTTTCGACGATTTCGTCGATATTCGAGTTATATGTTTTCGGGAATGGTTGGTTCTTAAGATGTGATACAAGGTTTTGAATTGTGATTATGAAAACAATGGAATTTATGATTATTCAGGGGATCGTGATCATTCGTTTGGCGAGGGATTTTCCGTCGGATCACAGGATTAACGCGTTTGCGCGCTATGCTTATCTGTGAGTGGACATTTATTTACACTGTCGTAGCGAGTTCTTGATTTTAGTATTTATTTCCAGTACAGTATTGAGATTATTTATTATTTTGGAGGTATTGTTTTATATTTTATGGTGATGACATTTACTTAGCATCGATGCATTGACTACTCGACTGATCACCGGTAGTCCAGTTCCAAGGTTGAGAGATTCCCTTGATGTGCCCACTAGGCTTGAGAGATTTGCATAGTCTATCATTGTCGGGCTTGAGAGATTCGCCTGACTGTCGGGCTTGAGAGATTCGCCTGACACCTCCATTTATTTTAAGAACTCGCATTGTTTTTATGTTATATAAATGGTGAAAGGCATATGATTATTTTCAGGTACCTGTGAGGAGAGTTACATGAGGTGGTTAGAGGAGAGGTTGATAAACACACCATTGTTCACCATTATGTGATGTCAGTGAGGAGTATGTTATGTATAGTGATGTTTCGAAACTAGATTTTGGTCGAGTTGGGCTACAGCATGGCAATATGTTACTATATGGTTCCAGGCAGAGGAAGCTTTATGAAGTTACGTATCCTATGTATGATTTGGGAGTAGCTGTCTTTGTGTTAGCATCGAAGAGTTTGAGACACTACTGCTACAGAGTGCAGCGCAGTGTAGGATGTACACTGATCACTTGAGTTTCATCTACTTGCGTATTTAGCTAGAATTGAACATGAGGCGACATAGATGGATGAGGTTGATTAACGACTATGGGTACACATTTGAGTTCATCCGAGAAAGGCTAATGTGGTTGTACTTTGAATATCATTCAGGGGTGTTGTTGCTGATGCACTTAGTTGAAAATTTGGAGTTTCTATGTTTCATGTACGTGTTGCAAGAACCTCATTGTTAGCTAAGTTGCGAGCTACTGGAGCTGAGCTAGAGTGAGATGATGTTGGAGCATTGTTGGCTAGTTCCAAGATCGACCTGTGTTACTTGATCGGGTCTGTGAGGCTCAGGATGCGGATTCCTACTGGTTGGACAAGAAGAATGCGATTTAGAATGGTGTTCCAGCAGAGTATCAACTGAGAAATGTTGGCACTTCGTTGCGCAGAGGGAGGTTATGTGGGCCCCGAGACAATGATTTGAAGAGGCAGATGCTTATTGAAGCTCATTGTTCTACGTATGTTATGCACTAGTGGTACGAAGATGTATCGGATATATAGAGTTTACTACTCGTGGCGCAACATGAGGAGAGAAATAGCAGCTTATGTGAGCAGATGCCTCATTTGTCAGCAGGTGAAGGCACAGAGACAGAAACTTGTTGGGAAGTTACAGTCATTGGAGATTCCCGATTAGAAGTGGGAGCATATCACTGTGGATTTCGTGTATCAGTTACTGCGGACTTCGAATAGTAATACTAGTTATCGGTTCATTGTGGACCGTTTGACGAAATCAGTTGTTTTCCTTGTACTTCCAGGAAAGATTTCAGTGGACAGGTTAGCAGAGTGGTATTTGGCAGAGATTGTCCATTTGCATGGTGTGCTTGTATCCCGGGTCTCTGATCGAGATAATCAGTTACAACAGAGTTTTGGCAGGTATTGCAGTGAGCATTGGGGACCAGATTACAGTTTAGTACAGTTTTTCATCCTCAGATTGGTGGGCAATCTAAGAGGACTATTCAGACTTTAGGGGACATGTTGCGGTCCTGTGTATTGCAGTTCAGAGGGATTTGGGACCAGCAGTTTCATTTGTTCGAGATTGCTTGCAATATCCGTTTGCAGACCAGTATTGTTCTGACATTGTATGAAGTTGTATATGAGGTACAGTGTTGCACTGCATTGTGTTGGAGCGAGTTAGGAATGAGATGGCTTTGGTTCCGGTTTAGTGATATGCGCTACTGTAGACCTTCGGAATAGCAAGGATAGGTTGAGTCATTGAGTTCAAGGTTGGTGATTAAGGTTTCCTTGGAAATGTGTGATTTTTTTTGGGAGGTGTGGTATACTTTGCCACGTTATTTTGGTCCGTATGTGATCATGGGGCAAGTTAGTGTTGTGACGTATAGTTGGGCATTGCCTGTAGCGTTGGCCAGTGTGTATGTTGTATTCCATGTGGTAGAACTACATTTCAGATTTATTGCATGTTTAGCACTCTATCAGTTCCCTATGCGGGAAGACTTGACATTTGTGGGAAGCCAGTTCAGATTTTGGATTTGGGGGTGCAGGGATTACAGCACAAAAATATTTCTTATGTGAAAATCTATTGGCTGAGTCATTCAGTTGAAGTAGCCACGTGGGAGTTTGAGCAGTATCCCTACTTTTCAGTTGGCAGGCTTGGAAATTTCGAGGTCGAAATTTTTGTAAGGGGGATAGATTTTTGACAACCCGAACCGAAAATTGTATGTTTATCGGCTTGATTTGCGAGTTTCGTGGTTAGTCACGATTTTGTCGAAATTGATCAATATGGCGGGCATGTTAACGACTAAATTATCGGGCAAAAGTTTGATTTGAGATCCTTCACAGAAGTTGTAGAAAATTTAATTTCGAGCTCGTGGGAACTTTCGGAGAATTATTTCGAATTACGAGGAATAAGTTATCAATATTTTCGGCCGTTAGATTTAGTCGTGTTTATCCGATTGGTTTTGATCCGTTTTCGACCGTTGATCGTTTTTATCAGATAAGCTTGTGTTGATTTGAGCCATTGAATTTTTATCGGATTTGTCGAAGTTGGTTGACTTCATGTGGAAATTGAAGAAATTGTCGAGATAAGTTCGTTGACACGAGAATCGTTGAAAACGGAGTTACGATGCAAAAGTTACGTTTGATCAAAAATTTGTCGTAAAGTTGAAAGGACCCAACCCCGATTTAGCTTCCTAAATCGGAATCAAACCCCTTCGAAAACACGAACCAACAAAAAAATTTTAAAATTTCGGCAGAGTTTCGTTATTAGCGTGGAATTACCATTACCTGCACGCGGAAAATACACTTCATCCTATGACACAAAAAGCAAACCGTGGGCACCAATCCCATCCGGATTTCTCAATATATCAACAGTAAAGTAAACAATACATATAATATATACTTTACTAAAATCCAGTGTAAAACCGTATAACGTATTCAATAGGAAGCTCAGAGCGACATCTAATACATAATCATATCCGCATACCACAGTAGGTAGAACAATAAACCTACTGGATGAAACAAAGTAGCTCGAGCACTATGCCTCCGACCACGACGTGCGACACCAGAGCCTGAATTGCAAACTGGGCACGGAAACCGAAAAGCCCAGGGGAAAGACAATAAACACGTTAGAGTGAGTGGACGAAAATAAATGTCTTTCACCAAGTAATATATATATTAAAAACATATGCGAGTCGAAAGTATAAATAATCAAATGGTACACGAGGGAGACTCTAACTCCTCACGCGTCCGAGTACACGAGGGAGACTCTAACTCCTCACGTATACAGAGCATGCATAAAAATCTCACGGGGTCGCTCGTGGACACACCCGTGCTAGTACAGTCAGAACCACGGAGTCCCTGACTTCCACGTGATTCTAGCCGGAAATGGCCTCAGGTCAAAGGTCTGCCTCCCCCCGGTAAAGACCTCGGGTCAGGAGTCACAGCCTCCCTTGGAATAAAGCCTACCATAGGGGATCAGCCGAGAGGCAAGTGTATCGATACAACAACGTAACCACGACTGTACTCTGTGTAAACCAAATCATAAACATTTCGATGCAAATGCATAAAACAGCATATAAGTATATGTATACTCGTATACGTATATCCGTATAAGTATAATCGTATAATCGTAAAACACATGCTCATGTAATCCGAAATCTCATACGCATGCTCAAGTTCATAAAACGTATATCAAGACTCGCAAATAATCCGTGAAAAGAAATGTCCACTCACAGACTAGCGTAACGCGTAACGCGTTAACCCGTGATCCGGCGGAATGTCCCTCGCCAAACAAATGACCACGAACACTTGAATATTCACAAAATCCATTTCTCAAAGTCACAATTCGACAATACAAAACAATTCACGAGAAACCACCGTTCTCGGAAATTCACAATTCAATGTCGACGAATCGTCGAAAATCCGTATATGTACACCACAATACCTCGCTTTACGTTCGGACGCTCAATTCGAAAAACGAACCTCCCCACTGCGATCGGGGCGCGATTTCGAGTCAAATGACATGCGACTTGTCGAAAATCCAAAAAGTCAAACCTGTTGACCGTTGACCGCCGTCCACGGCGGCGCCGCTGCCGGACGTGAAATTTCATGGCGAAGCTGCACCTATTCCACTCAAAATCGTCCACTGAGCAACTTTGTCAACTGAACCGAAGTCCAATTCTCACTCTAACACATCCAATTTCAAGCAAAACCAAAATGAAACACAAAATTCAAACCCAAAATTCTCCATGCTCAAATCAAATTAGAACACCATGTTTATATGGTTAGAATCACATTGAAGAGGGCTACAAAACCCAGTACCTCATGTAGTTCAACTCGGCCAAAATCGGGATTCACCATTAAACCCAAAAAGCCTCCATTTCGGCCGGAATATTCTTCTTCTCCGATGAGCCTCACCGTGAAACGAGATCGGCAACGAGTCGAGGGCATCAAGACGAGTCCAAAGAGACCAAGAGGAGGCTCGGAGGTGGCCGGAATAGGCTTGCCGCCGTCGAGCCCGTCGCCGTCGCACCACCCCTCCAAAGACTGAGTTGACCAAAGTTGACCGGTCAAGGCACATTAATGAAATGTTGAATTTCCTGATTTGGCAAGTTGCTATTTATAGCCTTTCCCAAAGAGGAAACCCCCATAAATACATTTCGCGACAAACTTTAAACTCCCGTAACTTCCGCGTCGTAACTCCGATTCCGATAATTCTCACGGCCACAAACTCGTCTCGACGTACTCTTCAATAATCACCCGAAGTCAAACACATCGGCCAAACGGATAAAAAGTCAACTGTTCAGCCCAAACACATAATAAATCGACTAAACAAACAACAAACGGAAATATTCGCAACTAATTCCTCGTAACTCCAAATCATACTCCGGAAGTTCCCACGAACTCGAAATTAAATTCCAGACAACTTCCGTGAAGGATCCAAAGCCAAATTCTCGATCGGTAGTTTAGTCGTTAAGTAGCTCGCCATTATAATCCGTTTCCGTCGAAACTTCAAATATTCATAATTAATTCCTCGGTCGTGCAAATAACGATCCGGAACCGCTCACAAACTCGTAATCACACATACAACGACTCTCGAGAAGAGACCCAGCTCCAATTCTCGGCCAATAATTTAGTCGTTAAGAAGCTTCGGCGATTAAAACGACTGTCGCAACTCTGCGACTACGTGCAAGCTCATCGATCAAGCTGATCATACTGCTGATTCTGGTCCGGGTCGTCACAAAAGTAAATACGGAAGTTACCAAAAATGGAAAGTATAAATAGTGGGTTTCCTTTTCGGGTAAGTCAGACTTGGACTTTGGGGAGTTGACCGAGTCAACTGGGGTGAGTTGACTAACCCATGTTCACCATTTCAGGCCGTGATTTTGTAGCCTTCGTGGTGCCTTATTTCGGCATCTTTTGGCCGTAGTTCTTTCATGAAATTTGTTGGACTTGAACTCCTCTTTCTTTTGATAGGTCATTCGTTCAATTTGGTTGCCGGATGAAGAAGTTACGACGATTTGAAATTGGTGGGTTTTCCGGCAAAATCGCCAGCGACGGAGGCAGGGGTGGCAGCAGAGATGGAGGTCGACTTGTTAGGAGTTTTGTAGCCCTTGGGGACAGGAAACTTTTAGAAGTTGTCTTGCACATTTCCGTGGCCGGAGGAGGGAGATCGGAGTAATTGAATTCCGGCGAGGATTTTCGACTTCAAGGTGAGATTTGGACCTTTTCCAGTCAAAATTGGGCTTAACTTTGAACTAGAAAGTTGTTGGAAATGTCGAGATCTTCATATCCATGTATAGGTTGCAATTTTTTGGGCCGATAAGATTTTCCAGCGGCCGGCGCGCCGCAGTGCGCGGCGGCGGTTTTCCGGCCGAGGTGATTTTCGACAAGTTTTATGTCATTTTGCTCGGAATCGCGCACCGATCGTAGTGGTGAGGTTTATATTTTGAATTGAGCATCAGAATTTGTGGCGAGGTTTTATAGTGTGTTTATTGGATTTTCGACGATTTCGTCGATATTCGAGTTATATGTTTTCGGGAATGGTTGGTTCTCAAGATGTGATACAAGGTTTTGAATTGTGATTATGAACAGTGGAATTTGTGATTATTCAGGGGATTGTGATCATTTGTTTGGCGAGGGATTTTCCGCCGGACACAGGATTAGCGCGTTTGCGCGCTGTGCTTATCTGTGAGTGGACATTTATTTACACTGTCATAGCGAGTTCTTGATTTCAGTATTTATTTCCAGTACAGTATTGAGAGTATTTATTGTTTTGGAGGTATTGTTTTATATTTTATGGTGATGGCATTTACTTAGCATCGATGCATTGACTACTCGGCTAATCACCGGTAGTCCAGTTCCAGGGTTGAGAGATTCCCTTGATGTGCCCACTGGGCTTGAGAGATTTGCCTAGTCTATCACTATCGGGCTTGAGAGATTCGCCTGACACCTCCACTTATTTTAAGAACTCGCATTGTTTTTATGTTATATATATGGTGAAAGGCATATGATTATTTTTGTTCACTCACTCTAACGATTTTATTTGCCTTTCCCCTGGGCTTTTTGGTTTCCGTGCTCAGTGTGTAGTTCGGATTCTGATGTCGCACGTCACAGTCAGAGGCTTAGTATTCGAGCTACATTTCTTTTATGGTAGGTTCCTTGTTTGGCCTACTATTTATATATATGTATATACTAGAGGTCGCTCTGAATACTGAATATGTTTATATTTTCCTGGATTTGTATAAAGTTACAGTTTTGTTTATTACTTTACATTATGATATGTATTTGAGAAATCCGGATGGGATTGGTGCCCACGGTTTGGCTTTTGTGGCATATGAGGAAGTGTGTTTTCGGGTGCAGGTTAATGGTAATTCCGCGATATAGTGAAACTCTGCCAATATTTCTATGGTTTTTGAAAGTTCGTGTTTTCAGAAGGGGTTTGATTCCGGTTTAGGAAACTAAATCGGGGTTGGGTCCTTTCAGATACTCAAGGTAACGTTCAAATTATGTAATTGCACCCATCCACTACATTCTTTTGTCCCTCATCAAAACATATCCAGGAAACAAATCATCATAGTTACCTTATGGCGAAGTAAAGCAACTGAGCTTGACATAACAACCATCAAAAACTTACCTTCTCATGTGATGATGGTCATCACCAGTTGCAAAGTTCGAATGTACCTAGGTATTTATCATATTTATTAGTTGACAACAACATATCATATAACATTAACATGTCACATTATTATTATAATCAGGAGTTGTTACCCTCTGAAGCACATAATGTACTCGCATATACGTGAACCTTGATGTCGCTCAAGCAGAAGCATATAAAAAAGAGTTAATACAATTATTTTTAGTACCATACCAGACCTCATTTACAATTATTTTTAGTACCTATTGTCTTCATGAAGTCATTTTTTCAGGTTCTCAAACCAAGATCCCATCAAGGTAGTCGCACCAAAGATGAAATCACACATGACACCGCAAAACCTTGAGGGGGTTACCAAGATAACAATTTGACAACTCAACATTTTAGATCCAGAGATAGTCAAGGTACAACTCAAAACCTAGTTACTAGCCAAAGATGTGCTACATATTAGTTACTAGAAACACCACGAAGATCTATTCCTCATCACTGACATATCTACATTTAAATATTACAGGACACAATGGTATATTGTAGGGCTATTTTCTCATGGTTTGTCGAAACCAGTGGTTGGTACTATGAAGCATGTCCACGTTGCTTCCACCAACTAAAACAAAAAGGAAACAACGCCTTGATGATGTGCCAAGAACAAAAAATGCAAAAACCAAATCTTAGGTAATATTCCCCCAACGTCATATCGCTAACTACCAAACTTTTTCACTTACAATTTAGGTAATATTCTCTTTTCAAACTCTGTGTAGCTATAAAATATATACTATCTGTGACGACCCGGACCAGAATTAGCAGTATGATCAGCTGTATATATGAGTTACTGCGTAGCCGCAGATTGACGACAAGGTTTGAACCGCCAGGGATTGTTAACGACTAAATTATTGGCCGAGAATTGGAGTTAGGTCTCTTCTCAAGAGTCGTTGTACGTGTGATTATGAGTTCGTGGGCGGTTCCGGATTGTTATTTGGACGACCGAGGAATTTGTTATGAATATTTGAAGTTTCGACGGAAACAGATTTAAATGGCGGGTTTGTTCGCGACTAAATTACCGGACGAGAATTTGGTTTCGGCTTCTTCACAGAAGTTGTTCTGAATTTAATTTCGAGTTCGTAGGAACTTTTGGAGCATGATTTGGAGTTACGAGGAATTAGTTGCGAATATTTTCGTTTGTTGATTAATTAATCGAATTAAATGTGTGCTTGGTTGAACAGTTGAATTTTTATCCGTTTGGATGATGTGTTTGACTTCGGGTGATTATTGAAGAGTATGTCGAGACGAGTTTGTGGCCGCGAGAATTATCGGAATCGGAATTTCGACGTAGAAGTTACGCATGTTTAAAGTTTGTCGAAAAGGATAATTATGAAGTTTCCAAAAATGGAAAGTCTATAAATAGAAGTTGCTACTTTGGGCAGGTCAGACCTTTCCTCTTTGAGTGTTGACCGAGTTGACTCGGTCAACTCGGTGGAGAATGAGAATTCACGTCGGCCTATAGGTGGCTCACGGCGGTGCGACGACTCCGGCCACCCCAGAGGGCGGGGCTGGTCCCGTTCAACTCGTCTCGGTGCCCCCGTCCCTTTGCCGACCTCCTCTCGTGGTGGAGCTCACGGTGGAGAGAGATTTTTGGAACCAAAGTTCAAGGTTTTTGGTGTTAATGGTGACTTTCGTTTCGGGCCGAGTTGAACTCAAACATGGACTGGGTTTTGTAGCCCTCTTGAAGGTGATTCTAACCATATAAACATGGTGTTCTAATTCGATTTGTGGATTGAGAATTTTGGGTTTGAAATTTATGAACCAATTCGGTTTTACATGAAATTGACCTAGTTAGAGTGAGAATTGGCCTTTGTTGCAGTTATGAAAGTTGCTCAGTGGGTGATTTTGAGTGGAACAAGGGTAGCTCCGCCGTGAAATTCTCCGGTCAACAGTGGCGCCGCCGTGGACGGCGGTCAACGGCGGCGGTCAACGGTCAGAGTTGACTTTTTGACTTTCGACAAGTCGCATGTCATTTGACTCGAAATCGCGCTCCGATCGCAGTGGGGAGGTTCGTTTTTCGAGTTGAGCGTCCGAACGTAAAGCGAGGTATTGAAGTGGTATATATGGATTTTTGACGATTCGTCGTATTCGATTTGTGTATTTCCGAGAATGGTGGTTTCTCGTGGTTTGATTCGAATTGTCGGATTATGACTTTGAATATTGGACGTTGTGATATTCAGGGGTTCGTGTTCGTTGTTTTGGCGAAGGACCTTCCGCCGGATCACGGGTTAACGCGATACGCGTTACGCCAGTCTGTGAGTGGACATTTCTTTTCACGGATTATTTGCGAGTCTTGATATACGATTTATGAACTTGAGCATGCATATGAGATTTCGGATTACATGAGCATGTGTTTTACGATTATACGAATATACTTATACGGATATACGTATACGAGTATACATATACTTATATGCTGTTTCATGCATTTGCATCGAAATGTTTATGATTTGGTTTACACAGAGTACAGTCGTGGTTACGTTGTTGTATCGATACACTTGCCTCTCGGCTGATCCCCGATGGTAGGCTTTATTCCAGGGGGGGCTGTGACTCCTGACCCGAGGTCTTTACCGGGGGGAGGCAGACCTCTGACCTGAGGCCTTTCTGGCTAGAATCACGTGTGGGTCCGGGATCCCGTGATTCAGACTGTACTAGCACGGGTGTGTCCACGAGTGACTCCGTGGGATTTTATGCATGCTCCGTATACGTGAGGAGTTAGAGTCTCCCTCGTGTACTCGGACACGTGAGGAGTTAGAGTCTCCCTTGTGTACCATTTGATTATTTATGCTTTCGACTCGCATATGTTTTTATTATATATATTACTTGGTGAAAGACATTTATTTTCGTCCACTCACTCTAACGTGTTTATTGTCTTTCCCCTGGGCTTTTCGGTTTTCGTGCCCAGTTTGCAGTTCAAGCTCTGGTGTCGCACGTCGTGGTCGGAGGCATAGTGCTCGAGCTACTTTGTTTCATCCAGTAGGTATATTGTTCTACCTACTGTGGTATGCGGATATGATTATGTATTAGATGTCGCTCTGAGCTTCCTATTGAATACGTTATACGGTTTTACACTGGATTTCAGTAAAGTATATATTATATGTATTGTTTACTTTACTGTTGATATATTGAGAAATCCGGATGGGATTGGTGCCCACGGTTTGCTTTTTGTGGCATAGGATGAAGTGTATTTTCCGCGTGCAGGTAATGGTAATTCTACGTTAGTAACGAAACTCTGCCCAAATTTTGAAAATTTTTTGTTGGTTCGTGTTTTCGAAGGGGTTTGATTCCGATTTAGGAAGCTAAATCGGGGTTGGGTCCTTTCAGCTTGGTATCAGAGCATTAGGTTGTAGGTTCTGTAGACTTCTGTAGTCGTGTTTACTAAGGGTATTTGAGAATGTACAGCATGTCTGGAACGGTGACCCGACCGGCCGGCGGATAATCATCAAATTCCGGGTGTTGTATGCTTTCAAATATTTGAAGTTCCATGATTACGTTCCACTTGTTGTGAACGATATTGTATTCATTAGGATGCCTCCTGACGTGCTCTCCGTGTCGTTTCGGTTGTGGATCCTATTGAGGATCAATCGACACACGATTTGCCAGAGAATTGCGGATTTGGTTGAGTATTCAGAATTCAGAGAACTGTGTGGCACGGTTTGCCTGGTTTTGTGTGTATGAGCGTCTATACGTTGCCTCAGAGCTGAGATTTGTGTCAGTGATGTTTGCCTGAGTCAGATTGTTGTGTTTGGTGGGCTGATATTGTGTGAGTTCCGGTTGCGACTCCACGGCCTACATTCAGAGTGTTGTGTATACAGTAATGTTTTATCAGGCTACCCAGCAAGCGTATTGTGGAGTGTTTATCCACCTGAGGCAGAGATGCATTGTCTATATGTTTGTCCATGTTTGCACGAGTTATGTGGCTTCAGAGGGAGCTATGTACGAGGTTCGAGATGAGTTTGAACCTGAGTATCAGAGGGAGTCTGATTGATATGCCTCGAGATGTCTGTGAGGAGGTTAGTGTGCTGCACTTAGTGGCGAGGCCGTCGAGAAGGAAAGATGTGTGCGGTCTTCGAGGTGACGGTTTGAGGAAAGTGGATTCAGTAATGAGATTTTGATGAGGTTGAGTTCCGACACTTCGGGATCAGTGACTTCATCAGGCTGTGGCCTTTTCGATTATGTTGAGGATCCTCTGCTAATCCGTTTGATGATGGCGGAGATCACAGTGTAGCGGACTTGCTCCTGTGGCATGAGTTTGGGCAATCGTTGGTGATCCTATCACGCAGCAGGTGTTGTGGTGATTTGTGTTCGTGGAACATTTTCAGTTGCTGTTTCGGTGGCCAGGAGGGTCACGTTACGAGGGAGCGCCCTCAGCCAGTTGTGTTTGAGGTTCGACAGCTCAGAGTTCACGAAGGGATCATGATGCTGTTCCTGCAGTCTGATTAATGTACCCTTTTGACGAGTTATTCAGCAAGTCGCAATTGATGTGGGCGACTAGTTGGGTATGTTGGAGTTCGTGCCATGACCTTATTTGAGGACAGATTTTTCTCCGAGGTTACTGTTGCTTGATATCCATGGCCATTGTACCTGCATCTCCACTTCCGAGGTTTTGGAGAGTGTTGCATCCATCCGGAGGTTGCGAGATCCTTGTTGGAGGATATGGCGTAGCCGCGGATCTGTTATAGCTGGACATTGTGGTTTTGGTGTGATTGTGAGTATGGACTTACTGACGACGCATTTGGTTGTGTTCGAGTGCCTCGATGAGGAGGTTGTGTTTCGACGACCAGATTTCCCCGAGATACTGTTTTGCGGTGATGGTCGAGCGGACGATGGAGACGGATTGTGTTGCTCGCTTAGCACATGTTGTGGATACTATGGTTGCTGTACCTGACATTAGTGACATTGAGGTGGTTCCCGAGTTTTCCAGGTGTGTTTCGGAGGAGTTACCAGGTGTTCCTCCAGTTCGGGAGACTGACCACACCGTTGAGCTTGTACCAGGCGCTGGACTCATTTTACCGGCATCTTGTCGTTCGGAGCCAGTGGAGCTGATGAAGCTACAGGTTCAACTCCAGGAGTTGCTGGAGGAGGTTTCAGGAGATTTTGTACGACCCCGCGTATTTGCGTGGTGTGCTTTTGCACTGTTTAGACGGATGTTGGACGATTTGACGAGGTGGTGCATTGACTACCGGAAGCTCGATTTGCTTCAGAGGAGTGTGAGTATCCTCCGCTTCGGATTGACAATTGGTTTGATCAGCTTGTGAGAGCTTCAGTCTTGTCGAGGATTGATTTCAGGACTGGATATTATCAGTTGAGGATCGATGTGTCAGTTGTGGTTTGGACAGTTTTCGGATCTCGGTGCGGACATCAGGAGTTCTTGGTCAAGCTGTTTGGTTGACCAATGCTCCGTAGAGCGTGCGGACTTGATGGACCATGTGTTCAGACAGTTTCTGGACGAGTTGCGGTCATGTTCGTGGCAACGTCCTGATGTACTCCGAGAGTGTGGACCAGTACCTGGAGCAGTTGCGAGCGGTTTTGCGGACTTCGCGAGACGATCTTGTGTTTGCGAAGTTCAGCCAGTGTGAGTTTTGGCCGATTAGCGTGATGATTTTTGGACTGTGTGATGTTATCCGAGGGAGTTGGCGTGGATCCTGACTAGATGGAAGCCATGTTGATTCGGAGTTTTCCCTACCATTGTACCAGAGATCGAGAGTCTCTTGAGTTTGGCAGGCTATTACCGACGGCTTTGTGCAGGATTTTCCTGGATTGCCACTCTACTTTCCGGATTGACGAAAATGCGTCAAGTTCGAGTGGTTCGATGCACGCGAGGAGAGTTTCTTACTCCTGCAGGATGGTTGACCGTTGCTTCTGTTTTGACCTTACCTGACGACTACGACGAGTTCATGGGTTATGGCGATGCATCAAGGACTGGATTTGGTTGTGCTTTGATGCTGTGTAGCAGAGCGGTGACTCATTGTTTCAGGCAGTGTGGAAACCTTATGTAGCTACGTATCCTATGTATGATTTGGGTGTGGCTGCCCTGGTGTTTAAACCAGAGAGTTGGAGATACTATTGCTATGGCGTGTAGCATGGTGTAGGATGTACACTGATCATTTGAGTTTCCTCCACTTGCATTTTCGGCCAGATTTGGGCTTGAGGCAGTGTAGATGGATGGGGTCGACTCACGACTATGGCTGTACATTTGAGCTTGTTCGGGAAAGGATAGAGGATGTACTTTGACCATCCGTTTGGGATGATGTTGTTGCTGATGCATTCAGTCGAGAGTCGGAATTCCAGTGTTTCATGTGTGTGTGTGGCTCGCGTTTCCGTGTTGATCGAGTTGCGAGCTACTGGTGCTAAGTTAGTGTGTGATTATGTTGAGGCTCATGGTTTTGCGCGCATTTGGCGCTAGTGGTGCGGAGATGCATCAAATACTTCAAGTTTATTACTCGTGATGCAGCATGAAGTAGAATGTAGCGGTTTGTGTGTACATTTGCCACTTTTGTCGACTGGTGATGGCTAGGAGGCAGAGACTTGCCGAGGAGTGTCAGCCATTGAAGATTTCCGGTTGAACGTGGCGATTACTGCTGTGTTTGTGTATGCTTGTATGCACTTTGGTTTGTGATGCCAGTGGTTTGATCATTGTGGACCATTTGATGAATTCAGTACAGTTCCTTGTACTTTCGGAGATGATTCCAGTGGTTGGCTGGTATAACTGTGTTTGATGGAGGTTGTCCATCTACGTGGTGTACCTGTGTCCCAGTTCGCCGATCGAGGTGATCAACTACGACTAAGTGTTGGTGAGCTTTGCAGCGAACATTGGAGACCAAATTACAAGCTATTACCGATTCTTATCCTCAGATTAGCGAGCGATCTTTGAGGACTATTCAGACCTTGGAGGGCATGTTGTGGACCTCGGTGTTGCAGTTCCGGAGGATTCGGGACCAGCAATTTCAGTTGTTCGAGGTTGGTTGCAGTACCAGGTTGTTGTCCACTGTGATTTTGATATTGTTTGACGTCGTTTTGAGGAACGATGTTGTACTTCATTGTGTTGGAGTGAGTTTGGTTTGAATTTGAGTTGATATTTGTTTCCGATTTTGTGGAGTGTGTTACCACAGACTGTCAGATTAGCGGAAATGGGTTGATAATTATTTGTGTTCGATGCTTGAGTTTCGTTGGTATGAGCAGGTCGTGTTGTGATTTGTCTTGATGTTTTGATCCATATGTGGCCATAGGCGAGTTTGTGTTATGCCGTGTGGTTCGGCATCGCCTATAGTGTTGGCTTTTATGTGGATTGTGTTCCGTGTGGCGGAACTGTGTTTCAGGTTTGTTATGTGTTGTGTACCCTATATGTTCCTTATGTAGGAACACTTGGCGATTATGTGAGCCAGTTCAGATTTGTGATTTGAGGGTACAGGGATTCCAGCACGGAATTATCTCCTATTGTGGAGTCAGTTGCCAGAGTTGTTCAGTTGATGTAGCCACTGGAGAGTTGAGCAGTATGCAGAGGCAGTGCTCCTACCTTGTAGTCGGCAGACTCGGAAATTTCGAGGTCGAAATTTTTCTAAGGGGGGTGGATTTGTGACGACCCGGACCAGAATTAGCAGTATGATCAGCTGTATATATGAGTTACTGCGTAGCCGCAGATTGACGACAAGGTTTGAATCGCCAGGGATTGTTAACGACTAAATTATTGGCCGAGAATTGGAGCTGGGTCTCTTCTCGAGAGTCGTTGTACGTGTGATTACGAGTTCGTGGGCGGTTCCGGATTGTTATTTGGACGACCGAGGAATTTGTTATGAATATTTGAAGTTTCGACGGAAACGGATTTAAATGGCGGGTTTGTTCGCGACTAAATTACCGGACGAGAATTTGGTTTCGGTTTCTTCACGGAAGTTGTTCTGAATTTAATTTCGAGTTCGTAGGAACTTTCGGAGCATGATTTGGAGTTACGAGGAATTAGTTGCGAATATTTTCGTTTGTTGATTAATTAATCGAATTAAATGTGTGCTTGGTTGAACAGTTGACTTTTTATCCGTTTGGATGATGTGTTTGACTTCGGGTGATTATTGAAGAGTACGTCGAGACGAGTTTGTGGCCGCGAGAATTATCGGAATCGGAATTTCGACGTAGAAGTTACGCGTGTTTAAAGTTTGTCGAAAAGGATAATTATGAAGTTTCCAAAAATGGAAAGTCTATAAATAGAAGTTGCTACTTTGGGCAGGTCAGACCTTTCCTCTTTGAGTGTTGACCGAGTTGACTCGGTCAACTCGGTGGAGAATGAGAATTCACGTCGGCCTATAGGTGGCTCACGGCGGTGCGACGACTCCGGCCACCCCAGAGGGCGGGGCTGGTCCCGTTCAACTCGTCTCGGTGCCCCCGTCCCTGTGCCGACCTCCTCTCGTGGTGGAGCTCACGGTGGAGAGAGATTTTTGGAACCAAAGTTCAAGGTTTTTGGTGTTAATGGTGACTTTCGTTTCGGGCCGAGTTGAACTCAAACATGGACTGGGTTTTGTAGCCCTCTTCAAGGTGATTCTAACCATATAAACATGGTGTTCTAATTCGATTTGTGGATTGAGAATTTTGGGTTTGAAATTTATGATCCAATTCGGTTTTACATGAAATTGACCTAGTTAGAGTGAGAATTGGCCTTTGTTGCAGTTATGAAAGTTGCTCAGTGGGTGATTTTGAGTGGAACAAGGGTAGCTCCGCCGTGAAATTCTCCGGTCAACAGTGGCGCCGCCGTGGACGGCGGTCAACGGTCAGAGTTGACTTTTTGACTTTCGACAAGTCGCATGTCATTTGACTCGAAATCGCGCTCCGATCGCAGTGGGGAGGTTCGTTTTTCGAGTTGAGCGTCCGAACGTAAAGCGAGGTATTGAAGTGGTATATATGGATTTTCGACGATTCGTCGTATTCGATTTGTGTATTTCCGAGAATGGTGGTTTCTCGTGGTTTGATTCGAATTGTCGGATTATGACTTTGAATATTGGACGTTGTGATATTCAGGGGTTCGTTTTCGTTGTTTTGGCGAAGGACCTTCCGCCGGATCACGGGTTAACGCGATACGCGTTACGCCAGTCTGTGAGTGGACATTTCTTTTCACGGATTATTTGCGAGTCTTGATATACGATTTATGAACTTGAGCATGCATATGAGATTTCGGATTACATGAGCATGTGTTTTACGATTATACGAATATACTTATACGGATATACGTATACGAGTATACATATACTTATATGCTGTTTCATGCATTTGCATCGAAATGTTTATGATTTGGTTTACACAGAGTACAGTCGTGGTTACGTTGTTGTATCGATACACTTGCCTCTCGGCTGATCCCCGATGGTAGGCTTTATTCCAGGGGGGATGTGACTCCTGACCCGAGGTCTTTACCGGGGGGAGACAGACCTCTGACCTGAGGCATTTCTGGCTAGAATCACGTGTGGGTCCGGGATCCCATGATTCAGACTGTACTAGCACGGGTGTGTCCACGAGTGACCCCGTGGGATTTTATGCATGCTCCGTATACGTGAGGAGTTAGAGTCTCCCTCGTGTACTCGGACACGTGAGGAGTTAGAGTCTCCCTTGTGTACCATTTGATTATTTATGCTTTCGACTCGCATATGTTTTTATTATATATATTACTTGGTGAAAGACATTTATTTTCGTCCACTCACTCTAACGTGTTTATTGTCTTTCCCCTGGGCTTTTCGGTTTTCGTGCCCAGTTTGCAGTTCAAGCTCTGGTGTCGCACGTCGTGGTCGGAGGCATAGTGCTCGAGCTACTTTGTTTCATCCAGTAGGTATATTGTTCTACCTACTGTGGTATGCGGATATGATTATGTATTAGATGTCGCTCTGAGCTTCCTATTGAATACGTTATACGGTTTTACACTGGATTTCAGTAAAGTATATATTATATGTATTGTTTACTTTACTGTTGATATATTGAGAAATCCGGATGGGATTGGTGCCCACGGTTTGCTTTTTGTGGCATAGGATGAAGTGTATTTTCCGCGTGCAGGTAATGGTAATTCTACGTTAGTAACGAAACTCTGCCCAAATTTTGAAAATTTTTTGTTGGTTCGTGTTTTCGAAGGGGTTTGATTCCGATTTAGGAAGCTAAATCGGGGTTGGGTCCTTTCACTATCGTTAAAGATGAAAGTAATGAGGCTACAACACTATTAATCGGAAAGCCGGGTGAACAACTTATGGGATACTCTTGTGAAGATCTCTTCAAAAAGAGACCAAATATGACAAAAGATACAATTCCAGAAGAGATAGAATTAGTCAAAGGGCATATTCACCTGCTTCAGATCAGATTTGGTAACTCAAACGACTTTGCCATCTGAGGTGTCTTCCTAGATGTTGAGTCATTTGCATTGTTGCCCCAAGATGAACCAACAACCTTAACACCGGATTGCATAGTTGCACTGAAAAAAAGATCGCTGGACTACGCAGAGAAAGAAATGACTTATGGATGTGACAAAAAGGCCAAGAGGTACATCCAACAACATGATCAACATTATCTTTAATATTCTATAAGACATGCAGAAACATCATCCTATAAAACAATCAATTCTCTTCTCTTTTAAAGTCCATCCTGGACTGAAAAAAGGTTATTTTGGACTCGAGAAACGCGTTGGTCTATTAGCTGACCATTTTTGTGCCACAGCGTTTGTAAATACAGTTATGTAATGCATGCAGTAAACGCTATTGTGTTGAAACATGATACCTAAGGTAGTTTTGGGGACTCCATAAACATTATGGTTTACCAACTGAGCATTTTTGTACAACAGCGTATGTAAACATAAATATGTAGTATATGCAGTAAATGTTGTTATGTTCAAACATGATACCTATACCATCCTATCCTCTACTATTAAACTTTCTACAAAATTGTGCTCACGCCCAACCCGCAGCGTAGGGAGGGCAAAATGCCTAGTAGATTATTATATATAGATTATATACTACTTATTTTTAACAGTCATGTATATCTATTTGGTCAATTAATGTTGATCCACACAATTTTAATTAGTCATATTAAACCATTGTTTAGAAGATATGGTTTTCAATCACATCTCTGTGCTGGGCTAAAATCTAGACTTAAAGGATCCTACTTATGTTAACCATTAACTTGGATCCTATAAACTTGGATCTGTAACTATCAACAACTCTGTTGGAGAGTATCTTTTCATCTTTTTAACCACTTGTTAGCACAGTGGCAGTTTGCCAGTGCTTGAAGCTGAACATGACCTCAAGATTTGGTAGAGTTTGTTAGATTAGATATTCAAATGTATGTAACAAAATCGATTCAGTATTTATATATTGTTTTATCCTTAGTAGATGTTAATTAGAAGACAAATAGCTAGATAGAAGTATAAATCAATATGTATAGAGGCGTAGCTTGGATACCATATGTTTAGATATTTGTTATTTACTTGAAAAAAAAGAGTACTTCTTTTCTTCTTATTTTCATGTTTTTTCGTTATTAAATATAAAAGTCCAGTTGGTCAAACTCTATAGACTTGGCCCGGTTTGGCCCAAAAAGCCCGTTAAGGCTTGGTCCATGAGCTATATTTTTTTGAAAAGCCCAATCCAGATCGACCCGAACGTTTCATAAATAATGTTTAAGCCAGGCCCGTCTCAATCCGATGGACTTGGCCGGCCCGGCCCGGCCCTGCACAATTGCCGACCCCTAAAATAACTAAATTCTGGAGAATAGAAGAAAACGTACAGTATAAATTAGAAACTAGAAATGCACCCAAAAAAAAAAAAAATTCCTTCTCATCTCTCTCCGTCTCCTCTTCCCTGTGATCAAAATCGGATCAAAATCCATCGAAGAAGAAGAGGAGGAGCTTCGTTGACTGGTGGTTGTCTCCAATGGCGTCGTCGGACCTCATCCGTCTCTTGCTTCTGTCATCTCTAATCGGTCTCTTCTTCGCCGCCACTCGCACAAAGAACTACACCTTCGGCGACGATGGTTCCCCCAACCCTCCTTGCAACAACCCTTACCTAATGGTAACTCAAATCCTCTTAATTAATTGCAGAGAACTCAGATTCGTAATGTGATTTATTGCGTATTGTGTTTTTGCTGGGGTTTTTAATTTGGTGGGGTTAATTGTTTGAATGTGATTGATTTCTCAGGTAAAGGTTAAGAATTGGGTGAATGGCGAACAAGGCGGAGTTTTGGAGGGGGTTGGTGCAAAATTTGGGGCTCTATTGCCTTCTCAAGTTGAGAAAGCTATCAAGTTGCCTGTTGTTATTTCCAATCCTTTTAATGGCTGCAACAAATCATCTTCACAGGTTTCGTAAATTTAATTAATTTTTAGTTTAAGTAAACTCAAATGTGGATTGGCTGATGACTATAAGTTTAGAAGTAAAAAGTTGGTGTCTGGTTATTGTGTCCTTATATTTCTTGCTTGCAATTATCAGGAGCTATTGCATTGTCCATGCGTGGTGAATGTGACTTCTCTGTTAAGGCACAAGTTGCACAGGCCAGAGGGGCTAAGGCTTTGTTGGTGATAAATAATGAAGAAGGTTGTGAATCTTAATGCACTTGAAATTGTGATAGATACTTTGACTAAGTAGGGCTCAATTTTTTGTTTCATGACAGTTACAGTGAAACGTGGGATGTAGGTACATGTAGATCTTTGATGTAGCAGAAATAGTCAATTAGGAAGACTGCCTTTTACGAGATTTAATTTCTTCATTGACAGATGTTCCTAACTTTGTAACTCACCATGATACATTGCTATGACACAAACCCTTCATCCTCCTACATTTTCAATGAAGGATTTGTGTCATAGTCTGCTTAGTCTGGTAGATGAATCTAGTGTTTGCACTAGAAACAGTAATTTCCAATTAGTTGAATATTGTCTGGTTTTAATTTGGCCTATCTGTTAATGAGAATTTATGCCCACCTTTTTCTCCAGGTACTGAATTTTATCTTTACCCTTTTTCATTTTTTTTCCAGATGGGATGTCCTGAGAATGCCACTTTGGATGTTTCCATACATGTTGCCATGATTGAAAAGTCAGATGGGGAACATCTTACGAAATCTGTTGAAGATGGAAAGAAAGGTTAGTTTTTGACATGTAATTTGTTGTCAGATGCTTTACTATATTCTGTATGGTTAGTAGTATGACACAGACATGATAGGAAGATGACTCACTGATGTGGGAATCAATTAAAGGGCATATAAAAGGATATTGTCTCAACTGTAGTATTGAAAAAAGAAAATTTAGGGTTTGCTGGAGAGGTTTGATTTAGGCTTTCTCTTAGGTATAGTGTAATACTGACCAATGTACGTGTGTGGAATATGCAAAAGAGAGTAAGAGATATAGGATAAAATGTAGAAAATGTAAATGTATCTGGGGTTTTAGGAAACACATCATAAATTTTCAAGGGTACTTAGGCTGGTGAATGTTAAGATCTTATGCTGCTTCGTTGCCTCATAATGACTTCTATGGAAGAATTGTTTTTGACATGAGATGTTCCTGTTTCGTTAAGAGCCCATGTAAATGAGGTATACGTCTTTTGGAGGAAGGAAGATAATTGGACCTGGGTTGGTAATCTTTGGGTGGTGTAAATGGTGCATGACAGGAGGATCTTCCAGGAAGCTAATGGTGAGGTAGATAATGCGTGGAACAATGCTCAGTGTTTGGTTTGTTTTGGGCATTGACTATTTCAGAGTGCAGAGATACCTATAACCTTGTTCTTTTATTTGGTTTTAATGCTGCATGTGGTTCATGGTTTCACTATGGATGTTGGTTTCTCCATAGTTTTTATCATGTTTTTTCTATTTGGTTTGCACGCTGCTGTGCTTTACTTAGAAGAAGATGTAGCATCATGGCTCTGGAGGGTAGACGGAATTGGGCATTCCCTCTACAATGAAAATCATAATTTTCATAATGAATTGCATGAATTTCATTAAAACAATATAGTCAAGCAACAATCTGGATAAAGTTGGTCTTTTTCCTCAAGATACTTTGACTGCTAGAAGAAAGGTTAAAGTTGTCTCTGCAAGCTTTAATGTGTGTGGTGAGAGGAAATGGAAAGTTGAGTTTATAGTGCTTTTAAAACTTCGGGTTGTGGCAGCACCAGTGGGCCTGAGGAGCTGTAACTAAATCAGGTCCTTAGCTTTAATAGTTGCTCATGGAAAGAGTAACACTTGACATGATTTAGAGGAGGCACCCTTATTTGTCCTGGGGTATCATGCACAGGAGTGCCTCTGAATCTATGGATCATTACTTCCCCACTTTCCTGTAGCTTCAGTCCTGGGGTCTCAGTTATTTAGAGAGGCAGCCTTTACTTGGGATATCAATTCACTTCGTCTAAGGATCGACTTTGTGTGAGGTATAGTTTTTTCGTAAAAAAGAGCTGAGAAAGTGTAGTAGGTGTGATATTCCATGATTGCTATTTTTTTGTGGGAATGGAAAGGTTTTGATGATACAAAGAAGAGGACCTATGGGAGAGGGACCACTTTTTGATAGTATTGCGGGCCACTATTTCCACAGCTTTCAAGAAATCGTTTGATTGAACAGTTTTATTGTAAGGCCTAGAAATCATTTTGATGCTTTTCTTTATTTCCAATGGACTTATTTCATTTATGTTTTCAGTTCTGAGTAAATTTTTGTTTCTCATAGAATTGAAAGGACACGATCGTTATGATTACCAAAAGATATTAGACGGCTATCAAGTAAATCAACCGACTGTCTAACTGAAATCAACTTTACCATCCAAAGATGGAGTGAAGCCTAGTGTTTAGAATTACCTTGCCTCGGGAGAAAAATTTCACTGCTGAGAAGATCCCATGCATATGCTTATCTCCATATGTTTGTGTGCTTCAAGAAAGGGTGTAGAATGTGTTGGCTACACTCGTTTTCTTTGTCATTTCGCTTGTTGGAGTTTTTGGATTTATTTAACTGGCCGATAAGCTATTATATCTAATTGATGAATGATTAGTAGGTCGAGGGTGCAAGCAATTTTGTAATTTCTCTTTAGGCTTGTAGCTTTGTATGGAGCATTATTTTGTATGGTGTAATTTCTCTTTGGTCATCTGCTATTTTGGCAGTATATATGGTTTGTTTGATTGGAAGTTTGGAACAGGATAAGAGGTTTTTTGGGGGAAGGTGGAGGAAGTAGAAAATGATATTACTGTGTGATACAATCAATCTTTTAGCTTAGTATTTACCAGTACTTTATTTGAACATGTTTCATCTTTAAGAAAAAAGTTTGGGACCTGATGGATAATATGCTTTCTGTAGAATGGCAATTGTAGCTTACGTCACCCTTCCAGAATGGGTATGAATTTCGCAAGTTGCATTGTTTTAGCAATTTAGCATTTTGATTCATTGTCAGCAAGCAGAGTTATGATTAGAATCTTAATACAGGAGGCATTGGTACACAGATCAGATCCTAGAGGGACAAAGGATAGAAGGGGGAAATTAGGGTTGTTGTCTTGTTGAGGATGAAACAGTAGAAATAAGCTGAGAAACTGCTAGATTAGGAAACGGCAAGAGGACATTGGGAGAAGACAGTAATATTCAAGTAAAGGCGACTTTCCTTTGTCATCAAATTTATTAATATCTTATTACAGTAGAAGACTAGGATAGGTAATAATATTAGGCTAAGTTAAACCTCTAATGATATTCCTCATCATAGAGATTCCTAAGCAAACCAGTGATACTTTCCAAATGTGACTATATCCAGCATCAATTCCAATTCTTCTTCTTAGTGTTATTTTTGTTTATATGTTTTTTTTTAAATTACAAATTTGCGTGTACAATCATTCAATTATTGATTTACTCCATTTTATTTATATATGCTTTTCTTTTCTCTACGACATCTTTTAGGTATTCTTGTCACCGTACTATAAAGACAGCGTCATAATTGTGGTATGTTCTAATCTCTTTTATTTATCACAATTTCCAAGTTATATGCAAGTTGTTATGAAATTCATCTGGTGTATGATCAAACCCTTGGGAAATGGGAGATTAAAGTTGTAAGTGCATGATGTCTCCTCCTGATTGTCTTTAAAGTGTAGGACAACCCATTTTCTTTCAATTATTTCATATTCTCTGGGTACCTGTTTGACTTTATGCAAATTTTGCAATTTGTTTCTTCTTTCTTTTAATATCATTCTTTTTCTTTGTTCCAAGGTGTCTCTATATGACATGTTACAATAAAGTTGAGTAGTAATGTGATCCTTTTGCTGTTGCGAAGGTGGTAACCCTAGTCTGTTTACTTTTGGGAACCTGAGGTAGAGAAAGTAGAAAGAGAGTAGAAAGGCGGAAAATGCCTCTCTTTTTTACAGGGGGTGGCAGATTGATTACAGTATTTCTGAACAAGTTCTTGGATAACAAACAAGCCCGAGGGTTTTCTTGTTGATGATAGTGACGATATTGATGATAGTGACGGCCGTGACCTTGATGCCGGAAATATGATGAATGCGCTAACTATGGATATGATGCCGGAAATAGACCTATTTTATATCACCCTTCAATTCGAATTAGCAAAAGCAATGTCTCCTTGCATAATATAATATGGATTCCAAACATTCATGATCTGGATGTGAATGAGTCGAATTACTTATCCCTCGGTTTATTAGTGAACTATCTCTCCAGGGATTGTGAAAGATGTTCCACTAGAAATATTTGATTCAAGATGTTCTTAGTTTTCTTCTAACTACTGTTTCTCTCTATCCAGAATCCCGTTTAAATGCCAAAGGATCTTTTTTGCTTATTTTCTATTCTGTAGTCTGTACCTCAGGAGTTTTTTGTTTCATTTGCAGTTTGTCCAGGGTTTGGACAGGTTCCTTATGATTTTATTTGGTTAGGTGGAACTTAGCTTCAAAATGCAGGGTGAGATGGCTTTGGAGATTTGGTATAGGGAGGGATTCTTTGTTTTACCTTTTTTGAAAGAAGAGAGGGACTCTTTGTGGCATGCGGTAATCAGGATTAAGTATGGACAGCATGAAATTGGAATGTGAAACCTATTATCATAGCTAGAGTATAATACTTTTAAAAGATATTTCTGCTGGATTAGCTATTTTGCCATGGCGTTTTCTCAACGTATGGTCGGTAAAAGAAAAAGAGTGGTTTTGGGAAGATCATTATGGGGAAGACCGACTAACCGTTGAAGCATTATGGGTATAAGTTATAACAGCATTGGGAGAGAGTTAACTATGAGGCAGCTCTTGGGCCACCATTTTGTCAGTTGTGAAACTTATTCTCCTCCTATTCTGTTAGATTGGAAGATTGCTGTCGTCTAGGCCCCTAGCCATGTAGGACTGTTGTGTGATTTCTGAGTTTTATTAACCTTTTGTTTTGAATGGAGCCTTTTGCATTTTGGATTCTAGTTGTGGTCCTCTGGTCCACTCAATCATTGTTGCAATTAGTGGACCTTGTGAAGTAATTAATAATATTTTATACTTGTATTCATGTCAGGATTTTGATTAGATATGCACTTGTGTTTACGACTTTCAATTGTCTTTAGATAGTAATACTATATTTTAATACATGTCATAATTTGATTTGTTTTATAGGTCGCCAAGGGGTGGTGGCGATGCCCTACCCATGCTTTTGAGAGTCCCTCGCTTTTTTGACCCCCGGGGTGGTCAGAATATGATTGGCTTTGAAGACATTCTGTTTCCGGGGTTGCTCATCTTATTTACTTTCAGGTATTCTATTTTGTGTAATAGTCATTTTCTCTTAGAATAAGAAAGCAGAATATATGTCACAGTTTTAATGTAGTCAAGGTACATCTTTAATCAAAATAAGTCCTAGATAAACATGTCTCTAACCTTTTTAGAAATAACTCAACTTTATTTTATCATGTTTTTCCAAACTTATAAAACATTTATCAAATCCAATCACGACTTACATGGCAAATTCTCTAATATAAAACACTATCAAATCAAATCGCAAATTTCATATACAAAATTAATTAGTGACTTTTTCTAAAGTATAACAGTGACCCTTAATGTATATTAAGTTATGTAAGGTAAAAGTACGAATGATGTATTATTTGAAACTGTGTATAATCTTTGTATAAAATGCATATATAGTTGAATAACTTTTGTTTTCTCTGTTGGAGTAGATCATGTACATTTTGAATAAGCTATCCTAATTGTAATTTTGCTGGGTTTGGCTGTCTCAGATTTGACAAAGATAACAAGAGAAATCTGATGAATGGATACTTTCTGTGGTTGGTAATTGGTTATGCAATGGGTGAGTACCGTCCCAACCTCAAATTGGTTTTCTAAATGTAACTGGATATCATTTTCCCTCCCGCAACAATTGTGAACTGCAATGCTTAGGCTCTTCTCGTTTGTATAATGTCTACTGTTATTTTTATTCTTCATGCTTTTAACTTCTCTCAAACAGTATTCTATTACAGTAGATATTTTACCTTATAGTATTCATGTCTTAACATTGGACCGCCTCTATTGTGTCTGCTGGATGATGATATCATTTTTGTGTGGTGCAAAGCATGTAATGTTCCTGTTTCACGTCCTTTTATCTTCTTTTTTTTTCAGACTGGTTGTACATTGTATAAGTCCAAAAATTGTGAAATAACCTTGATCCAAATGGACTTTGTGTTCCTATTCAGAAATTTGTCGCTGATAGCCTAGTAGTATATGTGGGAAAGGTTTTTCTTTTGGATCTTGTATGGCGGGTATAACATTAGCTTCTAGGCATTGCAACATACCAACAATTATAGATCTGAATTATCAAATTCCTTATGACTTGTTATATTTTGTTGGATTCTAGAAATGAAATCTAATTTGAAAAAATGAAACAGGCAACAAAAAGTTTCCATCTGAGGGAGGAGTGGAAAAGAGAGAAACCATTGTTGATGTGTTTCTTCTGCCCTTGTCATTTATTGGAAATAAGTTAAATAATTGAATATTTCTTATTTCCCACGATTATAAGCACGTCTGGAGTATTGAGATATCTTTAGTCAATATTTGTACTGTATCAGTGTCATTCTGGTTTACTATCTAATTGCATTATTTTGGAAATAATATTCTGAGTTGTTCTTTGGTGGTAATAATAGGCATTTATTCCTGTTCCAGGGCTCTGTTTTACTTGGGCCTGTATCTCATGAACTGCAATGGTCAGCCTGCACTGCTCTATCTTGTTCCATGCACATTAGGTAATATATTCCACATATTCAATTCATTCTTTTCTTTTGGCTGAAGAAGCTTTGCATTCAGTACATTTTGGCTGGGCCAGTTTCAGATTAAGATTTTTCACCGTTTGTCTTCTGTTCTGCCTTTTATCAGGTGTCACAGTGATCTTGGGTTTGATAAGAGGAGACCTGAAACAACTTTGGAGTTACGGCACGGAGCTATTTCCAAGTCATGGTGGCGATTCTGGAGAAGGTAATACATCAGTGAGAGTGAGTGCAGTTGTTGAAACGGAAGGATGCTAATCCCCCCACGTCGCTATGGTGTAAAGATGCCATTTCATTCCGTTTGTAAAGATGGCTAATTTGTACTCAACATATGTAAATGATACAAAAGCAAGGTTATATCATTTAAATGATTCACTTAATATCGTGCGTATTACCAATTAGTAAGTCTTGCCACTCTATCAAGCTTTTTTTTTAGCTAGAAGCTGCACATGGAAGCTGTATCACCATGTTAACTTTACCTTCTCGAGGGTCACCAATTTACTTCATCTATTATCTTATACACTCTGAAAATCTGAATGACGTGTGGCAAAATTTAAAAGAAAAAACAAACATGGTGAAACCTATAGAAGAAGATTGGCAATTTAGTCAGTATGGAATGTACAGTTCATACCAAAACTACACTAAAATAACTTGATTTTTTTGTCGATAGTTATAACCTATTGAGTTTAGATCTTCGAAATTAGAGAAACGAAGTAGCTTCTCAAATTGATTATTCATTTTCCGAAGGAATTTCAATTGTATTTGTTGAGTTCCTCGGTGATATAAATAATTATTCTGGCCACTGCTGGAACAGATCACTACTAATTAAGTACTAACCATTTATAATAGACACATAAACATCTTCCTACTTGACATCCGCTTCATTGCGTTTAATCATAATCCTACATACAGAATCCAGACATCATAATTTCGTAAGAAACCTCCTTTCATTTGCCTTTGAAGACGTCCAATAAACTTGGTTTCAACAAAATCCACAAATTTAACCAACAGCAAGCTAGAACAACACACAAAAACTTCACTCCTAAAGCACTACATGATTACTCACATCTTAATCATGCGCGTACACACATACATAAATATAATTTCATGTCTCATTTATTAAACGTACTGCTTATGGCTACATGACTACATCATATCTCAGTGATGATGCAGCTAGCTACCTTATAGTTCTAGCAATTGGCAGGGTGAGGAAGCTTGCACTTAGCAGGGAGCTGCATGGCAAGGTTAGGGTCGATCCCCAGTGAAGGTAACAGGCTCGAGTTCTTGTACCCACAGAGGCACCCCAAGTCAGCATTCTTCAGAGCCGAGCAGCACGCCGGTGTCGGCTTGGTCGGATTAGGTTTCGTCACAGCCCCCCTGCAAGACATCAAGCTATTCAGAGGCACATTGCACACAGTCTGCGCATTCGAGACCTCGACGCTAAAGCAAGCCACCAACACCACAGCCACCAAAAGCATCGAGTTCTTAGCTGCCATTATTATGGATGAATGAATGAAAGCTGATTGGAGTTTACTTGAAAGTGAAGTGTGTTTATATAGAGGGGAGTGTGGGAGGAGTCTCGTTCACAACACAATGATAAGGAGCCCCATGCCATGTTAATTTGCTCTGTGGCGTCACGGGCGGCCATTCCATTGTCGTGCTAGTGTGCAGAAGATGATAAAACTCTCTCCCATCAAGTCGTACTGTTTTTTTCCTTTTTCCAACCCAATGTGCCTGTCTTTGGAAAACAACCACTCAAGCTTCTAACCTACCATGCATGTCTTGTTTTCTTCTTCCTTTGGTTGAGATAAGTTTTTGGATTTTCACTTTCTTGGACGGAAGGGGTTATGTTACTTTTGGGGTCCATTAATTGTTTAGGGCTATCTAAATTATTTAGGGCTATCTGTATCATCAAGTCGTACCAGATTCACGATCTAAATTATTTAGAGCTATCTGGTGATCGTAGTTTTCGATGTGCCCCAAGAGTCCCAAGTCTTGTGGTCTTTCATTTCGGACCATATTGGCATATTGCTATTTTAGCCTATGTATTATGTGAAAAGAGTCTAAGAATAAGATTTTTAATTTTTATCAGCCAAATAAAAGATTAAAAATTCTCACTAGTCAACTAATTAACTAAAAAGATTAATTTATTCTTAATTTAATTAATAAATTATCTAATACCATTACTCTCTCATAACACTACAAGAAAAGGAGACATTACCGGCGACGGGAGGTCGCCGGCCTTGTCTTTTTTTTTCGCCGGAAATGTCATTCCCGGCGACGAGTCGCCGGCAATGACGTCGCCGGAAATCTCCCGCCGGTGTTAACATTGCCGGCGACGGGAAACGGCGTCGCCGGCAATGGTTCCGCCGCCGTGGCCGGAATTTGTGACATTGCCGGCGACTGAGGTCCATGTCGCCGGCAATGTCAGAAAAAATTTTGAAAAAAAAACGCGGTTCTGGATTGGGCCCAATTCCAGAACCTGCATTGAAAGACATAAACCGTACAATCATACAAGTTCAACAGTACACATAAATGTCCAACGTACAGTACAAATAGCAACGACGATACGAAAATTAACTACAACTACAGGTCAGGGTCGAGGAACTTGCGGGTCAGGGTCGAAGTAATCAAAGTACTCATTTGAATTCCGGTGGCTACCTTGGTCTTGCTCTGGCGTTGACTGGTGCGGTGGTGGTGGTGGATAGCTAGGGAACGGAGGGACCGGGACCGGGGGAGGTGTGGGGAATGGTTGTCCGGTAGTCTGAGCCTCGTACATCGTCCGCATCCATGTGTACATCTGAGCCTGCACCTGTGTCTGCTGCATTTGGTACTCGGCCATCTGCCTCTTTTGCTCCTCCAACTCCCTCTGCGTCCTATGAAGCTCCGCTGCGAGGTTACGACTAGAAGTTGAACTTCTTGACCCGGTAGAGTATTGTGAAGTGGTTTTCAATACTCCTTCGCCCGCCGAGCCCATTCCCCTACAGTAGTAGGTATTCTTTCCAGTCCCGCACGCTTTTGCCATGATCTGAGCCGCTATCGGGGGATCAAGCGGATCGATCTGAGAGGCATACTGGGTGACTTCTTCCTCGGAGCAGTCAGGATGGTTAGTCCGAGCTATACTCATGGTCACTTCTGTCGTCGCCTCCTCCACTCTCGCCTAATTGAAAAGCGAAAATGAACAACGTATTAACTAACAACATCTATTAATATCGAAAAATAGTTTTATTAACACATGGAGAGGCGAAAGACTTACCGCTTCATCAGGGCATTGCGGATAGAACTTCTGATGAATATACACCAAGGGGTTCACTTCTTGTTGTTGCTGCGCCTTAGTCGACCAACCCATGTAGTTGAGTGAACCTGCATGATGGGCCCTGGTGTTTTTCAATCTATTCGCCCGGTTCGTCTTCGAAATCGCCTTGTTTGATAAACATATGGAAAAAAATTAGTAACTAACTATTTCAATCTGATACGATACATTAGGCTTGTAAGATATATTAAGGATGCATACCTGAGCTTTGGGGTGCTCGAAGTGGGCTATCAGCCACAGCCACTCGTACTCCCTAAACCGGAATTCGCTAGGAGTAGAACCTCGGCCTAGCTCCTTGTATACAGTGTAATGGGAAGAAAGCTCGTTCTTCCACTCTTTATACCTATATTAAAACAAGGAAAAAAAGTTAGAGATATTAAAACAGTTGATAAACAAAAATCTAACTCGATATATATTCAAATAAGTGGAAGCACATCACCGATTATGTAGTTGACGCTCTACCCACGTGTGAATAAGAACTTCATCCACGTCAAACCACACCTGCAATATGAATATATAAAAGGTAAAATTATATATTTAAGTGGACTTAATTAATAAATGTAAAATTTACGTAATGAAAATACGATTTTACTCACACTGAGTGCATTATGCACTTGCATCTTCACGTAGATAGGCACAGATTCCCAATCTGGCCAAAGCATTGGGACCTTGTCCCGCACGATCGCACCGGCCATGCTGACATATTTGCGCGTGGTGTCGAATGCCTCGATCACCTCGCCATCCTCATTGGCCCTTATGGGCGTTTTCCTTCCGCCGGTGGCCTGCTCAAGTCTCTTCCCGGTGCAGGTGCCTCTAGCCCCTTTCCGTTTTCCAGTCCCATTAACGAAATTGCCTAATAAAACAATGTCAACAAATTGATATCATTAATTGAACCAATCGCAAGTCTTAAGTAATAATTAAGTAATCAATCTGATGTTAAATAAAATTTACCTGCATCGTCCGTTTGTTGGTTGGTGCACCTCACACTCCAAAGATACACGGGGTCGAACGGGAGGAAGTTATACGCTTCCTCCACGGTCAGGAAATCCGGCCGTCCTTCAATATAAACAGGCATCCCCCTATCATCGAATTCAGGGATGACAGGAATCTCGTCGGGTAGGAAGAGACCGGACGGCGGAGATAGACGAGGCCTGGACGATGAGGCGCCAGCACCACCATGTGCCTCAGATGATTCCCGTGAAACGGGAGTAGGCACCATCCGAATATGGGGCATTCAGATTGAGGGAGTTTCTGATGCCCCCGTTGACTGTCGCTCGTCTGAGGCTCTGCCACCGGAGGGACGTTTGCTGATTGAGCGTCTAGAGACTGAGGCTCGAGCCTCGAATTCCGGTTAACGACTATACATATTCGATGTGTATAACGACTATACATATTCGATGTGTATAACGACTATACATACTCGTTGGTAATGACATTACCAACGAGTTATAAGCAACTCGTTGGTAATGACATTACCAACGAGTTATAAGCAACTCGTTGGTAATGACATTACCAACGACGAGTTAACTCGTGGGTAATGTCATTACCAACGAGTTGCTTATAACTCGTTGGTAATGTCATTACCAACGACTTCAACTCGTTGGTAATGTCATTATTTCCCGAAGAATATCCGACAACATTTTCCGTCTACGATTTCCGGCTACATTTTCCGATTACATTTTCGATTATCAATTTCCGTATCCGTACGATTAATGACTACATTTTCCGTCTACATTTTCGATTAATGATTTCCGTGTACGTACGATTAACGACTACATTTTCCGTATACGTCCGATTAACGACTACATTTTCCGTATACGTACGATTAACGACTACGATTAACGACTACGATTTCCATATACGTACGATTAACGACTACGATTTCCGTATACGTACGATTAACGACTACATTTTCCGTCTACGATATCCGGCTACATTTTCCGACTACAATTTCGATTATCAATTTCCGTATACGTACGATTAACGACTACATTTTCCGACTACATTTTCGATTATCAATTTTCGTATACGTACGATTAACGACTACATTTTCCGTATACGTACGTACCATTTCCAGCTATGCACATTTTCCGTAACTTCTGAAAGAATCTTGACAAGGCCACCAACGGCTCCACCACCTCTTTGGGCATGTACCCTCGAATGAAAATAGGGAAAAGGCGTTGAAGCAGTACATGGCAGTCATGACTCTTTAATCCGTACATCTTATTGTCCCGGAAGTTAACACACCTGCTTATATTTCCTGCATAGCCATAAGGATACCTGCATATATATATAGATGAAGCCATATATATGGACCAATTATATTTCTCGCATATAACCATATATACTCCGCTAAAAATTTAAGGACAAATTCATACATAGCCATAAGATCGAATATATACCTGACATTACTCAGCCACCGAAAAATTTCATGCTTATGCTTCGGCTTTACGGTGTACGGAGCTTGCGGCATTTTTCTCTTACCATCTCTTAACCACAAATGTTTCCGCACACCCATTGCTTTAAGATCAATGCGTGCCTTAGGGATGTCTTTTGTTTTCCCCTCCAAGTTAAGAACTGTGCCCACCACACTTTCACACACATTCTTCTCTATGTGCATGACATCTAGGTAATGTCTGATAGGCAACCTGGGCCAGTAGGAGAGTTCCCAGAATATGCTCTTGTGTGTCCAAAACTTATACCTTTCGGGCTTTTCTGGAATTGACGCCACTATGTCAGGATGATTGCTCAGCTGGCCAAAATCGTATTCATTCAACACTTCCAAAATTTCGTCCCCTGTCCATCGCCTGGGTACCACACCAGTTTCAACAGTCCCATCAAACGCGTCTGGATCCTGCCTAAATGGGTGATCATATGGAAGCCAACAACGGTGACGCATCGACACAATTTTACTGCAATGAGGACTGCAACAATCAACCGTCATGCACTCTGAACAAGCCCTGTAACCCCTGGTAACGTTGCCCGACAACATACCGCGGGCAGGAAAATCACTGATGGTGCCAACAAGCATGGCATGCATCTGGAACATCTCCTTTTTGAACCTATCGTAAGTGGGGTGGCCACACTCACTCAGGTACTTAAGCTCCTCAATCAAAGGCCTCAAATACACATCGAGACACTTTCCTGGATAACCCGGGCCCGGAATTAACAGAGTGAGCATATTGTATTCCTTCTTCATGCACATCCATGGTGGAAGGTTGTACGGTACCAAAATAACTGGCCATATACTGTATTGAAGACTCATGTTGCCAAAAGGGTTGAATCCGTCAGATGAGAGCCCTAGCCAAACATTTCGGACCTCTGCTGCAAAATGATCAAACTCCCTGACCATGTGCTTCCAAGCCTCTCCGTCGGAAGGGTGTATAAGGGTGTCATCGTCAGGCAAGTTCCTCTCAGCCCACCATCTCATTGCCTCGGCCGTGAAAGCACACATGAACAACCGCTCCAGCCTATCAATAAGCGGGAAATATCGAAGTATCTTCACAGCTTTCTTGTTGCCTGCAGGAGTCAACTTATACCTTTTTGTAAAACATACCGGGCAGGCTTCAAGGTCTTCGAGATCTTTTCCCCAGAAGAGAATACAATCATATCTGCATGCATGGATTTTGATGTAGGAAAGCCCAAGATCTTTCAGGATATGTTGCACCTTATGATGAGTGGTAGGAAGACGATGACCGGGTGGCAGTAGCGAAGCAGTCCACTTCAACCAAGAATCAACAGCTTTGACAGACATTTTGTTCTCCATTTTTAGCTGCATCACTCCCATCACACTTTCAAGAACAGTCTTACTACAACCGTCGTACAACGGAGTCTGTTGCAATGCAATCAGGTTGTTGTACTTGTCCATACCGCTTGTGTTGGCATGACCTCCAGGTAATGGTTCGACTGGCTCGATATGGGGGAAACCCTCAACGACGGGAGGGACATTTGGTGCTTCATCAGCAAATACACCGCTCTCATGAGGAAACATATCATTGATTAACATCGATGTTGGATCATAGGATGAACTGCCCCTCTCAGCAAAATGTCCATAATCATAGCGTGGACTGGCCCTCTCACCAAATTGTCCATGATCATGCGGACCCGCTACCGATGTTTCACCGTGATAAATCCAACAAGTGTACTTATCCCAAAACCCGTATTTACTCAGGTGCCTCTGCACTTTATCAATGGGAAATCGAAATCGATCGCTGAAACACTTACATTCTTTACACGGGCAATAATGAAGTGTAGTGTCTCCACAATTAGCCTTCACAAAATCCACAAAACTCCTAATTCCCTCGTGATATCTGACATCCCATCTTTCGAGGCTCATCCAACTCTTGTCCATCCTGAAAATTCTAACAATTTTACGTATTAATTATATATATATACACACATTCACTACTAATAATCGACGTGATCTCTCAATTCAACTCTAATTAAATCAACACATGCATGCATATGTATATATATCGATCTAATCTCTGAATTCGATTCAGTACTCGATGATAGTACGTATTCAGTACTCGATGATAGTACTCAATGATATATCGATCTAATCTCTGTTAAGCCTGGCTCCGATAACAATACGATAATACCAGTCATTGATTCAGACACAAGATTAACTACAAGCTGTTTTCTCGTTTCGGTGACCGTACATCAACAACATTTCATATATATATATATATATATATATATCTCACGAATTGGATTTGATCAACACACACACACACACACATATATATACCACATATACGTATATATACACCTACGTACCTATATAAATAGCTTCCCGACTGATCGAGTTTTCGACGCCCGCCTTAATTTTGACAATATACCGAATGATCGATTTCAGTGCGTACATTTTCCTTCTTTCGATTTCTCTGGATTTTTTTCGCTCAAAATGATTGAATGATCGAGCTGCCCGATCCGGCATCTAATATAAGACACATTGCCGGCGACGGAGTAAGTCGCCGGAAATAAAGACATTACCGGCGACTTTACGCCGGAATCTCGCCGGTAATGTTGCAAAACATTACCGGCGACTCCAACCGTCGCCGGCAATGTCTAGGGAGACATTTCCGGCGAAATTCCCGCCGGAAAATCGCCGGTAATGTCTCCCTAGACATTGCCGGCGACGGTTGGAGTCGCCGGTAATGTTTTGCAACATTACCGGCGAGATTCCGGCGACATTGCCGGCGACGGGCTAAGTCGCCGGCAATGTTGAACATTACCGGCGACTTTTCCGGTCGCCGGCCTTGTCTCCGTTGATCTCGCCGGTAATGGGCAAAAATGTTGTAGTGTAACCTCTTCATTGACCATTAGCTTGACTTCGACATGTTAACTGTTGACCACCGACATTGACCATTGACTAGTCACTGGATTCTAGTAACTTTGACCGTTGACCATCAAGATCTCTACACTACAGACGTACTCATTAACTAATATTCAATTGAGTATCAACTGATACTCTGTTTAGGGTAAACTGAATATTAATGAAAGGATCCAACCCCGATTCAGTTACCTAAATCGGAATCGAACCCCTTCTGAAAATACGAACCAACAAAAAATTTTCAAAATTTCGGCAGGGTTTCGTTACTAACGTGAAATTACATAAACCTGCACCCAGAAATTAACACTTCATCCTATGGCACAAAAGCCAAACCGTGGGTACCAATCCCATCCGGATTTCTCAACATCAATATATGAATCATAAACAGTAAACAGTACTGTAATATATATATATATATATATATCCGAGAAAATCCGTATAAACAAGTATCAGAATGTATCAGAGCGACTTCTAGAGTAAAATATATACAATATACACATCAGTAGGCGAAACAAGAACCTACTGGAAAGCGCATGTAGCTCAAATCACTAGCCTCCAAACCGCGACGTGAAACACCAAATCTGAACTACAACTGGGCACGGAAAACGAAAAGCCCAGGGGAAAGACATGAAACACGTTAGAGTGAGTGGACGAAATTAAATGTCTTTCACCAAGTAATATATATGTATATATCATATGCGAGTCAAATATATGAAAATCAAATTGTACGTGAGGAGACGCTGACTACCACCCACGTACAGAGCATGCAACGTAAAACATATCGCGGAGACTCTCGTGGGCTTCCACGCGATAGCACAGTCTGAATCACGGGATCCCAGACCCACACGTGATCCTAGCTAGAAAGGCCTTGGGTCAGGATATCTGTCCCCCCGGAGCGTACTCGGGGATCAGCCGAGAAGTTAATGTGTATCGATACCACAACATATACTGAGACTGTACTCTGTGTAAACCAAATCATAAATCCTTTCCATGCACATGCATAAAACACAATATGTACGTATATGCATATATTCGTATACGTATATTCGTATAAGCATAATCGTAAAACACATGCTCGTAAAATCATAATCAATCCGCATGCACAAGTTCGTAAATCATTTATAAAAGACTCGCAATCAATCCGTGAAAAGAAATGTCCACTCACAGACTCGCGTAATGCGCACTCGCGCTAAACTCGTGGTCCGGCGGAAGATCCCACGCCTAAAGCATGATCACGATCCAGATCTCGATCTCGATCTCCTGAATATTAACAAAACATAACTGATCAAAAATATAGTCCACAACCCTGTATTGAACCACGGAAACCAACCGTTCCCGGAAATATGCAATGCAATGCAAAACGAATAACGGAAATTCGAAAATCCCCACTCGAAACCTCGACTGAAAATCGGCTAACCAAATCAACCCGAAAACCTCTGGACGGTAATCAGGGCGCGATTACGAGAAAAATGACATTAAAAACGTCGAAATCTAAAAAGTCAACTTTTGGCCGGAGCTCCACCGTTGACCGCCGCCGGCGCGCCGTCAACCGTGGAGTTCCACGGCCAAAAACTCCAGATTTCAAGGTCACATCAAGGCAAACCACTTTCTCTTTTACCATGAAGACCAAAACAGCTCGGAACCACCTCAATTCTTCAAAACCCGATCGGAATTTTACCCCTCCGGTGACCTAACCGGTGACCCTCGAAACCTCATCAAATCCCAAAATAAAACATCCTAGGAGCATCACCTAGGCTAGGGGAAGCAAACCCCCCTAACCACCACCATCGTGGCTCGCCGGAAAGTGGCCAACGAACTCTGGCGAAATTCCAATACATAACCCGATTCGGGTTAGCTCAAAACTCAACCAATTTCCTTCAATCCAAGCACAGACCTACTCGAAATAAAGAGAGGAAGAAGACCTTACCCTTCGTTTGGCTGGAGGTGGCCGGAAAACAGGTCGTCGGACGGCAAGCCGAAACGGGAAAGTCTCTCTCTCTGGTCAACGGTCAACAGCTTCCCAAAACGGAAAGTCAACTCTGGTCAACGCTAAACAGTGTTTTTCGACGATTTTACGACTATTCTCGATATTTATGCTCGCGCCTCGGGTCGATCGACGGTCCAAAACGAATATACGAAATGATTCGGATAAGCTCGAAACAATTGGATAAACTCGTCGGAAACCGAAACTTCAAATAATCGTAAAATATTTCTCGGTTATCGGAAAAATCTTCCGAAACCTCCCACGAGCTCGAAATCACGTACTCTACAATTTCCGTGAAGACACTCAACTCAAATTCTCGCCCGAAAACATAGTCGCGAATCGAATCGGCAAACCACATATACGACACAAAACTGCGACTAAGCAGAATCTCGAGAATCGTGCCGAATACGTAACAGATTCTGGTTTGGGTCGTCACAAATCTACCCCCCTTAAAGAAATTTCGACCTCGAAATTTACGTACCTGTCAAGTGAACAGATGAGGATACTGCTCCCGCATACGCTGCTCGGTCTCCCAGGTGGCCTCCTCAACTGAGTGGTTCTGCCACAAGACCTTCACCAGCAGAATTACACGGTGCCTCAACTCCTGCTCACGACGATCAAGAATCTGCACTGGCTCCTCTACGTACGATAAATCCTCTCTGATCGGCAACTGCTGTGGGGCTAACACATGTGAAGGATCTGAGATGTACTTCCGCAGCATCGAAACATGGAAGACATCATGCACACGAGCCATCTCAGCCGGTAACTCAAGTCTATATGCAACAGCTCCAACTTTCTCCGTAATCTCATACGGACCAATGTACCGTGGTCGAAGCTTGCCACGCCTCCCGAAACGCACAACTCCCCTCCACGGAGATAGTTTCAGGAAGACCCAATCACCAACCTCGAACTCTAAACTCTTCCTCCTCACATCTGCATAACTCTTCTGCCGATCCTGGGCGATCTTCAATCGATCCTGGATAACCTGTATGTCCTCCATCGTGGTTTTCACCAGATCAGGACCAATGAGCCAACGCTCGCCTACCTCACTCCAACACAATGGAGTGCGACACTGCTTCCTGTACAGAGCTTCGTACGGTGCCATCTCAATACTGGCCTTGTAGCTGTTGTTGTAGGCGAACTCAATCAAATGTAACTGCTAATCCCAGTTTCCACGAAACTGCAACACACATGATCTCAGCATATCCTCAAGAGTCTGAATGGTCCGCTCGGACTGCCCGTCAATCTGAGGATGAAAAGCTGTACTAAATCGCAACCTCGTGCCCAAAGCTCGCTGCAACGCCTGCCAAAACTCAGAAGTAAACTGACTATCTCGGTCAGAAACAATGGACACAGGCACACCATGCAAGCGAACAATCTCTGATAAGTACTGAAAGGACCCAACCCCGATTTAGCTCCCTAAATCGGAATCAAACCCCTTCGAAAACACGAACCAACAAAAATTTTTAGAAATTTGGGCAGAGTTTCGTTACTAGCGTGGAATTACCATTACCTGCACGCGGAAGATACACTTCATCCTATGCCACAAAAAGCAAACCGTGGGCACCAATCCCATCCGGATTTCTCAATATCTCAACAGTAAAGTAAACAATACATATAATAGTACTTTACTGAAATCCGGGTTTAAAATCGTATAACATATTCATCAGAGAACTCAGAGCGACCTCTAATACATAACCATATAAGTATACCACAGTAGGTAGATAAGTCCATACTCACCATCACACCAAAACCACAATGTCCAACTATAACAAATCCACGGCTAACCCATATCCTCCAACAAGGATCTCGCAACCTCCGGATGGATACAATACTCTCTAAAACCTCGGAAGTGAAGATGCTGGTACAATAGCCATGGATGTCAAACAAAACAACCTCGGAGAAAAGTCTGTCCTCAAACAAGGTCATGGCACGAACTCCAACATACCCAACTAGTCACCCACGTCAAATGCGACTTCTGAATGGCTCGTCTAGAAATCTGGGTTGATCAAGCTCCAGAAACAGCATCATGATTTCCTCGTGATCTCTGAGCTACCAAACTGCCAACACAGCTGGCTGAGGGAGCTCTCTCGTAACGTGACCCTCCTGGCCACCGAAACAGTAACTGAGAGTGCTCCACAAACACAAGTCACCGCAACACCTGCTGCGTGAAGGATCACCAACGATCACCCCAAACTCATGCCACAGGAGCAAGTTCGCTACACTGTGATCTCCGCCATCTTCAGACGAATTCTCTGCTTGATCTGATGACCCACAACACAACCGATAAGGCCACAGCCTGATGAAGTCACTGTTCCCGAAGTGTCGGAACTCAACCTCATCAAAATCTCGACTAAGTCCACTTTCCTCAAACCATCGCATCGAAAACCGCGTATATCTTTTCCTCACAATAGCCTCGCCACTGAGTACAGCACACTAAGCTCCTCATGAATATCTCGAGGCACATCAATCAAACTCTCTCTGATGCTCAGGTTCAAACTCATCTCGAACCTCGTGCATAGCTCCCTCTGAAGCCTCATAACACGTACAAACATGGACAATCATGTAAACAACGCATCTCTGCCTCAGGTGAGTAAACACTCCACATATGATTGCTGGATAGTCTGATTAAACCATTACCGTCAAAACAACACCCTGAATGTAGGCCATGGAGTCGCAACCGGAACTCACACAATATCAGCCCACCAAATACAACAAACTGACTCAGGCACACATCACTGCCACAAATCTCAGCTCTGAGGCAACATATAGACGCTCATATACACAAAACCAGGCAAACCGTGCCACACAATTCACTGAACTTTGAATACTAATCCCAATCCACTGTTCTCTGGCAAATCACGCGTCGATTGATCCTCAATAGGATCCACAACCGAAACGACACGGAAAGCACGTCAGGAGGCATCCTAATGAATAAAACATCGTTCACAACAAGTGGAACGTAATCATGAAACCGCAGATATTTGAGGACACACAACATCCGAAGTATTGATGAGTACCGCTGGCCAGTCGGGTCATCACTCCAGTCATGCTGTATCAACTCAAATACCCTAAGTAAACACGACTACAGAAGTCTACAGAACCTATAACCTAACGCTCTGATACCAAGCTGAAAGGACCCAACCCCGATTTAGCTCCCTAAATCGGAATCAAACCCCTTCGAAAACACGAACCAACAAAAATTTTTAGAAATTTGGGCAGAGTTTCGTTACTAGCGTGGAATTACCATTACCTGCACGCGGAAGATACACTTCATCCTATGCCACAAAAAGTAAACCGTGGGCACCAATCCCATCCGGATTTCTCAATATCTCAACAGTAAAGTAAACAATACATATAATAGTACTTTACTGAAATCCGGGTTTAAAATCGTATAACATATTCATCAGAGAACTCAGAGCGACCTCTAATACATAACCATATAAGTATACCACAGTAGGTAGAACAATAAACCTACTGGAAGAAATAAGACCGCTCGAGTACTATGCCTCCGTCCACGACGTGCGACTCCAGAGTCTGAACTGCAAACTGGGCACGGAAACCGAAAAGCCCAGGTGAAAGACAATAAACACGTTAGAGTGAGTGGACGAAAATAAATGTCTTTCACCAGCTATATATATATGTTTAAAACAACATATGCGAGTCCAGGTAAATAAAATAACAAGTACACGAGGTAAAACTCATACTCCTCCAGTGTACTGAGCATGCAAGTAAAATCCCACGGGGTCACTCATGGACTCCTCCGTGCTAGTACAGTCTGAACCACGGAGTCTCTCTGACTTCCACGTGATTCTAAGCCAGAAATGGCCTCGGTTCCGGGGAATACGCCCCTCACCGGTCTGGTTGGGGAATCGCCCCTCCAGGCGGCCCTCCGTCGGGGATCAGCCGACGAGGCAAGGTGTATCGATACAACAACATAACTGAGACTGTACTCTGTGAAAACCAAATCACAAGCAAATCGATGCAAATGCATGAAACAACATATAAGTGTATGCATATTCGTATACGTATATCCGTATAAACATATTCGTATAATCGTAAACACATGCTTATATAATCATAATCTCGTATGAAATCTCATGCTCGTAAAACCATAATCATGCTGCATGCTCAAGTTCATAAAACGTATATAAACGACTCGCAATCAATCCGTGAAAATAAATTGTCCACTCACAGACTGGCGTAACGCGTATCGCGTTAACCCGTGATCCGGCGGAATGCCCCTCGCCAAACGAACGATCACGAACCCCTGAATAATCACAACGTCCAATATTCAAAGTCATAATCCGACAATTCGAATCAAACCACGAGAAACCACAGTTCTCGGAAATACACAATTCGAATACGACGAATCGTCGAAAATCCATATATACCACTTCAATACCTCGCTTTACGTTCGGACGCTCAACTCGAAAAACGAACCTCCCCACTGCGATCGGAGCGCGATTTCGAGTCAAATGACATGCAACTTGCCGAAAGTCCAAAAAGTCAAACTTTGACCGTTGACCGCCGTTGACCGCCGCCCACGGCGGCGCCGCTGTTGACCGGAGAGTTTCACGGCGGAGCCACCCCTATTCCACTCCAAATCACCCACTGAGCAACTTCCATAACTGCACCGAAGTCCAATTCCCACTCTAACTAGGTCAATTTCATGCAAAACCGAATTGGTTCACAAATTTCAATCTCAAAATTCTCAATCCACAAATCGAATTAGAACACCATGTTTATATGGTTAGAATCACAATGAAGAGAGCTACAAAACCCAGTACCTCATGAAGTTCAATTCGGCCGAAATCATAAACCACCATTAACACCAAAATTTCCAAACTTTAACCGGTAAAAACTCCTCTTTCCGGCGAGCTAGGCCGTGCATGGTGGCCGGGAACGAGACGAGGGAGGTGAGGCGAAGAGATTGGGACCAACCCCGTCGCCTGGGGTGGCCGGAATCACCTCGCCGGAATTGAGCACGTCGGCCACCGTCGAACACCACCTTCTCTCCACCGAGTTGACCAAGTCAACTCGGTCAAACACATTTATTCCTGTTTTGACTTTCCCAAAGGAGCAAGTCCACTATTTATACTTTCCCAAAAAGGAAACCCATAATTATCCATTTCGGTAAACTTCAAACGCGCGTAACTTTCTCGTCGTGATTCCGATTCCGATAATTCTCGCGGCCACAAACTCGTCTCGACATATTCTTCAATAATCACCCAAAGTCAAACACATCGGCCAAACGGATAAAAAGTCAACCCTTCAAACCAACACATATTAAATCGACTAATTATTCAACAAACAAAAATGTTCGCAACTTAAACTCCGTAACTCAAAATCATGCTCCGGAAGTTCCCACAAACTCGAAATTAAATTCTGAACAACTTCCGTGAAGAAGCCGAAACCAAATTCTCGTCCGGTAATTTAGTCGTTAAGTAACCCACCATTTAAATCTGAACTTCAAATATTCATAACTAATTCCTCGGTCGTCCAAATAACGATTCGGAACCGCCCACGAACTCGAAATCACACGTACAACGACTCTCAAGAAGAGACCCAGCTCCAATTCTCGGCCAACAATTAAGTCGTTAATAAGCTCGGCGATTCCAATAACCGTCGGACAACTGCGACTATGCAGTAACTCATCGATTAAGCTGATCATACTGCTGATTCTGGTCCGGGTCGTCACAAATCCACCCCCCTTAGAAAAATTTCGACCTCGAAATTTCCGAGTCTGCCGACTACAAGGTAGGAGCACTGCCTCTGCATACTGCTCAACTCACCAACGGCAATCTCAACTGAATAACTGTGATCACAAACTCCACAATAGGAGATAATTCCGTGCTGGAATCCTTGTACCCTCAAATCACAAATCTGAACTGGCTTACACAATCGCCAAGTGTTCCTACATAAGGAACAGATAGGGTACACAACACACATAAAAGCCAATATAGGCGATGCCGAATCATACGGCATAACACAAACTCGCCTACGACCCATACGGATCAAAACCACAAGGCAAACCACAACTCAGTCTACACACATCAACACAGCATAACCATCGAATTCAAGCAATTATTATCTCGTTACCGCGAACCTGACAGTCTGTGGTAACACATTCCACAAGATCAGAATCAAACATCAACTCAAATTCAAACCAAACTCACTCCAACACAATGAAGTACAACATCGTCCACAAACGACAACACGTAACAACAAAATCACAGTGATCCACAACTGGTACTGCAAGCAATCTCGAACAGCTGAAACTGCTGGTCCCGAATCCTCCGGAACTGCAATACCGAGGTCCACGATATGCCCTCCAAGGTCTGAATAGTCCTCAAAGATCGCTCGCCAATCCGAGGATAAGAACCGGTACTAACTCATAATCTGGTCCCCAATGCTCGCTGCAAAGCTCGCCAACACTCTGTCGTAGCTGACTACCTCGATCGGCGAACTGGGACACAGGTACACCACGTAGATGGACAACCTGCATCAAACACAGCCATGACTTCCTGCCACTGAAATCATCTCCGAATGCACAAGAAAATGTACTAAGTACGTCAGACGATCCACAATGGTCTGACAACTGGTATCACAAACCCAAGTGCATACAATCACACACACACAAGATCACAGCAACAATCGCCACGTCTAACCGGAAATCTCAAATGGCTGACACATCTCGGCAAATTTCTGCCTCCTAGCCATCGCTAGTCAACAAATGTGGCATCTGCACACACAACCTGCTACATTGCTCTTCATGTTGCATCACGAGTAATAAACTCGAAGTATCTGATACATTTCTGCATCACCGGCGCCAAATGCGCACGAAACCACGAGCCTCAACATCATCACACTCGAACTCATCTCTCGTAGCTCGTAACTCGGTTAACACGGAAACTCGAGCCACACACACATGAAACACTGAAGCTCCTGACTCTCGACTGAATGCATCAGTAACAACATCCCAGACGTATGATCAAAGTACAACCTCTAACCTTCCCCGAACAAACTCAAAGGTGCAGCCCTTATCGTGAGTCGACCCCATCCATCTACACTGCCTCAAGCCCAAATCTGGCCGAGAATGCAAGTGGATAAAACTCAAATGATCAGTGTACAACCTACACCGCGCTGCACGCCATAGCAGTATCGTCTCAAATTCTCTGATGCTAACACAAGGACAGCTACATCCTAATCACACACAGGATATGCAACTACACAAAGTTCCACCGCTTAGAACCAAGAGCCATCGCTCTGCTACACAGCGACAAAACACAACCAAATTCAAACCTCAATGCATCGCCATAACCCACGAACTCATCTCGATCGTCAGGTAAGGTCAAAACCGAAACAACGGTTAACCATCCCACAAGAGTAAGTAACTCTCCTCGCGTGCATCGAACCACTCGAACTTGACGCCTTCTTCGTCAATTTAGAAAATAGAGTGGCAATCCAGGAAAAATCCTGCACAAGCCGTCGGTAATAGCCTGCCAAACCCAAAAGACCCCCGATCTCTGACACAATGGTAGGGCAAACTCCAAATCAACACGGCTTCTAACTGATCAGGATCCACGCCAACTGCCTCAGCTAACATCACACAGTCCAATATCTTCACGCTACTATGCCAAAACTCACACTAGCTGAACATCACAAACAGCTAATCATCTCGCGAAGTCCACAAAACCGCTTGCAACTGCTTCAGGTGCTGGCCCACACTCCTGGAATACATCAGGACAATGCCAACGAACAAGACCGCAAACTCGTCCAGAAACCGTCTGAACACCTGGTACATCAAGTTCTCACGATCTACAGAGCATTGGTCAACCAATGGAGTGATCAAGAACTCCAGATGCTCGCTCCGAGATCCGAAAGCCACATAGCCACATCTGATTCACCGAACCACAACTGATGGTATCCGGTCCCGAAATCAATCTTCGACACGACTGAATCTCTCACGAGCTGAACAACCCAATCGTCAATCCGAAGCGGAGGATACTCACTCTCCTCTGAAGCGAATCAGGCTTCCGGTAGTTAACGCACCACTACGTCAAACCGTCCATCCTCCGTACACACAATGCACGAGCACACCACACAAATTCGCGGGGTCGTCTGAAATCTCCTGAAACCTCCTCCAACAACTCCTGGAGTCGAAACTGTAGCTCCATTAGCTCCGCTGGCTCCAAACGACAAGATGTCGATAAAATGAGTCCAGCGCCCAGTACAAACTCAATGGTGTAGTCAATCTCTCGAACTGGAGGAACACCTGGTAACTCCTCCGAAATACACCTGGAAACTCGGAAACCATCTCAATGTCTCCAATGTCGGGCACAGCAACCGTATTATCCACAACATGAGCTAAGCATACAACACAACTCGTCTCCACCATCCGCTCAACCATCACCACGAAACAGCATCTCGGGGAAATCTGGTCGTCAAAACACAACCTCCTTCTCGAGGTACTCGAACACAGCCAAATGCATCGTCAATAAGTCCATACTCACCATCACACCAAAACCACAATGTCCAACTATAACAAATCCACGGCTAACCCATATCCTCCAACAAGGATCTCGCAACCTCCGGATGGATACAATACTCTCTAAAACCTCGGAAGTGAAGATGCTGGTACAATAGCCATGGATGTCAAACAAAACAACCTCGGAGAAAAGTCTGTCCTCAAACAAGGTCATGGCACGAACTCCAACATACCCAACTAGTCACCCACGTCAAATGCGACTTCTGAATGGCTCGTCTAGAAATCTGGGTTGATCAAGCTCCAGAAACAGCATCATGATTTCCTCGTGATCTCTGAGCTACCAAACTGCCAACACAGCTGGCTGAGGGAGCTCTCTCGTAACGTGACCCTCCTGGCCACCGAAACAGTAACTGAGAGTGCTCCACAAACACAAGTCACCGCAACACCTGCTGCGTGAAGGATCACCAACGATCACCCCAAACTCATGCCACAGGAGCAAGTTCGCTACACTGTGATCTCCGCCATCTTCAGACGAATTCTCTGCTTGATCTGATGACCCACAACACAACCGATAAGGCCACAGCCTGATGAAGTCACTGTTCCCGAAGTGTCGGAACTCAACCTCATCAAAATCTCGACTAAGTCCACTTTCCTCAAACCATCGCATCGAAAACCGCGTATATCTTTTCCTCACAATAGCCTCGCCACTGAGTACAGCACACTAAGCTCCTCATGAATATCTCGAGGCACATCAATCAAACTCTCTCTGATGCTCAGGTTCAAACTCATCTCGAACCTCGTGCATAGCTCCCTCTGAAGCCTCATAACACGTACAAACATGGACAATCATGTAAACAACGCATCTCTGCCTCAGGTGAGTAAACACTCCACATATGATTGCTGGATAGTCTGATTAAACCATTACCGTCAAAACAACACCCTGAATGTAGGCCATGGAGTCGCAACCGGAACTCACACAATATCAGCCCACCAAATACAACAAACTGACTCAGGCACACATCACTGCCACAAATCTCAGCTCTGAGGCAACATATAGACGCTCATATACACAAAACCAGGCAAACCGTGCCACACAATTCACTGAACTTTGAATACTAATCCCAATCCACTGTTCTCTGGCAAATCACGCGTCGATTGATCCTCAATAGGATCCACAACCGAAACGACACGGAAAGCACGTCAGGAGGCATCCTAATGAATAAAACATCGTTCACAACAAGTGGAACGTAATCATGAAACCGCAGATATTTGAGGACACACAACATCCGAAGTATTGATGAGTACCGCTGGCCAGTCGGGTCATCACTCCAGTCATGCTGTATCAACTCAAATACCCTAAGTAAACACGACTACAGAAGTCTACAGAACCTATAACCTAACGCTCTGATACCAAGCTGAAAGGACCCAACCCCGATTTAGCTCCCTAAATCGGAATCAAACCCCTTCGAAAACACGAACCAACAAAAATTTTTAGAAATTTGGGCAGAGTTTCGTTACTAGCGTGGAATTACCATTACCTGCACGCGGAAGATACACTTCATCCTATGCCACAAAAAGTAAACCGTGGGCACCAATCCCATCCGGATTTCTCAATATCTCAACAGTAAAGTAAACAATACATAAAATAGTACTTTACTGAAATCCGGGTTTAAAATCGTATAACATATTCATCAGAGAACTCAGAGCGACCTCTAATACATAACCATATAAGTATACCACAGTAGGTAGAACAATAAACCTACTGGAAGAAATAAGACCGCTCGAGTACTATGCCTCCGTCCACGACGTGCGACTCCAGAGTCTGAACTGCAAACTGGGCACGGAAACCGAAAAGCCCAGGTGAAAGACAATAAACACGTTAGAGTGAGTGGACGAAAATAAATGTCTTTCACCAGCTATATATATATGTTTAAAACAACATATGCGAGTCCAGGTAAATAAAATAACAAGTACACGAGGTAAAACTCATACTCCTCCAGTGTACTGAGCATGCAAGTAAAATCCCACGGGGTCACTCATGGACTCCTCCGTGCTAGTACAGTCTGAACCACGGAGTCTCTCTGACTTCCACGTGATTCTAAGCCAGAAATGGCCTCGGTTCCGGGGAATACGCCCCTCACCGGTCTGGTTGGGGAATCGCCCCTCCAGGCGGCCCTCCGTCGGGGATCAGCCGACGAGGCAAGGTGTATCGATACAACAACATAACTGAGACTGTACTCTGTGAAAACCAAATCACAAGCAAATCGATGCAAATGCATGAAACAACATATAAGTGTATGCATATTCGTATACGTATATCCGTATAAACATATTCGTATAATCGTAAACACATGCTTATATAATCATAATCTCGTATGAAATCTCATGCTCGTAAAACCATAATCATGCTGCATGCTCAAGTTCATAAAACGTATATAAACGACTCGCAATCAATCCGTGAAAATAAATTGTCCACTCACAGACTGGCGTAACGCGTATCGCGTTAACCCGTGATCCGGCGGAATGCCCCTCGCCAAACGAACGATCACGAACCCCTGAATAATCACAACGTCCAATATTCAAAGTCATAATCCGACAATTCGAATCAAACCACGAGAAACCACAGTTCTCGGAAATACACAATTCGAATACGACGAATCGTCGAAAATCCATATATACCACTTCAATACCTCGCTTTACGTTCGGACGCTCAACTCGAAAAACGAACCTCCCCACTGCGATCGGAGCGCGATTTCGAGTCAAATGACATGCAACTTGCCGAAAGTCCAAAAAGTCAAACTTTGACCGTTGACCGCCGTTGACCGCCGCCCACGGCGGCGCCGCTGTTGACCGGAGAGTTTCACGGCGGAGCCACCCCTATTCCACTCCAAATCACCCACTGAGCAACTTCCATAACTGCACCGAAGTCCAATTCCCACTCTAACTAGGTCAATTTCATGCAAAACCGAATTGGTTCACAAATTTCAATCTCAAAATTCTCAATCCACAAATCGAATTAGAACACCATGTTTATATGGTTAGAATCACAATGAAGAGAGCTACAAAACCCAGTACCTCATGAAGTTCAATTCGGCCGAAATCATAAACCACCATTAACACCAAAATTTCCAAACTTTAACCGGTAAAAACTCCTCTTTCCGGCGAGCTAGGCCGTGCATGGTGGCCGGGAACGAGACGAGGGAGGTGAGGCGAAGAGATTGGGACCAACCCCGTCGCCTGGGGTGGCCGGAATCACCTCGCCGGAATTGAGCACGTCGGCCACCGTCGAACACCACCTTCTCTCCACCGAGTTGACCAAGTCAACTCGGTCAAACACATTTATTCCTGTTTTGACTTTCCCAAAGGAGCAAGTCCACTATTTATACTTTCCCAAAAAGGAAACCCATAATTATCCATTTCGGTAAACTTCAAACGCGCGTAACTTTCTCGTCGTGATTCCGATTCCGATAATTCTCGCGGCCACAAACTCGTCTCGACATATTCTTCAATAATCACCCAAAGTCAAACACATCGGCCAAACGGATAAAAAGTCAACCCTTCAAACCAACACATATTAAATCGACTAATTATTCAACAAACAAAAATGTTCGCAACTTAAACTCCGTAACTCAAAATCATGCTCCGGAAGTTCCCACAAACTCGAAATTAAATTCTGAACAACTTCCGTGAAGAAGCCGAAACCAAATTCTCGTCCGGTAATTTAGTCGTTAAGTAACCCACCATTTAAATCTGAACTTCAAATATTCATAACTAATTCCTCGGTCGTCCAAATAACGATTCGGAACCGCCCACGAACTCGAAATCACACGTACAACGACTCTCAAGAAGAGACCCAGCTCCAATTCTCGGCCAACAATTAAGTCGTTAATAAGCTCGGCGATTCCAATAACCGTCGGACAACTGCGACTATGCAGTAACTCATCGATTAAGCTGATCATACTGCTGATTCTGGTCCGGGTCGTCACAAGTACAACTTAGCCAATCTACCCACTGATATCTTCCCTGGAAGTGCAAGAAAATGTGCTGATTTCGTCAGTCGGTCAACAATAACCCAAATGCCAGTGTTGCCCGCCGAAGTACGCGGCAACTGATAGACGAAATCCATTGTAATGTGCTCCCACTTCCAAACTGGATTCTCAAGTGGCTGTAGTTTCCCTGCAGATTTTTGCCTCTCCGCCTTCACCTGCTGACAGATCAAACATCGACTCACGTACGCGGCAATCTCCCACTTCATGTTGCGCCACCAATAGTACGCTCGAAGTGTACTAAACATCTTCGTACCTCCGGGATGCATCGCATACGCTGAACTGTGGGCCTCATCCAGAATCTCCTTCTTCAAGTCCTCGTCTCTGGGTACACATAGCCTACCTCTGAACAACAATGTACCGTCGTCGCTCAATCGGAACTTTGTTGGCACACCATTCCGTATCATGGTCTTCTTGCCCAACAGGTAAGAATCCGAATCCTGAGCCTCTCATACCTGATCAACCAGTACGGGTCAAACCTGAAAACTGGCCAACAAAGCTCCATCATCATCATACCCAAACACAGCACCTGTAGCCCGAAGCTCGGCTAACATCGATACTCTGGCCACATACATGTGAAACAACGAGGCTCCGGATTTCTGGCTAAGTGCATCTGCTACAACATTGGCCTTCCCCGGATGGTACTCAAACGTGCAATCGTAGTCGTTAATCAACTCCATCCATCGGCGCTGCCACATGTTTAGATCCGGCTGTGTCCGCAAGTAGGTGAGACTCTTGTGGTCAGTGTAAATCTTACACTGAGCACCATACAGGTAATGTCTCCAACTCTTCAACGCTAACACGATAGCGGCTAACTCCAAATCATGCGTCGGGTAGTTGACCTCATGCGGTTTCAGCTGCCTGGAACCATATGCCACAACTCTACCATGTTGGATCAACACACAGCCAAGCCCCAACTTCGACGCGTCACTGTACACAACAAACTCACCACTGTCGTCTGGCAATGTCAAAACCGGTGTGGTAGTCAATCTCTCCTTCAGGAGCAAATAACTCTCCTCGCACGCATCAGACCACTCAAACTTGACGCCTTTCTTCGTCAATCTGGTCAGTGGTGTAGCAATCCGGGAGAAATCCTGTACAAACCGTCGATAATAGCCTGCTAACCCCAAGAAACTCCGAATCTCTGGCACAGTAGTGGGTCTACTCCAGTTCAGCACGGCCTCGATCTTGTCAGGATCAACACTGACTCCCTTGGCCGAAATCACGTGGCCCAGAAACTTCACACTATCCAACCAGAACTCACACTTGCTAAACTTCGCGAACAACTGATGGTCCCCCAAAGTCCACAATACTACACGCAGATGCTTCTTGTGCTGGCCCACACTCCTGGAATAGATCAGGATATCGTCAATGAATACTATCACGAACTTGTCCAGAAATCGTCGAAACACCCAATTCATCAAGTCCATGAAAGCTGCGGGGGCGTTGGTCAACCCAAACGGCATAACCAAAAACTCATAGTGCCCATACCGCGTCCTGAATGCTATCCTGGCTACGTCAGAGTCACGAATCCTCAACTGGTGATATCCGGATCGAAGGTCAATCTTCGAAAAGACTGATGCTCCCTTCAGCTGATCGAACAAGTCATCAATCCGCGGCAACGGGTACTTGTTCCTCACTGTAATCTGATTCAGCTTCCGATAGTCGATGCACAAACGCATGGACCCATCCTTCTTCCGTACAAACAACACCGGAGCACCCCACGGAGAAACACTCGGTCGAATGAATCCCTTCTCTAGCAACTCCTGGAGCTGGATCTACAACTCCTTCAACTCCGCAGGCGCCATACGATACGGTGTCTGGGAAATCGGTCCAGTACCCGGCAACAACTCAATGGTAAAATCAATCTCCCGTACAGGGGGTATACCAGGTAACTCCGCTGGAAACACATCTGGAAACTCAGACACAACCTCAATACTACCAAGATCCGGCACTGCAGCTGTAATGTCCACAACATGGGCTAAGTAAGCAACACAACCCTTCTTCATTAACCGATCTGCCCTCATCGCGGAAATCAAACACGGTAGTGAAGTGTTCTTCTCGCCACGGAACAGTATCTCGGGTAACCCTGGTCGTCGAAACGCGACTTCCTTCCTGTGGCAGTCAAACATGGCCCAGTGCGACTCCAAGAAGTCCCCATCCAAAATCAGATCAAAATCCACAATATCAAGCAGTAACAGATCTGCGACTAAACCATGGCCATCAATAAACACCTCACAATCTCTGTAAACCCAACTGATGCTCACAACCTCACCTGACGGATACAACACTCTCCACAACCCCGGAAGTGGAGATGCAGGTACCGTAGCCAATGATGATAGTCTAAATGATATGAATGAATGTGTGGCACCTGGATCTAACAATGCAAGTACAGGAATACCAAAGACATGTAACGTACCAATAACGACCTCCGGTGATGCTCTGCCCTCACGTAGAGTCATAGCATGAACCCTCGCCTGTCCGGCTGGTCGTCCTCGCTGGGGCTATCCCTGCTGCCTACCCTGGCCTGCAAACTATGTTGGTCGTGCTCCCAAAGTGACACCTCGCTCTCCTCCGGAACTCTGAGCTGCCTGATCGCCAGCACCAACCAACTGAGGACACGCCCTCGCATAGTGACCCACCTGGCCACAATGAAAACAGTTGAGGGTGCCTCGCTGACACGAACCAACATGATACCTATTGCACAAGTTGCACAACGGATACTCCCTCGGTGTAGCGAAAGTGCCAAAAGGTCGTCGATGATGACTGGAACCGCTGGAATCCCCACTAGCTTGTGGTCGCTGCGGTCGATCTCTCCTCCATCCCGACCTCCGTCTAGGTACACTAGCTGGTGGCCGATATGACCCACCGCCTGAAGATGAAGCTGAACCAGATGTATCAGAACTCAGCCTCTTTGAAGGCCCCTGACTCGGTTCACCTTCCTCAAACCGCCTTGGCCGATACCTCTGCTGTCTCTCCTGCTCAATGTCCTCGCCTCGGAGTGCAGCACTAACAAACTCATCAAAGTTGTTCCGAGGCATCGTAGTCAATGTCGCCTTGATGTTCAGATTCAATCCCAGCTCAAACCTGCGACACTTGGCTTCCTCCGTAGCCACCATATCCCGCGCAAAACGAGACAAACGGGTAAACCGATCCCGATACTCAAGTACAGACAGATTGCCCTGCCTCAAGTTCGTAAACTCCTCGTACTTGCGCTGCTGGGTAGCCTGATTAAAGTACCTCCGCATAAACAGATCACGGAACAATGTCCACGGAGTGTCAGCTGGAATTCTGTCGGTGTTAACCCACCAAAAGTATGCATCACCCTCAAGTAAACCAACTGCGGCTACTGACATCTGCTCAGGAGTAAACTGCAGACGCTCACAAACACGTTCAATCTGAACCAACCATGCCTCGCATATCTCTGGATCAACTGAACCCGAAAACACAGTAGCACCCGCAGTGCGAGCCTTGACCACAGGGTCAAAACGCTCTTCCAAACGCAGCACTCGCATCAGCAAGTCGCGCGTTCGACGATCCTCATCAGGATCCTCGTCCCGATCAACACGGGGACCACGTCGAGGAGGCATCCTACTGATACAAGACAAGCATTAGGTACAAGCAGAAAGAACGTAATCATGAAACCGCAGATATTTGAGAACACACAGCACCTGAAGTATTGATGAGTACCGCTGGCCAGTCGGGTCATCACTCAAGTCATGCTGTATCAACTCAAATACCCTAAGCGTCACAACTACAAGAGTCTACAGAATCTGACAACCTAATGCTCTGATACCAAGCTGAAAGGACCCAACCCCGATTCAGTTACCTAAATCGGAATCGAACCCCTTCTGAAAATACAAACCAACAAAAATTTTTCAAAATTTCGGCAGGGTTTCGTTACTAACGTGGAATTACATAAACCTGCACCCAGAAATTAACACTTCATCCTATGCCACAAAAGCCAAACCGTGGGCACCAATCCCATCCGGATTTCTCAACATCAATATATGAATCATAAACAGTAAACAGTACTGTAGTATATATATATATATATCCGAGAAAATCCGTATAAACAAGTATCAGAATGTATCAGAGCGACCTCTAGAGTAAAATATATACAATATACACATCAGTAGGCGAAACAAGAACCTACTGGAAAGCACAGGTAGCTCAGATCACTACCCTCCAAACCGCGACGTGAAACACCAAACCTGAACTGCAACTGGGCACGGAAAACGAAAAGCCCAGGGGAAAGACATGAAACACGTTAGAGTGAGTGGACGAAAATAAATGTCTTTCACCAAGTAATATATATGTATAAAATCATATGCGAGTCAAATATATGAAAATCAAATGGTACGTGAGGAGACGCTGAATACCACCCACGTACAGAGCATGCAACGTAAAACATATCGCGGAGACTCTCGTGGGCTTCCACGCGATAGCACAGTCTGAATCAAGGGATCACAGACCCACACGTGATCCTAGCCAGAAAGGCCTCGGGTCAGGATATCTGTCCCCCCCGGAGCGTACTCGGGGATCAGCCGAGAAGCCAATATGTATCGATACCACAACATATACTGAGACTGTACTCTGTGTAAACCAAATCATAAATCCTTTCCATGCACATGCATAAAACACAATATGTACGTATATGTATATATTCGTATACGTATATTCGTATAAGCATAATCGTAAAACACATGCTCGTAAAATCATAATCAATCCGCATGCTCAAGTTCGTAAATCATTTATAAAAGACTCGCAATCAATCCGTGAAAAGAAATGTCCACTCACAGACTCGCGTAATGTGCACTCGCGCTAAGCTCGTGGTCCGGCGGAAGATCTCTCGCCTAAAGCACGATCACGATCCAGATCTCGATCTCGATCTCGATCTCATGAATATTCACAAAACATAACTGATCAAAAACATAGTCCACAACCTTGTACTGAACCACGGAAACCAACCGTTCCCAGAAATATGCAATGTAATGCAAAACGAATAACGGAAATTCCGAAATCCCCACTCGAAACCTCGACTGAAAATCGGCTAACCAAATCAACCCGAAAACCTCTTGAAGGTAATCTGGGTGCGATTACGAGAAAAATAACATTAAAAACGTCGAAATCTGAAAATCAACTTTTGGCCGGAGCTCCACCGTTGACCGCCGCCGCCGGCGGCGGCGCGCCGTCAACCGTGGAGTTCCACGGCCAAAAACTCCAGATTTCAAGGTCACATCAAGGCAAACCACTTTCTCTTCTACCATGAAGACCAAAACAGCTCGAAACCACCTCAATTCTTCAAAACCCGATCGGAATTTTACCCCTCCGGTGACCTAACTGGTGACCCTCGAAACCTCATCAAATCCCAAAATAAAACATCCTAGAAGCGTCACCTAGGCTAGGGCAAGCAAACCCCCCTAACCACCACCACCGTGGCTCGCCGGAAAGTGGCCAACGAACTCCGGCGAAATTCCAATACATAACCCGATTCGGGTTAGCTCAAAACTCAACCAATTTCCTTCAATCCAAGCACAGACCTACTCGAAATCAAGAGAGGAAGAAGACCTTACCCTTCGTTTGGCTGGAGGTGGCCGGAAAACAGGTCGTCGAACGGCAAGCCGAAACGGGAAAGTCTCTCTCTCTGGTCAACGGTCAACAGCTTCCCAAAACGGAAAGTCAACTTTGGCAACGCTAAACAGTGTTTTTCGACAATTTTACGACTATTCTCGATATTTATACTCGTCCTCGGGTCGATCGACGGTCCAAAACGAATATACGAAATGATTCGGATAAGCTCGAAACAATCGGATAAACTCGTCGGAAACCAAAACTTCAAATAATCGTAAAATATTCCTCGGTTATCGGAAAAATCTTCCGAAACCACCCACGAGCTCGAAATCACGTACTCTACAATTTCCGTGAAGACACTCAACTCAAATTCTCGACCAAAAACATAGTCGCGAATCGAATCAGCAAACCACATATACGACACCAAACTGTGACTAAGCAGAATCTCGAGAATCGTGCCGAATATGCAACAGATTATGGTTCGGGTCGTCACAATCAATTTATGGTCAATTGATACTCAGTTGAGGATAAACTGAGTATCAGTTTAGGGTAAATTGAGTATCAGTTTAGGATCAACTGATATACAATTTAAGGTAACCTGATACACAGTTGACGTTCAATCAGAACTTATCTAGATACATAGAGAATTTCTCGAATCCAACACACCAACAATAATTTGAGACAAAGCTTAAGAAAAATGAATTAACCGAAATTAAACACACAAATCACCAATCATCTAAAGAAAACAAACATGATAAAATTAATACATTTCCTAGTGAAGTAAAAATCATCATCACTCAAACATTGAGATCCTTAGTTTGAGTACTTTAAACACCACAATGCACATCACCGAAAACACCCATATAATGGTGTACCACGAGACCACGTCTCACTCGAACATTTTGCCGAACACCTTCCGTGTATCCCTCAAAGTCTAGAAAATCAAACAAAACCCAAAATTAAAATCACCACAACTAGATCAAACCCACACCATTTAAGTAAACAGAAATGATATCACCAATAAAATGACAACACAAGTAAAACATCGTTCATTGTTCCAAAAGAACCTTTCAAATGAGACCAAACTTCAAGCCGTTTTGTTGAGAAACTAGGGAAAACCAAAGACTTGGGGGTGATTAATAATGATGCATAATCTCCTTTATATACCTACATAGCTAACATGGTCTATTACTCAGATGGTCCATCAATTTTCTACACATTGAGTGCATTAGAGATTTAGAACCGTCTACTTTGATATTTGCTACAATTATCTACTTCAAGAATTTGATTAGATGCCTCAACTTCAAACCCTGGTGTTTCAACCAGAATTGGATATCTCTATTAAAAAGACAAAAGTAGATTTTTTTTCGAAAGAAGAAAGTTATGTATGTGACGACCCGGACCAGAATCAGCAGTATGATCAGCTATATGCGTGAGTTACTGCGTAGTCGCAGAGTTCCGATAATGGATTTAATCGCCAGACTTGATAACGACTTAATTATTGGCCGAGAATTGGTGAAAGGACCCAACCCCGGTTTAGTTGCCTAAACCGGAATCAAACCCCATCGAAAACACGAACCAACAAAAACCGTAGAAATTTGGGCAGAGTTTCGTTACTAGCGTGGAATTACCATTACCTGCACGCGGAAAATACACTTCATCCTATGCCACAAAAAGCAAACTGTGGGCACCAATCCCATCCGGATTTCTCAATATATCAACAGTAAAGTAAAACAATAAATATATACATACTATACTGAAATCCGGAGTAAAATCGTATAACATAACCACAGATTTCTCAGAGCGACCTCTATCGTATAAAGATATCAGTATACCACAGTAGGTAGAACAATAAACCTACTGGAAGAAACAAGGTAGCTCGAGCACTATGCCTTCGACCACGACGTGCGACACCAGAGTCCGAACTGCAAACTGGGCACGGAAACCGAAAAGCCCAGGGGAAAGACAATAAACTCGTTAGAGTGAGTGGACGAAAATAAATGTCTTTCACCAATTAATATATATATTTAAAATAACATATGCGAGTCCAGGTAAATAAAGATAATAAAGTACACGAGGTAAAACCATAATCCTCCAGCGTACTGAGCATGCAAGTAAAAATCTCACAGTCAGAACCACGGGGTCCCTAGCCCACACGTGATCCTAGCTGAAGCAGTACAGTCAGAACCACGGGGTCCCTAGCCCACACGTGATTCAGAACCACAGGGTCCCTAGCCCACACGTGATTCCAGCCGGTAACATCCTCGGGGATCAGCCGGGATGCAGTGTATCGATACAACAACATAACTGAAAATGTACTCTATGAAAAACAAATCATAAACAGTTCGATGCAAATGCATGAAACAACATATAAATGTATGTATACTCGTATACGTATATCTGTATAAGTATATCCGTATAATCGTAAAACACATGCTCGTAATAAACATAATCTCGTATAAAATTTCATGCTCGTAAAACCATAATCATGCTGCATGCTCAAGTTCATAACTCATATAAAAGACTCGCAAGATTTCCGTGAAAAGAAATTGTCCACTCACAGATTAGCGTAACGTGATACGCGTTAACTCGTGATCCGGCGGAAAGTCCCTCGCCAAACGAACGATCACGAACACCTGAATATTCACAAAATCCATTTCTCAAAATCATAACTCGACAAAACAAATCAAATCACGAGAAACCACCGTTCTCGGAAACACGAAATTCAATGTCGTCGAATCGTCGAAAATCCATATATAACACCTCAATACCTCGCTTTACTTTCGGACGCTCAATTCGAAAAACGAACCTCCCCACTGCGATCGGGGCGCGATTTCGAGTCAAATGACATGCAACTTGTCGAAAGTCCAAAAAAGTCAAACTTTGACTGTTGACTGCCGTTGACCGCCGCCCACGGCGGCGCCATCGCTGACCGGAAAATTACACGGCGGAGCAACCCCTATTTCACTCAAAATCGTCCACTAAGCAACTTTCATAACTGCACCGAAGTCCAATTCTCACTCTAACCTGTCCAATTTCACGAAAAACCGAACGTCCACACAATTTTCAAATCAAGAATTCTCCATACACAAATCGAATTAGAACTCCATACTTACATGGTTAGAATCCTTGAGAGGAGAGCTACAAAACTCAGTCAATTTTGTAGTTCAATTCGGCCAAAAACCATGAACCCGAAATCACCAAGTTTCACTCCATTTTCTCGCCGGAAATTCTTCTTCCACCGCCACCCTCGCCGTGAGGGGTGGCCGAAAACGACTAGAGGGGGCCAAGGCGAGTCGGTCCAGCCAAAGATTAGGCCGTGGGGTGGCCAGAAACCCCGCGTCGCCGTGGAGGCCGAGAGCCACCGTCGTGAGCTCCTCCACCACTCGGTCAAACAAAGTCAAACAGTCAAGGCAATAAATGAAAAATGTTGACTTTCCCTTTTAGGCAATCCACTATTTATAGCCTGCTATTTTAGAAAATTTCCATAATTAGATTTACGACATACTTAAAACATCTGTAACTTTCACGTCGTAATTCCGATTTCGATAATTCTCGTGGCCACAAACTCCTCTTGACATGTTCTTCCAATATCACCCGAAGTCAAACACATCGGCCAAACGGATAAAAAGTCAACTGTTCGACCAACACATTTAAATCGACTATATAATCAACAAACGGAAATATTCACAACTAAATCTTCGTAACTCCGAATAATGCTCCGGAAGTTCCCACAACCTCAAAATTAAATTCTCAACAACTTCCGTGAAGAAGCCGAAACCACAAGCTCGTCCGGTAATTTAGTCGTTAAGAGCACCACCATTTAAATCCGAACTTCAAATATTCATAATTAATTCCTCGGTCGTCCAAATAATGATCCGGAACCGCCCACGAATTCAAAATCACACGTACAACGACTCTCGAGAAGAGACCCAGCTCCAATTGTCGGCCAATGATTTAGTCGTTAACAAATCTAGAGATTCCAACTGCTGTCGTAAATCTGCGACTACGCAGTAACTCACGTATATAGCTGACCATACTGCTGATTCTGGTCAGAGTCGTCACAAATCACCCCCCTTAAAAAAAATTTCGACCTCGAAATTTCTGAGTCTGTCGGCTAAAGGTAGGAGCACTGCCTCTGCATATTGCTCAACTCTCCAGTGATCACATCAACTGAACCATTCTGACGACAACTCCGTAACAGGAGATAACACCGTGCTGAAATCCCTGTACCCTCAAATCTCGAATCTGTACTGGCTCCACACAATAGCCAAGTGTTCCCGCGTAAGGAACAAGTGGGGTACACAACACGCAACAACCTGAAACATAGTTCCGCCACACGGAACACAACACACATAAAAGCCAACAATATAGGCGATGCCGAACCATACGGCATAACACAAACTCGCCTATGACCACCTCTGGATCAAAACAACACGACAAATCACAACTCAGTCTACACACATCAACATAACTCATACACTCATATCAACTTAGCTCAAACCTCGGACTCGGGCAATTATCAACCCATTTCCGCTAATCTGACAGTCTGTGGTAGCACAAACTGGTACTGTATGCAATCTCGAACAGTTGAAACTGCTGGTCCCAAATCCTCCGGATCTGCAATACTGAGGTCCACAATATGCCCTCCAAGGTCTGAATAGTCCTCAAAGATTGTCAACCAATCTGAGGATAAGAACCGGTACTAACTCGTAATCTGGTCCACAAAGCTCGCTGTAAAGCTCGCCAACACTTTGTCGTAGCTGATTACCTCGATCGGCGAACTGGGACACAGGCACACCACATAAATGGACAACCTCCGTCAAAGACAGCTCTGTCAGCCTGCCACTGAAATCTTTCCCAAAGGAAAAGAACTAGGTTGATCAAATGATCCACAATGGCCTGACAACAAGTACCACAAACTGAAGTGCATACAACACATACAATCACAGCAACAATCGTCACGTCTAACCGGAAATCTCAAATGGCTGACACATCTCGGCAAGTCTCTGCCTCCTAGCCATCACCAGTTGACAAATGTGGCATCTGCATACTCAAGCTACTACATTGCTCTGCGGATTGCGTTATAAGTAGTAAACTCGAAGTATCTGATACATCTCCGCATCACTAGCGCCAACCGCACGAAAAACAATGAGCTTCAACGTCATCACACTAAAACTCAGCTCTCGTAGCCCCATAAAGTTTCCACTGCCTGAAATTATGAGCCACCGCTATGCTACATAGCATCAAAACATAACCAACTCCAAACCTCGATGCATCGCCATAACCCACGACCACGAACTCATCACCATCGTCAGGTAAGGTCAAAACCGAAGCAACGGTCAACCATCCTGCAGGAGTAAGTAACTCTCCTCGCGTGCATCGAACCACTCGAACTTGACGCCTTCTCGTCAATTCGGAAAGTAAAGTGGCAATCCGGGAAAATCCTGCACAAGACGTCGGTAATAGCCTGCCAAACCCAAGAAACTCCTGATCTCTGGTACAATAGTAGGTCAACCCCAAATCAACACGGCTTCTAACTGGTCAGGATCCACGCCAACTCCCTCGGATAACATCACACAGCCCAAAATCTTCACTCTAATCAACCACAATTCACACTGGCTGAACCTCGCAACACCTGGTCGTCTCACAAAGTCCGCGAAACCGCACACAATTGCTTCAGGTGCTGGTCCACATGCATGGAGTAAATCAGGACGTTGCCGACGAACATGACCGCAACTCGTCCAGAAACCATCTGAACACATGGTCCGTCAAGTCCACAAGATCTACGGGGGTATTGGTCAACCAAATAGCATGACCAAGAACTCATGATGCCCGCACCGAGATCCGAAAGCTGTCCAAACCACATCTAACTCATCGATCCTCAACTGTTGGTATCCGGATCCGAAATCAATCTTCAAAAAGACTGAAGCTCTCGCGAGCTGATCAAACCAATCGTCAATCCAAAGCGGAGGATACTCACTCTCCACTGAAGCGAGTCAGGCTTCGGTAGTCAATGCACCACCTCGTCGAACCATGCAACATCCGCACAAACAATGCAAGAGCACACCACGCAAATACGCAGGGTCGCATGAAATCTCCTCCAGCAACTCCTGGAGTTGAAACTGTAGCTCTATTAGCTCCGCTGGCTCCGAACGACAAAACATCGGTAAAATGAGTCCAGCGCCTGGTACAATCTCAATGGTGTTGTCGGTCTCCCGAACTGGAGGAACACCTGGTAACTCCTCCGAAACACACCTGGAAACTCGGGAACCACCACAATGTCACCAATGTCGGGTACAGCAACCGTAGTATCCACAACATGAGCTAAGCAAGCAACACAACTTGTCTCCACCATCCGCTCGACCATCACCGCGAAACAGCATCTCGGGAAAATCTGGTCGTCGAAACACAACCTCCTTCTCGAGGTACTCGAACACAGCCAAATGCATCGTCAGTAAGTCCATACTCATAATCACATCAAAACCACAATGTCTAGCTATAACAGATCTGCGGCTAAGCCATATCCTCCAACAAAGATCTCGCAACCTCCGGATGGATGCACACTCTCCAAAACCTCGGAAGTGGAGATGCAGGTACAATATCCATATATATCAAATAACAATAACCTCGGAGAAAAAGTCTGTCCTCAAACAAGGTCATGGCACGAATTCCAACATGCCTAACTAGCCGCCCACATCAATTGCAACATTGCTGATTAATTCATCAAAAGGGTACATTGATCAGACTGCAGGAACAACATGAGGATCTCCTCGTAACTCTGAGCTACCGAACCGCTACAACAGCTGGCTAAGGGCGCTCCCTCGTAACGTGACCCACCTGGCCACCACAATAGCAACTGAGAGTGTACCACAAACACAAGTCACCGCAACAACTGCTGCGAGAAAGGATCACCAACGATCGCCCAAACTCATGCCACAGGAGCAAGTCCACTACTCTGCGATCTCCGCCATCGTCAAACGGATCCTCTGCCTGATCTGATGGCCCTCAACAATATCGAAAAGACCACAGCCTGATGAAGTCACTGATCCTGAAGTGTCGGAACTCAACCTCATCAAAATCTCGACTAAATCCACTTTCCTTAAACTCACACATCGGAAACCGCGTACACCTTTCCTTCTCAATAGCCTCGCCACTGAGTGCAGCACACTATGCTCCTCACGGATGTCTCGAGGCACATCAATCAGACTCTCTCTGATGCTCAGGTTCAACTCATCTCGAACCTCGTGTATAGCTCCCTCTGAAGCCACATAACACGTACAAACGGAACAAACATGTGAACAATGCATCTCTGCCTCAGGTGGGTAAACACTCCACATTGATTGTTGGATAGCCTGATAAAACCATTACCGCACAAACAATCGCCTGAATGTAGGCCATGGAGTCGCAACCGGAACTCACACAATATCAGCCCACAAAATACAACAATCTGACTCAGGCAAACATCAACTGTCACAATTCTCAGCTCTGAGGCAACATGTAGACGCTCATACACACACAACCAGGCAAACCGTGCCACACAATTCTCTGAACTCTGAATACTCATCCAAATCCACAGTTCTCTGGCAAATCGCCCGTCGATTGATCCTCAACAGGATCCACAACCGAAATGACACGGAAAGCACGTCAGGAGGCATCCTAATGAATAACACATCGTTCACAACAAGTGGAACGTAATCATGGAACTTCAAATATTTGAAAGTATACAACACCCGGAATTTGATGATTATCCGCCGGCCGGTCGGTCACCATTCCAGACATGCTGTACATTCTCAAATATCCTTAGTAAACACGACTACAGAAGTCTACAGAACCTATAACCTAATGCTCTGATACCAAGCTGAAAGGACCCAACCCCGGTTTAGTTGCCTAAACCGGAATCAAACCCTATCGAAAACACGAACCAACAAAAACCGTAGAAATTTGGGCAGAGTTTCGTTACTAGCGTGGAATTACCATTACCTGCACGCGGAAAATACACTTCATCCTATGCCACAAAAAGCAAACCATGGGCACCAATCCCATCCGGATTTCTCAATATATCAACAGTAAAGTAAAACAATAAATATATACATACTTTACTGAAATCCGGAGTAAAATCGTATAACATAACCACAGATTTCTCAGAGCGACCTCTATCGTATAAAGATATCAGTATACCACAGTAGGTAGAACAATAAACCTACTGGAAGAAACAAGGTAGCTCGAGCACTATGCCTTCGACCACGACGTGCGACACCAGAGTCCGAACTGCAAACTGGGCACGGAAACCGAAAAGCCCAGGGGAAAGACAATAAACTCGTTAGAGTGAGTGGACGAAAATAAATGTCTTTCACCAGTTAATATATATGTTTAAAATAACATATGCGAGTCCAGGTAAATAAAGATAATAAAGTACACGAGGTAAAACCATAATCCTCCAGCGTACTGAGCTTGCAAGTAAAAATCTCACAGTCAGAACCACGGGGTCCCTAGCCCACACGTGATCCTAGCTGAAGCAGTACAGTCAGAACCACGGGGTCCCTAGCCCACACGTGATTCCAGCCGGTAACATCCTCGGGGATTAGCCGGGATGCAGTGTATCGATACAACAACGTAACTGAAACTGTACTCTGTGAAAAACAAATCATAAACAGTTCGATGCAAATGCATGAAACAACATATAAATGTATGTATACTCGTATACGTATATCCGTATAAGTATATCCGTATAATCGTAAAACACATGCTCGTAATAAATATAATCTCATATAAAATTTCATGCTCGTAAAACCATAATCATGCTGCATGCTCAAGTTCATAAATCATATAAAAGACTCACAAGATTTCCGTGAAAAGAAATTGTCCACTCACAGACTAGCGTAACGCAATACGCGTTAACCCGTGATCCGGCGGAAAGTCCCTCGCCAAACGAACGATCACGAACACCTGAATATTCACAAAATCCATTTCTCAAAATCATAGCTTGATAAAACAAATCAAATCACGAGAAACCACCGTTCTCGGAAACACGAAATTCAATGTCGTCGAATCGTCGAAAATCCATATATAACACCTCAATACCTCGCTTTACTTTCGGACGCTCAATTCAAAAAATGAACCTCCCCACTGCGATCGGAGCGCGATTTCGAGTCAAATGACATGCAACTTGTCGAAAGTCCTAAAAAGTCAAACTTTGACCATTGACCGCCGTTGACCGCCGCCCACGGCGGCGCCATCGCTGACTGGAAAATTACACGGCGGAGGAACCCCTATTCCACTCAAAATCGTCCACTGAGCAACTTTCATAACTGTACCGAAGTCCAATTCTCACTCTAACCTGTCCAATTTCATGAAAAACTGAAAGTCCACACAATTTTCAAATCAAGAATTCTCCCTACACAAATCGAATTAGAACTTCATGCTTACATGGTTAGAATCCTTGAGAGGAGAGCTACAAAACCCAGTCAATTTTGTAGTTCAATTCGGCCAAAAACCATGAACCCGAAATCACCAAGTTTCACTACATTTTCTCGCCGGAAATTCTTCTTCCACCGCCACCCTCGCCGTGAGGGGTGGCCGGAAACGACTAGAGGGGGCCAAGGCGAGTCGGTCCAGCCAAAGATTAGGCCGTGGGGTGGCCAGAAACCCCACGCCGCCGTGGAGGCCGAGAGCCACCGTCGTGAGCTCCTCCACCACTCGGTCAAACAAAGTCAAACAGTCAAGGCAATAAATGAAAAATGTTGACTTTCCCTTTTAGGCAATCCACTATTTATAGCCTGCTATTTTAGGAAACTTCCAAAATTAGATTTACGACAAACTTAAAACATCCGTAATTTTCACGTCGTAATTCCGATTTCGATAATTCTCGTGGCCACAAACTCGTCTCGACATGTTCTTCCAATATCACCCAAATTCAAACACATCGGCCAAACGGAGAAAAAGTCAACTGTTCGACCAACACATTTAAATCGACTATATAATCAACAAACGGAAATATTCACAACTAAATCTTCGTATCTCCGAATAATGCTCCGGAAGTTCCCACAAGCTCGAAATTAAATTCTGAACAACTTTCGTGAAGAAGCCGAAACCAAATTCTCGTCCGGTAATTTAGTCGTTAAGAGCACCACCATTTAATTCCGAACTTCAAATATTCATAATTAATTCCTCGGTCGTCCAAATAATGATCCGGAACCGCCCACGAATTCGAAATCACACGTACAACGACTCTCAAGAAGAGACCCAGCTCCAATTCTCGGCCAATGATTTAGTCGTTAACAAATCTGGCGATTCCAACTGCTGTCGTAAATCTGCGACTACGCAGTAACTCACGTATATAGCTGACCATACTGCTGATTTTGGTCCGGGTCGTCACAATTGGAGCTGAGTCTCTTCTCGAGAGTCGATGTATGTGTGATTTCGAGTTCGTGGGCGGTTCCGGATCGTTATTTGGACGACCGAGTAATTAATTATGAATATTTGAATTTCGGATTTAAATGGTGGTGTTCTTAACGACTAAATTACCGGACGAGAATTTGGTTTCGGCATCTTCACGGAAGTTGTTAAGAATTTAATTTCGAGCTCGTAGGAACTTTCGGAGCATTATTCCGAATTACGAAGATTAAGTTGTGAATATTTCCGATTGTTGATAATTTAGTCGATTTAAGAATATGTTTGGGTTGAACAGTTGGCTTTTTATCCGTTTGGTCGATGTGTTTGACTTCGGGTGATAATTGAAGAACATGTCAAGAGTTTGTTGCCGCCAGAATTATTAGAATCGGAATTACGACGAGTAAGTTACGGATATTCGGAGTTTATCGCAAATTAATTTGGAAAGTTTCCATATTTGGAAGTATATAAATAGAAGGTTTCCATTTTGGGAAGGATGGACTATTCATGGCTGGCGTTGACTTGGTCAACGCGGGGAGTGAGAGAGAAATGTGACGGGCTTCACGGCTGCCGGCGGTGGCTCACCGTCCGGCCACCTCCGAGCATGGTGTTGGTGTCTTCCGACTCGCCCATACCTCCTCTTCACCTTCCCGGTCTCTGTTCGCGGCGAGGACACCAGAGGAGGAAGTTTTTCCGGCGAGAAAATGGAGAAAATTGGGGTTAATAGTGGTTTGTGATTCCGGCCGAGTTGAGCTCAAACAAGGACTGGGTTTTGTAGCCCTCTTCACCATGATTCTAACCATATAGGTATGGTGTTCTAATTCGATTTGTGCTTGGAGAATTTTGGATTTGAAATTTTGGGAACAATTCGGTTTTGCTTGAAATTGGATGAGTTAGAGTGAGAATTGACCTTTGTTGTAGTTGACAAAGTTGCTCAGTAGGTGATTTTGCATGGAATAGGGGTTGCTCCGCCGAGAAATCTCACGTTTGGTGGTGCCGCCGCCGTGGGCGGCGGTCAACGGTCAACAGCGGTCAAAGTTTGACTTTTTGAGATTTTCGACAAATTGCATGTCATTTCACTCGAAATCGCGCCCCCGATCGCAGTGGGGAGGTTCGTTTCTCGATTTGAGCATCCGAAAGTACAGCGAGGTATTGAGGTGTGATTTCCGGATTTCTGACAGTTTGTCGTAATCGGATTACGTGTTTCCGAGAACGGTGGTTTCTCGTGATTTTTTTTGAATTGTCGAGTTATGACTTTGAGTAATAGATTTTGTGAATGTTCAGGGGTTCGTGATCGTCTGTGTGGCGAGGGACTTTCCGCCGGATCACGGGTTAACGCGAACTGCGTTACGCTAGTCTGTGAGTGGACAATTTCTTTTCACGGATTGTTTGCGAGTCTTTTATATGATTTACGAACTTGAGCATGCGTATTGAGATTACGGATTACATGAGCATGTGTTTTTACGAATATACGATTATACTTATACGGATATACGTATACGAATATACATACACTTATATGTTGTTTCATGCATTTGCATCGAACTGTTTATGATTTGATTTACACAGAGTACAGTTTCAGTTACGTTGTTGTATCGATACACTAGCCTCTCGGCTGATCCCCGATGGTAGGCATCCCAGGTGGGGCGTTACCCCGACCTGACCGGCGAGGGGCGTTTCCCCAGAACCGAGGCCTTTCTGGCTTAGAATCAGGTGTGGGTCTGGGATCCCGTGATTCAGACAGTACTAGCACGGAGGTGTCCATGAGTAACCCCATGGGATTTATACTTGCATGCTCAGTACGCTGGAGGATTATGGTTTTACCTTGTGTACTTGTTGATTTTATTTACCTGGACTCGCATATGTTATTTTAAACATATATATCAACTGGTGAAAGACATTTATTTTCGTCCACTCACTCTAACGGTTTTCATGTCTTTCCCCTGGGCTTTTCGGTTTCCGTGCCCAGTTTGCAATTCGGACTCTGGTGTCGCACGTCGTGGTCGGAGGCATAGTGCTCGAGCTACCTTATTTCTTCCAGTAGGTTTATTGTTCTACCTACTGTGGTATACTTATATGTTTATACATTAGAGGTCGCTCTGAGTAATCTGTTGTTTATGTTATACGATTTTACTCCGGATTTCAGTAAAGTAAAGATATATTTATTATTTTACATTACTGTTGATATATTGAGAAATCCGGATGGGATTGGTGCCCACGGTTTGCTTTTTGTGGCATAGGATGAAGTGTATTTTCTGCGTGCAGGTAATGGTAATTCAACGTTAGTAGCGAAACTCTGCCAAAATTTCTACGGTTTTTGTTGGTTCGTGTTTTCGAAGGGGTTTGATTCTGGTTTAGGGAACTAAATCGGGGTTGGGTCCTTTCAATGTAGGTTCTCACTAATAATAATCTAAATTTATTTGGACAAATGTTGCTCTATTATTCTAATTTCCCACCAGAAAGAAGCCCCGACCACAAAAGTGGTCAAGTGTCTAAAACAAATTGCAAGAATTTGTGGGGTAACAAGGCTTATATCGTAGTAAGTTTTACAACAAGTAGAATAACACAATAGAAAGCATACAAATATACTATGAAATTATATATATCAATCAACTTGACAATAAAAAAATATATAAATTTGAGATAGTCGTTAACGAATCTATCAACCAGTTTTGTTGGCCATCTTCCGTACCTATCAACCACAAATGTTCTTATCATAAACTAAGATCATTCAAATCATCAAAAACAAGCAAGCAACCTAAAAACGCAGCTCAAATATCACTTGATACCAGGGGCCGATCCAGCCCAATGGCAGGATGGGCTGCAGCCCACCCCAAATTTTGGGCAATGAAAAAAAAATTAGTTATGCTGCAGCCAACCAATGAGCCTAAGCCCGGCAACCCGATCTGGTCCAATCCTCATTAACCCCAATCTCGAATTCTCAATCTGTTCTAATCCTCATTCTCCCCAATCATCTCCCGGTTGGTCTTCTGTGAAGACTAAGTTCTGTCCCCTGCTTGACGTCGACCCAACGACCACTGGTCCACCGACCGCCGTACCCACCATCACCGACCCTTCCGTGGTCCCGCCCACTTTCACTTGGGGTTTCAATCAGAGGTACCATTTTCTTTTAAAAGTAGTTGAATGATTGAAGATTGGGGTTTTGTTCTATGATTGGTTTGTAAATTTGGGAACTTTGTGTATTTGGAACAGATGCAACTGCTATTAAGACAACAGTTGTAAGTCCGGTTCGACTAATCGGGCTTCCTGTTTTGAGTTCCCGAAGAATTAGGATGGCTTTTGCTACTGGTTCTCCACTCAGTAAGCACTTTGATTCTTGAAACTTTTATTGTCTCTGACTCTCTGCTATTTGCTGTTTACCTTGAATTTTTATTGTTGTTGACTTGGTGTTTTTGCCTGTTGAGTATAGCCTATATTCCTTGTAATATTAGTGATAAACTGAGAGTGATACTAACAAAAGCCAACTCCTATTTTGCTTGATTTGATTGAAATTCAGATTTTGATTTCGTTTCCTGTCAGAGTTTTCTCTATTGTTTTAGTAGTTGAGCACCACACTATTGGTAGCATTCTTAAACCCTTGGGGGCAGAATTCGACTTCCTAGGTCATATTAGAGAATATTTAGGAAAAGTATCTAATGAATTCTCCAAGCCTCATTGCTTCGAAAGTATTAAATTTCAATGAAGGAAGGGATGTGAGATGAGTAGAAACTTCACGCCCATGTAGCTGGATGCTCAGTAGCAAGAACCATTAATCCTCAAAATGATTCATCTGCCAGATCAAAGTCATACCAGCTTGTGGATAACATAGTTTCAGCTATATGGTACTGTACTATAGCTAGTATACTATGCTTAAATAGGGAATGGAGTCTTGCTGGTTTTCCATGCCCCTTCTTGTTCCGCCCTCATCCACTGGCTCTCGGAGGCATGCTAGGTTATCTTTAGAAGACTATTGGGGGTTTCACTTGACATTTAAACTTAGGCACTTATAGAAAATGTAACATACTAATCTATAATCTTTAATATGACCCTTAACAGGCCAAGTAAAAATGCCTTATATCATCTTTAGTGGTTACTCGTTCCAATTGGAGACTAGACCAGTATGGAAGTATGATTGTATGTAATGTAGCCCACTAGGTGAGTTAGTTTTTTTGCACATAGAGGAGGATTATGTGAAATAATTATGTTGTTCTGAGATCACTGGACTTGTGCTCTACTAATTGGAATTAAATGCGATTGCTCCATTTTTTGATTAAGTCATTATGTCCTAATTAGATGTATAAATTTTTATAGGTTTGACAGTTGACACATTAACTACAATGGGGGATCACCGTAGACCAAAACGTTATAAAAATCTTCTTTCATGGTTTACAACAAATCATTCGTCAGGTGAAAGGAATGATAATGAGATTGAGAATGAGGGTGTGAGTGGGAGTATACCTGTGACAGAAGATTCGGTTAATGACATCCCTAATTTTGTGAACGATGATCATGTTGATCTTTTGGCATCCTTCTCATCAGAAGAATGTCATTTTGATTTGGGTTGCCTTGAACGTGATCCGGGAAAGAGAAGACCAATTTGTTCATATCCTTTGAGCGATCATGAAAATATTCGAAGAGCATATATGGTTATGGGACCGTTTCAACCTGAGTTGAGTGTGTATCAGGTCTCTACTGAGAGTGGGAGTCAAGGTCGGAGATTCAATTTTAAATGGTTTAAAAATTGGCCTTGGCTTGAGTATTCTTCTATAACAGATGCAGTGAGTTGTTTTACTTGTTTTCTCTTTGATTCTTATCCATCTCAACATCCTGCATTCACTGAGAAAGGAGCCCGAGGTTGGAAGAATATGATGTCCAAGCAATCTGTTGCTCTCAAGCATATCGGGTTTGACATTAACAGTGTGCATAACACTTCTATGCTCAAATGGGAAAACTTAAGGAACTCATCTGTACATATTGAAAGAGTGATTAACGCCCAATCAGCTCAGAAAATTACGGATAACCGACTTCGACTTCTTACCACCATTGAGGCAGTGAGGTTGTTAGCAGGACAAGGATGTGCTTTTAGAGGTCATGATGAATCAGTTAACTCGTTAAATGGGGGTAACTTTGATGCAGTTATAGATTCATTTTCAAGAGTAAATGTGGAAGTCAAGAAGGTTGTTAAGAAGAATGCTCCCGGGAATGCCAAGTATATTTCTCCAACAATCCAAAAACAGATCTTGAATATACTTGGCAACAAAGTCAGAACCAAAGTCTGGGAAGAATTGGGAGATGCAAAGTATTGCATTATTGTTGATGAGCCGGTTGATTCTTCTAAAAGGGAGCAAATGCTTGTTGAAAGGTTCTTCAAAATCGTTAGTCTCTCAGATACTTGTTCTCTAACATTGAAAAATGAGATTTCTAAAGTTCTTGCTCAGTATGATATTCCAGTGGAAAATATGCGTGGTCAAGGATATGATGGTGCTAGCAACATGAGGGGTGAGTTTCATGGTCTTCAAGCATTATTTTTAGAAGAGTGTCCATATGCTTATTATGTGCATTGCTTTGCTCATCGGCTGCAACTGACATTGAATGCTGTTGCTATGGGAGTTGATGATATTTGAGAGTTTTTCTCTAAACTCAATTTGGTAGTGACTTTTATGGATTCTTCTGCAAAACGCCATTCAATGCTAAAATCTATCAGAGAAGAAGAAATTGCAGAGTTAGTAGCTGCGGGTACACTTGAAACAGGTTCAGGAGTTAAACAGATTAGCGGTTTGCAACGAGCGGGAGCTACCCGTTGGGGTTCGCACCATCGCTCTATCTCAGGTTTGATAAAGTTGTTTAGAGCTACCCAAATTACTTTTGCAGATTTGAAAGCAAATGTGCCATCAAAGGTGAGAGGCCAAGCAAAAAGTGTTGGTAAGATTTTGAAGGACTTTGATTTTGTGTTCTGTTTATTGTTGATGCATGATGTCATGAAGATTACTGAGTTTCTTTGTCAAGTATTGCAACAAAAAGCCATAGACATCTTAAATGCTTTGAGCTTTCTCAGTTGAACAAAATCTAAACTTCAGACGATGAGAGAGAATGGTTGGGATCAATTGATTACAAAGGTAATATTATTTTGTGAGGAACATGATATTGTTATGCTAGCTATGTGTGCTCCTTACACGGAAGGTACAAATCCAAGAACATGCCAACAAAGAAATTTTATTACAAATGAGCATTATTATCGAGTTAGTGTTCTAAATGCTATGATAGACTTTTAGTTAGCAGAGTTAGATACTAGATTTACAGAGACTTCATTGGAGCTCCTTGTTCTTAGTGCAACATTTGATCCTCGTGATAATTTCCAATCTTTCAATGTTGAAGATATTCGTACTCTTGTTGTGAAATTTTATCTTGAAGATTTTACGTCTACTGATATACTTTCTCTTGAGATGGAGTGTGGATATTTTCTTGAAGATATTCAGAGGGATGTACGATTTGGCATGATATCATCTTTATCAGATTTGTGTCGACGGTTGGTAGAAACAAGAAAGTATGCATTCTTCCCGATGATCTATAAATTAATATGTCTTGTGTTGACTCTTCCTGTGTCTACTGCAACAACAGAGAGAGCATTTTCATCTATGAAGATCTTGAAAAATGCTCTTCGAAATAAAAATGTGTGAAGAGTTTCTTGATGATAGCATGATTCTCTATATTGAAAGACAATATGCCAATAGTATTGATAATGATTCGGTTGTTGATGAGTTTGAAGTTAGCGGACTTCGGAGAGTGAGATTTAGTTAGTAATAATGTACGTAGATCTTTTAATTCACGGAGTTTGGTTTTATGTCCCATCCGATGTATGTTTTTCTTAGATATAATAATAAAGGCGTGAGGATGAGTCTCCCAATAGCTTACAAACCTACAAAAAAAAAATTCTGCGCTGCACAATAATTTATAGCCCACCCAAGTTACAAATCCTGGATCTGCCCCTGCCTGATACTCAGTTGAGAATTACTACATAGGCGATCAATTTTAACCTAATAATCATTGAAAGAGTAAATAAACGAACCAGATGAGTGGAGGCCGAGCTCTTCGGTTTTGCGGTTGCCGGCGACTTCCATGCAAGTCGCCGGCAATAATAAAAAAAAAAGTATTGCCGGCGACTTGCATGGAAGTCGCCGGCAATACTTTTTTTTTATTTTTTATTTATTGCCGGCCAATTATTGCCGGCGATTTGGAGGAAAAATCGCCGGCAATAATAATAATAATAAAAAAGTATTGCCGGTGATTTTTGGGGGAAAAATCGCCGGCAATACTAAAAAATGTTGTAGTGCATTTCCGTCGTCCAGGTGGTCACTTGGACGACGAAAACAGACCATCTCCGTCGTCCAGGTGACCACTTGGATGATGGAGATGGTCTATCTCCATCGTCTAGGTTGAAAATAATGGCGGTTCATTTTCCACCGCCAAATTTTTTGGCAACGGTTCAAATTTCACCTAGACGACGGAGATGCCTATTTCCGACGTCTAAGTGAAATTTGAAACGCTCCCAAAAATTAAGGCGGTTAACTCCCACCCGCCAAATTAATTGGGCGCCGGTTCTAAAACTTGAAACGGTTCACTTAGACGACGGAAACACCCTTTTCATCTAGCGTATGCGGGAGCAGTATCCTCATCTGTTCATCTAGCAGGTACGTAAATTTCGAGGTCAAAATTTTTTTTAAGGGAGGTAGATTTGTGACAACCCGAATCAGTATTGGCACGTTAATCAGCTTAATCCTTGAGTTTACGAGTAATCACAGTTATCGTAAATTAATTGAATTGGCGGTTCGTTTCACGACTTAATTATCGGGTGAGAATTTGAGTTGAGTCTCTTCACGAGAATTGTAGTATGCGTGATTTCGAGTTCGTGGGCGGTTCCGGATAATTGTTTTGATAACCAAGGAATATGTTATGAATATTTGAAATAGCGTAATTTCGTCGTGTTTATCCGTTTGAGTTTGAGTTATCTGAAACGTGGATGTGATTTGTTTTGGACCGTCGATCGTATCGAGCCGCGAGTATAAATATCGGAATAGTCGGAAAATTGTCAAAAACACTGTTTTGGGAAGTTTGACCGTCGTTGACCAGAATAGGAGCGTTGACCCGCGTTGATCGAGGGAGGAAATGCACCGCCGGCTGAGCAACGATCTACCTTCCGTTTCCGGCCACCTCCGACCTTGATTTTGGGGATTGAGATCGTACGTTGGGCGAGGGATCTTCCGCCGGATCTCGTGATTAGCGCGTTTGCGCGCTGTGCTATCTGTGAGTGGACTTTTATATACACTGTCGTAGCGAGTTCTTGATTTCAGTATTTATTTATAGTACGATATTAAGATTATTTATTACTTTTGGAGGTATTTTTTTATATTTTATGTGGTGATGGCATTTACTTAGCATCGATGCATTGGCTACTCGGCTGATCACCGGTAGTCCAGATCCAGGATTGAGAGATTCCCCTGATGTGCCCACTAGGCTTGAGAGATTCGCCTAGTCTATCACCGTCAGCCTTGAGATTCGCCTGACCGTCGGGCTTGAGAGATTCACCTGACACCTCCATTCATTTTATGAACTCGCTTTGTTTTATGATATATATAAATGGTGAAAGGCATATGATTATTTTTTTCCACTCACTCGAACGATTTTATTTGCCTTTCCCCTGGGCTTTTCGGTTTTCGTGCCCAGTTTGCAGTTCGGATTTTGGTGTCTCATGTCGCAGTCGGAGGCTTAGTGTTCGAGTTACCTTTATTTTTCAGTAGGTTTCTTGTTTTGCCTACTATTGTATATTTTTGTATATATACACTAGAGGTCGCTTTGATTGCTCTGATTTCATATTTTCATATGGCTTTCCTCGGATTTCTGTAAAGTACTGTTTTATTTATTACTTTACATTATTGTTATGATATTGAGAAATCCGGATGGGATTGGTGCCCACGGTTTGGCTTTTGTGGCATAGGATGAAGTGTGTTTTCGGGTGCAAGTTAATGGCAATTCCACGTTATAGTGAAACTCTGCTGAAATTTTTATGGTTTTTGCAAGTTCGTGTTTTCGGAAGGGGTTCGATTCCGGTTTAGGAAACTAAATCGGGGTTTGGTTCTTTCAAGTTCTGTAGACTTCTGTAGTTGTGATACTTAGGATATTTGAGTATGTACAGCATGTTTGGAGTGATGACCCGACTAGCCAGCGGTTACTTATCAATGCTTCGGATGTTGTATGTGTTCAAATGTCTGAAGTTTCACGATTACGTTCCTTGTGCTTTGTAACTAATGCTTTTCTTGTATCATTAGGATGCCTCCTAGATGTTGTTCCTGTGTCAATAAGGATGTGGATCCTGATGAGGATCGCCAGATGCATGACTGGCATATGCGAGTATTGCGTTTGGATGAGCGTTTTGACCTTGTGGTCAAAGCTCAAACTGCTGGTGCGACTGTTTTCTCGGGTTCAGCTGATCCAGAGATTTGTGAGGCATGGTTGGTTCAAGGTGAACGAGTTTGTGAGCGTCTGCGTTTCACTCCTGAGTAGATGGCAGTGGCAGCAGTTGGTTTACTTGAGTCGGATGCATACTTCTGGTGGGTTAGCACCGATAGAGTTCCGGTTGATACTCTGTGGACTTTGTTTCAGGATTTGTTTATGCGGAGATACTTCAACTAGGCTACACAGCAGCGGAAGTATGAGGAGTTCAGTAATTTGAGACAGGGAGGTATGTCAGTACTTGAGTACCGGGACAGATTTACTCGCTTATCTCGGTTTGCTCGTGACATGGTGGCTACAGAGGAAGCCAAGTGCCGAAGATTTGAGGTGGGCTTGAACCTGAACATCAAGGGGACACTGACTACGATACCTCGGAACAAGTTTGATGAGTTCATGAGTGCTGCACTTCGAGGCAAAGATATCGAGAAGGAAAGGCAATTGAGATTCCAGTCTCGACGATTTGAGGAGGGTGGACCGAGTCAGGGACCTTCCAAGAGGCTGAGTTCTGACACTTCCGGATCGGCATCATCATCTGGCAGTGGACCATATTGACCACCAGGTAGTTCAGCTAGATAGAGACAGAGATAGAGGAGGGATCGACCACAAAGGCCACAGTCTAATGGGAGTTCTGGCGGATCCAACTATCCTCGACATACCGGTGGCACTTTTGCTGTACCGAGGGCGTATCCACTGTGCAATCTCTACAACAGGCATCATTTTGGTCCTTGTCAGCAAGGCCCTATCGTTTGCTATCGTTGTGGCCAGAAGGGTCACTATGCGAGGGAATGTCTCCAGCTTGCTGGTGTTGGTGGACAGGCAGCTCAGAGTTCAAGAAGAGAGCGAGATACCACTTCTGGGGCTCGACCAGTACAGTCTTCTGGCCATGGCGGACAGCAGAGTCACCCTCAACGTGAACGACCAGCCGGGCAGGCCAGGGTTCATGCCATGTCATTGCGTGAGGGCAGAGCTTCACCGGAGGTTGTTATTGGTACGTTGCATGTTTTTGGCTATCCAGTACTTACTTTGCTTGATCCAGGTGCTACGCATTCATTCATATCATATAGATTGTCATCTTTAGCTACTATACCTGCATCTCCACTTCTGGGGTTGTGGAGAGTGTTGTATCCATCCGGTGAGGTTATGAGTATTGGTTGGGTGTATAGGGATTGTGAGATCTTTGTTGGAGGTCATGGTTTAGCTGCAGATTTTTTATTGCTGGATATTGTCGACTTTGATGTGAGTTTGGGTATGGACTTCTTGGAGACACATTGGGCTATATTCGATTGTCACAAGAAGGAGGTTGTGTTTCGACGACCAGGGTTCCCAGAGATACTGTTTCACGGTGAGAAGAATACTTCATTGCCATGTGTGATTTCAGCGATGAAGGTTGATCGGATGATGAAGAAGGGTTGTGTTGCCTACTTAGCTCATGTTGTGGATACTACGGTTGCTGTGCCAGACATTGGTGACATTGAGGTTGTTTCTGAGTTTCCATATGTGTTTCCGGAGGAGTTACCGGGTGTTCCTCCAGTTCGGGAGATCGACTTCACCATTGAGCTTTTACCAGGCACTGGACCTATATCACAGGCACCTTATCGTATAGCGCCAGCGGAGTTGAAGGAGCTACAGATTCAACTTCAAGAGTTGCTGGAGAAAGGTTTCATACGACCTAGTGTATCACGTGGGGTGCTCCTGTGCTGTTTGTGCGGAAGAAGGATGGTTCTATGCGGTTGTGTATTGATTACCGGAAGCTGAATCAAGTCACTGTGAAGAACAAGTATCCGTTGCCGCGGATTGACGATTTGTTTGATCAACTCAAGGGAGCTTCAATCTTTTCGAAGATTGATCTCAGGTCCGGATACCATCAATTGAGGATCAGAGAGTCAGATGTGGCCAGGACAGCTTTTAGATCACGGTATGGACATTATAAGTTCTTGGTTATGCCGTTTGGGTTGACCAATGCCCCCGCAGCTTTCATGGACTTGATAAACCGGGTGTTCAGGCGGTTTTTGGACAAGTTTGTGATCGTGTTCATCGACGACATTTTGATTTACTCCAGGAGTGTGGGCCAACACAAGAAGCATTTACGAGCTGTTTTGCGGACTTTGCGAGACAATCAGCTGTTTGTGAAGTTCAACAAGTGTGAGTTTTGGTTGGATAGCGTGAAGTTTTTGGGTCACGTGATATCAGCTAAGGGAGTCAGCATGGATCCTGACAAGATTGAAGCCGTGTTGAATTGGAGTAGACCTACCACCGTACCAGAGATTAGGAGTTTCTTGGGTTTGGCAGGTTATTATCGGCGCTTTGTGCAAGATTTTTCATGGATTGCCACTCCACTTACTAGATTGACGAAGAAAGGCGTCAAGTTCGAGTGGTCTGATGCATGTGAGGAGAGTTACTTGCTATTGAAGGAAAAGTTGACCACTGCACTGGTTCTGACTCTACCTGACGACAGTGGAGAGTTTGTGATTTACAGCGATGCATCGAAGTTGGGACTTGGTTGTGTTTTGATGCAACATGGCAGAGTAGTGGCTTACGGTTCCAAGCAGCTGAAACCACATGAAGTCAACTATCCTACCCTATGATTTGGAGTTGGCTGCTATTGTATTAGACTTGAAGAGTTGGAGACACTACTTGTACAGAGCTCGGCGCAAGATATACACAGATCACAAGAGTCTCACCTATTTGCGCACACAGCCAGACTTGAACATGAGACAGCACAGATGGATGGAGTTGATTAATGATTATGATTGCACTTTCGAGTACCATCCAGGGAAGGCTAATGTCGTTGCTGATGCACTCAGTCAGAAATCTGGAGCTTCACTGTTTCATATGTGTGTGGCTAGAGTTTCCATGTTAGCCGAGTTACGGGCTACGGAAGCTGAGTTTGAGTGGGACGATGATGGAGCCTTGTTGGCTAGCTTCCAGGTTCGACCGGTATTGGTTGATCAGGTTCAGGAAGCTCAAGATACAGATTCCTATCTGTTGGATAAGAAGACCATGATTTAGAATGGTGTACCAACAAAGTTTCGGTTGAGTGATGATTGTACGTTGTTATTCAGAGGCAGATTATGTGTACCCAGGGACGAGAGTTAGAAGAAAGAGATTTTAGACGAAGCTCATTGTTCGGCGTATGTAATGCATCCCGGCGGTATGAAGATGTTTTGTACACTCCAAGCTTATTACTGGTGGCGAAATATGAAGCATGAGATTGCCGCATATGTGAGCAGGTGTCTTATTTTTCAGCAGGTTAAAGCGGAGAGGCAGAAGCCTGCGGGAAAGTTGTAGCCCTTGGAAATTCCGGTTTGGAAGTGGGAGCACATTACCATGGATTTCGTATATCAGTTACCGCGTACTTCGGCTGGTAATACTGGTATTTGGGTTATCGTAGATCGATTGACGAAATCCGCTCATTTCCTTGCACTTCCGAGGAAGATTTCAGTGGGCAGATTGGCAAAGCTGTATTTGGCGGAGATCGTTCTTCTACATGGTGTGCCTGTATCTATTGTGTCTGACTGAGACAGTCAGTTTACTTCAGAATTCTGGCAGGAATTGCAGCGAGCCTTGGGTACTAGATTGCATTTTAGTACAGCTTTTCATTCTCAGACTGATGGGCAGTCTGAGAGGACTATTCAGACTCTTGAGGATATGTTGCGGTCTTGTGTTTTGTAGTTCAGAGGAAATTGGGACCAACAACTGCATTTGATTGAGTTTGCTTACAACAACAGTTATCAGACCAGTATTGATATGGCACCGTATGAGGCTCTATACGGGAGGCAGTGTCGCACTCCCTTGTGTTGGAGTGAGGTGGGCGAGCGATGGCTTATTGGCCCTGATCTGGTGAAGAGCACCATGGAAGATATTCAGATTATCCAGGATAGACTGAAGATTGCGCAGGATCGCCAGAAGAGTTATGCGGACGTGAGAAGAAAGAGTCTCGAGTTCGAGGTTGGCGATTGGGTCTTCCTGAAACTATCTCCTTAGAGGGGAGTTGTGCGTTTCGGGAAGCGTGGCAAGTTTCGACCACGGTACATTGGTCCTTACGAGATCACAGAGAGAGTTGGTGCCGTGGCTTACAGATTAGAGTTGCCTTCTGAGATCCATCACATGTATTAGCACCACATCAGCTTCCTATCCGGGAAGATTTGACATATGTGGAGGAGCCGGTACAGATTCTCGATCAGCGTGAGCAGGAGTTGAGGCACCGTGTCATACCGCTTGTGAATGTCTTATGGCAGAATCATTCTGTTGAGGAGGCCACCTGGGAGACCGAGCAACGTATGCGGGAGCAGTATCCTCATCTGTTCATCTAGCAGGTACGTAAATTTCGAGGTTGAAATTTTTTTTAAGGGGGGTAGATTTGTGACAACCTGAATCAGAATTGGCACGTTAATCGGCTTAATCCGTGAGTTTATGAGTAATCACAGTTATCGTAAATTAATTGAATTGGCGGTTCGGTTCACGACTTAATTATCGGGTGAGAATTTGAGTTGAGTCTCTTCACGAGAATTGTAGTATGCGTGATTTCGAGTTCTTGGGCGGTTCCGGATAATTGTTTTGATAACCAAGGAATATGTTATGAATATTTGAAATCGCGTAATTTCGTCGTGTTTATCCGTTTGAGTTTGAGTTATCCGAAACGTGGATGTGATTCATTTTAGACCGTCGATCGTATCGAGCCGCGAGTATAAATATTGAAATAGTCGGAAAATTGTCAAAAACACTATTTTGGGAAGTTTGACCGTCGTTGACCAGAATAGGAGCGTTGACCCGTGTTGACCGAGGGAGGAAATGCACCGCCGGCTGACCACCAATCGACCTTCCGTTTCTGGCCACCTCCGGCCTTGATTTTGGAGATCGAGATTGTACGTTGGGTGAGGGATCTTCTGCCGGATCTCGTGATTAGAACGTTTGCGCACTGTGCTATCTGTGAGTGGACTTTTATTTACACTGTCGTAGCGAGTTCTTGATTTCAGTATTTATTTATAGTATGATATTGAGATTATTTATTACTTTTGGAGGTATTGTTTTATATTTTATGTGGTGATAGCATTTACTTAGCATCGATGCATTGGCTACTCGGCTGATCACCGGTAGTCTAGATTCAAGGTTGAGAGATTCCTCTGATGTGCCCACTAGGCTTGAGAGATTCGCCTAGTCTATCACCGTCGGGCTTGAGAGATTCGCCTGACCGTCGGGCTTGAGAGATTCGCCTGACACCTCCATTCATTTTATGAACTCGCTTTGTTTTATGATATATAAAAATGGTGAAAGACATATGATTATTTTAGTCCACTCACTCTAACGATTTTATTTGCCTTTCCCCTGGGATTTTCGGTTTCCGTGCCCAGTTTGCAGTTCGGATTCTGGTGTCTCAAGTCGCAGTCGGAGGCTTAGTGTTCGAGCTACCTTTCTTTTCCAGTAGGTTTCTTGTTTTTCCTACTGTTGTATATTTTTGTATATATACACTAGAGGTCGCTCTAATTACTCTGATGTCATATTTTCATATGGTTTTCCCCGGATTTCTGTAAAGTACAGTTTTATTTATTACTTTACATTATTGTTATGATATTGAGAAATCCGGATGGGATTGGTACCCACGGTTTGGATTTTTTGGCATAGGATGAAGTGTGTTTTCGGGTGCAGGTTAATGGCAATTCCACGTTATAGCGAAACTCTGCCGAAATTTTTATGGTTTTTGCAAGTTCGTGTTTTCGGAAGGGTTCGATTCTAGTTTAGGAAACTAAATCAGAACTTATTCGTTTAATGAACACACAAAGGTATAAATAAACATTCTTGTATCCATTCCCAATCAAGTAGTCACGTAGGCATCTCAATATTATCACATGAGCAGTCCGTGGTTTAGAGTTACTTTAATTTGGTATAACTATGCCATTTGGCACTCTCATGTATATCTCTGAATTAAGATCCCAATAGGGACATGTTGTAACCACATCTATAAGTTGATACTTAATCTTTTGAGGACTACTAATCTAATCAAGTAGAGGAATGTAATGATGTCCATGATTGGAGAATACGTCTCCTTATAATCAATACCAGGGCATTGAGAAAACCTTGCGCCATAAGTTATTCTCATTGTGGTTAGAACAAAGACCTATTTATGTCCAACTTGCTTAATATTCGGTGGGTATAGCACTATCGGACCAAAAACTTGCCTTTTGGTAAGAGAGTCTAGTTTAGCCTGGATTGATTTTTTCCATTGCGACCATTTTCCTCTATGTTGACAATCCACAGCAGAGTGAGGTTTCACTTCATCGTCGTCAATTCCTTAGCGACGGATTAAGTAAAAGCATCATCTATCCATAATAGCGCTAGCAATTGTATAACTTGATGAGATTTCTTTGTTTTCTGATATCGTTATTGACTTTGAGGCATCCCTCAGTGCTGCCAATGTCAACTTTTGGACATAATTGCAGTTAGAAACAATCTCATGTGTTGATGGCGAATGGATCCTTTTATGCCTTGACGACTTGCCTTTTCAGCAGCAGCTCATAAGTGGATTTCGACTGACACTACATCCCCACTATAAGATGGAGAATTACTATCTTGCCCAGGTGTGGCTTTAACTTGCCCAATTCAAGGGACTTCCAACCAATTCCAGGCACTTTCAACCTTGCAATATTGTTTGCAACATGTATATCTGATCTCGTCACTTTCATGATATCAAAAAAGGAGTCAGACATAGAATCTACTTCTTTCTAAACATCGATAATATGTTGCACTTCTATCTCACTCTAAGATGTGCAGGGATTATGATGACATAGTAGTATGAGTGACTGTATTGGATTTAATGATTTGAACTGTAGTAAGATATAAACTACTACGAATGCTCATAAACTTCTCCATAATGCATTTTCTATCACATTCTATAGATGTTACACACAAACATTCTTTTCCATTCTCACAGTATGTTTCCAAGTGTAAACCTTTAGTGTGAATGTTTATAAAACTTAGCAAGGTTCGTTTAGAATGTTGATCATGGAAATAGCAAAAAACTGATGTAAAACAACATCTGACAGGTCGAAATGACACCAGAGAATTGGGTGGAATGGTCAAAATGACACAAATTTTTTTTTTTTTCTTTTCTTCTCTGAGAAACCAAAAATAATTTACGAACCCATAATTTCAAAGGGTTGAAAGGTGTTCTCGATGGATCAAAATTATATGAAACAGATCTAGGGTATCAGTCTCAACCGGTCGAGACCTCTTCTCGAGAGGTCGAGAGACCTTGAGTACGAGTCTAGGGTACCATTGTTGACGGGTCGAAGAAAATATGGACTAAAAAATTTCGACGGGTTGAAATGATGCCAAAAATGAATGTCGAGACGCTTGGGATTAGAACGTCACTTTTTTCTTTCTCGTTCTTCTTTTAATTTGGTGTCATACTACCATGAAATATTATATAACACGAACCATTCATGCATTATAACCATACAATTCTTAGCAATTCCATAAACTAGAATACAAAGAGGAATTTTAGTATTTGCCAATGAAAATTACATCAAACATGTCTTATTCCAAACCGACTGAAAACAAAGTTTCAAAATATGACCAACAAAAACTAAACTTGATTACATAGCAGAGATAACAACCTAAGACATAGACTAATCAAAATCTGGAGTCTCAAGATACTCCTGCTTATTGTTTGGTACCATGATATAGACATCATAGTCTTCTTCCATCTCATGGTCTACCTTAGAAAAATTATCCTCTTGTGCCAAGTATTGCTTGTGTCTCTTGTAGATATTTTGGATTTACTTGCTTACATAAAATTGCATGTGCATATGTTTAGTAGAGCCACACATAAAAACAAGTTTATTGTCCAGACGGAGCAGAGTGTGAAGAATTTCCATCATGCTTGAAACCTGAATCTGACTGGTTCTTGTTGGAAGCACTAGGGCCGGCCTCTTGGTAATGCCAAGTCAAATTTTGAATTTGGCCTATGTCATGGCTTCCCCTCCCATTACGGTTGTAAGGCTCAGAACGATTGTTCTTATTCTCCTTACGTGCCTTCCCTTCAGTGCTGTAACTCTCAGGAGTTTCCTTGGTCCTAGCTGGCCTTGAATTATTGTTGATAATTATCTTATGATGTCTTTCATTCTTAGCTAAGATATTCATGAGATCATTGAAAGTTTTTATTCTTCCTTGCTTGTACTCAATCCGGTACTGATGAGCAAGAATACTCATGGAAGAAGGGACGGTGCTCAAAGACTTCTCGATCATATCTTGATCAGTCTTGTAAACCCCACAAAAATTAAGCTCGGATTGTAGTTCCATCATTTGTTGGTTGTAGCATCAACCTTTTGATAATCTAGAAGACCTATTGTATCCCATTTCTATCAACTAAAGAAACTATATATCATGCATGCACATTGTTGAAGCGTTACTTCAGAACGTTCTATAAATCATTAGGATTAGTCTTTTTAAATATTACTTTTTGAGAAGTTGATGGATATGACGCCTCAAAAAAATGAGAGGTTGAGCTTTAGTCTCTACACTAGGGGTGGCTACATTGGGCTCAGTTGGTGGGTGGATAGTGGTGATGAATTTTTTTTTCTGATGATGTGTTTTCTACATCATAGACCGAACGATAATTCTCTGTTCCTTTAGCTTCAAGGATGCCAAACTTTGGCATAAGCAGTTTAGTAGTCGTAGTCATCTATAAAAGAGGCAAGGGAGATAACTAGTAACGATCGAAACTACGATCACTAAATATAAAAATTAGGAAATAGGAACATGATCCAATTAGATAAATGGTCACAAAAATCGATGCTCGATAAATGGTGGTTTCATACAACACTCGGAAACTGTGATAATCAAAATCAGTCACTTGTATCGATTTCCCTTTTTTTCTTTTTATACTGTGATATTCACTAATAATCATGACTTCCCTAGAATCGTCACTAATCAAACGTTTTAATTGAAGGGGTCATAAAATCCCCATCTCCCGACATATAAATTCACAATATATATTAAACCAAGAATCAATCTAGATCTAGTCCAAGATCTTGGTGTTGCGAAAATTAAGTTTTACAAGCTAATCTCTAAATTGAGGATGTTAGAAAATTTACCTCGATAGGTGTTATTTTCGGTTCGATCGTAGTTCTAGTTTGTGGATGTTGACTAGTGATGGAGGAGTTGACTGGCGACGGAGGAGTTTAGGTGTTTAGGGTTAGGGTTTTTCTTTTTCTTATCTCTGTGGTGATGGTTATCAACTCAGAGCGTGTTGATAACGTGTAGACTAAATTGTGTCTTAATTTATTAATAGATGACCTTAGATACAAACATTACAATCAATTAGAATCAGTATCCCTATAAATTAAGGATTGCTAGAATCTCTACTTCTAATCTATTTAGAACATGACACATAACGGAAGACACCACTAGTAGAAGAAAGCACTTAGACGATGAAGCCATTTCGTCGCCTAATAGGCCTTTTTCGTCGTGTAAGTTTCGTTGTATAAGTGTTTTAGTTAAAGTACATAGATGATGAAATAGAAAAGTTTTGTTGTTGAAGTAGCATCTAAGACTACGAAACATATTTTGTCGTGTAAGTACAAAGGTGATGAAAGTTTTATGCAAAAGACGACGAAATATTTTGTCGTGTAAAATTGCTTAGACAACGAAAGTCCTTTGTCGTCTAAGTGTTATGACTTATACAATGAAACATTTTTCGTTGTATAATTTTTATCACTTAGACGACAAAGAACAATATTCATCCTCCAAGGTGTCATACCTAGATGACAAATGATGAAACAGATTCGTCGACCGATCCCAGAAGACGAATAACGTACATCCGCCGTCTAACAATTTAAATTAAGACGAAAAAAGTTTTTCTGTCATCTGAATGTTCTTCTTAGATGATGAGATGGTTACCATTTTGTCATCTAAAAGTTTTCTACTAGATGATGAAGTCTTCTAGTTTCATCGTCTAAGTTCAATTTTTTTTTAATTTTTTAAATAATTATTTCAAAATTAGAAATTTAATTAAATATTAAACATTAAATAAATAAAATATTCATTGAATATGTTAAATATAAAATGTGTACATAGAAGGTGCATCGATCAAAACTAAACCATATAAACTACGAAAATAAACTAGGAGAATGGATCCCGCTGATTCCCCTACCACTTGGATCGTCATCATTGTGTCTAGGAGACCGAGGCGTGACGTTCGGCTGACGAATGTGCATGTAACGTATTAGTTTGAGTTTGGGCTGATCGAGTTTGTTCATGGGCCAATCGAGCCTCTTGCCGGAGCACTTAAGCCTTCTCTTCGGCCACTCGAACCCTTTTGTCGATAGCCGCTGCACTCGAACGCCTACTCGCTGATGCAGATGATTGGGTCTAATCTCACTCGATGGCCTGTCTAAGGCCACAAACCTCCTTCCCAGGTCGGCGACTGAAAACTGTATCTGCAATATTGATCTGAGTCTCCTTTGATAGAGGAGGAAGCTCTTCAGGCGTCATCTCTAGGTTCTTTGAATGTGCGTCCGCCAATTTCTCCTCAACCAATTGTATCAGCCTCTCCTTAAATAAATATTGTGAACAATATATATGAATGTCCATTTCTACATAAAATTTGACATAGTTTCCCCTTAAAATGGAGGAAACCAAAAACCTATACGAAAGAAAACATTTTGAATAACCAATTGCAAAATAATAAACCGTGGGCATCAATTCCCATCCGGATTTCTGAAGTTCAGAATGATGTTTAAAGTCAACTAAACCAAATTCCAATAGCACAACCTAATAAATGTCCTAATCATGATTCAATTTCTTCAAACCAACAGTAAGAGTAAACTCAAATAATTTTGGAAAAAGGGTTACTTACGCCACGTTGACTTGCGATATCTTCTTGCTCGGGCCTGACTTAAGAAGATACGCTAGCATCAAGTAAACAGTGCTTCGAACCCGCATCTTTGTGAGCATTTGTGATGTTGATCATATGTTTGGATCCCAATTTATGGTCCATCATTTTCTTCTCAAGATTAGCATTGTTGGCCATCGACCTTCTCATGTTTCACAACAAGGAAAATTAAATAATAAATAAATTTTTAAAACTAAGAAATAATTTATTTTCATTACATTAAAGAAAAGCAAGACGAACCTTAAATTTATCGGACTCAAAGTACCCGACCAACAATTCCCACTCATCTTCTCTTTCCATCAACAACTCCCTTGGGACACTTTAGGTGTTGTATTCCTTGTAGTGCTTGTGCATGTCATGCTTTCAATCCTTGTAAATACCTGTATCCGTCTTCTCTACGGATTCCCATATCTCCGGTCTTTGATCATAGTTAAAATGTACCTAGGACAAAAAAAATTAAATTCCTAGACACTATAATTTGTAATTAATTATGAAATAAAATAAAATTAAATAGACCCTATTACCGAGTGTTCGCGGTACACCTTTAACTTGTCGGCTTTGGGCAACTTGTCCCTTGAAGGGGCCTACATACGCATGTTGTTCCGTATAATAGATCCGATGTTGTACGAGTACAAACTGCACAGCTCCAGCGTCAGAGGGCCTCTACTGAAATCGTCATACGACACCTTAATCTTATTCCTCATTGACTTATGTATCTTCTTGACTTTAGCTCCCTTCACAAGTCCCCGAGTGCGTTTGGGGGCAGAAGTTGAAGGGTCCCTCCAGTTCACTTTGCGTCAGGCGCTAAAGCAAACAAAATCGTCAACAAATGATTGGGGAGCTTGTGATGATGTAGCATCCAAAGTGAAAACTCTAGCTCAACTGTATAGGTTGTCGATGCTTCATTGGAAGCATTAGAAATCTTCTGTGCCCTATCAGAAGCCGCAGGAGCTGCAGGAGCCGTAACGATCTCCTCTGACCTTTGACCCCAACCCAATTGTCATCCTATAGATTGAAATTCAGCATTCTTATCTTGTATAGTGCGCCTCTTCCTCCCGCCAGGCATCTTAAACTATACAACTGAAACCTCATATATTCAAAAAACATATATTCAATCAAAATCAACCAACATCAACACATACTGAACCTACCTATCCAATCCAGTACCTATCCTGCACACACATATATTCAACAACATCAACCAACATCAACACGTACCAAACCTAGCAATCCCACAATCTCGAACATACTAGCAATTTCACAAAATATCTCAGTCTAATGAATGAAACTATACACCATTAGACCGGCTTATGGGCCATGACCACCACCCCTCGTGGTTTTTCTAGATTGATCATTTGCAAAATTGTGAAAAAGAAATATGAATGTGTATTTAATTTCTACCGAAAACTTGACATAGTTTCCTCTAAAACAAAAGGAAACCAAAACGCTGCATGCACAAATTAAGGAAAAACACTTCGAACATTTAAACATACTCATTGGAGGAAATCACAAACTGATATGGTTCAATTTCAAAATAAAGAAATCATAAACCTATATGGTTTAAATATATCCATTGGAGGAAATAATTAGGGATCTTCTTCTTATTAGTTTTTTCAACCCAGTTATGTCTCTTATCCAGTTTGACTGTCTGAATTTTTAATCTGTAAGCTTTCATGAATTCCTTGACCTCATCACAGTCTCGCAACACTATCCAATGTATTTCAATAAGTTCTTCTTGAGTTAATCTTTCATTTAATACTCCTCTAAATGATTATACAATACCTACGATGACTGAAAGATTGTTGCGGGCATGTGGATTAGAGGCGGTAGATTACAAACTCATACATTAGGTATGTTTTTGCTATAGAACCACCTGAGGCAGATTTATTTTTTACAAATTATTTATACTGTCCGAGTTGTCTGCAAAATGATAAAATTAATTATTTGACGAATAGTAGAAATATATATATATAGATGATGAAAACCGTGTTATAATTAAATCAATTTAAGTTACATAAAACTGTAAGTGCGGCGGTGCCACCTCCAATCCCAGCGAATTTGAAATCTACCTAACAACTTTTGCTCCTACAATATCATCAGTCATAAAGGAAAGTGTCCAATTATATCTTTAAAATAGGATTCCTAAAATTCTTCAAGAACTTCAATCATAAATTTACTATTTTATAATACAAAAAATAGTTAAAATTAAACTATAAAAAATAGGCAGTTCGGTTAATGCATATATGTACCTGACCTGAACCTGTCAGCATTTGGGTTGGGTTCGAGTCAGTAAATACTCAATACCGAACTTTTTACCTCGGAAAATTGAGTTCGGTTGGGTTTGGGTTGGCCAGATACTCGCCGATTTATCTCCCTAACCGAGATTAGGCCAAATTAATCAAGAGCCAAAGTGGAGATCCAAAATTCAAAAGCCATAAACGAAGAAACTATTTTTAATATTAATTCACAACTATAAGTAGGAGACATAACACCATGAGTGACATCAGAGCAGTTAGACATTCGAAACTAACTTTGCAAACTATATACTAACTCACATGATCAACTTTGGATCCTGCGGCGGATACTGCTATGCCTCGAATTATGTGTGCGCCAGACCTTAAATGAAACTCTGCAACCTAGGCATTTGCAAACGATGGGCCCAGGGGAAAGATATATAAAAATAAGGAAATCGTTAGAGTGAATGGACGAAATATAGTAATTTTAAAGTAAAGTAGAACATAGTACTTATGGCTTTCTCCAAAAATAAAGAATAATAAAAAATAAAGAATAATAAACATAACGAGTCCAAGAAGGAAAAATAGCATAAGTGTGTGGAGGCTGAGTAAAGCATAAATCCTCTAGCCATCATAAATGTAATCATAGTCAGCTCAGGTGCGTGTGGTGACCTGTAAGGTGCCACTCGAGGATTAGCTGAGTAGATGCATCAATGCATAACATAGACATAACATGTGAAAAATGTAAAATCATATCATAAGGCATCCATGCATAAACATAAACATATTCATAAGTCATAACTTAAAGACTTATAAGGATAAATTTGTAAACATATTCGACTCGCATCGATTCACAAACTCTAAAATTTTATTCGACGTCCCTAGGGTGAAACGGTAGATTAATTAATATAAATTTCGAAAGTAGAAAGGAATATGAGACAAACGTCTAACGGAAATTCACATTCCAATTTTGATAACCATGCAATGATACCATGTCTTCAATGTATTTGATAACTCAAGCATTTGATCATAATCGTCGTGCTACACTACCTAAGCTTCATAGAGAGTTAGCCTAGATTTGACATACGACAATTGACGATGCTAAATGTCGAGTCGCCATGAAACCTATGCATCAGCTAAAACGTTACGAAAGTCTAAAAATTCCACGAAACAACAAATAAATCACCATAAATTAGATAGAGTAACTTCCCGTGAGGATTCTAGCTTTCATGTCGTCGAAGCTTTGTCGCTCACCCACGCGCCTCCACAAGCAACATTTAAAGCCAACCTTCTCAGATTTGGTCAATCAGCATATCAACTTAAACATTACAAAAAGGCCTACTAGTTTCATGAACAACACAAGGTCCAAATCGAAAGGGATAAGCCAAAAATTACCTCGAAAGGTTTAGAATCTCGCGGGAATCCGGCATCGAACTTCCACCGCCCACAAGTTGAGTTGTGCCGCAGAACTAGTGGCGTTCGAATCTAGGACTAATGGAGATCAAAATCCTCATGGTTTCACCGTCTGTCGCCGGAAGAATCGTCGCCGACGACGACGTGAAAGTTGGGAAGACCCAGAAATTTTCTCGGCTTCAATTCTCCTCTACAAGGCGCTGCATGGTGGTTTTGAAGGCGTAGGGAGGTCGGGGAGAGAGAAAGCTTCCATTAGGGCAATGTGGTGAGCCAAGGTGGCCGGACGGCAAGGATCCGATCGTGACAGCAAATCGGGTTGGGTCCGCCGTTGGGTAAGAGATTTGGGTCGCACGGTATGGGTTCTACCCATTCGGGTAAAAATTTCAAATTTATACCCATGGTAAGTTTTGGTCCAGATTTCACCATTAACAAATCTTATGGTCCAAAATAATTGACCACCTGTAGATTTCCAAATAATCGCATAAATACTCCAAACTTTCAAAATTCATAATTAGCTCAGACCTCCAAAAAAAATCCAATAAAAATACGCACGAGTTTGCAATAATATCCTCTACAATTTTCGTGAATAAAGAGAATCCAAAATCATGAGCTATAAATGTGGATAATTAGGTCGCGACAAATAATGAAACTCGATAAACGTGACATATGATGATTAGCTCGTTAAATAAACACGACTAACGATGATTAACTCCCTAATTTAGGTTCAGTTCGTTACAATCTACCCCCTAATAAAATTTCCTCCTCGAAATTTACATCTCAAAAGATGAGAATGCGATGATAAAATTGCAGCTTAAAGATCACTGTGAGCCCTCCGATGCTTCATACTTTCTCACAGCACCAACACTAGCACAACGATAGACTACAAAGGTACCACAATGATTTCTCTTAATGAGAAAGATATCAAGCTCTGAAGTGTGATCATATAAAAGCGATATGCTATGGACTATCAACATTTGTTGACTGCATACACTTCGAATATCAGCTGTAGAAGTGATACCCGAGTCGCTCTATGATTTGGTTCCTAGGTTAAAAACATGAATACGAATCTTCCATGCTTCCTTAAATCTACCTCTTGTCCACAAATGAAATTGTCAAAATACTAGAAGAATGTTCCTCATGCACTGTTGTATCATCGATCGCCAAAAAATTGATGATTAGAACCGATGCATGTATTAACTTTACTGTGGGTTCAACACTCTAACAAAAACACATGGTAGCTCCCATTGACAAAAATACTAGTGCGCCAAAACACGTGTATTAACTGTACCGCATGTTTAGCACTCTAACAAAAAAACGTGGTAGCTCCCATTGGCAAAAATACTAGAGCGCCAAAATACTAACTAGTGAAAACAATAATGTAACTAATGCAGTCAAGTACTTTCGTAGCCGTCTCCACAAATTGAGGTATTTACTGTTAGTTCCAACATATCTGAAAGCTCGCTACTACTTGCACGATAACTTAACCATCTGCTTTGCCTATCATGAAGTTACATAAAGTTGGCGTTAAGCCGATAGTCTCCTACCAATGAACATCTCCACATCCTATACCTTCACGAAACAAATCACTTGAACAATACCGATATCCTCAAAGGCCAACAAAATGAAAGAGTCTATTCTCGAAAAGGTCCACCTCCAGAAATGGCGATCTTACAATGTCATGATCTCTTCTATAGATGGCACATATATAAATGACACATACATACATAATCATACATAGCAACCACTATATGTTATGACCCCATCTCGTAAGCAAGAATTTTCTCATATTGTTGACCCTGCATAGACACAGTATGAAATCTTGCCCACTTATCGTGTTTCATACAATGTACATATCACTCATCATTCAAGCTCGCAACTTCTCATACCTTGAAACTTACATAACCAGGCAAGGTATAGACTACACTAAAACTCGACAAGCTTATTGTAATTCATATTTCCTACATCATCCAAGAAGTACTTAATCGTAGCCACAATACATATCTCGAAGAATTTTTTTTTGCTAACCAGTGATCAAGAAATCAATCTCCAACAAGGTTTCATGTCATATTGTACTACAGAAAATAAGCAGTTTCAATGACCATAAACCGAGAATTTTTAACAGGAAATTCAACACGATCTATTCATTTATATTCAAACCCATCACCTGCAAATTCGTTGCATTTAACCAATTCAGTTCCTGCAATTTCCTCAAATCATAAAAATACCACCATCCATGATATTCCAAACAATTTCCCTGCACAATATGTCTGATAAATATACATATGGTACTAATATTAGATCATCCGACTCGTAAGTTTAATGATAAAGAACTGCTCTCAAAATGAGCACCAAAGTGTCAAAACACCTTCATATTGAATAAATGAATTGGTTAACAAGTTAACCAAAAGTGAAATGCTGACAAGACAAAGAAATAACAAGTATGGAATAATCATAATGATGAGAACTGAAGGTGACTGTGGCTTAAGACCACCATCTCGATGTAGTATGTCATAACCATATTCAAAGGTGACTTATTACTATTCGTACATCCAGATTCAAAAGAGATTCAATTGGCATCATAATTTAAGCGAAACAAAATATATCAAAGGCACACCAAAATTGAGATCCATTTACCTGGATAGAGCAGGCGAACAACCTTATCAATAAGCAGAATAAGGAAATGTAAGATAAACAAAAAGAGGGAAAAAAATGAAGATAATGAAACTGTGTGAATCATATTGAATAAAATGAAACAAAATTTGTCGAACTATACGCAATATTTTCACCAAATATTTGTATGTGATGTTCCCCAAGCTATTCTTGGGTAGCACGATAAGATTGTAAATCTTGGCATCTACGCCATCGATAATATCCTTAATCCGCTAAGTTGATGATCAATCTTCTCAACGCACATTAATTAAAACATAATGTACAAGTGAACACCTTTATCAAAAGAGTTTTGATCCAAACCACTTAATTCCCGCCAGTCGTACAAGTAACTGTAACGTTCATTATGCGACTTCTAACTAGACCTTAACTATTACCGGATTACTTTGGCTTGATCCTCGTCGTATAACCTTTCAATCCATTGCAATAACTGAACATGTCATAAGAAACATGGAAGTTAGATTCGATCTAGAAAACTGGAAAACTAGATCGATGGACAATGCTTTGTAGTACAAATACTCACCCACATTGATATTACATCACTAACTCGACATTAATGATCTTGTCGTGACGACCCTGAAAGGACCCAACCCCGATTCAGTTGCCTAAACAGGAATCGAACCCCTTCTGAAAATACGAACTAACAAAAATCATTCAAAATTTTGGCAGAGTAACGTTACTATCGCGGAATTGCATTAACCTGCACCCTGAAAATAACACTTCGTCCTATGCCACAAAAGCCAAACCGTGGGCACCAATCCCAACCGGATTTCTCAACATCATAACATAATCAATAAACAGTAAACATACTGTAATATATATAATGTATCCGAGAAAATCCGTATAAAACATGTATCAGAATGTATCAGAGCGACCTCTAGTATAAATATATACAATATACACATCAGTAGGCGAAACAAGAACCTACTGGAAAGCACAGGTAACTCGGATCACTAGCCTCCCACCACGACGTGAAACGCCAGAACCTGAACTGCAAACTGGGCATGGAAACCGAAAAGCCCAGGGGAAAGACAATAAAACCGTTAGAGTGAGTGGACGAAAATAAATGTCTTTCGCCAGAAGATATATGTTATAAAACATATGCGAGTCAACATATAAATAAATCAAGAAGTACACGAGGAGACGCTGACTCCAACTCGCGTACTGAGCATGCATGGAAAATCTCACGGGGTCGCTCATAGACACATCCGTGCTAGTACAGTCTAAATCACGGGATCCCAGACCCACGCGTGATTCTAGCCAGAAAGGCCTCGGTTCCGGGGTATTGCCCCTCGCCGGTCAGGTCGGGGTACTGCCCCTCCTGGTAGGCCTCAATCGGGGATCAGCCGAGAGGCAAGTGTATAGATACAACAACATGAACTGAGACTGTACTCTGTGTAAATCAAATCATAAACAGTTCGATGCAAATGCATGATACAATATATAAATGCATATACGTAATATATGCTGGTATAGGCATCATCATATAACACATGCTCATGTAAAACATAATCTCGTATGCATGCTCAAGTTCGTAAAACGTGTATAATGACTCGCAATCAATCCGTGAAAAGAAATGTCCACTCACTGATCAGCAAGCGCGCCCTCGCGCTAATCTCGTAGCCCGGCGGAAGATCCCTCGCCCGAAGCACGATCTCGATCTCCTGAACATTCATAAAACACAACTGATCAAAACCTTATCCCACAACTCTGTACTTAACCATGGAAACCAACTGTTTCCGGAAACATATTAAACTGTACAAAATAACCGACTGAATTTCCGAAATCTCCACTCGAAACCTTCGACTGAAAATCCGATACCCAAATCACTACGAAAACCTCAAGGCGATACTCAGGGCGCGATTACGAGAAAAACGACATTAAAAACACCGAAATCTGAAAAGTCAACCCCTCGCCGGAGCTCTGCCGTTGACCGCCACCGGCGGCGGTGGCGCGCCGTCAACGGTGACTTTTCCCGGCGGAGAAACTCCAGATCTCAAGGTCTCCTCAAGCCCAGTCCTTTTCTCAACTAGCATCAAGGCCAAAACTCACCAGAACCATGTCAATTTCACCCAAATCCGAACGGAATTCTCCCTCCGGTAACCAAATCTGATTCCCACAAAAACTCATCCAATCCTTAATTAAACCACATGGTGAGGCTCACTAGGGTAAGGGGAGTCGAACCCCTCTAACCACCACCACCGTGGGTCGCCGAAAAACGGCAAACCAAAACCGGCGAAATCCATGAAACCGACCCGATTCGGGTCACCTCTAAACCTCATCAATTTCCACAAAATCAAACACCAATCAACTCAAAATCACAAGAGGGAGCTAACCTTACCCTTCACGTAGCCGGGAGGGGGGGGGGAATGGAAGTCGGACGGCGAAGCTCAAACGGGAAACTTTCTCCCACGGTCAACGGTCAACAGCTTCCATTTTTGGAAAGTCAACGGCGATCAACGTCAAACAGTGATTTTCGACGATTTTACGACTATTCCCGTTATTTATACTCGCGCCTCGGGTCAATCGACGGTCCAAAATGAATATTCAAAACGATTCGGATAAACACGAAACAAACGGATAAACTCGTCGAAAACCAAAACTTCAAATAATCATATTATATTCCTCGGTTATCAGAAAAATCATCCGGAACCGCCCACGAGCTCGAAATCTCGTACTCTACAATTTCCGTGAAGAAACTCAATTCAAATTCTCGGCCGAAAATCAAGTCATGAATCAAATCGGCAAACCACATAATTAACGACTAACCGCGTCTATACGCTAACTCGTGAATCGTGCCGACTACATTACTGATTCTGGTTCAGGTCGTCACAGACCCTCATAATGCGAGACTTAACATAACACAGTATTTATCAAAAATTCAGCATAACCTCTCCATAAATTCGAAATCAACCAAAACCTACATAAAGATTTACACTTCAAAAATAACAACTCCCACAAACAAATCAAGAACCACTGTTGCTCATTCGGATTTCTCATAACTTAAACCACATAGAATTCATACTTCTTAGCCAGTAGAAAATTGTAACTTAAATCCAAATCAAAGAAGTGTAAAAAAAACAACAAGATACTATCGTAAAAATTTGTTAATTATTGCCACAAGAAGCCGCCCTAAACACTTTGATCAATAATGACTATAGATTCTACCTTATGACCCAACTCAAATCAATGTTATTTTCTAGAGAAATGAAAGCTCCGTATGAGTTTCTATGGCTAAAACTTGACATACGTTTGTACTAGTGTAACAATACCATCGAAAATAAACCAAGTGTCGTACTAATACTTTTACTCCATGAAATCGGTACACATCTTACACTTATCTATCATGGAGGTGTAATTCTTCACTTGCCACATATCGAACATGGTCTTTAGAACCAAAACACGCTCGTTTATCAGCCACATATCTTACTACTCGTAAACTTGGCGTTGTAATCTCATATTTCAACGTAGTAAAGCAAGAGCGTGGAAATTCAACGTATTACAAATACTTGGAACTTAGAAGAATTACTGACTTCCTGAGAAAACTTTTACCTTGGAAAAAAGACTGAAGTCGATGCACACGAGGTATAACGGCTAGAGCACACTGACTCACAGGCTAGGTTAGTAATTGCTCACATTTTCCACGTACTCAACGACGTTCAACACCTTGAGTATTCGATGGGGATCCTCTATAGTTGAGCCGTCACTTGAGAGATGTTGAGCGTAATCGAACACAAAAATAAAAGAAACCTAGTGCGATCTACAAACATATAACCTAATGCTCTGATACCATCTGAAAGGAGCCGACCCCAATTTCACTGCCTAAAGTGAGATTAGGTCCTAATGATTTTGATAAATTAGAATCTACCCAAACTAATCAAGAGCCAAAGTGGGGCTCCAAAATTCAAAAGACAGAAATGAAGAAACTCTTTTTAATATCAATTCACAACTATAGGTAGGAAACATAAAACCGTTAGTGACATCATAGCAACTAGACATTCTAAACTAACTATGCAAACTGGAATACTAACTTATAGGATAAACCTTATGACTTTATGTTCTTACATAATTATGATTTTCGTCCACTCAATCTACAGTTTTCTACTTTTGTAATGACCTTCCTTGGGCCTTTTGGTTTCAAATGCCTAGGATTGTGAAGTTGTTGGAGGTCGGGCGAGCACGCAGTTCAAGGCTTAGCATAACCCCACTGTAGGATCTCCGACTGATCATGTAGGCTAGAAGCTTGGCTGGTCAATTATTTTTGAATATCTAGTAACTCTGAAGTCAAAGCATGTTATTGAGTTTGTGTAGATTCTTCAAATATGGATTTTAGATGAGTTTAGTTTTAGTTTTGTTTTCGCTATTTTACGTGAAGTTTTATAGTGTTGATAGGAAATCCTAGTTAGTAGTGTCATTAGGACCTTATCCTGATTTAGGTTCCTAAATCGGGGGTCGGGTCTAACAATTTGATAACTCAAGCACTCGTTCATAACCATCGTCCGGACTACCCAAGCTTCATATATAGAGAGTCAGCCTAGATTCGACATACGACAATCTACAATGTCTAATGTCGAGTTGCCATGAAACCTGTGCATAATCTAAACTATTATGAAAATCTAACAAATTTCACGAAACTACACAAAAACCATAATATATCAGATAAAGTAACTTCCAGTGGGGAATCTAGCTTCCAGGTTGTCGAAGCTCTGTCGCTCATGGCGGCGCATGGGATCCACTTTCCACCACAGGCGATGGCTAAAGCCAACATTCTCTAATTTGGTCAACCTGCATATCAATTTAAAGATCAGAAAATGGCCAACCACTTTCATGAACAGTACAAGGTCTAATTCGAAAGGGATAAGCCAGAAATTACCTCGAAAGGTTTAGAATCTCGCCATAATCCAGCGTCGATCATCCACCATCCCCAGGCCGAGTTGTGCCACAAGACTAGTGGCTTTTGACTCTAGGGCTAATGGAAATCAAAACCCCCATTGTTTCGTTATCCATGGCTAGAAGAATCACCACCGCCGCCGACGTGAAATCTTAGAAGACCTAGAAATCTTCTTGGCTTTGATTCTCCTCTGCACGGTACTGCATGGCGGGTTTAAAGGCGTGGATAGGTTGAGGAGAGAGAGAGCTTCTGATCTTGGGCGGTGCAGCGAGCCGAGGTGGCTGGATGTCAAGGATCCGATCAGATCAGTAAATTAGGTCGGGTTCGCCGTTGGGTCAGAGATTTGGGACACTCAGTATGAGTTCTACCCATCTGGGTATAAATTTCAAATTTGTACCCATGGTTAGTAAAATGATCACCGGTTTAGATTTCACCATTAACAAATATGACAGTCCAGAATAATTGCCCATTGGTAGATTTCAAAACAATCCCCTAAATACTCCAAATTTCTGAAATTCATAAAAATTAGCTCGGACCTCCAAAAAAATCCAATAAATATACGCATGAGTTCAAAATAATATCTTCCACAACTTTTGTAAATAAAACAAATTCAAAATCATGACCTATAAAAATGTCAATAATTAGGTCGTGATGAATGACGAAATTCGATAAACGTGACGAATGATTACCTCGTTAAGTAAACCTGACCAACGATGATTAACTCACTAAGATCCACATTTCAGAATTTCTTGTCCCTAGAAAACTAGGGCTTTGTGAAATCTGGCGATTTTCTGATGTCACCAGGACTTCTTTGACGAATCATATTGTTTAAGACTAAGGGGAAAAGGAAGAGGAGGCTGAGGCACTTCTTTTGACTCATAGGTTAACTATTTTGAGGGCCGGCAGTGATGCTCCGTCGCTTGTTATTTTGAGGCCGCGGGAGTTGTCGGGTAGAGGAAGAGAGACATGTGTTGGAGGAGAGAGAAAGGTGTCCGACTGAAATGGAAGGTTGTTGACTTTCCATAAGAAGAAAGCTTCTATTTATACTTGCGATTAACCGTATCCTAAACTTTGTAACACTTTCGTTAACCATAATTTCTTTATCGAAACTCAGATTTTAACACTTGGCGTGGCAACGAACTTGTCTAGATGAACACTACGACTCTTCTACATAAAATTTCTCGAAGAAGTTAACCAATTAGATTTCGGTCAAAAGGCCATCGACAGTGACTAACGGTAAAACTAATTACCTTCCTCAATTAATCCTTAAAAAAAATAAGAGGTGATTTTCAGGAAAGGATGTTACACATGTCCCATATATGAACTCTAGAACTAGAGCTGAGGGGAGAAGATCAAAACCAAGGGGAAAATCACTTGTCCACCATGTCTCTTAACCAAGAAGAAGGTACATGATCTCTAAACACTACAGTAACATGTTGATGTGTTTACGATAATGTGATATTGATCATATATGTGTTTCTGCTCATTCATTTTTACAACTTACTTCTTGCTAGTGTTTTAAAAACTAAAATACCTCTGTAACTCACAATATATCCTTTATATCACACCATTTGGATCCTCAAATAACTGAAATAAGTGTCACACGATGAATAAAAGGTTCCTGAACACCATAGCCACCACGTTTGAGCCTTGTGGAACCTTCAGCTAAATGGTACTACTGGTTATCAGTTGTCACATAATTCATTATCCATGTCTGACTTTAGCAAGCTTCGGTATTGCTAGAAGTCATCTACTTATTCTTGTTGAAATTAATGATTTTCTAGATACATTTGGGATATTGTTAATAAACTCAAATGCAACTGATGATACTGCAATGGGAACTGCAATGATTATTTTATGCTTTACATTAAGTATCTAGATATTTTTCTTACTCTTGAAATATGTCTATATTTTGTGTGTTTTACTTTCCTTATTTGCTAGTCAATATTCTCACAGAATATTGGGTATATTTTCTCATTATGTATATATATTCCCTTACCAAATGGGGACTAGTTTGTAACTTATAAATAGCCTCTTGGTGCCTTATACCAAACACACTGCAAATATCAATACAGATAAGCTTTACCTTCAACTGAGTTTAGTGATATTCCAACACGTTATCAAGCACAAGCTTTACCCTAAGCTCAAACACCTAAACACTCAAACACTTCCCGACCTCCCTACCGCCGCCTACCATCCGCCGCACCGCAGCCACGCATATTCCATCCTCCATTATCCGAGGCCAAAATAGAAGAGTCCCCTCTTCTTGTGTTTTTCGATCCCAAAATCAAGAGTAAGTCTTCTACCCTGAGAACTATCCCTTCTCCCTCTTCATTACTTAGCGAATTTTATTTTTTTGGGGCTTAAAACACCTCTCCTTCTCCGTCTTACTAATTTCTTTAATCAAAGATGTAAAAGAAGCCTATAGTGGGGATATACTTAAGGAAGAGATTATTTGAATGATTAACCTACATAACGATTCGAATTGTATATTTGAACTTAGAACTGAACATTCTTCTCTTGTCATTGCTGATGAGCAATCTGTTGATTGAAGAACTCAGTAGAGAAGTAATGGGATGACCACTCCTGCACACCGGAGACAACTTCCAAGAATGGAGGAAAGCAACATCGAGACTCATCAGGGTAGCTGAGCTCAAGGTCTTCATCAGACCACCAGGTGGTGCAGAAGGACTCACCCTTGATCCTGTTACTCGAGAGTCCAAAGGCACACAAGCAATGGCTTTGATCAAAATTAATATGGATGAGTGACTAAAAGAAGAATATTTGATTATTCATGATCCAAATCTACTGTGGGCAATACTTTATGAGTGCTTTGACTGGAGCATAGAAGCTCGAAGGAGTGATGGACTCGAAAGATGGGAAGCACTAAGGTTTGATACAGATTCACGCCCTCGCACTTATTTTGCTAACCTTACTACAATATGTGTAGACTAGCACAGATTAGATATCAGGGTGCCCGATCATAAGAAAGTAGAAAATACAACCTACTCTCCCACCAAACCTAGATGTCCTCCAAAGATCACTGCAAGCAAGCTTTGAAAGGGGTGACCTCGATTTCCACAAGTTGATGAACTCTCTCATCACACATGAGGTATCTTGTCGACTCAAAGGAGAATGGACCTCTATTGTCAGAGATACCCTCGAAATTGCCTCTCGTTACAAGTCCTACATGCCCAGTTATTTCACAGCACAACGTGTCCACAAAGCTGTGTCACTAAGAGATAAACGAGAGGGTGAGAGGTCCCTCCTACCCGTGGGAGTGCCCTCCCCCAATGTGGGAGCCCATGCGTGCCAACAAGAGAAGAAAGATAATTTACTATTAAATTATTTATGTTCAAGTCTCTAGGAATAAGAGTGTTGCATAACTTATATTTTGTAATAAGCTTTCTTAGTTGTTGGCTAAGACTTTACAAAATTTATGTAATCATTATTCAATTCAATAAACAAATTTATTTTGTATGAATTAGTGAATGCATTTGCTTTATCCGACTAATATGATTCATATGAATTTTATGTACGCTTGTGTAATTAAGTTGAAAAACTTAATCAAAATAAGCAAAATTCTATTATATGGAATATGTAATCAAAACACAAGTGTTTTGGCCTCTCTACGAGAAGACTAAGGTAAATTAACCAAACACTTAGTCATATTCACGAAAAGTTGGAATTCTGGAAATTCTGGAAAAATCAACAAAACTTGTACGTTTTTTTTATGAGAAAATCAGAACTGTTTTGGAATTCAGATTCGACTAAGGCAGAATGGTAATCTCTGACGACTGAAGACATTCCACATTCTAGTAACTACTAGAAAGAGTGAAGGGAAAATTGGTAAAATTACGGACCCCAGAAACGGACTGAAGTCTGATCCGGGAATCCGATGGTTTTTTATGATGGAAACTGACAGCAATTGGATGCAATCAGCGTCTCTCGGCCTTGAGACAAACCTCCTCCACCATCTCTATCATTGAACCGTCCTTTTGGACAAAATCGAGGAAGAATCATATTGAGATCAATCGGAGGGAATCGACCTGAATCGGGCCCGATCTCCTCCGACGATCCTCCTCCATTTACGGCCAAATCGGCCTTAGTTTGCCACTGCAGATCGAGCAAAACTAGAGAAATTGATCAAAATCTGAATCGGATTTGATCGACATTTTTCGGTGTCGATTATGCCGTAACGATGAGAGATCCCAGCTGATCTCCTCCGCCTTCGGCCTCCTCTCATCCCCAGCTCCTCCTCCGCCTCTTCCTCTCCAGGAAACACACTATTGTACAGTTTTCTGGCCATGACAGGGTGTCCCCGTCGAGAAACCCAGATTGAATTCGAGATCTGTGGGCCACGGGTCAAACCCGACCCAGATGACCCAAATAGGTTGGGCTCAGTAGATCCGGACCAAAGCCGAAGTTTGAATAGGGTCAACCCAATAAATTCTGGGCCTAACCCATGTCTAAAATCCAAACTTGGCCTATATCCCTTTTTGGCTGAGCTTCTAATGATGTGGCAACGTGTGACGACCCGGACCAGAATCAGCAGTATGATCAGCTATATACGTGAGTTACTGCGTAGTCGCAGAGTTCCGACAGTATTTGAATCGCCAGGTTTGATAACGACTTAATTACTGGCCGAGAATTGGAGCTGGGTCTCTTCTCGAGAGTCGTTCTACGTGTGATTTTGAGTTCGTGGGCGGTTCCGGATCATTATTTGGACGACCGAGGAATAAGTTATGACTATTTGAAGTTTCGACGGAAACAGATTTAAATGGTGAATTCCTTAACGACTAAATTATCGAACGAGAATTTGGTTTTGACTTCTTCACGGAAGTTGTTCAGAATTTAATTTTGAGCTCGTGGGAACTTCCGGAGCATTATTTTGAGTTATGAAGATTAAGTTGTGAATATTTCCGATTGTTGGTTATTTAGTCAATTAAGTGTGTGTTTGGGTGAACCGTTGACTTTTTATCCGATTGGTCGATGTGTTTGACTTTGGGTGATAATTGAAGAACATGTCGAGATGAGTTTGTGGCCGTGAGAATTATCGGAATCGGAGTTACGACGCAAGAGTTACGGATCTTCAAAGTTCGTCGAAATGGATAATTACGAGTTTCCATTTTGGGAAGCTATAAATAGCGGGTTGCCAAAAAGGGAAAGTCAACATCTGCATTTACTAGTTTGACCGAGTTGACCGAGTCAACTCGGTGGGAGAAGAAGCTCACGACGGAGCCACGGCCTCCACGGCGGTGATGTGGCTTCCGGCCACCCTAGGGCTCGGCTCCTAGCTCATTCGACTCGCCATGGTCTCCTCATGGTGGTGCCGGCCACCGTTCACGGCGAGGTGGATGGTAGAGGGAGGAAAATTTCGGCCGAAATGGAAGAATTTTTGGGGAAATCGGACTATACTTTTCCGACCAATTCGAGCTTGATCAAGCACTGGGTTTTGTAGCCCTCTTCACCCTGATTCTAACCATATAGGTATGGTGTTCTAATTTGATTTGTGGATGGAGAATTTTGGATTGGAAAATTTGGTACCAATTCGGTTTTGTGTGAAATTGAGCTAGTTAGAGTTTGAATTGGACTTTGTTGCAGTTATGAAAGTTGCTCAGTGGATGATTTTGAGTGGAATAGGAGTTGCTCCGTGGGCGGCGGTCAACGCGGCGGTCAACGGTCAAAGTTTGACTTTTTGGGATTTTCGACAAGTTGCATGTCATTTCACTCGAAATCGCGCCCCGATCGCAGTGGGGAGGTTCGTTTTTCGAGTTGAGCGTCCGAAATTGTAGCGAGGTATTGAGATGTACATATCGGATTTTCGACGATTCGTCGTATTCGGATTATGTGTTTCCGAGAACGGTGGTTTCTCGTGATTTATCTTGAATTGTCGAATTATGATTTTGAGATATGGTTATTGTGATTATTCAAGGGTTCGTGTGACGACCCGGACCAGAATCAGCAGTATGATCAGCTTGATTCGTGAGTTACTGCGTAGCCGCAGATTGACGACAAGGTTTGAACCGCCAGGGATTGTTAACGATTTAATTATTGGCCGAGAATTGGAGCTGGGTCTCTTCTCGAGAGTCGTTCTACATGTGATTACGAGTTCGTGGACGGTTCCGGATCGTTATTTGGACGACCGAGGAATTAGTTATGAATATTTGAAGTTCAGATTTAAATGGTGGGCTACTTAACGACTAAATTACCGGACGAGAATTTGGGTTCGGCTTCTTCACGGAAGTTGTTCGGAATTTAATTTCGAGTTTGTGGGAACTTCCGGAGCATGATTTGGAGTTACGAGGAATTAGTTGCGAATTTTTCCGTTTGTTGATTATTTAGTTGATTTAATGTGTGTTGCTTTGAAGGGTTGACTTTTTATTCGGTTGGCCGATGTGTTTGACTTTGAGTGATTATTAAAGAGTATATCGAGACGAGTTCATGGCCGCGAGAATTATCGGAATCGGAATTACGACGAGAAAGTTACGCGCGTTTGAAGTTCGTTTAAACGGATAATTACGAAGTTTCCTAATCGGGAAAGGCTATATATAGTAACCTGCTATTTTGGGCAGGTGGGAAACTTTTCATTATGAAGGTTGACCGAGTTGACTGGGTCAACTCGGTGGGAGAAGAGGAATGCGACGTGTTTCACGATGGCGACGGTGGTTGTCCGTTCGGCCACCTCCGACCATGGGGAGGGACCCATTCGTAGCGCCTTGGCCACCCCATCGTGTTTCCGGCCTCTTTTCACGGCAAGGCTCGCCGGAAAGAGGGAGAAATCCGGCCAAACTTTGGAAGAAAACTTTGTGATTCGGGTTCCATTTTTGGGGCCGATTCGAGCTGCAATTTGGAGTGGGCTTTGAAGCTCTCATCACTAGCAAGCTACCATGTAAGTTTGGAGTTCCAATTCATCTTGTACATGGAGAATTTTGGGATTGAAATTTGTGAACCAATTCGGTTTTGCTTGAAATTGACCTAGTTAGATTGAGAATTGGCCTTTGTTGTAGTTGACAAAGTTGCTCAGTGGACGATTTTGAGTGGAATGAAGGTAGCTCCGCCGTGAAATTTTCCGGTCAACAGTGGCGCCGCCGTGGACGGCGGTCAACGGTCAGAGTTGACTTTATGACTTTCGGCAAGTTGTATGTCGTTTGACTCGAAATCGCGCTCCGATCGCAGTGGGGAGGTTCGTTTTTCGAGATGAGCGTCCGAACGTAAAGCGAGGTATTGAGGTGTTATATACGGATTTTCGACGATTCGTCGACCTTGGATTTCGTGTTTCCAAGAACGGTGGTTTCTTGTGATTTGATTTGTATTGTCGGATTATGATTTTGAATATTGGACATTGTGAATATTCAGGGGTTCGTGATCGTTGTTTTGGCGAGGGACTTTCCGCCGGATCACGGGTTAACGCGATACGCGTTACGCCAGTTTGTGAGTGGACATTCCTTTTCACAAATTGATTGCGAGTCTTTTATAAATGATTTACGAACTTGAGCATGCGGATTGATTATGATTTTACGAGCATGTGTTTTACGATTATGCTTATACGGATATACGTATACGAATATATACATATACGTACATATTATGATTTAAGCATGTGCATAGAAAAGATTTATGATTTGGTTTACACAGAGTACAGTCTCAGTATATGTTGTGGTATCGATACACATTGGCTTCTCGGCTGATCCCCGAGTACGCTCCGGGAAGGACAGATATCCTGACCCGAGGCCTTTCTGGCTAGAATCACGTGTGGGTCTGGGATCCCGTGGTTCAGACTGTGCTATCGCGTGGAAGCCCACGAGAGTCTCCGCGATGTGTTTTACGTGGCATGCTCAGTACGTGAGTGGTAGCCTGAGTCTCCTCACGTTTCATTTGATTTTCGTGCATTGACTCGCATATGATTTTATATGTATATATATTACTTGGTGAAAGACATTTATTTTCGTCCACTCACTCTAACGTGTTTATTGTCTTTCACCTGGGCTTTTCGGTTTCCGTGCCCAGTTTGCAGTTCAGGCTCTGATGTCGCACGTCGTGGTCGGAGGCATAGTGCTCGAGCTACTTTGTTTCATCCAGTAGGTTTATTGTTCTACCTACTGTGGTATGCGTATACGATTATGTATTAGATGTCGCTCTGATCTTCCTATTGAATACGTTATACGATTTTACACTGGATTTCAGTAAAGTGCATATATATTTACTACTTTACTTTACTGTTGATATATTGAGAAATCCGGATGGGATCGGTGCCCACGGTTTGATTTTTGTGGCATAGGATGAAGTGTATTTTCCGCGTGCAGGTAATGGCAATTCTACGTTAGTAGCGAAACTCTGCCCAAATTTCGAAAAGTTTTTGTTGGTTTGTGTTTTCGAAGGGGTTCGATTCCGGTTTAGGGAGCTAAATCGGGGTTGGGTCCTTTCAGCTTGGTATCAGAGCATTAGGTTATAGGTTCTGTAGACTTCTGTAGTCGTGTTTACTAAGGGTATTTGAGAATGTACAGCATGTCTGGAACGGTGACCCGACCGGTCGGCGGATAATCATCAAATTTCGGGTGTTGTATACTTTCAAATATTTAAAGTTCCATGATTACGTTCCACTTGTTGTGAACGATATTGTATTCATTAGGATGCCTCCTGACGTGCTTTCCGTGTCGTTTCGGTTGTGGATCCTGTTGAGGATCATTCGACGCGTGAATTGCCAGAGAACAGTGGATTCAGATGAGTATTCAGAGTTCAGAGAATTATGTGGCACGGTTTGCCTGGGGATGTGTATATGAGCGTCTACATGTTGCCTCAGAGCTGAGAATTGTGGTAGTTGATGTTTGCCTGAGTCAGATTGTTGTATTTGGTGGGCTGATATTGTGTGAGTTCCGGTTGCGACTCCATGGCCTACATTCAGGGTGTTGTTTGTACGGTAATGATTTTATCAGGCTACCCAGCATTTGAATGTGGAGTGTTTACCCACCTGAGGCAGAGATGCAGTGTTCACATGTTTGTTCCTGTTTGCACGGGTTATGCGGCTTCAGAGGGAGCTATGCACGAGGTTCAAGATGAGTTTGAACCTGAGTATCAGAGAGAGTCTGATTGATGTGCCTCGAGACATCTGTGAGGAGCATAGTGTGCTACACTCATTGGCGTGGCTATTGAGAAGGAAAGATGTACACGGTTTTCGATGTGACAGTTTGAGGAAAGTAGATTCAGCAGAGATGTTGTAATGAGGTTGAGTTCCGACACTTCAGGATCAGTGACTTCATCAGGCTGTGGTCTTTCCGTTATTGTTGAGGGCCATCAGATCAGGCAGAGAATTCGTTTGACGATGGTGGAGATCACAGAGTAGCGGACTTGCTCCTGTGGCATGAGTTTAGGCGATCATTGGTGATCCTTTCACGCAGCAGGTGTTGCGGTGATATGTGTTCGAGGAGCACTTTTAGTTGCTGTTTCGGTGGCCGGGAGGGTCACGTTACGAGGGAGCGCCCTTAGCCAGCTGTTGTAGCGGTTCGGTAGCTCAGAGTTGTGAGGAGATCCTCATGTTGTTCCTGAAATTTGATCAATGTACCCTTTTGATGAGCTATTCAGCAAGTCGCATTTGACGTGGGCGGCTAGTTGGGCATGTTGGAATTCGTGCCATGACCTTGTTTGAGGACAGACTTTTCTCCGAGGTTACCGTTGCTTGATGTTTATGGCGATTGTACCTGCATCTCCATTTCCGAGGTCTTGGAGAGTGTTGTATCCACCCGGAGGTTGCGAGATCCTTGTTGGAGATTATGTGTTAGCCGCGGACCTGTTATAGCTGGACATTGTGGTTTTGGTGTGATTGTGAGTATGGACTTACTGACGATGCATTTGGCTGTGTTCGAGTACCTCGAGGAGGAGGTTGTGTTTCGACGACCAGATTTCCCCGAGATGCTGTTTCGTGGTGATGGTCGAGCGGATGATGGAGGCGGGTTATGTTGCTTGCTTAGCCCATGTTGTGGATACTATGAGTGTTGTACCTGACGTTGGTGACATTGAGGTGATTCTCGAGTTTCCAGGTGTGTTTTGGAGGAGTTACCAAGTGTTCCTCTAGTTCTGGAGATCGACTACACCATTGAGCTTGTACCAGGCGCTGGACTCATTTTACCGGCATCTTGTCGATTGGAGCTAGCGGAGTTGATGGAGCTACAGTTTCGACTCTAGGAGTTGCTGGAGGAGGTTTTAGGAGATTTCATGCGACCCTGCGTATTTGTGTGGTGTGCTCTTGCATTGTTTGTACAGACGTTAGAGGGTTCGATGTGGTGGTGCATTGACTACCGGAAGTCTGATTTGCTTCAGAGGAGTGCGAGTATCCTCCGCTTCAGATTGACGATTGGTTGATCAGCTTGCGAGAGCTTCAGTCTTTTCGTAGATCGATTTTGGATCTGGATACCATCAGTGGGGGTTTGATGAGTCAGATGTGACTATGTTAGCTTTCGGATCTCGGTGTGTGCATCTGAAGTTCTTGGTCACTTCATTGGTTGACCAATGCCCCCGTAGATTGTGTGGACTTGATGGACCAGGTGTTCAGACGGTTTCTGGACGAGTTGCGGTCTTGTTCGTTGGCAATGTCCTGATGTACTCCGAGAGTGTGGACTAGTACCTGGAGCTGTTGCAAGCGGTGTAGCGGACTTCGCGAGATGATCAGCTATTTGCGAAGTTCAGCCAGTGTGAGTTTTGGTCGATTAGCGTGAAGATGTTAGGCTATGTGATGCTATCCGAGGGAGTTGACGTGGGTCCTGATCAGATGGAAGCCGTGTTGATTTGGGGTTTGACCTACTTTTGTGCCAGAGATTAGGGGTCTCTTGGGTTTGGCAGGCTTTTACCGACGGCTTTGTGCAGGATTTTCCCGGATTGCTACTCTACTTTCCGGATTGACGAAGAAGGCGTCAAGTTCATGTGGTTCGATGCACGCGAGGAGAGTTGCTTACTCCTGCAGGTTGGTGACCGTTACTGCGGTTTTGACCTTACCTGACGATCGTGATGAGTTCATGGGTTATGGCGATGCTTCGAGGTATAGATTTGGTTATGTTTGATGCTGTGTAGCAGAGCGGTGGCTCATGATTCCAGGCAGTGGAACTTTGTATAGCTACATATCCTATGTATGATTTGGGTGTAGCTGCCCTTGTGTTAGCACCAGAGAGTTGGAGATACTATTGCTATGTCGTGCAGCGTGGTGTAGGGTGTACGCTGACCACTGAGTTTTATCCCCTTGCATTTTCGGCCAGATTTGAGCTTGAGGCAGTGTCGATAGATGGAGTCGACTGACAACTATGGCTGCACCTTTGAGTTGCTCGAGAAAGGTTAGAGGTTGTACTTGATCATCCGTCTGGATGTTGTTATTGATGCATTCAGTCGAGAATCGGGAGCTTCAGTGTTTCATGTGAGTATGGCTCGAGTTTTCGTGTTAGCCGAGTTATGGGCTACGAGAGCTGAGTTTGAGTATGATGGTGTTGAGGCTCGTGATTTTGCGTGCGTTTGGCGCTAGTGATGTGGAGTTGTGTCTGATACTTCGAGTTTATTACTCGTGACGCAACATGAAGAGCCATGTAGCAGCTTGTGTGTGCTGATGCCACATTCGTCGACTGGCTATGGCTAGGAGGCAGAGACTTGCTGAGAAGTGTCAGCCATTGAAGATTTCCGATTAGACGTGGCGATTGTTGCTGTGTTTGTGTATGTTGTTTGCACTTTGGTTGGTGACACCAGTTGTTGGGCCTTTGTAGGTCGTCTGACGTACTCAGTACGTTTCCTTGTACTTTCGGAGACGATTTCAGTGGCAGGCTGTCGTGGCTGTGTTTGATGGAAGTTGTCCATCTACGTGGTGTATTTTTGTCCCAGTTCGCCGATCGAGGTAATCTGCTACGACTGTGTGTTGACGAGCTTTGCAGCGAGCATTGGGGACCAGATTACAAGGTAGTACCGGTTCTTATCCTCAGATTGGTGGGCGATCTTTGAGGACTATTCAGACCTTGGAGGACATGTTGTGGACCTCGGTATTGCAGTTCCGGAGGATTCGGGACCAACAGTTTCACTTGTTCGAGATTGCTTGCAGTACCAGTTTGTGGATCACTGTGATGTTGATGTTGTTTGATGTCGTTCTGAGGACGATGTTGTACTCCACTGTACTGGAGCGAGTTTGGTTAGGGTTTGAGTTAACGTTTGATTCGAATTTTGTGTTGTGGCCATTGGCGAGTTTGTGTTATGCCGTATGGTTCGACATCGCCTATAGTGTTGGCTTTGTGTGTTGTGTTCCGCGTGGCGGAACTATGTTTCAGGTTGTTGCGTGTTGTGTACCCTATCTGTTTCTTATGCATGAACACTTGGCGCTTGTGTGGAGCCAGTTCAGATTTGTGATTTGTAGGTACAGAGATTCCAGCACGGAGCTATCTCCTATTGGGGAGTCAGTGTCAGAGTTGTTCAGTCGACGTTGTCGCTGGAGAGTTGAGCAATATGCAGAGGCAGTGCTCCTACTTTTAGTCGACAGACTAGGAAATTTCGAGGTCGAAATTTTTCTAAGGGGGGTGGATTTGTGACGACCCGGACCAGAATCAGCAGTATGATCAGCTTGATTCGTGAGTTACTGCGTAGCCGCAGATTGACGACATGGTTTGAACCGCCAGGGATTGTTAACGATTTAATTATTGGCCGAGAATTGGAGCTGGGTCTCTTCTCGAGAGTCGTTCTACATGTGATTACGAGTTCGTGGACGGTTCCGGATCATTATTTGGACGACCGAGGAATTAGTTATGAATATTTGAAGTTCAGATTTAAATGGTGGGCTACTTAACGACTAAATTACCGGACGAGAATTTGGGTTTGGCTTCTTCACGGAAGTTGTTCGGAATTTAATTTCAAGTTTGTGGGAACTTCCGGAGCATGATTTGGAGTTACGAGGAATTAGTTGCAAATTTTTCCGTTTGTTGATTATTTAGTTGATTTAATGTGTGTTGCTTTGAAGGGTTGACTTTTTATTCGGTTGGCCGATGTGTTTGACTTTGAGTGATTATTGAAGAGTATATCGAGACGAGTTCATGGCCGCGAGAATTATCGGAATCGGAATTACGACGAGAAAGTTACGCGCGTTTGAAGTTCGTTTAAACGGATAATTACGAAGTTTCCTAATCGGGAAAGGCTATATATAGTAACCTGCTATTTTGGGCAGGTGGGAAACTTTTCATTATGAAGGTTGACCGAGTTGACTGGGTCAACTCGGTGGGAGAAGAGGAATGCGACGTGTTTCACGGTGGCGACGGTGGTTGTCCGTTCGGCCACCTCCGACCATGGGGAAGGACCCATTCGTAGCGCCTTGGCCACCCCATCGTGTTTCCGGCCTCTTTTCACGGCAAGGCTCGCCGGAAAGAGGGAGAAATCCGGCCAAACTTTGGAAGAAAACTTTGTGATTCGGGTTCCATTTTTGGGGCCGATTCGAGCTGCAATTTGGAGTGGGCTTTGAAGCTCTCATCACTAGCAAGCTACCATGTAAGTTTGGAGTTCCAATTCATCTTGTACATGGAGAATTTTGGGATTGAAATTTGTGAATCAATTCGGTTTTGCTTGAAATTGACCTAGTTAGAGTGAGAATTGGCCTTTGTTGTAGTTGACAAAGTTGCTCAGTGGACGATTTTGAGTGGAATGAAGGTAGCTCCGCCGTGAAATTTTCCGGTCAACAGTGGCGCCGCCGTTGACGGCGGTCAACGGTCAGAGTTGACTTTATGACTTTCGGCAAGTTGTATGTCGTTTGACTCGAAATCGCGCTCCGATCGCAGTGGGGAGGTTCGTTTTTCGAGATGAGCGTCCGAACGTAAAGCGAGGTATTGAGGTGTTATATACGGATTTTCGACGATTCGTCGACCTTGGATTTCGTGTTTCCAAGAACGGTGGTTTCTTGTGATTTGATTTGTATTGTCGGATTATGATTTTGAATATTGGACATTGTGAATATTCAGGGGTTCGTGATCGTTGTTTTGGCGAGGGACTTTCCGCCGGATCACGGGTTAACGCGATACGCGTTACGCCAGTTTGTGAGTGGACATTCCTTTTCACAAATTGATTGCGAGTCTTTTATAAATGATTTACGAACTTGAGCATGCGGATTGATTATGATTTTACGAGCATGTGTTTTACGATTATGCTTATACGGATATACGTATACGAATATATACATATACGTACATATTATGATTTAAGCATGTGCATAGAAAAGATTTATGATTTGGTTTACACAGAGTACAGTCTCAGTATATGTTGTGGTATCGATACACATTGGCTTCTCGGCTGATCCTCGAGTACGCTCCGGGAAGGACAGATATCCTGACCCGAAGCCTTTCTGGCTAGAATCACGTGTGGGTCTGGGATCCCGTGGTTCAGACTGTGCTATCGCGTGGAAGCCCACTAGAGTCTCCGCGATGTGTTTTACGTGGCATGCTCAGTACGTGAGTGGTAGCCTGAGTCTCCTCACGTTTCATTTGATTTTCGTGCATTGACTCGCATATGATTTTATATGTATATATATTACTTGGTGAAAGACATTTATTTTCGTCCACTCACTCTAACGTGTTTATTGTCTTTCACCTGGGCTTTTCGGTTTCCGTGCCCAGTTTGCAGTTCAGGCTCTGATGTCGCACGTCGTGGTCGGAGGCATAGTGCTCGAGCTACTTTGTTTCATCCAGTAGGTTTATTGTTCTACCTACTGTGGTATGCGTATACGATTATGTATTAGATGTCGCTCTGATCTTCCTATTGAATACGTTATACGATTTTACACTGGATTTCTGTAAAGTGCATATATATTTACTACTTTACTTTACTGTTGATATATTGAGAAATCCGGATGGGATCGGTGCCCACGGTTTGATTTTTGTGGCATAGGATGAAGTGTATTTTCCGCGTGCAGGTAATGGCAATTCTACGTTAGTAGCGAAACTCTGCCCAAATTTCGAAAAGTTTTTGTTGGTTTGTGTTTTCGAAGGGGTTCGATTCCGGTTTAGGGAGCTAAATCGGGGTTGGGTCCTTTCAGTTCGTGATCGTTCTTTTGGCGAGGGACTTTCCGCCGGATCACAGGTTAACGCGTATCGCGTTACGCCAGTCTGTGAGTGGACAATTTCTTTTCACGGATTGTTTGCGAGTCCTTTATATATGATTTACGAACTTGAGGATGCAGCTTGATTATGGTTTTATGAGCATGTGTTTTACGATTATACATATACGGATATGCGTATACGAGTATACATACACTTATGTGTTGTTTCATGCATTTGTATCGAACTGTTTATGATTTGATTTTCACAGAGTACAGTCGTAGTTTATGAGGTTGTATCGATACACTGCATCCCGGATGATCCCAGAGGATGTTTACCAGCTAGAATCACGTGTGGACTAGGGACCCCGTGGTTCCGACTGTGCTACTTCAGCTAGGATCACGTGTGGGCTAGGGACCCCGTGGTTCTGACTGTGAGATTTTCCGTGCATGCTCTGTTTACGAGTTGGAGTTAGTGACTCCTCGTATATTATTTGATTTGATTTATTTATACTTCGACTCGCATATGTTTTACAACATATATTACTTGGTGAAAGACATTTATTTTCGTCCACTCACTCTAACAGTTTTCATGTCTTTCCCCTGGGCTTTTCGGTTTCCGTGCCCAGTTTGCAGTTCGGACTCTGGTGTCGCACGTCGTGGTCGGAGGAATAGTACTCGAGCTACCTTGTTTCTTCCAGTAGGTTTATTGTTCTACCTACAGTGGTATACTTATATGTTTATATAGTAGAGGTTCCTCTGAGTAATCTGTTGTTTATGTTATACGATTTTACTCCGGATTTCAGTAAAGTATTATTATATTTATTGTTTTACTTTACTGTTGATATATTGAGAAATCCGGATGGGATTGGTGCCCACTGTTTGATTTTTGTGGCATAGGATGAAGTGTATTTTCCGCGTGCAGGTAATGGTAATTCCTCATTAGTAACGAAACTCTGCCAAAATTTCTACGTTTTTTGTTGGTTCGTGTTTTCGAAAGGGTTGATCTCGGTTTACGGAGCTAAATCGGGGTGGGGTCCCTTTCAGCTTGGTATCAGAGCATTAGGTTATAGGTTCTGTAGACTTCTGTAGTCGTGTTTACTAAGGATATTTGAGAATGTACAACATGTCTGGAATGGTGACCCGACCGGCCGGCGGATAATCATCAATATTCCGGGTGTTGTATACTTTCAAATATTTGAAGTTCCATGATTACGTTCCACTTGTTGTGAACGATATTTCATTCATTAGGATGCCTCCTGACGTGCTTTCCGTGTCTTTTCGGTTGTGGGTCCTATTGAGGATCATTCGATGCGTGAGTTGCCAGAGAACTGTGGATTTGGATGAGTATTCAGAGTTCAGAGATTTGTGTGGCACGGTTTGCCTGGTTGTGTGTGTATGAGCATTTACGTGTTGCCTCAGAGCTTAGAATTGTAGCAGTTGATGTTTGCCTGAGTCAGATCATTGCATTTGGTGGGCTGATATTGTATGAGTTCCTGTTGCGACTTCACGGCCTACATTCAGGGTGTTGTTTATACGGTAATGGTTTTATCAGGCTACCCAGCAATCGAATGAGGAGTGTTTATCCACCTGAGGCAGAGATGCATTGTTCACATGTTTGTCCCTGTTGTTACGGGTTATGTGGCTTCAGAGGAAGCGGTGCACGAGGTTCGAGATGAGTTTGAACCTGAGTATTAGAGAGAGTCTGATTGTTGTGCCTTGAGATAACTGTGAGGAGCTTAGTGTGCTGCACTCTGTGGCGAGGCTATTGAGAAGGAAAGTTGTACGCGGTTTCCGATGTGATGGTTTGAGGAAAGTGGACTTAGACGAGATTTTGATGAGGTTGAGTTCTGATACCTCGAGATCAGTGACTTCAGCAGGCTGTGACCTTATCGATTATGTTGTAGGCCATCAGATCAAGCAAAGGATCCGTTTGACGATGGCGGAGATCACAGTGTAGTGGACTTGCTCCTGTGGCATGAGTTCGAGTGATCGTTAGTGATCCTTTCACGCAACAGGTGTTGCGGTGACTTGTGTTTGTGGAGCACTCTCAATTGCCATTTTGGTGACCAGGAGGGTCACGTTACGAGGGAGCGCCCTCAGCCAGCTGTTGTAGTGGTTCGGTAGCTCGGAGTTTAGGAGGAGATTCTCATGTTGTTCCTGCAGTCTGATCAATGTACCCTTTTGACGAGTTATTCAGCAAGTCGCATTTGATGTGGGCGGCTAGTTGGGCATGTTGGAGTTCATGCCATGACCTTGTTTGAGGACAGAATTTTCTCCGAGGTTACTGTTGTTTGATATCCATGGCTATTGTACCTGCATTTTCACTTCCGAGGTTTTGGAGAGTGTTGCATCCATCCGGAGGTTGCGAGATCTTTGTTGGAGGATATGGCTTAGCCACGGATCTGTTATAGCTGGACATCGTGGTTTTGGTGTGATTGTGAGCATGGGCTTACCGACGACGCAATTGGCTGTGTTCGAGTACCTCGAGAAGGAGGTTGTGTTTCGACGATTAGATTTCCCCGAGATACTGTTTCGCAGTGATGGTCGAGTGGATGGTGGAGACGAGTTGTGTTGTTTGCTTAGCTCATGTTGTGGATACTATGGTTGCTGTGTCCGACATTGGTGACATTGAGGTGGTTTCCGAGTTTCCTGAGATGTGTTCCGGAGGAGTACAAGGTATCCTTCCAGTTCGGGAGACTGACTACACCATTGAGCTTGTACCAGGCGCTGGACTCATTTTACCGGCATTTTGTCGTTCAGAGCCAGCGGAGTTGTTGGAGCTACAGTTTCGACTCCAGGAGTTGCTGGAGGAGATTTCAAGAGATTTCATGTGACCCGCGTATTTGCATGGTGTGCTTTTGCATTGTTTGTACGGATGATGGATGGTTCGACGTGGTGGTGCATTGATTACCGGAAACCTGATTTGCGTCAGAGGAGAGTGAGTATCCTCCGCTTCGGATTGACGATTGGTTTGATCAGCTTGTGAGAGCTTTAGTTTTGTCAAAGTTTGATTTCGGATCCGGATGCCATCAGTTGAGGTTTGGTGGGTAAGATGTGACTATGTTAGATTTCGGATCTCGGTGCAGACATCAGGAGTCTTTGGTCACGCCATTGGTTGACCAATGTCCCGTAGATTTTGTGGACTTGATGGACCATGTGTTCAGACGATTCTGGACGAGTTACGGTCATGTTTGTCAGCAACATTCTGATTTACTCCAGGAGTGTGGACCAGTGTCTGAAACAATTGTGAGTAGTTTTGCGGACTTCGCAAGACGATCAGTTATTTACGAAGTTCAGCCAATGTGGGTTTTGGCTGATTAGCGTGAAGATTTTGGGTTGTGTAATGCTATCCGAGGGAGTTGGCGTGGATCCTGACCAGTTTGAAGTCATTTTGATTTAGGGATTACCCTACCATTGTACTAGAGATCAGGAGTTTTTTGGGTTTAGCAGGCTACTTTTGATGTTTTGTGCAGGATTTTTCCCGGATTGTCACTTCACTTTCCGGATTGACGAAGAAGGTGTCAAGTTCGAGTGGTTCGATGCACGCGAGGAGAGTTACTTACTCCTGCAGGTTGGTTGACCGTTGCTTCGATTTTAACCTTATTAGCTGATGATCGTGGTGAATTCGTGGGTTATGGCGATGCATCGAGGTTTGGGTTTGGTTGTGCTTTGATGCTGTATAGCAGAGCGGTGGCTCATGATTTCAGGCAGTGGAAACTTTATGAGACTACGTATCCTGTGTATGATTTGGATGTAGCAGTCCATATGTTAGCATCACAGAGTCCGAGACACTACTACTACGGCGTGCAGCGCAGTGTAGAACGTGCACTGATCATTTGAGTTTCATCCACTTGCATTTTCGGCCAGATTTGGGCTTGAGGCAGTGTAGATGGATGGGTTGACTAACGACTATGGCTGCACCTTTGATCTTGTTCGGGAAAGGCTAGAGATTATACTTTGACCATCCGTCGGGATGTTGTTGCTGATGCATTCAGTCGAGAATCGGGAGCTTCAGTGTTTCATGTGTGTGTGTGGCTCGAGTTTCCGTGTTAGCTGAGTTATGGGCTACGAGAGCTGAGTTCGAGTGTGATAATGTTGAGGCTCGTGGTTTCACGTGCATTTGGCACTGGTGATGCGGAGATGTATCAGATACTTCGAGTTTACTACTCGTGACGCAACATGAAGAGCAATGTAGCAGCTTGTGTGTGCAGATGCCACATTTGCCGACTGGTGATGGCTAGGAGGCAGAGACTTGCCAAGAAGTGTCAGCCATTTGAGATTTCCGGTTAGACGTGGCAATTGTTGCTGTGATTGTGTGTGTTTGTATGCACTTTGGTTTGTGGTACCAGTTGTCAGGCCATTGTGGACCATTTGACGAACTCAGTACATTTCTTTGTACTTTCGAGAGAGGATTTTAGTGGCAGGCTGGCATAGCTATGTTTGGTGGAGATTGTCCATTTCGTGATGTGCCTATGTCCCAGTTCGCTGATCGAGATAATCAGCTACGACTATGTGTTGGCAAACTTTGCAGCGAGCATTTGGGGACCAGATTACAAGTTAGTACCGGTTCTTATCTTCAGATTGATGAGCGATCTTTGAGGACTATTCAGACCTTGGAGGGCATATTGTAGACCTCGGTATGCAGTTCCGGAGGATTCGGGACCAGCAGTTTCACTGGTTTGAGATTGCATGCAATACCTGTTTGTGAACCACTATGATTTTGATGTTGCATGATGTTGTTTTAAGGACGATGTTGTACTCCATTGTGCTAGAGTGAGGTTGAGTTTGAGTTGATGTTTGATTCTGATTTTGTGGAATGTGTTACCACAGACTGTCAGATTAGCGGAAATGGGTTGATAATTGCCTGAGTCCGATGTTTGAGCTATGTTGATATGAATGTGTGAGTTATGTTGACGTGTGTAGTCTGAGTTGTGATTTGCCATATTGTTTTGATCCAGATGTGATCATAGGCGAGTTTGTGTTATGCCGTATAGTTCGGCATCGCCTAAATTGTTGGCTTTTGTGTGTGTTGTGTTGTGTTGTGTTCCGTGTTGTGGAACTACGTTTCAGATTTGTTACGTGTTGTGTACCCTATCTGTTCCTTATGCAGGAACACTTGGCTATTGTGTTGAGCCAGTTTAGATCTGAGATTTGAGGGTACATGGATTTTAGCACAGAGTTATCTCCTATTGTGGAGTCGATTGTCAGAGTTGTTCAGCTGAGTTTGTCGTTGGAAAGTTGAGCAGTATGCAGAGGCAGTGCTCCTACCTTTAGTCGGCAGACTTGGAAATTTTGAGGTCGAAATTTTTTTTAAGGGGGGTGGATTTGTGACGACCCGGACCAGAATCAGCAGTATGATCAGCTATATACGTGAGTTACTGCGTAGTCGCAGAGTTCCGACAGTATTTGAATCGCCAGGTTTGATAACGACTTAATTACTGGCCGAGAATTGGAGCTGGGTCTCTTCTCGAGAGTCGTTCTACGTGTGATTTCGAGTTCGTGGGCGGTTTCGGATCGTTATTTGGACGACCTAGGAATAAGTTATGACTATTTGAAGTTTCGACGGAAACGGATTTAAATGATGAATTCCTTAACGACTAAATTACCGAACGAGAAATTGGTTTCGACTTCTTCACGGAAGTTGTTCAGAATTTAATTTCGAGCTCGTGGGAACTTCCGGAGTATTATTTTGAGTTACGAAGATTAAGTTGTGAATATTTCTGATTGTTGGTTATTTAGTCGATTGAGTGTGTGTTTGGCTGAACCGTTGACTTTTTATCCGATTGGTCGATGTGTTTGACTTCAGGTGATACTTGAAGAACATGTCGAGATGAGTTTGTGGCCGCGAGAATTATCGGAATCGGAGTTACGACGCAAGAGTTACGGATCTTCAAAGTTCGTCGAAATGGATAATTACGAGTTTCCATTTTGGGAAGCTATAAATAGTGGGTTGCCAAAAAGGGAAAGTCAACATCTGCATTTACTAGTTTGACCGAGTTGACCGAGTCAACTCGGTGGGAGAAGAAGCTCACGACGGAGCCACGGCCTCCACGGCAGTGATGTGGCTTTCGGCCACCCTAGGGCTCGGCTCCTAGCTCATTCGACTCGCCATGGTCTCCTCGTGGTGGTACCGGCCACCGTTCACGGCGAGGTGGACGGTGGAGGGAGGAAAATTCCGGCCGAAATGGAAGAATTTTTGGGGAAATCGGACTATACTTTTCCGACCGATTCGAGTTTGATCAAGCACTGGGTTTTGTAGCCCTCTTCACCCTGATTCTAACCATATAGGTATGGTATTCTAATTTGATTTGTGGATGGAGAATTTTGGATTGGAAAATTTGGTACCAATTCGGTTTTGTGTGAAATTGAGCTAGTTAGAGTTTGAATTGGACTTTGTTGCAGTTATGAAAGTTGCTCAGTGGATGATTTTGAGTGGAAGAGTTGCTCCGCCGGAAAATTTTCAAGTTGGTGGCGGCGCCGCCGTGGGCGGCGGTCAACGGTCAAAGTTTGACTTTTTGGGATTTTCGACAAGTTGCATGTCATTTCACTCAAAATCGCGCCCCGATCGTAGTGGGGAGGTTCGTTTTTCGAGTTGAGCGTCCGAAATTGTAGCGAGGTATTGAGATTTACATATCGGATTTTCGACGATTCGTTGTATTCAGATTATGTGTTTCCGAGAACGGTGGTTTCTCGTGATTTGTCTTGAATTGTCGAATTATGATTTTGAGGTATGGTTATTGTGATTCAGGGGTTCGTGATCGTTCTTTTGGCGATGGACTTTCAGCCGGATCACGGGTTAACGCGTATCGCGTTACACCAGTCTGTGAGTGGACAATTTCTTTTCACGGATTGTTTGCGAGTCCTTTATATATGATTTACGAACTTGAGCATGCAGCTTGATTATGGTTTTGTGAGCATGTTCTTTACGATTATACATATACGGATATGCGTATACGAGTATACATACACTTATGTATTGTTTCATGCATTTGCATCGAACTGTTTATGATTTGATTTTCACAGAGTACAGTCGTAGATTATGAGGTTGTATCGATACACTGCATCCCGGCTGATCCCCGAGGATGTTTACCGGCTAGAATCACGTGTGGGCTAGGGACCCCGTAGTTCTGAATCACGTGTGGGCTAGGGACCCCGTGGTTCCGACTGTGCTACTTCAGCTAGGATCACGTGTGGGCTAGGGACCCCGTGGTTCTGACTGTGAGATTTTCCATGCATGCTCTGTTTACGAGTTGGAGTTAGTGACTCCTCGTATATTATTTGATTTGATTTATTTATACTTCGACTCGCATATGTTTTACAATATATATTACTTGGTGAAAGACATTTATTTTCGTCCACTCACTCTAACAGTTTTCATGTCTTTCCCCTGGGCTTTTCGGTTTCCGTGCCCAGTTTGCAGTTCAGACTCTGGTGTCGCACGTCGTGGTCGGAGGCATAGTACTCGAGCTACCTTGTTTCTTCCAGTAGGTTTATTGATCTACGTACAGTGGTATACTTATATGTTTATATAGTAGAAGTCGCTCTGAGTAATCTGTTGTTTATGTTATACGATTTTACTCCGAATTTCAGTAAAGTACTATTATATTTATTGTTTTACTTTACTGTTGATATATTGAGAAATCCGGATGGGATTGGTGCCCACGGTTTGATTTTTGTGGCATAAGATGAAGTGTATTTTCCGCGTGCAGGTAATGGTAATTCCTCGTTAGTAACGAAACTCTGCCAAAATTTCTACGGTTTTTGTTCGTTCGTGTTTTCGAAAGGGTTGATCTCGGTTTAGGGAGCTAAATTGGGGTTGGGTCCCTTTCACAACGCATCGGCATCGCCTACTGACGTGGCACCATATGATTGGTCCATGTGTCCACGTGGGTCTAACACCATTTTCTGGAAAATTTATATTATGTACTTTTGTACATGTATAAAGACTTCTAATCTTTTGTAATTTAATTTTAGTGCACTTATTTACATCAGAGCTTTTAATCATGGAATTTATTCCCAGATTACGAGTTCGACATTTCATATAAGTAGAACCCAAGTGGAGGACTAGATATCCAAACTATTAAATACAAAACATTTAATAGATCTAATTCAAGGGGCCAACATTGATTGTTTGTTGAGCAGCCATCTACAAACTAACATGCTAAATCCGTGGTTTCATATGCTATTTCGATTAGCATGTACCAAACTAATCGTTGGAATTTCTAAACCCGTAATTATAGTGGTGAAAGGGTTTTAAATGCGTACAATGCTCTTTATGTCTTAATCAAGTGTCGTCTCTTCAAATTCGCCTTGCATACAAAGGGGTTGAAGATAAGGCATTCCAAGACATTGATGATAAGGAAAAAAATCTCCACCTTATCATTGGTAGTTGAAATAGAGTCGGCATTCCTGCTAAGAGTGACAGATCCTGATCTAAAGTACAACGACAACCCTCCAGACCATGTATTGCACGATGAGATCGAATCCTTCGATATACTTAAACTCATCGTAATAAGCCAGTCTTCTACCATTTAGGGGGAGATAGGAACAAAGTTCTTTCATGAAAACGGTAGGATTTGTCGTGATCAAACCCCACTTTGTCTCATTATAATCCTGGAATCTTAGTGTCTAAAGCTGAAATTCATTGGTGACATCAATGATTCCTCTCATACTTACCATGCTACTAAGTGTAATTACATATCTAGGGGGAGTTAAGAGGCGCCACCATGACCTCAAGTGTCTCACGGCAGAAACCAGAGCCTTGAACGCCATGGCATAGTGATGCTAAAATAGATGGGGCTTTAGTGCATGACTTGTGAAGATGATACACAACCCATTTTCACTAGGTTATTGGCGGTTTATCTGGGATAACCAAAAACTGAGTTAATTACGTGGCCACATATAGGAGATGGTACTCGTGATTATTTGAACAAGAAGTGTAGCTGAGAGTTACATCGTTTTAACATCAAGGGAACTTTGGTGAAGCTCAATATCATAGGATAATTTGGGTATGGTTTCTCCAATGATCCAAATGCAATATCAAACGTTGAGAGACTTAAGGAGTCTCATCTTGTCAGCCCAGAGGCCTCTCAAAGACATCCTTGATAGAGAAGCAATTCACCGTTTGGTAGTTAATGGTATTTTCGAGAAACTGTTAGTAGCATTGTTGCCTCTTTGATTGAGACATTCTTATGGGATGGAAAATGGTCTTGAGAGTTGAGAAGTCTGATTCAAGTATAGATCTTGCGAGAGCATTGATGGTCTACACGTTGGCACCACACGTGGTATCCAACGTTGGCCACATGATATACACTTTGAACCACATATGACTCATCATATGAGGATGTGACATTGATAGACAGAATTAGTAATTCTGTTGTCAAGTGACTACTTAAAAAGAGTAAGTATAACATCATATTGATGCATGCCATGTTCACATGCATATCAGGTTTTTTTGATAGAGAATTTAAAGCCGAAAACGTACATGGTTGCAGCTTAGTACTCGGTATCGCAGAAGCAATGCTGAGCCAATTGAGTCATGCCTCGATTGGTCTACAGGTTGTTATCTGCATGCAGCCTCTTGTAGCGTCTGCTGTAATCATTGTCTATCTTGAACTTGCTTCATGTCTAGTAAAGTTCCTTTTTGAAACGTATATTTATGCAGTAGAAGAGAAGTCTGGCTTTGGTAAGTTGCACTACTTGGCCATTGACTTGGATTGTCTCGTTATCAGCGAAGTTTGAAATCATGCACCAACTTGAGTTGGATTCGGATTAAAAGCTCGCGGATTGTGTTACTATGACTACTTACAAAGAGAACTTTCTTTCTTGTCATGAGTTCGGACATCATGATCGAAACAGAATCAAATTGACATGTCGCAAGTGACTACGGATATCTGACAATTAATGACAATCTAGAAACATTCGACTTAGCTTTGATATCTAGATCGTTGACCAACAATCGGCTCTAGATATAAGTCACCACATAAGATATAGCTTGGCTATAACAAAAGGTGGAAACACAGCCAACGAAGGTGCTATCAACGGTGAAAACCGACGGCCTGCCCAAAGCTTAAGTTTCCTAGTGTTAACCATAACGATGCCTGAATGCTGAGTTCATATGTGGAGGCCATGAAAATTGGTGTATCCATTGCATATTTACATACCAAGTTTGGGTCCTTAGGAGGGATAAGTATGCATCTAGCACACCCAATGTCCGTAGACATGGGTTCATATGGTGAGTGTGTCGAATATTCCCTAGTTTTTTTAGTTGTAGATCTTTGGTTGATGTTTCAAGACTCCCACCATTGTCATCATTCGGATGTGGAATGGACTTTACTAGAGATGAGGAGATTCTATATCTTTTACTCCTTAGGTTTTATCCGGTATGTTACTAGTAGTGAAATGAAAGCGCTCGTCCTATTTAGGTATCGCTAGAGATGAAGTTCTTGCTATGTGAGCATATTGGGGTATTATCACTTTTGCATTGGGAAATACTTTAGCATGCTTGCTTCGGCTCATGCTTAAGTCCACATCAGTATCGACATAAACTTCTTCTTGAGATAATTGAGTCGCTCTTAACTCAAGTGAATCCCTCTTGGTGAGTTCAAAGGGAGACATTGACTTCGGGGGGAGTTGAAGTGCACAACGTCGTGTCATATGATAGGATGTGATAAGTTGTACTTTTTTTCCAGCCAAGTTTCTTTTTCCCAACGGGTTTTATTGCTTGGAAATGGTTTTTAATGAGGCAACAAAAATCATTCATGTCAAAGTCTTATCGCCTTGATATGAAGGCGGAATACTTTCAATTTTAACTTTTTCTGAGATCTGTTTTTCTCCTGCTAAGGTTTTTGGCTCAACAATAATTTTTGATGGGATGCAGCTTAGACACCACAAATGAAGTTGATCAAATTACACGAAGGAAGATCACAAATCGTCAAGGCATCATAAAGGGAAGTGTTGAAATATGTCTATATTTTGTGTGTGATTTACGTTCCTTATTTGCTAGTCAATATTCTCATAGAATATTTGATATATTTTCTCATTATTTATCTATATTCTGTTATCAAATGGGCACTAGCTTATAACTTATAAATAGGCTATTGGTGCCTTGTACCAAACACACTACGAATATCAATATAAATCAGCTTTACCTTCAAGTTCAATGATATTCCAACACTTACCTCATTCTCTTGAGTTTTTCTATTTGACATATTTGCTCAATTGACCTTCTTATAATTTTTAAAGTTTAATTTTACCTTGAGCAGAAAAAATTAGGTTAAATCTTGCAGTAACAAAATATCACCACGGAAGTTATTTACAAGAGCTCATTGCCACTGCTTTTTGCATTTTGTTTAATCAATTATGGATTTATATTTGTATTCCACTGCGAATTTTGGCTCAGCTACATGGTTTCTATCTTTCTAGAATTCTGGTGTTCGGAGGGAACTGTAAGAAGGGTGACCATGCTCAAGCCAAAGTTTTAATTTCATTCTTGATCGATAAGATATATATGTCTCTGCTTCTTAAATGGTAATTTGTGTTTCCCATGCTTCTGCCCCAAGACATGTACGTACGTGGTTGAAAGTGATTGCAATTCTTGACATATCCAATCTAACTTCTGTTCATACGACCTTTTTAATTTTTAATATATATTTATTTTAATATAACTAACTTTTCAGATTATATTAATTTCACTTAAGGCTATTATGAGAGGGAAAAATTGGAAATGGAGGTACGAAGAAGAGTAGAGTGGGAGGTTCAAACAGAAAATCTCTATTTCCTTTTCCTTCCTTAGTTTATTGTATTCAGTTTTTATAAAATTTTATGTTGACTTTGTTGTAATACCTAGACTATACAAGGTTAAGTTTGAGATCAGATTGTAAAATTGAGCTAACAGCTAACATTGCCTCTTTATTGTTGTTCACTTGTTCTTGTTCTCTGTTACTACTACAATAGTGAACGAAAAACACCATATTATGTTGAACAAATCTCTCGTGTGAAACGTTAACTAGCATAACACTTCAGCATATATAATTCCAACAGTTCCTCACTTCCTCTTCACCACTTGCCAGTGCTGAAGTGATCAACAGTAAGAATGTAATAATACGGGTTGTTCTCATGAGGTACTTCTAAATTTAATGTGACACTTTCGTGTTTTTTTAACCTAAGAACTTAATGTTGGTACGGATAAATGATGAAATAAAACCTTCCATTCATTTCATGAATCCGGTATAGCCCACTTTTTTTCAACTAGCTACCTCTTAGCTAGACTTATCAATGAGAAGTGGGATGCTACATTGCTACTGATCTACTGTTCAATATGCATTTGCATCTCTTTTCCTTTTCTGTTAAACACCAGTAAGGCAGCCGCGCGTTGCTGCAGAGAGAGAGGGAGAGATGGCAAATGACGATTTTACCATGAATAGCAGTTTCACCGTTGTTATATAAGAAATTTTTAGGGGCTTGGAGAAGGAAAGAGAGTGTCAATGAATGGTTCGTTAATTTAACTCCCCACGGAACTGGAAAACCCTGATTAATAAGATAACATGCTTAAATGTTGGTGTTCAAACACAGAGTGTTGCTCAAATCTGTAGAGCCATTTAAAACAACCGACGCCCCTTCCGAAGTCTTGCCCAAGCTAAAGCTGCAACAGCGGCGCCGCCCAAGTGAGCAGATCCTGAGATGGGACTGTTCTTCTGCACAATACAACATCATGTCACAAGTACATTATTACATTTACTAAAAAGATAAAAAAAACAGCAGTTGACTTAGAATGTGAAGACCGTAGAGAACCAACATACGTCCATCATCCTTAGTATATCCTTCCCAATTAGAAAGATCCCCTAAAACAGAAAACAGAGAGGTAACTTATTTCAAGTATTTACATGATAACCTCAACAAAACACAGAGCATACAAGGAAACAAACCAGTAACATGGCAGGAACTGGTATGATAAATTCAAGGTAGAGAGTTGCTGTGGGGTGAAGGAATATATCAAGCAACAGGATAGCATTAACAGCACCACTTGCACCCTAAATATCACAACCAGACTACATAGTTAAACAACTTGGATTTCAAGTCATGCTCCTGACAGATTATAACGACCAAGCAAAGTCAACTAGTTAACTTTAGTCAAACAATCAACGAGAATAAAGAAGCTACTGGAGCAACATCCTACGTTATATAGTGGTGAGAAATGACAAATGCTCTCAGAGAAGTCAACTTCCACAGTGGGGTTTTCTTGCAGGAACTTCAATGGTAGGATTTGATACCAGAAACTTAAAGTTCTTATTTAAAAAGTAAATTAAGGAGGAGAAAGAAATGGAAAACTCAATGGGCATGCAGAATAAACCGGTACCCCATCTCTATTTCTATATATAAACTACAAGGGATTCATTGGCAAAAAACCAAAGAAATACTAAATATTAAACATCTCTTTCATGATATATTCTCTTTTGGTACTGTTTTGTAGGTAGACAAAATGTTGAGAAATCTACAAAGGACCTGCTATCACTTATTAGTAACCTGGTCTGTTGAGAACTGTAAAATCCATAGCACATAACAAGTTGTGGATAACATACCAATGCTGGAGCCTGTGAAGCATCTATTGCTCCTGATCGGCCCTGCAAAAAATCGAATGTGAAAATACACATCACTATATATTCAGTAAAAGTGCAGTAGGTCAAGCAGCTGTTCACAAAATACTTTGCCAGATATCTGGATTACAGAAACCTTTTAAGGTTATCAAATACCGTTGACAGTGATTGATTCAGATAACTCATGAAAGTCAACCAAGTTGAGATGTAGACAGTACGTACCTTTGATGTTGCAGCCAGGTAGGCCTGGTGCACCAAATAAAAGACTGAGCCAGCAATAGCTCCAGCTAGATACAACTTTAGCAAAAATTCAGTCCCAAAAGTTCTTCCAATCTGCTCAAAACATCAAAGCAAGAGAAGCATAATTCAAACTGATTGAATTCAGTACTTTCACGATATTATGCAGAACTTAATCAAATAAGTCAAGCAAGCTTTGAAAACAGATTTACCAGCTTACAAGAATCCTTTAGGATACCTGTAGCAAGAAATATAAAAAGCTTATGAGAGAGCTGATCTTACATTCATCCCAAAAAAATAAAGTCCAATCATGTTTGACATGATATGCCCAACATCAATGTGACTAAATGCAGAAGTTAACATTGTATGAAGGCGTCCACTCGTGAAATTGTGTAATGAGATCTGACATAAACAAGTAAAGATATTGAAGTTAGAAGTTGAATATTAACAGAACAGAATACTAAGTAGCTATAAAGAGACTGTCCATCAACATATTAATTTCTTAAATCATTACTTTAAGCACTACCAATGGGTACATATATATAAACAAGTCATATCCTTTGGAAGACAGCAGTTGGTAGTGCACAAGTTCAAACGGACTCACGGTAAAATTCTTGTACATGAACATAGGATCTGCCATCCTCCACAAAATAAAAACAGCAACATTAGCTACAACCAATCCCAAAACCATGTCATTGGGTGATAACATTCGCAACCATGATCTCCTGCATATAGGACATATATGTTATCACAGTAAGGATCTTGTTTCTTTAGCACAGTAGAGATGTGCTATGCAGTGTGTCAAAGTACAAGTATGTTAAGCTCAGAAGTATGAGCTTCATTCAAATAATGTATGAACCATATTATTCATTGTTCAAGAAAAACCAAAGCAACAAACAGCAGACTCAGCAGTCATCACAATTTACAGAACTACAGATGTCATATCCAATGTACCGTAGTCTACTAGCAGCATACCACTACTTAATTCACAATGAAAAAATGACCACAGGTCCTCAAGGGAAGTAATACATCTAGCCATAGCAACTAACTCACAATCACAATGATTTCAAATTTCCAAAATGGAAGATAGTTATGAGTCTTTATACATCAAACTACCATCTTTTAATACTTCATTATTTATATTACACAAATACTAGCAAATATCTTAATTTCCTAAACAATAGAAGTCATATTTCAAAAAAAGAAAATATAACTATGAAGATATCAGATGGCTATTTGCACTGTTAAGTACAGACACAGAGGAGCTTTTGTGACGAGTAAAAGGATGCAACACAAAACTAGAAAAACTAGTACAGTCCTTGATTAGAAAACCGAAACGTGTTGTCCTTTTACTGTTTTCATGCCACTTTACTTTTCTCAGATGGGTCACATCAATCAGAAAATGATAACTCTCAGAAGCCAAAACGAAATTTCAACAAAGACCAAAAACACACAATTCAGTGATGAACACAAGAAATCTCACACTTGTGTTTGCTTGGAATCAAAGAGAAATAGATTCGTTGTAAAGTTTCAAACTTTTCCGCATTATTTTTTGTGATGAAAGAACAAAGACATTACCAGTCACTAGTACGATGAGAATTACGACTTGGGTTGAAGTTAAAACTCTGTTTGGGGAATTTGCTTCCGAGAAAAGCAAGCCTGCTGGAATGTGAAAGGCTCTTGCTTGATACCCTCAAAAGGGTATTTGCGAAATCCAACAACAAGTGTCTCCTGAGTAGTGGTAGCGGGTTGGAGAGAAGCCCATGAATTCTGTGAGCGAGATTCTGCTGCGAGCTCCATGGATTAGTGGTGAAGAAGTGCTTTTGGGTCTGAGTTTGTGGCGTTTTGGTGAAAGAAAAGGTTTTGTGAGGCTGAAAGTGGAAAAGAGAAGAAGAAGAAGAGCTTGTGGTGGTGGAGTTTGAGAGGTTTCTGGAGAGGTTTGAGGCTAATTTCACAGAAAGAAGCCTCTGCATTTTGTTTTAAGGCTAATTGGGAATCAGCGAGCTCTTCTCTAGTTCTCTTCTCTTCTCTGTTTTGAAAATTTCAAATGCAGAAAGCAGAAAGTGGAGAGAAAATAACTTTCTTAACTTCGTGGGTGGGTTTGTGTGTGACACTGCGACAGTGGGTGGTGTACTTTGAATTCCTTAAAATTCTGACCCAAAATTACTCGCCGATAAAATGAAACAAGGCCATAATTGGATTAAGCCCAACTAACCAATAAAGATGCGGCTCAGGTATTTGGCCCAGTAGCACTTTGAGATGATGCATGCGGACTATAACTAGTCCTTTGTTCTTGATTATCCTCTGGAACAAAGAACACCTTCTTCAACGCCTTAGAGGCATTTCATCAAACACATTCAAGGCATCTTCTTCTTCTTGTTCGAAGACAAAGATGCCTTGAAGGTGTTGGATGAAAGGCTTCAAAGGCATCCTGCTGTGGCTTTCATATATTTTCAGGTTCCAATTGGAGCAGGTTTGTTTTTTTTGTTTTTTTGGTTTCCGGGTATGAGTTTCTTGTGCTGGAGACTAGAGTAAGTATATTCTTATTCAATAAGTTAATTATGTTGGTTGATGTGATTGTCTTGAGAGTAATATATTATATATGGTTTTGCTTCTTTTGAGTCAAAGGAAGAAACTATGACAAATGGGATGTTTGAAGATTTAAGTTTAGCTACTTGTATTTTGCACTCCAGATTTTGTATCTTCAGAGCTTTGTAGTCTGGTTGGAATGCTTGCTCATGCACAGTATTATATACACGACTAATTTTCCAAATTTGCAGAAATGTGGTTTGATGCTTTGCAGGTGTGATTTTGATGAATGAGAGGGAGGTACGGTGTTTGATCGAGTTCTTTCTTGTTTTCTACAAGTATAGAGCACCTGCAGTGGTTCGGGACAACGAGGACGTCCGGCAGGGAGGCCTAGATTTTGAAGACGTCCGACAGAGGGAATCAGTGCAACGGGAGGAAAAAAGAAGGAAGACCGGACGTTGACCGGGAGGTCGTCCTCCCCGGCGTCTTCTGTTGAGCACGAGGGCGAGGTCGTCCGCCTGGTGGGCCCCACGCACGTGGGTGACGCTAGGCTGACGTCCCTTTTTTTTAACCCGGTACACGCGCCGGTAAAAAAGTAAAAAAAAAAAAGTAACGAACCAATCGGCTTGCGACACGTGGCATGCCCTAGCTGCTGACAGATCAACGGCTAAGTTGATCTGGACCGTCCATTTTGAACGGATATAAGCCATCTGATAGCCTATATTTAAATGCAATGGCCACTTCGGCCTAAAATGAAAAAATTACAAAAAAAACCTCAAAAAATTGCAAAAAAATTCCCAAAAAATTGCAAATGAGCCCCTACATTTTTTCTATAAATACTACATTCATTTCATTCATTTCTCACACCATTTTGTACACAACAAATTCATTCTCTCCCTCTCTCCATCTCTCCTCTAAATATTTTTTTTTTGGGAAAAAATGGCTACAAATTGGCTTCTTTCGGAAGATGTATAATTGAGCATCTCTTATTGTCGTTTTAGCGTTGATTCCATCACCGGAAATCGACAAAAGGTGGAAAAATTGTGGGAAAAGATTTATGGCGATTTTAAGGCGAATTGGGAGATAGGTTATGGTGAATCGATGCCGGAAGCTAGGACCCAAAATGCATTATCCTCTCGTTTCGCAAAGTTGAAGCCGAATTTGAAAGTTTGGGGTAATGCTCTTTCTTTCGCACGAAGGAATGCATATTCCGGCTCCAACATACACGATGAGGTAATGTTTTTGATCTCTAATATTTTTTTTAGTTTTTACCATATTGTTTCAACTTATGTTTCAACTTAGTTTTTACCATATTTTATGAAATACATGTTATTTATTTCATGATATTTATGAATTACAAGTTATTTATTCCATGTTATTATTATTATTTTTTAGATGAGATGTGCTCAATCATTTTATGTGGCAAAAAAGAAGAAAGAGTTTAAAGACTTTGCTTGTTAGGAAGTAGTGAAGAATCATCATTACTTCATCCATGTCGAGGCTAGTACACCTCCACCTTACTTATCATCTACTCCGTCGTACTCATCATCACATCCCGCAAACTCAATGCCTCCCACCGTCAACTTGGAGGAGGATGATGCATTTGCCACACCAATGAGCAATTAAGCTCCTTCTTCTCCGGAGCGTCCTATGGGAGTGAAAGCGGCCAAGGAAGCGAAAAAAAAGGGAAAAAGGGTATGACGCCTACAAATAAAAGAGCCGAGGCTTTGAATAGGATTGCGGAAAATCAAGAATCTTATGGTCGCAATCAAAAAGATAGTGATGCAATTGAGGTTTCCCTTATGCGAGAGCAAATCGCCCTTCAAAAGAAAGACATCCAATTGAGGGATTTGGCGGAGGAAACTCGGATTATGTCAATGGATACCGAGAGCATGACTCCCAAATCCAAGAGGTATTTCACAAAGAGGAAAGCAGAAATCCTTTCTCAATTGGATGAGGTTGAAGAAGAAGCTAGCGAATAAGACTATTCCAATTGTTATCGCCCTCTTTTTCCAAACACTTTTTCCAAGCACTTTAATTATTGTTTATGTAATTTAAATTATGTACTATGTAGTTTCCGTTTTACAGAAATAAAATTGCACTTTCTTTATTTCCATCAAGTTCCCTCACATTACAAAAATTGAAACACACATAATAGAAATACATAATTCTAACTCACAACAATGCAAACAAACAATTAAAACAACATATTTATAGTTATTCACCGGTCTCAAGAAACCAGTTGTGCTTAACTAAGTCCTTCTGAAGCTCTCCATGGATGTAAGCAGATTGGAGATCTACAAGACGGTCATTAAACCGTTGTTCATTTTGTCCATCTCTTCCAACCGGCTCGAAAGGAATCCGGTTCCCCCCTTCATCCACTGGCCCATCATAAGCTGTGAATGCAGTAGATGGGTTTTGGAGATCTTCTTCGTCGTTCTCCTCAAACTCATCCTCCATGAATTCCTCCTCAACGATCATGTTGTGCATTATGATGCACGCCAACATGATGCTTTTTAACGTCGAAAGGCGGTGACACTGAACTGCATGACGAATTATCCCCCAACGAGCTTGTAAGATGCCAAAGCACATCTCCACATCCTTGTAGTACGACTCTTGCTTCCTCGCAAAAAGCTTTTGTGGAAGCTCTTGAGGATTCGAAATCGTTTTGACAAACGAGGAGTACCTTGAATATATCCAATCAGCAAGGTAATAAGTGCTATGGTATGTCATACCATTCACTTTATAAGTCGCAGCCGGACTTCTTCCAGCAAGCACTGCATCGAAGACACCTGATTGGTAGAGCACGTTGATATCATTTTGAGCTCCTGGTACCCCGAAGAAACTGTGCCAGATCCATGTGTCATATGAGGCCATTGCCTCTAAGATGATAGTTGGACGACCCTTCCTCCCTGAGTATGCCCCGGACCAAGCGGTTGGGCAGTTCTTCCACTCCCAATGCATACAATCAATGCTTCCGATCATACCAGGAAATCCTCGATGTCTAGCACTTCTTAGAAGTCAAGTGATGTATGTCTGATCTGGAGCACGGAGGTAACGGGTACCATAAAGCTCTACCACTTGGGTGCACCACTTCTTCATGCACTCCAGAGTTGTTGATTCCCCTATCCTTGTGATTTCGGCACACTGATCAGCAGCTGAGCCGTAGGCCAACATCCGGAGAGCACCTGTCATCTTTTGTTGGGGAAGTAGTCCGACCATTTCGATGGCGTCGGCTCTTTGATGCCAAAATGGGTCGTAGTTGCAGAGGTCCGTCATTATACGGTTGAATGTATTTCGGCTCATTCGGAACCGCCGACGAAATTCATGGTCGGTGAAGACTGAGCGTTCGATGAAGTAATCTGAAAGCACCCAACCCCGGTTTAGTTGCCTAAACCGGAATCAAACCCCTTCGAAAATACGAACCAACAAAAACCGTAGAAATTTTGGCAGAGTTTTGCTACTAACATAGAATTACCATTACCTGCACCCTGAAAATACACTTCATCTTATGCCACAAAAATCAAACCGTGGTTACCAACCCCATCCAGATTTCTCAACATATCAACAGTAAAGTAAAACAATAAATATATCTGTACTTTACTGAAATCCGGAGTAAAATTGTATAATATATATAACAGAATACTCAGAGCGACCTCTAATGTATAATCATATAAGTATACCACAGTAGGTAGAACAATAAACCTACTGGAAGAAACAAGGTAGCTCGAGCACTATGCCTCCAACCACGACGTGCGACACCAGAGTCCAAATGGCAAACTGGGCACGGAAACCGAAAAGCCCAGGGGAAAGGCAAATAAAAACGTTAGAGTGAGTGTACGAAAATAAACGTATGCCTTTCACCAGTTTATATACATAATCAATATAAAACAGTGCGAGTTCGGAAAACACATATATATATGGAGGTTGTCGGACGAATCTCTCAAGCCCGACGTCAGGTGAATCGCTCAACCCGATGGTGATAGGCCAGGGGAATCTCTCAACCCCGGCGGCATACAGGGGAATCTCTCAACCCTGCCCAGAGGAATCTCTCAACTCTGGTCCAGAGGAATCTCTCAACTCTAGTACATCGATGCAATAAATGCCATCACCAATAAACATATAATAAGACCTCCGAAAATAACATATATCTCAATCACCGTATAAAGTAAACACGAAAATCATAAAATCCACGAACTCGCAAATCAACTGTGAAAATATAAACTTGTCCACTCACAGACTAGCGTAACGCAGTTCTCGTTAACCCGTGATCCGGCGGAAAGTCCCTCGCCAAACAAACGACCACGAACCCCTGAATAATCACAATGTCCATTACTCAAAGTCATAACTCGACAATTCAAAACAAATCACGAGAAACCACCGTTCTCGGAAACACGTAATTCAATGTCGACGAATCGTCGAAAATCCGATATTTACACCTCAATACCTCGCTGTACTTTCGGATGCTCAAATCGAGAAACGAACCTCCCCACTGCAATCGGGGCACGATTTTGAGTGAAATGACATGAAACTTGTCGAAAACTCCAAAAGTCAAAGTTTGACCGTTGACCGCCGCCGCCGGCGGCGCCACCACCAACCTGAACTTTTCCCGGCGGAGCAACCTCTATTCCATGCAAAATCACCCACTGAGCAACTTTCACAACTGCAACAAAGGCCAATTCACAATCTAACTACTCCAATTTCGTGATAAACCGAATTGTTCCCAAAATTTCAAATCCAAAATTCTCCAAGCACAAATCGAATTAGAACTCCATACTTACATGGTTAGAATCATGGTGAGGAGAGCTTCAAAGCCCACTACTTGATTAAGCTCAACATGGCCGAAATGAAACAACCCGAATTCCTCAATTTTCCTCCAATTTTGGCCGGAAAATTCTCTCTCTCCGGTGACCCACGCCATCGACAGTGACCGGCACGAGATAGGGGACATCACGGCGAGTCGAATGGGACCGGTGCCGCACCGTGGGGTGGCCGGAAGCACCACGCCGCCGTGGAGGCCGTGGCTTCCCGTCGTGAGTTTCTCCTCCACCGAGTTGACTCGGTCAACTCGGTCAAGCATATTAATGGCAACAGATGACTTGCCCGAAATAGCAACCTTCTATTTATAGGCCTTCCCAAAATGGAAACTTCGTAATTATCTTTTTCGACAAACTTCAAATACACGTAACTTTCGCGTCGTAATTCCAATTCCGATAATTCTTGCGGCAACAAACTCGACTCGACGTATTCTTGAATTATCAACCAAAGTCAAACACTTCGACAAATCGGATGAAAAGTCAACTGTTCACCGAAACACAAACTTTAATTGACTAACTAATCAACAGTCGGAAATATTCACAACTTAATCTTCGTAACTCGGAATAATGCTCCGGAAGTTCCCACAAGCTCGAAATTAAATGCTCAACAACTTTCGTGAAGAAGCCGAAATCAAATTCTCGTCCGGTAATTTAGTCGCTAAGAGCATCACTATTTAAATCTGATTACGTCGAAACTTCAAATATTCATCATTTATTCCTCGGTCGTCCAAATAACGATCCGAAACCGCCCACGAACTCGAAATCACACGTACAACGACTCTCGAGAAGAGACCCAGCTCCAATTCTCGGCCAATAATTTAGTCGTTATCAAACCTGGCGAGTAAATCCATTATCGGAAATCTACCATTACTCATAATCTCACGGACCAAGCTGATGACACTGTTCAATCTGTTCCGGGTCGTCACAAATCCACCCCCCTTAAAAAAATTTCGACCTCTAAATTTCCGAGTCTGCCGACTAAAAGTAGGAGCATTGCCTCTGCATACTACTCAACTCTCCAGTGACAATGTCAACTGAACAACTCTGACAACTGACTCCACAATAGGAGATAGCTCCGCGCTAAAATCCCTGTACCCTCAAATCACAAATCTGAACTGGCTCTACACAAGCGCCAAGTGTTCCTGCATAAGGAACAGGTAGGGTACACAACACGTAACAAACCTGAAACGTAGTTCCACAACACGGAACACAACACACAAAAGCCAACAATATAGGCGATGCCAAACCATACGGCATAACACAATCCAATTTATGCAACGGGCAAAACCTAAAATTGTAGAATTGAACCCAACTCAGACTCAGCTATCGGAATCCACAATCCAACTCAGACTTAGCTCTTGAGCTTCTAACAATGGTGGGTGGTATGAGAATTATAATTAAGAACTTAAAGGTTCCAGAAACCTAAAACATCTACATTTATAAACAATCCAAACTGATGGCTTTCATTACCAAATACGCCAGACTCTAATGTTCGAATTCATACCCAACCCTCTCAATCCATCAACCTCCATAGACTCTCCAACTCCATCTGATTATGATAAATTCAAATTGCCAAAGCTTGTATTAACGTACATATACTTTCATCTACGCATTGGATTTGTCCAAGTTCAATCTATATTAGGGTTTTCTAGCTTCCAAGGGATGAGTGGATAAAAAGTGTTGGAATTAATCATGCACACCAAAGAGAGATGACGGCGACCACTTCTTGCATAATCAAAGACAAAATTAAAATGAAATTGGTTTAGTTTGATAAAGAAACATCTTGACAAAGATCAAATAATAAGAATAAAGATCATACTTGTTTTTAGAAAACCATGGTTCAAATGAGGTATGTAATAGTCATTTTACAAGAGGATAAATATGTAAATTAATAATTGAAAAAGAAGTAGGTCTAATGAGAAAATGTAGAGGTCCGAATAGAAAAATTACTTGAATTCTTTTGCTGGATGAAAACTAGAATTGATATCGATCAACCCTCTGCAAAGTATGTGACATTTGCATCGATTATTTACTGTAATTATGACCAATTGTATCGTGATTTATATTTTCTTTCTATCTTGGAGGACTTATTTATATATTATTATTTTTTGAAAAGTCAACACTGCTGATTATTTATTGTAATTGTGATCAATTGTATCATGATTTATATTTTCTTTCCATTTTGGAGGACTTATATATATTTGTTTCAGGATAAAAATTACTGATATCTTGGTGTGTATCTTATTCTTATTAGAATAGAAATATATATTCTCTCAATCCCTGATTTATAAGGATATTGATTGTATCAAATTGTAATGTCTATTTAAAGCCATCTATCAATGAATAAAGAACAGTTTCAGATCATATCTTTTGCGAATCTATTTTATTCTTCAACACACTATCAGCAAATCTAGAGTTGATGGTCAACACAAACCCTAAATAGAAAAAATCCAAACCCCTAAACACCTAAACCTCCACCGCCAGAATCACTTCCACTGTCGGAGCACCGCCGGAGACAAAGCACTACTGCCGCCTGTAGTCGGATTTTGCTTTTTCGCTTCAAACTTCTTTTCAGCGAAGTTTCATACCGAGCATAACACCTTCAAGGTAAATCGACTAACACTCTTCGATTTAGAATTAGGTTACAAAACTTAATGACATATAATAATTCACGGTATTTAAACCTAAATCTTTGTTTAGATTTAGGTTTAAATACCATGAATTATTATATGCCTCTAGTTCCTATGGATTAATGCAGGTATGAGTGAAAGGGGATTTAAGCACTCATTCCTCAAGGTTTAAGATTAGTGACAGTCATATGGGAGTCACAATTATTAGTGAATTTCACGGTTAATTGTGATTTCACATTGAAAAAAAAGGAGGAAGTTGATCTTTGTGACTATTTGACAGTCACGGTTTTCTGGGGAGTGGTATGAAGACACCAGTTTTGCATCGATTTTTTTGACCATACATCATGGATCATGTTTCTTATTTCCCTGAACTTGATATTAGTGATCGTAATTTTTTAATCGGTAAACTAATTACATCTCTTGTCTTTTGTAAATGACTGAGCCGGCAAGAGCAGAGTTTGATATCCTTGACATTCAAGGAGCAGAATACCACAGATAGGTATCTGACGTGAGGAATACTCTCCTCGGTAAACGTCTAACTGATACCATCCAACCACTACCATCTGGCACTGAAGCCAACAAGGATACCCTAGCTCAAAAGGCTTAAGCTCTCATGTCTCTCAGGAGACATATTCATCATGCTCTGAGGAAACAATACTTGTTAAAGGATGACTATTAGGTTCATAATTATGTGTTAATTATGTCACTAACTTCATGCTTATTGTTTGTCTTTTATGAATAAAATATCATTTTTATAATGTTTCTTTTTTCATGCCAGGAAATTGGGAATTTGCAGGGAAACGCTCTTGAAGATGGTAATTAATCACTTTTTAGAGAATCCGAGCACATTTTTGAAATCACGAGAGAATTTGGAGAAACTATGGGAAACGACAAAAAGTAGTCGCCAAAAGTTATCAGAATCTACTGAAAAATCGCCGGATTTGTCCATGGCCAACCGGATTACCAAGTAAGGCCCAAAAACTTTGAGCTAGGCCCAATGGAAGTCCAAACCACCTATGATACAAACCCTAGCTGATTTAAAAGGAGTAGTCGCATATTTGAATTTTGGAAGTATTAGGTGAAGTTTGGACTTTAGCCTAAAAGCCAAGAAATGTGGATCTTAATTTGTATAGCCTTTAGATCAAATTTCATGGTCACTCTAGCACATCTAAGGTCTCACAAAACACCTAATTTTCTCCTCCTTATCCCATCTTGGTCGAGATCCCCATTATCCACCAAGATAACACATCTCATTTGACACATTTTTCATAGTTTTTGCAACTAAAGATAACCCTCACTCACTCCATAACCATTTATCTCTCTTCTCCACCTCAAACACCATATCTAACACCACCAAATCCACCTCTTAAGGAAGATCTACCTTACTTCCCTCGAGGTTCCTCTCCCGTACCTCCTCTACAAGCTTGGGTGCATTTGGAGCCAAGAAGGTAAGCTAGAAGCACAATAGAGGACTTAAAGAAGCTTAACTTTCTTTGGGGAGAGTCTTGGGTTATTTTTTCACCTTATTCACTCTATTTATGTATTCAAACTTGTTTCTAAGTATGTGTAGTAAGTAATACCTCTATGGGAGGCTAGGGGTCAAACCCTAGCTATTTGATGTAAACAATGATGTTTGATTTGTGTTTATGAGTATGTTTTGAGTGTTCTATGCTATTGGATGAGTTTTTTATGTGTGTGATGTGATTTTGGCATGTCATTATGTTTGAGCTTATTGATTAGTTTCACCTATGCACGTCTTAGATTTTGCTAAGATAGGATTTGCTTAAAGGGACTAGGAAATGACTCTTAAGGGAACTAGTCATTCACTTAGGAAATAGATGATCATACAACATGACTTAGGCTTAGACTTAAAAGGTTAAGATTAGAGTGTGGTTTCCTTATGCTTGAGCATGAATCGGAACACTCTTGAGGTCCAAATGACTTAAGGGTTTTCAGTTAAGCTTACAATAGACTAAGAGGCTTTGTAGCTAGTGTTGATTCTTTTGACTCGTAACCCAATAGGTATGAGTTGGGAGCATTCATTAGAACCCATTTCCAAGCACTCCAATAGAGGCTTGGAAAGGGAATCACTCCATAATTGTCACAGGTATTTGCAACCAAACTCATTACACTTGAAACACATTAGGAGTCTAGCACCAAAAGTTTAGCTTCTAATCTTGGTTTACTTTTTGTTTCATGAATGGACCAAAACCTTCTAGAATACCAAAAGGCCTAAGAGTTTCAGCCCATAAACAAGCATGACACGAGAATGCTTGATTTGGACAATGAAAGGATTCATTCTTATGATCCAAAAGACATTTGAGAATGTAAAGCATACTATACAATTCATGACCTAAAATTAGACATTGTTTGAGTATCAAATGGTTAACGGAGGGCATCCCAAGCCAACCATTCTTCGTTCTTGAATTTGTGATCATCTATATTTGCCAACTTGCATTAGTAGTAAACAATCAATCAATCTTTTATTCAATCATATCACTCATATTAGTCGAATCATCCCTTGCGATGTTCAGTCTCTAAAGGACTTGACATTGTGAGATACATTTTCATCTTTTGTATTTCTTTATTGCATCAATTGTTTGCATATCACACACATAAAGGACTTAACTGAAAAAAGTTATGGAATCGGGTTAGTTAATCATCGTGAGTTCGACGCTCGAATTCTATACAAATTATATTACTTGACCCCGTATACTTGCGAGTAAGAGAAATGCACTTAGCCTTAAACTAATTAATTGTCAAAAGGTTGAGGGTATAAATCTTCTTAACAAGTTTTTGGCACCGTTATCAGGGGTTGTGTTCAATTTTTATTCCTTAGCTTCGGTTTGCCTTTGATTGTGGAGAATCTGAACATTTTGTGTGACATTTGTTTCTTAGCTTTGTAGTTTTTGTTAAATTTTCCATTTAGCACTTTCTTTTGATTGTCTTTGATCTCTTTAATGCTTGGGTAGATACTTTGGGTAGGAACTTGTGTAAGACTTGTGTTTCTCACTTTTTTATAGGGCATTCTGCTCTACCTGTTGAGATTTAAGCGAAGGGGACACAAGAGCTTACATTCTATGTCTCGAACCGTCAAGAATTTTTCGAGCTTCCATTTGACCGGTCGAGGAATACCTTTGACCCGTTAAGAATCTGTTGTGCTCTAAGGTTGTTTCACTTGTCTCTTACTTACTTACTTTGAGTTATCAACATTCTTGATAGCTTGTCTAAAGTAGTGTTTTTATTTAAAGTATTATAGTGAAAGAATCTAGATCTAGCAAACTTACTTACCGCTACACTGTTAGGCCCATAATTATGCGCTAATTATATCACAAACGTCATGCTTATTACTTGTCTTTTATTAATAAAGCATCGTTGTTAAAATATTTCCTTGTTATGCTAGGAAAGTGGGAGTTGGCATAGAGACGTTCTAAGAGATGAAAATTAATCACTTTTTCGAGAAGCCGAGCGCATTTCCGAAAAAAGAGGTCGGGGCTAGACTCGTGAGGTTGAGCCGAGGAGAACGGGACAACAACCACGCCGAGAGGTGGCCGGAATCCAACGCCACAGTGGAGCACCGCCTCGCCGTCGAACACCTCCTCCCACTCGGTCAAACCGAGTCAACTCACCAAGTCAAGATAATCAATTCAGCTTTGACTTTCCCCAAGGAGCAAGTCCACTATTTATACTTTCCCAAAAAGGAAACTTCATGTTTATCCATTTCGACGAACTTCAAACGCGCGTAACTTTCTCGTCGTATATCCGATTCCGATAATTCGACTCGACATAATCTTCCATAATCACCCGAAGTCAAACACATCGACCAAACGGATAAAAAGTCAACTGTTCAACCAAACACACATTTAATTCGACTAAACAACCAACAATCGGAAATAATCACAACTAAATCTTCGTAACTCAAAATCATGCTCCGGAAATTCTCACGAACTCGAAATTAAATTCTGAACAACTTCCGTGAAGAAGCCGAAACCAAATTCTCGTCCAGTAATTTAGTCGCGAACAAACTTGCCATTTAAATCCGTTTCCGTCGAAATTTCAAATATTCATAACTAATTCCTCGGTCGTCCAAATAACGATCCGGAACCGCCCATGAACTCATAATTACACGTACAACGACTCTCGAGAAGAGACCCAGCTCCAATTCTCGGCCAATAATTTAGTCGTTAACGAGCCTGGCGATTCAAATAACTGCCGACAAACTGCGACTATGCAGTAACTCATCAATCAAGCTGATCATATTGCTGATTCTGGTCCGGGTCGTCACAAATCCACCCCTCTTAGAAAAATTTCGACCTCGAAATTTCCAAGTCTGCCGACTACACATAGGAGCACTGCCTCTGTATACTGCTCAACTGCTCAGTGGTAACGTCAACTGAACAACTCTGATAACAGACTCCACAATAGGAGATAACTCCGTGTTGGAATCCCTGTACCCTCAAATCACAAATCTGAACTGGCTCACACAATCGCCAAGTGTTCCTACATAAGGAACAGACAAGGTACACAATGAGAAACCAACCTGAAACACAGTTCCGCCACACGGAACATAGCTCACACAAAAGCCAATGCTATAGGCGATGCCGAACCATACGGCATAACACAAACTCGCCTATGGCCACATACAAATCAAAACAACGTGTCAATTCACAACTCAACATATTCATGCCAACACAACTGAAACATCGAACTCAAGCAATTATCAACTCATTTCCGCTAACCAAACAGTCTGTGGTAACACATTCCACAAAATTAGAATCAAACGTCAACTCATACTCAAACCAAACTCGCTCCAACACAATGGAGTACAACATCGTCCCTCGAAACGACATCAAGCAACGTTAAAATCATAGTGGTCAACAAACTGGTACTGCAAGCAATCTCGAACAGCTGCAACTGCTGGTCCCGATTCTTCCGGAACTGCAATACTGAGGTTCACAACATACCCTCCAAGGTCTGAATAGTCCTCGAAGATCGTTCGTCAATCTGAGGGTAAGAACCGGTACTAACTCGTAATCTGATCCCCAATACTCGTTGCAAAGCTCGCCAACACATAGTCATAGCTGATTACCTCGATCGGTGAACTGGGACACAGGTACACCACGTAGATGGATAACCTCCATCAAACACAGCCATGACAGCCTGCCACTGAAATCGTCTCCGAAAGTACAAGGAAACGTACTAAATTCATCAAACGGTCCACATAGGCCTGACAACTGGTATCACAAACCAAAGTGCGTACAAACACACACAAGATCACAGCGATAAATGCCACGTCTAATCAGAAATTTCAAATGGCTGACACATCTCGGCAAGTCTCTGCCTCCTAGCCATCGCCAGTCGACAAATGTGGCATCCTTACACACAAGTAGCTACATAGCTCTTCATGTTACGTCACGAGTAGTAAACTCGAGGTATCCAATACATCTCCGTACCACTAGCGCCAAACACGCGCAAAACCACGAGCCTCAACATCATCACACTCGAACTCAGCTCCCCATAGCTCACAACTCGGCTAAAATGGAAACTCGAGCCGCACACATACATGAAACACAGAAGCTCTTGACTCTCGACTGAATGCATCAGCAACAACATTCCAGACGGATGGTCAAGTACAATCTCTAGTCTTTCCTAAACAAGCTCAAAGGTGCAGCCATAGTCATTAGTCAACCCCATCCATCTACACTGCCTCAACCCCATCCATCCGTTTTGGATCGTCGATCATCCCGAGGCGCGAGTACAAATATCGAAAATCGTCGAAATTTTTTGAAAAGGCACTGTTTCGAAGTTTGACCGATGTTTGACCATATTTGGAGAGTTGACCCGCGTTGACCGAAGGGAGAGAACCGGCCTCCGTTTCACTCGCAGGCGACTTTCATTTTCCGGCCACCTCCAGCTTGGACCTTGGTATATTTCGATTCCTCTCTTGATTTCTAGTTGATTGGAACTTGGATTTGCTTGATTTGGTTGAGAATTGAGGGAGAAATGTTGATTTGAAAATTGGGGAAATTTGGCCTGAATCGGCTTCGACGGTGGGAGGAGTTCTGGCGACTTTCCGAGGGGGGTTTATGATGGAAATTGTTGGGTTTAGGTTGGTAGGTGGTCCCTTGAGGATGGGAGGCCATGGTGGCCTCACGGTGACGGAATCGAGCGGCGGAGCGTTTTCCGGCCGGTTTTGAATCCGTGCCTTTCGAGCTGTTTTCCGGCGTGTGTGGCCGGAATCGGATTTAGCTATAGAAGAGAGATGTGTTGTACTCGTCGAGATGAAGTTTTGGCGAGCTTGGTCGCCGGGAAATCTCTCCGGTTGACAGCGCGCCGCCGCCGCCGGCGACGGTCAACGCCGGAGCTCCGGCGACCCGTTGACTTTTGGAATTCGATGTTTTTAATGTCATTTTTCTCATATTCGCGCCCCGATCGTCGCCTTGAGGTTTTCGAGTTGATTTGGGTATCGAATTTTCAATCGAGGGTTTTAAGTGGAGATTTCGGGAAATTCGTCGATTATTTTGTACTGCGTTATATATTTCCGGGAACGGTTGGTTTCCGCGGTGTGGTACAGTGTTGGGAATTATGATTTTGATCAGATATATTTTGTGATTATTCGGGGGATCGAGATCATGCTTCGGGCGAGGGATCTTCAGCCGGGCCACGTGATTAGCGCGAGTGCGCGTTTTGCTTACCTGTGAGTGGACAACTTCTTTTCACTGATAATCGCGAGTCTTTATACACGTTTTACGAGCATGAGCATGCATATGAGATTATGGTTTATATGAGCATGTGTTATACGATTATGCCTATATAATTATACATTACGTATATGCATTTACTTATTGCTTTATACGTTTGCATCGAACTATTTATGATTTGGTTTACACAGAGTACAGTCTCAGTATATGTTGTTGTATCGATACATTTGCATCCCGGCTGATCCCCGAGGATGTTTACCGGGGGAGGCTGTGACCCCTGACCTGAGGCCTTTACCGGGGGGGGGGGGGGGGGAGGGGGGGGAGGGCAGACCTCTGACCTGAGGCCTTTCTGGCTAGAGTCACGTGTGGGTCTGGGATCCTGTGATTCGGACTGTACTAGCACGGATGTGTCCATGAGCGACCCCGTGGGATTTTTCCATGCATGCTCTGTACGCTGGAGGAGTTTGAGTTCACCTCGTGTACTTTATCATATTTATTCATTTTGACTCGCATATGTTATTATAACATATATCATTCAGCGAAAGACATTTATTTTTGTCCACTCACTCTAACGGTTTTCATGTCTTTCCCCGGGGCTTTTCGGTTTCTGTGCCCAGTTTGCAGTTCGGATTCTGGAGTCTCACGTCGCGGTCGGAGGCTAGTTATTCGAGCCACCTGTGTTTTCCAGTAGGTTTCTTGTTTCGCCTACTGTTGTATATTTTGTATATGTATACACTAGAGGTCGCTCTGATACGTTACTGATACGTGTTTTATACGGATTTTCCCGGATTTCCTATATATTACATCTATGTTTACTGTTTATTACTATTGATATGTTATTGAGAAATCCGGATGGGATTGGTGCCCACGGTTTGGCTTTTGTGACATAGGATGAAGTGTTATTTTCCGGGTGCAGGTAATGGCAATTCCGCGTTAGTAGAGTTACTCTGCCGAAATTTTAATGGTTTTTGTTGGTTCGTGTTTTCAGAAGGGGTTTAATTGCGGTTTAGGAAACTAAATCGGGGTTTGGTCCTTTCATATGTGTCGGATGGGTATACAGAGATTGTGAGATTTTATTAGAGGTTATGAGTTAACCGTGGATCTGATGCTGCTGGATATTGCGGATTTTAATGTGATTTTGGGCATGGAATTCTTGGAAAACCATTGGGCTGTTCTTGATTGTCATAAGAAAGAAGTTGTTTTCAGGAGTCCAGGCATGCCGAAGATCTTGTTTTGTGGTGAAAAGAATACGTCTTTACCTTGTTTGATTTCAGCAATGAAGCCTGAGCAGATGTTGAGGAAGGGTTGTGTGGCATACCTAGCACATATGATTGATACGAGTGTTCGTGTACCGGACATTGGGAATATTGCAGTGGTTTGTGAGTATCCAGATGAGTTTCCCGAGGACTTACCTGGTATTCTTCCAGTCAGGGAGATTGACTTCAATATTGAGTTACTTCCAGCTATTGGACCTATTTCGCAGACACCCTATCGTATGGCACCAGCAGAGTTGAGGGAGTTACAGATTCAACTTCAGGAATTGATTGAGAAAGGCTTCATTCGACCTAGTGTTTCACCTTGGGGTGCTCCAGTGTTGTTTGTGAGGAAGAAGACTAGTTCGATGAGGTTATGCATTGACTATCAGAAGTTGAATCAGGTCACAGTGAAGAACCAGTATCCGCTTCCACAGATTGATGATTTGTTCAATCAGCTGAAGAAAGCTTCAGTCTTTTCGAAGATTGATCTCAAGTCTGGGTACCATCAGCTACGAATTCGGGAGTCTGATGTTGATAAGACGGCGTTTCGATCACGCTATGGGCATTATGAATTCCTTGTTATGCCTTTTTGGGTTGACCAATGTGCCAGCTGCTTTCATGGACCTGATGATTCAGATTTTCAGACGTTATCTGGACAAGTTCATCATTGTGTTCATCGATGACATCCTGATTTATTCCAGGAGTATGGGGCAACACAAGAAGCATTTGCATGCAGTTTTGCAAACTTAGCGAGACACTCAGTTGTATGCCATGTTTAGCAAATGTGAGTTCTGGTTGGACAGTGTGAAATTTTTGGGTCACGTGTTATTAGCTGAGGGAGTCAGCGTAGATCCAGATAAGAATGATGCAGTGTTGAATTGGAGCAGACCTACCAACGTGGCAGAGATACGAAGTTTCTTGGGCTTAGCAGGCTACTATCGCCGATTTGTGCATGACTTTTCACGGATAGCGACACTGCTCACCCGTTTGACGAAGAAATGAGTCAAGTTTGAATGGTCTAATGCTTGTGAGGAAAGTTACTTAATTTTGAAGAAAAGGTTGACTACTGCACCAGTGTTGATTTTACCTGACGATATCGGTGAATATGTTGTGTACAATAATGCTTCGAAGTTAGGTCTGTGTTTTGTTTTGATGCAGCATCGAAAGGTGGTGGCATATGGTTCTAGACAGTTGAAACCTCACGAAGTTAACTATCCTACTCATGATCTGGAGTTAGCTTCCATGGTGTTAGCATTGAAGAGTTGGAGACACTACTTGTACAGAGCGCAGTGCAAGATTTACACTGATCACAAAAGTCTTACATACTTGCGTACGCAGCCAGATTTGAATATGACGCAGCGGAGATAGATAGAGCAGATTAATGACTACGATTGCACTTTCGAGTATCATCCAGGAAAGGCTAACGTGGCTGCTGATGCTCTTAGTCGGAAGCACGGTGCTTCTCTTTTCCATGTTCGTGTTGCAAGAATGTCACTTTTGACAGAGTTGCGAGCAACGGGAGCAGAGTTGAAGTGGAATGAAGATGGAGCATTGTTAGCCAGCTTCCAAATTCGTCCGGTGTTGCTTAATCAAGTTCGTGAAGCTCAAGATTCAGATGCCTTACGGTTGAGCAAGAAGAATTTGATTCAGAATAGTGTACCGACAGAGTTTCGGATGAGGAGTGATGGTACTTTGGTGTTAAAAAAGAGGTTATGTGTTGCCAGAGATGACAGATAACATGCAGATTTTCTTAACAGGTTAAAGTTGTCGGATTATCAAAAAAGATTGCGTGAATTTCAGTCAGAGTATACGGTGATAATTGAGTATCCTTCTAGCTATTGCCATGGAAATGAGTTATGAACAGTTCTTAGCACGGTAAGTTTTGCACGTTAGTAAAGATATGAGCGTTATGGTTTATCGTTTGAAAAGTATTATCAGGGCTAGCATATGGTATGACGTATTTTATGCATCGTGGTTATGGACATATATTCCTAATTCCCTGATGTTAGCATGCCTCAGAAATTTCCGTTGTAGACAGTTTCAATTGCAGTTCAGTTCAGGTTGTGGAACTGTTGGATGTTCTTAATTGTCGAGAGTAGATTCTCTGGAACAGGAATTTTCTGTAAGTGTCAACGTTTGTGTTTGTACATGTGACGACCCGGACCAGAATCAGCAGTATGATCAGCTTGATCGATGAGTTACTGCGTAGTCGGAGTTGTCCGATGGTTATTCGAATCGCCAGGCTTGTTAACGACTAAATTATTGGTCGAGAATTAGAGCTGGGTCTCTTCTCGAGAGTCGTAGTACATATGATTTCGAGTTCGTGGGCGGTTCCGGATCGTTATTTGGACGACCGAGGAATTAATTATGAATATTTGAAGTTCGGGTTTTAAAGGCAGCCTTCTTAACGACTAAATTACCGGTCGGGAATTTGGTTTCGGCTTCTTCACGGAAGTTGTTCAGAATTTAATTTTGAGTTTGTGAGAACTTCCGGAGCATTTTTCTGAGTTACGAAGATTAAGTTGTGATTATTTCCGATTGTTGGTTATTTAGTCGATTAAATATGTGTTTGGTTGAAGGGTTGAATTTTTATCCGTTTGGCCGATGTGTTTGACTTTGGATGATAATTGAATATCATGTCGAGACGAGTTTGTGGCCACGAGAATTATCGGAATCGGAGTTACGACGAGAGAGTTACGAGGGTTTAAAGTTCGTCGGAATGGATAAACATGAAGTTTCCTAATCGGGAAAGGCCTATAACTAGAGGATTCCTGTTTGGGAAACCTGCCATATTGGGAAAGCTGGGTTGACCCACGTTGACCCACGGGTCAAGAATAACCCGTTTGGAGGCCGAAATGGTTCGCCGAAATTGAGGCCGATTCCGGCCATATTTGGGCACGAATTCTTCCCGAGATTTGTTGGGCTCGAGCTCCTCTTCGGATTGGTAGGTGGATCGTCCCGTGGGGTGGTCGGAGGAGAGAGAATCGAATCGGCAAAGTTATGGATTTTCCGGCGAGTTTTGTTCGATTCGGGTGACGGCGTGGAGGCCGAGTTGGTGGCTCTACCTTGAGGTGTTTTGTTAGCCTTGAGCTAAGGAAGCTTTTCCAAGTGGTCTTGAGGGTTGCCGTGGCCGGAGGAGAGAGATCCGTTGAATTGAAATTCTGGTAAGGGTTTGGAACTTTGAGTTGATTTTTGGAGGTTTTCCGGTCAAAATTGGCCTTAATTTATAACTGGAAAGTTGTTGGAATCGTCGAGATCTTCAAAACCATGTATGCCATGCATTTTTCTGGGCATATTGGATTTTCCAGTGGCCGGAGGCGGCGATTTTTCGCCCGGAGTAGTTTTCGACGAATTGCATGTCATTTCACTCGAAATCGCGCCCCGATCGCAGTGGAGAGGTTTGTTTTTCGAATTGAGCGTCCGAAAGTTAAGCGTGGTATTGAGAGGTGTTATATATGGATTTTCGACGATTCATCGTATTCGGATTTCGTGTTTCCGAGGACGGTGGTTTCTCGTGATTTGTCTTGTATTGTCGGATTATGACTTTGAATAATGGACTTTGTGAATATTCAGGGGTTCGTGATCGTTGTTTTGGCGAGGGATTTTCTGCCGGATCACGGGTTAACGCGATACGCGTTACGCCAGTCTGTGAGTGGACAATTTCTTTTCACAGATTGTTTGCGAGTCTTTTATGTGATTTTCGAACTTGAGCATGCGTATTGAGATTACAGATTACAAGAGCATGTGTTTTACGATTATACGATTATATTTATACGGATATACGTATACAAATATGCATACACTTATATGTCGCTTTATGCATTTGCATCAAACTGTTTATGATTTGGTTTACACAGAGTACAGCCTTGGTTACGTTGTTGTATCGATACACTTGCCTCTCGGCTGATCCCCGATGGTAGGCCATACCAGGAGGGGCGTATCCCCGACTGACCGGTGAGGGGCGTTTCCCCGGATCCGAGGCCATTTCTGGCTAGAATCACGTGGAAGTCAGGGACTCCGTGGTTTTGACTGTACTAGCACGGTGTGTGTCCATGAGTGACCCCGTGGGATTTTTACTTGCATGCTCAATACGCTGGAGGATTATGGTTTTACCTCGTGTACTTGTTGTTTTTATTTACCTGGACTCGCATATGTTATTTTAAACATATATATTAACTGGTGAAAGACATTTATTTTCGTCCACTCACTCTAACGTGTTTATTGTCTTTCCCCTGGGCTTTTCGGTTTCCGTGCCCAGTTTGCAGTTCAGGCTCTGGTGTCGCACGTCGTGGTCGGAGGCATAGTGCTCGAGCTACTTTGTTTCATCCAGTAGGTTTATTGTTCTACCTACTGTGGTATGCGTATAAGATTATGTATTAAAAGTCGCTCTGAGCGTCCTATTGTATATGCTATATGATTTTACACCGGATTTCAGTAAAGTATAGTTATATTTATTGTTTTACTTTACTGTTGATATATTGAGAAATCCGGATGGGATTGGTGCCCACGGTTTGCTTTTTGTGGCATAGGATGAAGTGTATTTTCCGCGTGCAGGTAATGGTAATTCCACGTTAGTAACGAAACTCTGCCAAAATTTCGAAAAGTTTTTGTTGGTTCGTGTTTTCGAAGGGGTTTGACTCCGGTTTAGGGAGCTAAATCGGGGTTGGGTCCTTTCAGCTTGGTATCAGAGCATTAGGTTGTAGGTTCTGTAGACTTCTGTAGTCGTGTTTACTAAGGAAATTTGAGAATGTACAGCATGTCTGGAATGGTGACCCGACCGGCCGGCGGATAATCATCAATATTCCGGGTGTTGTATACTTTCAAATATTTGAAGTTCCATGATTACGTTCCACTTGTTGTGAACGATGTTTTATTCATTAGGATGCCTCCTGACGTGCTTTCCGTGTCGTTTCGGTTGTGGATCCTGTTGAGGATCAATCGACGCGCGATTTGCCAGAGATTGTGGATTTGGATGAGTATTCAGAGTTCAGAGAACTGTGTGGCACGGTTTGCCTGTGGATGTGTATATGAGCGTCTACATGTTGCCTCAGAGATGAGATTTGTGGCAGTGATGTTTGCCTGAGTCAGATTGTTGTGTTTGGTGGGCTGATATTGTGTGAGTTTCGGTTGCGACTCCACGGCCTACATTCAGAGTGTTGTGTATACGGTAATGGTTTATCAGGCTATCCAGTAATTGACAGAGGGGTGTTTACCCACCTGAGGCAGAGATGCATTGTCCACATGTTTGTTTCCGTTTGCACGTGTATTGTGGCTTCAGAGGAAGCAGTGCATGAGGTTCGAGATGAGTTTGGACCTGAGCATCAGAGAGAGACTGTTTGATGTGCCTCGAGTTATCCGTGAGGAGCTTAGTGTGTTGCACTCAGTGGCGAGGCTATTGAGAAGGAAAGACGTACGCGGTATTCGATGTGATGGTTTGAGGAAAGTGGACTTAGTCGAGATTTTGATGAGGTTGAGTTCCGACACTTCGGGATCAGTGACTTCATCAGGCTGCGACCTTTTCGATATTGTTGTGGGTCATTAGATCACGCAGAGGATCCGTTTGACGATGGCGGAGATCACAGAGTAGTGGATTTGCTCCTGTGGCATGAGTTTTGGGTGATCGTTGGTGATCCTTTTTCACAGCAGGTGTCGATGTGACTTGTGTTCATGGAGAACTTTCTGTTGCCATTGTGGTGGCCAGGAGGATCACGTTACGAGGGAGCGCCCTTGGTCAGCTGTTATAGCGGTTCGGCAGCTCAGAGTTTACGAGGAGATCCTCATGTTTTTCCTGCGGTCTGACCAATGTACCCTTTTGACGAGTTAGTGAGCAAGTCGCAGTTGATGTGTGTGGCCAGTTGGGCATGTTGGAGTTCGTGCCATGCCCTTGTTTGAGGACAGACTTTTCTCCGAGGTTACTATTGCTTGATGTCCATGGCGATTGTACCTGCATCTCCACTTCCGAGGTCTTGGAGAGTGTTGCATCCATCCGGAGGTCGCGAGATCCTTGTTGGAGGATATGGCTTAGCCGTGGATCTGTTATAGCTAGACATTGTGGTTTTGGTGTGCTTGTGAGTATGGACTTACTGACGACGCATTTGGCGATGTTCGGGTGCCTCGAGGAGGAGGTTGTGTTTCGACGACCAGATTTTCCCGAGATGCTGTTTTGTGGTGATGGTCGAGCGGATGGTGGAGACGAGTTGTGTTGTTTGCTTAGCCCATGTTGTGGATACTACGGTTGCTATGCCCGATATTGGTGACATTGTGGTGGATCCCGAGTTTTCCAGGTGTATTCCGGAGGAGTTACCAGGTATTCCTCCAGTTCGGGAGACTGACTACACTATCGAGCTTGTACCAGGCGCTGGACTCATTTTACCGACATCTTGTCGTTCGGAGCCAGCAGAGCTGATGGAGCTACATTTTCGACTCCAGGAGTTGCTGGAGGAGGTTTCAGGAGATTTCATGCGACACCGCGTATTTGCGTGGTGTGCTCTTGCATTGTTTGTGCGGATGTTGCATGGTTCGACGTGGTGGTGCATTGACTACCGGAAGCTTGATTTTCTTCTCAGGAGAGTGAGTATCCTCCGCTTCGGATTGACGAGTGGTTTGTTCAGCTCGCGAGAGCTTCAGTCTTGTCGAAGATTGATTTCGGGTCCGGATGTTATCAGTTGAGGATCGATGAGTCAGATGTGGTTTGGACAGCTTTCGGATCATAGTGCGGGCACTAGGAGTTCTTTGTCACGCTGTTTGGTTGACCAATGCCCCGTAGATCTTACGGACTTGATGGACTAGGTGTTCAGACGGTTTCTGGACGAGTTGCGGCCATGTTTGTTAGCAACATTTTGATTTACTCAGGGAGTGTGGACCAGTACCTGAAGCAGTTGCAAGCGGTGTTGCGGACTTCGCGACATGATCAGCTATTTGCGAAGTTCAGCCAGTGTGAGTTTTGGCTGATTAGCATGAAGATTTTGGGTTGTGTGATGCTATCCGAGGGAGTGGGCGTGGATCCTGACCGGTTCGAAGCCGTGTTGATTTGGGGTTGACCTACCATGGTACCAGGGATCAGAGGTCTTTTGGGTTTGCCAAGCTATTACCGACGGCTTTGTGCAGGATTTTCCTGGATTGCCACTTCACTTTCCGGCTTGACAGAGAAGGTGTCAAGTTCGAGTGGTTTGATGCACGCGAGGAGAGTTACTGACTCCTGCAAGGTGGTTGACCGTTGCTTCGGTTTTGACCTTACCTGATGATTGTGATGAGTTCGTAGGTTATGACGATGCATCGAGGATTTGGACTTGGTTGTGTATTGATGTTGTGTAGCAGAGCGGTGGCTCATGGATCAGGCAGTGGAAATTTTATGTAGCTATGTGTCCTGTGTATGAATTGGGTGTAGCTGTCCTTATGTTAGCATCAGAGAGTTCGAGACGCTACTGCTATGGTTTGCAGCGCAGTGTAGGACGTACACTACGTACACTGATCATTTGAGTTTCATCCACTTGCAATTTCGGCCAGATTTGGGCTTGAGGCAGTGTAGATGGAAGTGGTTGACTAACGACTATGGCTGCACTTTTGAGCTTGTTCGAGAAAGGTTAGAGGTTGTACTTTGACCATTCGTCTGGAATGTTGTTGCTGATGCATTCAGTTGAGAGTCAGGAGCTTCAGTGGTTCATGTGTGTGTGGCTCGTGTTTCCGTGTTAGCCGAGTTATGGGCTACGAGAGCTGAGTTCGAGTGTGATGATGTTGAGGCTCGTTGTTTTGCGCGCGTTTGGCACTTGTGATGCGGAGATGTATCAGATACTTCGAGTTTATTACTCGTGACGCAACATGAAGAGCAATGTAGCAGCTTGTGTGTACTGATGCCACATTCGTCGACTGGTGATGGCTAGGAGGCAGAGACTTGCCGAGATGTGTCAGCCATTTGAAATTTCCGATTAGACGTGGCGTTTATCGCTGTGATCTTGTGTGTGTTTGTACGCACTTCGGTTTGTGATACCAGTTATCAGGCCTTTGTGGACCGTTTAATGAACTCAGTACATTTCCTTGTACTTTCGGTGACGATTTCAGTGGCAGGCTGGTATAGCTGTGTTTGACGGAGTTTGGCCATCCACGTGGTGTACCTGTGTCCCGGTTCGCTGATCGAGGTAATCAGCTACGATTGTGTGTTGGTAAGCTTTGCAGCGAGCATTGGGGACCAGATTACCAGTTAGTACCGATTTCTATTCTCAGATTGGCGAGCGATCTTTGAGGACTATTCAGACCTTGGAGGGCATATTGTGGATCTCGATATTGCAGTTCCGGAGGATTTGGGACCAGCAGTTCAGTTGTTCGAGATTGCATGCAGTACCAGTTTATGGGCCACTATGGTGTTGATATTGCTTGATGTCATTTTGAGGACGACGTTGTACTCCATTGTACTAGAGAGAGTTTGGTTTGGTTTGAGTTTGAGTTGATGTTTGATTCTGATTTTGTGGAATGTGTTACCACAGACTGTCAGGTTAGTGGAAATGGGCTGATTATTGCTTGAGTTCGACGTTTGAGTTATGTTGATATGAATGTGTTGAGTTGTGATTTGCCTTGTTGTTTTTTTTGGTATGTGATTTTGGGCGAGTTTGTATTATGCCGTATAGTTCGGCATTGGCTTTTGTGCGAGTTGTGTTCCGTGTGGCGGAACTGTGTTTCAGGTTGGTTTCGTGTGGTATACCCTGTATGTTCCTTATACAGGAACAATTGGCGCTTGTGTGGAGCCAGTTTAGATTTGTGATTTGTGGGTACAGAGATTTCAGCATGGAGCTATCTTCTATTGTGGAGTCAGCTATCAGAATCGTTCAGTTGTGGTTGCCATTTGCAAGTTGAGCGGTATGCAGAGGCAGTGCTCCTACTTGTAGTCGGCAGACTCGGAAATTTCGAGGTCAAAATTTTTCTAAGGGGGGTGGATTTGTGACGACCCGGACCAAAATCAGCAGTATGATCAGCTTGATCGATGAGTTACTGCGTAGTCGCAGTTGTCCGATGGTTATTCGAATCGCCAGGCTTGTTAACGACTAAATTATTGGCCGAGAATTGGAGATGGGTCTCTTCTTGAGAGTCGTAGTACATGTGATTTCGAGTTCGTTGGCGGTTCCGGATCGATATTTGGACGACCGAGGAATTAATTATGAATATTTGAAGTTCGGGTTTTAAAGGCAGCCTTCTTAACGACTAAATTACCGGTCGGGAATTTGGTTTCAGCTTCTTCACGGAATTTGTTCCGAATTTAATTTCGAGTTTGTGGCAACTTCCGGAGCATTTTTCTGAGTTACGAAGATTAAGTTGTGATTATTTCCGATTGTTGGTTATTTAGTCGATTAAATATGTGTTTGGTTGAAGGGTTGACTTTTTATCCGTTTGGCCGATGTGTTTGACTTTGGATGATAATTGAAGATCATGTCGAGACGAGTTTGTGACCACGAGAATTATCGGAATCGGAGTTACGACGAGAGAGTTACGAAGGTTTAAAGTTCGTCGGAATGGATAAACATGAAGTTTCCTAATCGGGAAAGGCCTATAAATAGAGGTTTCCTGTTTGGGAAACCTGCCATATTGGGAAAGCTGGGTTGACCCACGTTGACCCACGGGTCAAGAATAACCCGTTTGGAGGCCGAAATGGTTCGCCGAAATTGAGGACGATTCCGGCCATATTTGGGCACGACTTCTTCATAAGATTTGTTGGGCTCGAGCTCCTCTTCGGATTGGTAGATGGATCGTCCCGTGGGGTGGTCGGAGGAGAGAGAATCGAATCGGCAAAGTTATGGATTTTCCGGCGAGTTTTGTTCGATTCGGGTGACGGCGTGGAGGCCGAGTTGGTGGCTCTACCTTGAGGGGTTTTGTTAGCCTTGAGCTAAGGAAGCTTTTCCAAGTGGTCTTGAGGGTTGCCGTGGCCGGAGGAGAGAGATCCGTTGAATTGAAATTCCGGTAAGGGTTTGGAACTTTGGGTTGATTTTTAGAGGTTTTCCGGTCAAAATTGGCCTTAATTTATAACTGGAAAGTTGTTGGAATCGTCGAGATCTTCAAAACCATGTATGCCATGTATTTTTCTGGGAAGATTGGATTTTCCGGTGGCCGGAGGCCGCGGCGCCGCCGACGGCCGCTGCGACTTTTCGCCCGGAGTAGTTTTCGACGAATTGCATGTCATTTCACTCGAAATCGCGCCCCGATCGCAGTGGAGAGGTTCGTTTTTCGAATTGAGCGTCCGAAAGTTAAGCGAGGTATTTAGGTGTTATATATGGATTTTCGACGATTCGTCGTATTCGGATTTCGTGTTTTCGAGGACGGTGGTTTCTCGTGATTTGTCTTATATTGTCGGATTATGACTTTGAATAATGGACTTTGTGAATATTCAGGGGTTCGTGATCGTTGTTTTGGCGAGGGACTTTCCGCCGGATCACGAGTTAACGCGATACGCGTTACGCCAGTCTGTGAGTGGACAATTTCTTTTCACGGATTGTTTGTGAGTCTTTTATGAGATTTTCGAAATTGAGCATGCGTATTGAGATTACGGATTACAAGAGCATGTGTTTTACGATTATACGATTATATTTAAATGGATATACGTATACAAATATGCATACACTTATATGTCGCTTTATGCATTTGCATCAAACTGTTTATGATTTGGTTTACACAGAGTACAGTCTTGGTTACGTTGTCGTATCGATACACTTGCCTCTCGGCTGATCCCCGATGGTAGGCCATACCAGGAGGGGCGTATCCCCGACTGACCGGTGAGGGGCGTTTCCCCGGATCCGAGGCCATTTCTGGCTAGAATCACGTGGAAGTCAGGGACTCCGTGGTTCTGACTGTACTAGCACGGTGTGTGTCCATGAGTGACCCCGTGGGATTTTTACTTGCATGCTCAGTACGCTGGAGGATTATGGTTTTACCTCGTGTACTTGTTGTTTTTATTTACCTGGACTCGCATATGTTATTTTAAACATATATATTAACTGGTGAAAGACATTTATTTTCGTCCACTCACTCTAACGTGTTTATTGTCTTTCCCCTGGGCTTTTCGGTTTCCGTGCCCAGTTTGCAGTTCAGGCTCTGGTGTCGCACGTCGTGGTCGGAGGCATAGTGCTCGAGCTACTTTGTTTCATCCAGTAGGTTTATTGTTCTACCTACTGTGGTATGCGTATATGATTATGTATTAGAAGTCGCTCTGAGCGTCCTATTGTATATGCTATATGATTTTGCACCGGATTTCAGTAAAGTATAGTTATATTTATTGTTTTACTTTACTGTTGATATATTGAGAAATCCGGATGGGATTGGTACCCACGGTTTGCTTTTTGTGGCATATGATGAAGTGTATTTTCCGCGTGCAGGTAATGGTAATTCCACGTTAGTAACGAAACTCTTCCAAAATTTCGAAAAGTTTTTGTTGGTTCGTGTTTTCGAAGGGGTTTGACTCCGGTTTAGGGAGCTAAATCGGGGTTGGGTCCTTTCAGTACAAAAAACATACAGTAAAAGTATCACGTAGCAGCCAGAATAGTTTGTATGAGTAGTAGTTTCGTTCTCCTAGCTGGTATGTAAATTTGGAGGGCGAAATTTTTGTTAGGAGGGTAGATTTGTAACTACCCGAACAGTGAAATGTGCACATATTGGTCTGAGCCGTGATTATTGTGAATTAATCGTATTCGTAGGTTTGGTCATGCCTAAATTATTGGGCAAGAATTTGGTTTGACTTCCTTCGTAAGAATTGTGGAGGATTTGATTTCGAGCTCGTGGAAGGTTTCAGAGGATTTTTCCAATAATCGGGGAATATAAACTGCATATTTGAAATTGTCGTCGAGTTAGTCGTACTTATCCGAGCCGCAGATTTGGGTTGTATGTGTACGGTATGTATACGGTATAAATATGAGATATAAAGGGAAAGTTTCTATTTTGGGATGGTGGGTGGTAGACCCATGTTGACCACGGGTCAAGCCGACCTGTTTTGGGGCACAAATTGGTTGTCGGTAGTGTGCTTGATTCCGACTTCCTTTGGCCATGGTTCCTTGATGAAAGTTGTTGGGCTTGAGCTCATCTTCAGTTTGACAGGTGGATCACTTATTTTGGTTCCCGGATGAAGAAGATACGACATGGTGAAGTTTGAGGAATTTCGGCCGAATTAGTTGGTGACGGAGGCGACAGAGACGGCGGAGATGGAGGTCAACCTTATGGGTTTTGAATCCCTTAGGATGGTGAGTCTATCCCAAGTGGTTTCAACCTTTGCCGTGGCCGGTGGTGGCCGATCAGAAGTAATGAATTCCGGCGAGGTTTTTCAACTTCACGGTGAGTTTTGGACATTTTCCGGTTAGAATTTGAAAGGACATGACTCCGATTTAGTTGCCTAAACTGAAATCAAACCCCATCTAAAACATGACCTTAAAATTTTTTTTGCCACAGTTTACTTTGAAACACGTGAACCAATATTAGAACCTACAAAAAAACACACTTCGAATATTCCACAAAAGCCAAACCGTGGGGCTCCGTTCCCCATCCGGATTTCTTAACATCATATATAATAAACTATAAGGTTTACAAGAAATCCAGAAATCATTCAGGAGTAAACTCAACTGAAAACAAACATTAGTTTTCAGAGCGACGCCTATATACATCATATACAACCAGCAGGTCGAGCAAAGAACCTACTCAAACTGAAGTGTGACCAGAACTCTATGCCTCCACCGTCAACATGCAACCCCGGAATTCAAACTGCAAACTGGGCAAAGGAAACCGAAAAGCCCAGGAGAAGACAAATAAAATCGTTAGAGTGAGTGGACGAAAATAATAATATGTCATTCCCAACATATAAGTATATATGCTCATAAAAGCATAATACGAGTCAATGCACATGAAAATCCCGACCAGGTACATTTTCCCTGATCCATAAATATGCACGTAAAATCCTGCGGGGTCACTCATGGACTCCTCCGCATAGTATAGTCTAATCATGGGATCCCATACCCCTCGTGATTAATAAGTTTAAAAGACCTCGGGTCAGGATATCTGTCCTTCCCGGAGCATCTCGGGGATCAGCCGAGAAGCTAAAGCATCGATGCTACCTCTATATCTGAGACTGTACTCTGTGTAAACCAAATCATAAATAGTTTTCATGCACATACAAAATCGTAAAATGCATAATCGTAAAATGCATACTTGTATGTGCATAATTGTAAATTCCTACTGTTACAATGCATAATCGTAAAATGTATAATCATAAATGCATAATGTAAATGCATAATCAGGATGTCCACTCACAGTATGAAGCTAACTCTGAGGTTCAGTGGAAGATCCCACGCCAAACACTCGATCCCGATCACCTGAATAACAGGGATACGGTCAATACATATTGAAACACAACATACGAAGTTAATACGTCAAGAACTCCGCGTTCTCGAAAGACGTATCTCTCGAAATATCAACAAGGATAACAAAAATCCCAAAATACACCCAAATAACTTTCGCCCCAAAATATAATACTCAAATCAACTCAAAATCCTCACGACTACAATCGGGATGCGATTACGAGCAAAACGATATAAAATCTCCAAAAGTCCCAAAAAGTCAACCTCGTCGGAGCTCTGTCGTTGACCGTCGCAGCCGACGGCGGCGCGGTGTAATCAGTGACCAACTCCGGCGACCCATACCTCAAAATATTCCTCTCCTCAAGCCCAATACAAAGTCCAACTACACCATCAACCAATTTGGCCGACAAGCACCCCAAAATTCCCTCGAAAGTTTCCGGTCTGAGATCACTGGAAAACTTCTCTGACTGATTTCGGCGCCGATGCTCCACATCGGCCCTCCAAACGTTAGGGGTTTCCTTCCGTAGCTCAAGCCCAACCTAATCAACTCTAAAACCCCTCCGGAAAACCGCTGGAAACCAACCTCCCATTAAACCCGAAATCCTCCAACTTCCTCTCCAAACTTCACCACCCAAACCACCTCAAATCATCACAATACATACATGAATAGAAAGCTTAGATCAAGGGGATCATTTCCCTACCTTCCTTTCCAGCAACCGTGCCGTTTTCGGCAAGCCCAACGGCGGCGAGTTAACTCACTCAGGCGGGTCAACTCAGGTGACTCGGTCCAACTCGGTCAAACAGGTCAACTCGGCCCAAATGAGACTTTTCGACAATTTCGATATTTATATGTCGCGAACCGACCAAATTTACGATTCGGATAACTCAAATCCAAACGGATAAGTACGACTATCTCGACGATAATTTCAAATATTCATTTTATATTATCCAATTATCTGAAAAATCCTCTGAAACCTCCTACAGACTCGAAATCAAATCCTCTACAATTTCTGCAAAGGAACTCAAACCAAATTTGTGCCCGATAATTATGTCGTGAACAAACCCGCCATATCGACCAATTACGACAAAACCGCGACTAATCGTGAAATGCATATTTCAAGCCAATAAACATACCATTTTCGGTTCGGGTCGTTACAAATCTACCCCCCTAACAAAAATTTCCTCCCCGAAATTAACATACCTGCTAGCTGAAGAGATAGGGATACTTCTCACGCATGTTCTGCTCGGTCTCCCAAGTAGCCTTTTCAACTGAATGATTCCGCCACAATACCTTCACAAGAGGAATGGCTCTGTGTCGCAACTTCTGGATCTTTCGATCAAGAATTTGAACTAGTTCCTCCACATAGATCAAGTCCTCTCGTATAAGAAGCTGATACGGTGTCAACACATGAGATGGATCGGAAATGTACTTCCGCAACATAAACACATGGAATACATCATGTACCCTGGCCATCTCAGAAGGTAATGCCAACTTGTATGCTACAGCACCGACTCGCTCCGTGATCTCATATGGGCCAACATATCGTGAACGAAGTTTACCGCGCTTCCCGAAACGAACAATACCATTCCAAGGAGAAAGTTTAAGAAAAACCCAATCACCAATCTCAAACTCAAGATCCTTCTGTCTCACGTTAGCATAACTCTTCTGTCGATCCTGTGCAGCCTTCAATCTGTCCCGAATAACCTGAACATCTTCCGTGGTACTTTTCACCAAATCGGGACCAAGAAGCCATTTCTCACCAACTTCACTCCAACACAATGGAGTTCGACACTGTTTGTCGTACAACGCCTCATAAGGTGCCATACCAATGCTAGCCTGATAGCTGTTGTTGTACACAAACTCAATCAAATGAAGTTGTTGATCCCAATTCCCTTTAAATTGCAAAACACAAGATCGCAACATATCCTCCAGAGTCTGAATAGTCCTCTCCGACTGACCATCTGACTGAGGATGAAAAGCCGTGCTAAAGTGTAGTTTAGTCCTCATTGCCTTCTGCAATGCTCGCCAAAATTCGGAAGTGAACTGACTATCCTGATCAGAAACTATAGACACAGGTACACCATGTAATCTCATAACCTCTTTCAAGTACAGCTTCGCCAATCTACTCACGGGAAGCTTTCCTGGAAGTGCAAGAAAATGAGCTGACTTTGTAAGGCGATCCACAATCACCCAAATAGCCGTACTACCACCAGAAGTACGAGGTAACTGATACACAAAATCCATAGTGATATGCTCCCATTTCCACACTGGAATCTCCAAAGGTTATAGTTTACCTGTCAATTTCTGACGTTCCGCCTTCACTTGCTGACAAATCAGGCATCTGTTCACGTATATTGCTATTTCCCTCTTTATGTTTCGCCACCAATAATGAGCTTTAAGTGTCCAGAACATCTTTGTACTACCCGGATGCATAGCGTATGAAGGAACAATGGGCTTCATCGAGTATTTCCTTCTTCAAATCATCATTTCTGGGCACACATAATCTCCCCCTGAACATCAAAGTGCCATCACTCCTCATCCGAAACTCGGTCGGTACCTTATTCTGAATCAAATTTTTCTTGCTCAGCAGATAAGCATCTGAATCTTGAGTTTCACGAACTTGATCAAGTAACACCGAACGAAATTAGAAGCTGGTTAACAATGCTTCATCTTCATTCCACTCCAACTCTGCTCTCGTTGCTCGCAACTCTGTCAAAAGTGACACTCTAGCGACACATACATGGAAGAGAGAAGCACCATGCTTCCAACTAAGAGCATCAACAACCATGTTAGCCTTCCCTGGATGATACTCGAAAGTGCAGTCATAATCATTGATCAGCTCCATCCATCTCCGCTACCTCATATTCAAATCTGGCTGTGTACGCAAGTAGGTAAGACTTTTATGATCGGTGTAAATTTTGCACTTTGCTCCGTCCAAGTAGTGTCTCCAACTCTTCAATGTTAACACAATGGCAGCTAACTCCAGATTATGAGTAGGATAGTTAACTTCGTGTGGTTTCAACTTTCTAGAACCATATGCCACCACCTTTCCATGCTACATCAAGACAAAACCCAGACCTAGCTTCGAAGCATCACTGTACACAACATACTCACTGCTATCGTTAGGTAAATTCAACACTGGTGCGGTAGTCAACCTTTCCTTCAACATCAAGTAGCTTTCCTCACAAGAATCAGACCATTCAAACTTGACTCCTTTCTTCGTCAAACGGGTAAGCGGTGGGTGTCGCTATCCGTGAAAAGTCCTACACGAATCAGTGATAGTAGTCTGCTAAGCCCAAGAAACTCTGTATCTCTGCCACATTGGTAGGTCTGCTCCAATTCAGTACTGCTTCAATCTTATCAGGATCCACGCTGACTCCCTCAGCTGATATCACGTGACCCAAAAAATTTACACTGTTTAGCCAAAACTCACACTTGCTAAACTTGGCGTACAACTAAGCGTCTTATAAAGTCTGCAAAACTGCATGCAAATGCTTCTTGTGATGCCCCACACTCCTGGAATAGATCAAGATGTCGTCGATGAACACAATGACGAACTTATCCAGATAACGCCTGAAATTCTGATTCATCAGGTCCAAGAAAGCAACTGGTGCATTGGTCAACACAAATGGCATAACAAGGAACTCATAGTGCCCATAGCGTGACCGAAATGTCGTCTTGTCCACATCGGACTCCCGAATCCGTAGCTGATGGTACCCAGACCTGAGATCAATCTTCAAGAAAAATGAAGCTCATTTCAGCTGATCGAACAAATCATCAATCCGTGGGATGGATACTTGTTCTTCACCATAATCTGATTCAACTTCCGATAGTCAATGCATAGCCTCATCGAACCATCCTTTTTTTCTCACAAACAACACTCGAGCACCCCAAGGTGAAACACTAGGTCGAATGAAGCCTTTCTAAATTAATTCTTGAAGTTGAATCTGTAACTCCTTCAACTCTGCGGGTGCCATACGATAGGGTGTCTGCGAAATAGGTCCAGTACCTGGAAGTAACTCGATGGTGAACTCAATCTCCCTGATTGGAGGAACATCGGGTAAGTCCTCAGGAAACACATCTGGATACTCACAAACCACCGCAATATCACCAATGTCCGGCACACGAATTGTGACGACCCGGAACAGAATCAGTAGTGTAATTGGCTTAATTCACGAGTTTGGGCGTAATCATAGTTTTCCGATAATTGATTAATTTACCAGTTTTGATTACGACTTAATTATCGGCCGAGAATTTGAGTTGAGTCTCTTCTCAAGAGTTGTTGTACACGTGATTTCGAGATTGTGGGCGGTTACGGATGATTATTTCAACGATCGAGGAATATAATATGAATATTTGAAGTTGCGGAATCTCGTCGAGTTTATCCGTTCGCATCGAGTTTATCCGAATCATGATTGTTATCCGTTTTGGACCGTCCATCGTCCCGAGTCGCGAGTATAAATAGCGGAAATAGTCGAAAAATTGTCGAAAACACTGTTCGGGAAGTTTGATCGGCGTTGAGCAGCATTGACCGTTGACTTTTCACGTTAACCGGAGAACCACCGCGGGCTTTGAGCTGTCGTCGTCGGAGTTTGCAACTCCGGCCACCTCCAGCTGAGATATTGGTATATTTCCAATCCTTACTTGATTTGCTATTGATTAGAACTTGGAATTACTGGATTTGATGCTGGAATGAGTGAGAACGGAGGAGATGAAGTTCTTGGAATTTCGCCGGAATCAGCCTTGCTTGGGGGCGGAGCTCTGGCAACTTTCCAGTGTGGATTCTTGGTGGGTTTTGGATGGTGATCATTTCCCCTTTGGTTTGCAGGGTTGAGGTGGCGCGACGGCGCCGAAATCGAGACGGGAAGTTTTCCTGCCGGTTATGTTTTTTAAAGTTTCGAGCTATTTTCTGGCCAACCTCACCGGAATTGATGGTTGACTCAGTTGGGAAAGTTGTTGGACTCGTTGAGGAGAACCTTATGGGAGCTTGGCCGCCGGAAAATCTCTCCGGTTGACGGCGCGCAGCCGCCGGCGGCGGAGCTCTGGCGACCGTTGACTTTCTGGAAATGTGTCGAGTTATATGTCGTTTTGCTCGTATTCGCGCCCCGATCGTCCCCTTGAGGTTTTGGAGTTGATTTGGGTACCGGATTTTCAGTTGAGGGTTTGAGTGGAGATTTCAAAAATTTCGTCGATTATTTTGTACTGTGTTATACATTTCCGAGAACGGTTGGTTTCCGAGGTGTGGTATAGTGTTGTGAATTGTGATTTTGATCAGATATATTTTATGATTATTCAGGGGATCGAGATCGTGCTTCGGGCGAGGGATCTTCCGCCGGACCACATGATTAGCGCGAGTGCGCGTTTTGCTCACATGTGAGTGGACAATTTTTTTTCACTGATTAGTCGCGAGTCTTTAATACACGTTTTATGAGCATAAGCATGCATATGCGATTATGATTTATTCGAGCATGTGTTTTACTATTATGAATCGACAAATATGCTTATATAATTATGTATTACGTATATGCATTTACATTATGCTTTATACACTTGCATAGAACTATTTATGATTTGGTTTACACAGAGTACAGTCACAGTATATATTGTTGTATCGATACACTTGCATCCCAGCTGATCCCCGAGGATGTTTACCGAGGGAGGCTGTGACCCCTGACCTGAGGGCTTTACCGGGGGGTGGACCTCTGACCTGAGGCCTTTCTGGCTTGAATTACGTGTGGGTCTGGGATTCGGTGATTCGGACTGTACTAGCGCGAACGTGTTCATAAGTGACCCCGCGGAGTTTTACGATGCATGCTCTGTACCCATGAGGAGTTAGAGTCTCCCTTGTGTACTATATCATATTCACTCATTTTGACTCGCATATGTTTTTATAACATATATTGTTCGGCGAAAGACATTTATTTTCGTCCACTCACTCTAACGGTTTTCATGTCATTCCCCTGGGCTTTTTGATTTCTGTGCCCAGTTTGCAGTTCAGATTCTGGTGTCTCACGTCGCGGTCGGAGGTTAGTTGTTCGAGCTACCTTTCTTTTCCAATAGGTTTCTTGTTTTGCCTACTGTTGTTTATTTTGTATATATACACAATAGGTCGCTCTGATACGTTACTGATACATGTTTTTATGTGATTTTCCCCGGATTTTCTATAAAGTACATTTATGTTTACTGCTTTATGTTATTGATATGATATTGAGAAATCTGGATGGGATTGGTGCCTACGGTTTGGCTTTTATGGCATAGGATGAAGTGTATTTTCAGGGTGCAGGTTAATGGCAATTCTGCGTTAATAGCGTTACTCTGCCGAAATTTTTATGGTTTTTTGTTGGTTCGTGTTTTCAGAAGGGGTTTGATTCCAGTTTAGGAAACTAAATCAGGGTTGGGTCATTTCAGCTTGGTATCAGAGCATTAGGTTGTCAGATTCTGTAGACTCTTGTAGTTATGACGCTTAGGGTATGTGAGTACGTACAGCATGTCTGGAGCGATGACCCGACTGGCCAGCGGTACTCATCAATGCTTCGGGTGTTGTGTGTATTCAAATATTTGAGGTCTCATGATTACGTTCCTTCTGCTTGTACCTAATGCTTGTCTTGTATCAGTAGGATGCCTCCTCGACGTGGTCCCCGTGTGAATCGGGAAGTGGATCCTGATGAGGATCGCCAGACGCACGACTCGTTGATGCGAGTGTTACGTTTAGAGAAGCGTTTTGACCCTGTGGTCAAAGCTCGTACTGCTGGTGCAACTGTCTTTTTGGGTTCAGTTGATCCAAAGATTTGTGAGGCATGGTTGGTTCAGGTTGAACGCGTATGTGAGCATCTGCGTTTTACCCCTGAGCAGATGACAGTGGCAGCAGTTGGATTACTTGAGTCAGATGCATACTTCTTGTGGGTTAGCACCGATCGGGTACTAGTTGATACTCCGTGGACTTTGTTCCGGGATTTGTTCATGCGGAGATACTTCAACCAGGCTACCCAGCAGCGAAAGTATGAGGAGTTCACGAATTTGAGGCAGGGCAGTTTGTCTGTGCTTGAGTATCGGGACAGGTTTACCCGTTTATCTCGGTTTGCGCGTGACATGGTGGCTACTGAGGAAGCCAAGTGCCGCAGATTTAAGCTGGGTTTGAACTTGAACATCAAGGGGACTCTGACTACGATGCCTCGGAATAACTTTGATGAGTTTGTCAGTGCAGCATTCCGAGGTGAGGATATCGAGAAGGAAAGGTAGATGAGATACCAGCCTAGATGGTTTGAGGAGGGTGGACCGAGTTAGGGGCCTTCCAAGAGGTTGAGTTCTGATACTTTCGGATCGGCATCATCCTCGGGCAGTGGACAATATCGACCACCAGTTAGTGTACCGAGACAGAGACAGAGATGGTGGAGAGATCGACCGCAGCGACCACAGTCTGGTGGGGGTTCTAGCGGTTCCAGTTATCCTCGGCGTACAGGATGCACGTTTACCGTACCAAGGGAGTATCCACTATGCAGCTTCTGCCACAGGCATCATTATGGTCCTTGTCAGCGAAGCACTACTAGTTGTTTTCGTTGTGGCCAGGAGGGTCACTATGCGAGGGAGTGTCTTCAGCAGGTGGGTGTTGGTGGACAAGCGCCCAGAGTTCCGGAGGAGAGCGAGGTGCCACTTCGGGGGCTCGACCAGTACAGTTTTTTGGCCAGGGCGGACAGCAGGGACACCCTCAGCGTGGACAACCAGCTGGAGCTTTACGTGAGGGCAGAGCTTCACCAGAGGTTGTTATCGGTACGTTGCATGTTTTCGGTTATCTAGTACTTACATTGTTAGATCCAGGTGCTACGCATTCATTCATGTCATATAGACTATCGTTTTTAGCTACTGTACCTGCGTCTCCACTTCCGGGGTTGTGGAGAGTGTTGTATCCGTCCGGTGAGGTTGTGAGTATTGGCTGGGTGTACCGAGACTGTAAGATTTTTATTGGAGGTCATGGTTTAGCCGCGAACTTGTTGTTGCTGGATATCGTCGATTTTGACGTGATTTTGGGTATGGACTTCTTGGAGACACATTGGGCCATGTTTGATTGTCACAAGAAGGAGGTTGCGTTTTGAGGACCAGGCTTTCCCGAGATATTGTTTTGCGGCGAGAAGAATACTTCATTGTCATGTGTGATTTCTGCGATGAAGGCGGATCGGATGATGAAGAAGGGTTGTGTTGCTTACTTAGCTCATGTTGTGGATACTACGGCTACTGTGCCGGATATTGGTGATATCGAGGTAGTTTCCGAGTTTCCAGATGTTTTTCCGGAGAAGTTACCGGGTATACCTCCAGTTCGGGAGATCGATTTCACCATTGAACTATTGCCGAGCACTGGACCTATATCACAGGCACCGTACCGTATGGCGCCAGCGGAGTTGAAAGAGCTACAGATTCAACTTCAGAAGTTGCTGGAGAAGGGTTTCATACGACCCAATGTATCGCCATGGGGTGCCCCGGTTTTGTTTGTGCGGAAGAAGGATGGATCCATGCGGTTGTGCATCGATTACCAGAAGCTAAATCAGGTCACTGTGAAGAACAAGTATCCATTGCCGCGGATTGACGACTTGTTTGATCAGCTCAAGGGAGCTTCAGTCTTTTCGAAGATTGATCTCAGGTCCGGATATCACCAGTTGAGGATCCGAGAGTCGGATGTGGCCAGGACAGCTTTCAGATCGCAGTATGGGCATTACGAGTTCTTGGTGATGCCGTTTGGGTTGACCAACGCCCCCGCAACTTTTATGGATTTGATGAACCAGGTGTTCAGACGGATTCTGGACAAGTTTGTGATCGTGTTCATCGACGACATCCTGATTTATTCCAGGAGTGTGGGCCAGCACAAAAAGCATTTGCAAGCAGTTTTGCGGACTTTGCGGGACAACTAGCTGTTTGCAAAGTTCAGCAAGTGCGAGTTTTTGCTGGACAGCGTGAAGTTTCTAGGGCACGTGATATCGACTGAGGGACTCAGCGTAGATCCTGACAAGATCAAGGCTATGCTGAACTGGAGTAGACCTACCACCGTACCAGAGATCAGGAGTTTCTTGGGTTTGGCAGGCTACTATCGGCGATTTGTGCAGGATTTTTCTCGGATTGCTACTCCACTGACCAGATTGACGAAGAAAGGCGTCGAGTTTGAGTGGTCCGATGCATGTGAGGTGAGTTACTTGCTCCTGAAGAAAAAGTTGACTACCGCACCAGTTTTGACTTTACCTGACGATAGCGGTGAGTTCGTGGTTTACAGTGATGCATCGAAGTTGGGACTTGGTTTTGTGCTGATGCAGCATGGCAGAGTTGTGGCCTATGGTTCCAGGCAGCTGAAACCACATGAAGTCAACTATCCTACGCATGATTTGGAGTTGGCTGCTATCGTATTAGCGTTGAAGAGTTGGAGACATTACTTGTACGGAGCTCAGTGCAAGATATACACCGATCACAAGAGTCTCACCTACTTGCGGACTCAGCCAGATTTGAATATGAGGCAGCGTAGATGGATGGAGTTGATCAACGACTACGATTGCACTTTCGAGTACCATCCAGGGAAGGCTAAAATGTCGTTGCCGATGCACTCAGTCGGAAATCCGGAGCTTCATTGTTTCATGTGTGTGTGGTCAGAGTATCTATGTTAGCCGAGCTTCGGGTTACGGGAGCCAAGTTTGAGTGGGACGATGAGGGAGCTTTGTTGGCCAGTTTTCAAGTTCGACCCGTGTTGGTTGATCAGGTTCAAGAAGCTCAGGACTCAGATTCTTACTTGTTGGACAAGAAGACCATGATTCGGAATGGTGTGCCAATAGAGTTTCGGTTGAGTGATGACGATACGTTACTGTTTAGAGGTAGATTGTGCGTTCCCAGAGATGAGAGTCTGAAGAAAGAGATTTTAGATGAGCCTCATTGTTCAGCGTATGCGATGCATCCCAGTGGTACGAAGATGTTTCGTACACTTCGAGCGTATTACTGGTGGCGCAATATGAAGCGGGAGATTGCCGCATATGTGAGCTGATGTTTGATTTGTCAGCAGGTTAAAGCGGAGAGGTAGAAGCCTGCGGGAAAGTTGCAGCCCCTGGAGATTCCGGTTTGGAAGTGGGAGCACATTACCATGGATTTCGTGTTTCAGTTGCTGCGTACTTCGGCTGGCAATACTGGTATTTGGGTTATCGTGGATCGACTGACGAAATTCGCTCATTTTCTCGCACTTCCGGGAAAGATATCAGTAGGCAGATTGGCAAAGTTGTATTTGTCGGAGATTGTTCGTCTGCACGGTGTGCCTGTATCTATTATTTTTGACCGAGATAGTCAGTTTACTTCCGAGTTCTGGCAGCCATTACAGTGAGCCATGGGTACGAGATTGCATTTCAGTACAGCTTTTCATCCTCAGACTGACGGGCAGTCTGAGCGAACTATACAGACTCTCGAGGATATGTTGTGGTCTTATGTTTTGCAGTTTCGAGGAAATTGGGACCAGCAACTGCATTTGATTGAGTTCGCCTACAACAACATCTATCAGGCCAGTATTGAGATGGCATCGTACGAAGCCCTATACAGGAGGCAGTGGCGCACTCCGTTGTGTTAGAGTGAGGTGGGTGAGCGATGGCTTATTGGCCCTGATTTGGTGAAGAGCACCATGGAGGACATCCAGATTATCCGGGATAGATTGAAGATTGCCCAGGATCGCCAAAAGAGTTATGCGAACGTGAGAAGAAAGAGTCTCGAGTTCGATGTCGGCGATTGGGTCTTCCTGAAACTATCTCCGTGGAGGGGAGTTGTGCGTTTCGGAAAGCGTGGCAAGCTTCGACCACGGTACATTGGTCCGTATGAGATTACCGAGAGGGTTGGTGCCGTGGCTTACAGACTTGAGTTGCCGTCCGAGATGGCTCGTGTACATGATGTGTTCCACGTTTCGATGTTGCGGAAGTATATCCCAGATCCATCGCATGTGTTAGCGCCACATCAGCTACCTATCAGAGAGGATTTGACATATGTGGAGGAGCCGGTACATATTCTCGATCGGCGTGAGCAGGAGTTGAGGCACCGTGTTATACCGCTGGTGAACGTCTTGTGGCAGAATCACTCAGTTGAAGAGGCCACCTGGGAGACTGAGCAGCGTATGTGGGAGCAGTATCCTCATCTTTTCACTTGACAGGTACGTAAATTTCGAGGTAAAATTTTTTTTAAGGGGGGTAGATTTGTGACGACCCAGAACAGAATCAGTAGTGTAATTGGCTTAATTCACGAGTTTGCGTGTAATCACAGTTTTCCGATAATTGATTAATTTACCGGTTTTGATTACGACTTAATTATCGACCGAGAATTTGAGTTGAGTCTCTTCTCGAGAGTTGTTGCACACGTGATTTCGAGTTCGTGGACGGTTCCGGATGATTATTTCGACGACCGAGGAATATAATATGAATATTTGATGTTGCAGAATCTCGTCGAGTTTATCCGTTCAAATCGAGTTTATCCGAATCGTGATTGTTATCTGTTTTGGATCGTCCATCGTCCCAAGTCGCGAGTATAAATAGCGGAAATAGTCGAAAAATTGTCGAAAACACTGTTCGGGAAGTTTGATTGGCGTTGAGCAGCGTTGACCGTTGACTTTTCGCGTTGACCGGAGAACCACCGCGGGCTTTGAGCTGTCGTCGTCGGATTTCAATATTCCGGCCACCTCCGGCTGAGATATTGGTATATTTTGAATCCTTACTTGATTTGCTATTCATTAGAACTTGGAATTACTGGATTTGATGCCGGAATGAGTGAGAACGGAGGAGATGAAGTTCTTGGAATTTCGCCGGAATCGGCCTTGCTTGGGGGCGGAGCTCCGGCGACTTTCCGGTGCGGATTCTTGGTGGGTTTTGTTGGGTTTTGGATGGTGATCATTTCCCCTTTGGTTTGCAGGGTTGAGGTGGCGCTACGGCGCCAGAATCGAGCAGGGAAGTTTTCCGGCCGGTTATGCTTTTTGAAGTTTCGAGCTGTTTTCCGGCCAACCACGCTGGAATTGATGGTTGACTCAGTTGGGAAATTTGTTGGGCTCGTTGAGGAGAATCTTATGGGAGCTAGGCCGCCGGAAAATCTCTCCGGTTGACAGCGCGCCGTCGCCGGCGGCGGAGCTCTTTCGACCGTTGACTTTCTGGAAATGTGTCGAGTTATATGTCGTTTTGCTCGTATTCGTGCCCCGATCGTCGCCATGAGGTTTTCGAGTTGATTTGGGTACCGGATTTTCAGTCGAGGGTTTGAGTGGAGATTTCGGAAATTTCGTCGATTATTTTGTACCGTGTTATATATTTCCGAGAACGGTTGGTTTCCGAGGTGTGGTATAGTGTTGTGAATTGTGATTTTGATCAGATATATTTTATGATTATTCAGGGGATCGAGATCATGCTTCGGGCGAAGGATCTTCCGCCGGACCACGTGATTAGCGCGAGTGCGCATTTTGCTCACTTGTGAGTGGACAATTTCTTTTCACTGATTTGTCGCGAGTCTTTAATACACGTTTTATGAGCATGAGCATGCATATGCGATTATGATTTATTCGAGCATGTGTTTTACTATTATGCATCGACAAATATGCTTATATAATTATGTATTACGTATATGCATTTACATTATGCTTTATACACTTGCATAGAACTATTTATGATTTGGTTTACACAGAGTACAGTCACAGTATATATTGTTGTATCGATACACTTACATCCCGGCTAATCCCCGAGGATGTTTACCGGGGGAGGTTGTGATCCCTGACCTGAGGCCTTTCTGGCTTGAATCACGTGTGGGTCTGGGATCCCGTGATTCGGACTGTACTAGCGCGGACGTGTCCATGAGTGACCCCGCGGAGTTTTACGATGCATGCTCTGTAGGCGTGAGGAGTTAGAGTCTCCCTCGTGTACTATATCATATTCACTCATTTTGACTCGCATATGTTTTTATAACATATATTGTTCAACGAAAGACATTTATTTTCGTCCACTCACTCTAACGGTTTTCATGTCTTTCCCTTGGGCTTTTCGGTTTTCGTGCCCAGTTTGCAGTTCAGATTCTGGTGTCTCACGTCGCGGTCGGAGGCTAGTTGTTCGAGCTAACTTTCTTTTCCAGTAGGTTTCTTGTTTTGCCTACTGTTGTTTATTTTGTATATATACACTATAGGTCGCTCTGATACGTTACTGATACATGTTTTTATGTGATTTTCCCCGGATTTTCTATAAAGCACAGTTATGTTTACTGATTTATGTTATTGATATGATATTGAGAAATCCGGATGTGATTGGTGCCCACGGTTTGGCTTTTGTGGCATAGGATGAAGTGTATTTTCAGGGTGCAGGTTAATGGCAATTCTGCGTTAATAGCGTTACTCTGCCGAAATTTTTATGGTTTTTTGTTGGTTCGTGTTTTCAGAAGGGGTTTGATTCCAGTTTAGGAAACTAAATCAGGGTTGGGTCATTTCAGCTTGGTATCAGAGCATTAGGTTGTCAGATTCTGTAGACTCTTATAGTTATGACGCTTAGGGTATGTGAGTACGTACAGCATGTCTGGAGCGATGACCCGACTGGCCAGCGGTACTCATCAATGCTTCGGGTGTTGTGTGTATTCAAATATTTGAGGTCTCATGATTACGTTCCTTCTGCTTGTACCTAATGCTTGTCTTGTATCAGTAGGATGCCTCCTCGACGTGGTCCCCGTGTGAATCGGGAAGTGGATCCTGATGAGGATCGCCAGACGCACGACTCGTTGATGCGAGTGTTGCGTTTAGAGAAGCGTTTTGACCCTGTGGTCAAAGCTCGTACTGCTGGTGCAACTGTCTTTTTGGGTTCAGTTGATCCAAAGATTTGTGAGGCATGGTTGGTTCAGGTTGAACGCGTATGTGAGCATCTGCGTTTTACCCCTGAGCAGATGACAGTGGCAGCAGTTGGATTACTTGAGTCAGATGCATACTTCTTGTGGGTTAGCACCGATCGGGTACTAGTTGATACTCCGTGGACTTTGTTCCGGGATTTGTTCATGCGGAGATACTTCAACCAGGCTACCCAGCAGCGAAAGTATGAGGAGTTCACGAATTTGAGGCAGGGCAGTTTGTCTGTGCTTGAGTATCGGGACAGGTTTACCCGTTTATCTCGGTTTGCGCGTGACATGGTGGCTACTGAGGAAGCCAAGTGCCGCAGATTTAAGCTGGGTTTGAACTTAAACATCAAGGGGACTCTGACTACGATGCCTCGGAATAACTTTGATGAGTTTGTCAGTGCAGCATTCCGAGGTGAGGATATCGAGAAGGAAAGGTAGATGAGATACCAGCCTAGATGGTTTGAGGAGGGTGGACCGAGTTAGGGGCCTTCCAAGAGGTTGAGTTCTGATACTTTCGGATCGGCATCATCCTCGGGCAGTGGACAATATCGACCACCAGTTAGTGTACCGAGACAGAGACAGAGATGGTGGAGAGATCGACCGCAGCGACCACAGTCTGGTGGGGGTTCTAGCGGTTCTAGTTATCCTCGGCGTACAGGATGCACGTTTACCGTACCAAGGGAGTATCCACTATGCAGCTTCTGCCACAGGCATCATTATGGTCCTTGTCAGCGAAGCACTACTAGTTGTTTTCGTTGTGGCCAGGAGGGTCACTATGCGAGGGAGTGTCTTCAGCAGGTGGGTGTTGGTGGACAAGCGCCCAGAGTTCCGGAGGAGAGCGAGGTGCCACTTCGGGGGCTCGACCAGTACAGTTTTTTTGCCAGGGCGGACAGCAGGGACACCCTCAGCGTGGACAACCAGCTGGAGCTTTACGTGAGGGCAGAGCTTCACCAGAGGTTGTTATCGGTACGTTGCATGTTTTCGGTTATCTAGTACTTACATTGTTAGATCCAGGTGCTACGCATTCATTCATGTCATATAGACTATCGTTTTTAGCTACTGTACCTGCGTCTCCACTTCCGGGGTTGTGGAGAGTGTTGTATCCGTCCGGTGAGGTTGTGAGTATTGGCTGGGTGTACCGAGACTGTAAGATTTTTATTGGAGGTCATGGTTTAGCCGCGAACTTGTTGTTGCTGGATATCGTCGATTTTGACGTGATTTTGGGTATGGACTTCTTGGAGACACATTGGGCCATGTTTGATTGTCACAAGAAGGAGGTTGCGTTTTGAGGACCAGGCTTTCCCGAGATATTGTTTTGCGGCGAGAAGAATACTTCATTGTCATGTGTGATATCTGCGATGAAGGCGGATCGGATGATTAAGAAGGGTTGTGTTGCTTACTTAGCTCATGTTGTGGATACTACGGCTACTGTGCCGGATATTGGTGATATCGAGGTAGTTTCCGAGTTTCCAGATGTTTTTCCGGAGAAGTTACCGGGTATACCTCCAGTTCGGGAGATCGATTTCACCATTGAACTATTGCCGAGCACTGGACCTATATCACAGGCACCGTACCGTATGGCGCCAGCGGAGTTGAAAGAGCTACAGATTCAACTTCAGAAGTTGCTGGAGAAGGGTTTCATACGACCCAATGTATCGCCATGGGGTGCCCCGGTTTTGTTTGTGCGGAAGAAGGATGGATCCATGCGGTTGTGCATCGATTACCAGAAGCTAAATCAGGTCACTGTGAAGAACAAGTATCCATTGCCGCGGATTGACGACTTGTTTGATCAGCTCAAGGGAGCTTCAGTCTTTTCGAAGATTGATCTCAGGTCCGGATATCACCAGTTGAGGATCCGAGAGTCGGATGTGGCCAGGACAGCTTTCAGATCGCAGTATGGGCATTACGAGTTCTTGGTGATGCCGTTTGGGTTGACCAACGCCCCCGCAACTTTTATGGATTTGATGAACCAGGTGTTCAGACGGATTCTGGACAAGTTTGTGATCGTGTTCATCGACGACATCCTGATTTATTCCAGGAGTGTGGGCCAGCACAAAAAGCATTTGCAAGCAGTTTTGCGGACTTTGCGGGACAACTAGCTGTTTGCAAAGTTCAGCAAGTGCGAGTTTTTGCTGGACAGCGTGAAGTTTCTGGGGCACGTGATATCGACTGAGGGACTCAGCGTAGATCCTGACAAGATCAAGGCTATGCTGAACTGGAGTAGACCTACCACCGTACCAGAGATCAGGAGTTTCTTGGGTTTGGCAGGCTACTATCGGTGATTTGTGCAGGATTTTTCTCGGATTGCTACTCCACTGACCAGATTGACGAAGAAAGGCGTCGAGTTTGAGTGGTCCGATGCATGTGAGGTGAGTTACTTGCTCCTGAAGAAAAAGTTGACTACCGCACCAGTTTTGACTTTACCTGACGATAGCGGTGAGTTCGTGGTTTACAGTGATGCATCGAAGTTGGGACTTGGTTTTGTGCTGATGCAGCATGGCAGAGTTGTGGCCTATGGTTCCAGGCAGCTGAAACCACATGAAGTCAACTATCCTACGCATGATTTGGAGTTGGCTGCTATCGTATTAGCGTTGAAGAGTTGGAGACATTACTTGTACGGAGCTCAGTGCAAGATATACACCGATCACAAGAGTCTCACCTACTTGCGGACTCAGCCAGATTTGAATATGAGGCAGCGTAGATGGATGGAGTTGATCAACGACTACGATTGCACTTTCGAGTACCATCCAGGGAAGGCTAAAATGTCGTTGCCGATGCACTCAGTCGGAAATCCGGAGCTTCATTGTTTCATGTGTGTGTGGTCAGAGTATCTATGTTAGCCGAGCTTCGGGTTACGGGAGCCAAGTTTGAGTGGGACGATGAGGGAGCTTTGTTGGCCAGTTTTCAAGTTCGACCCGTGTTGGTTGATCAGGTTCAAGAAGCTCAGGACTCAGATTCTTACCTGTTGGACAAGAAGACCATGATTCGGAATGGTGTGCCAATAGAGTTTCGGTTGAGTGATGACGATACGTTACTGTTTAGAGGTAGATTGTGCGTTCCCAGAGATGAGAGTCTGAAGAAAGAGATTTTAGATGAGCCTCATTGTTCAGCGTATGCGATGCATCCCAGTGGTACGAAGATGTTTCGTACACTTCGAGCGTATTACTGGTGGCGCAATATGAAGCGGGAGATTGCCGCATATGTGAGCTGATGTTTGATTTGTCAGCAGGTTAAAGCGGAGAGGTAGAAGCCTGCGGGAAAGTTGCAGCCCCTGGAGATTCCGGTTTGGAAGTGGGAGCACATTACCATGGATTTCGTGTTTCAGTTGCTGCGTACTTCGGCTGGCAATACTGGTATTTGGGTTATCGTGGATCGACTGACGAAATTCGCTCATTTTCTCGCACTTCCGGGAAAGATATCAGTAGGCAGATTGGCAAAGTTGTATTTGTCGGAGATTGTTCGTCTGCACGGTGTGCCTGTATCTATTATTTTTGACCGAGATAGTCAGTTTACTTCCGAGTTCTGGCAGCCATTACAGTGAGCCATGGGTACGAGATTGCATTTCAGTACAGCTTTTCATCCTCAGACTGACGGGCAGTCTGAGCGAACTATACAGACTCTCGAGGATATGTTGTGGTCTTATGTTTTGCAGTTTCGAGGAAATTGGGACCAGCAACTGCATTTGATTGAGTTCGCCTACAACAACATCTATCAGGCCAGTATTGAGATGGCATCGTACGAAGCCCTATACAGGAGGCAGTGGCGCACTCCGTTGTGTTAGAGTGAGGTGGGTGAGCGATGGCTTATTGGCCCTGATTTGGTGAAGAGCACCATGGAGGACATCCAGATTATCCGGGATAGATTGAAGATTGCCCAGGATCGCCAAAAGAGTTATGCGAACGTGAGAAGAAAGAGTCTCGAGTTCGATGTCGGCGATTGGGTCTTCCTGAAACTATCTCCGTGGAGGGGAGTTGTGCGTTTCGGAAAGCGTGGCAAGCTTCGACCACGGTACATTGGTCCGTACGAGATTACCGAGAGGGTTGGTGCCGTGGCTTACAGACTTGAGTTGCCGTCCGAGATGGCTCGTGTACATGATGTGTTCCACGTTTCGATGTTGCGGAAGTATATCCCAGATCCATCGCATGTGTTAGCGCCACATCAGCTACCTATCAGAGAGGATTTGACATATGTGGAGGAGCCGGTACATATTCTCGATCGGCGTGAGCAGGAGTTGAGGCACCGTGTTATACCGCTGGTGAACGTCTTGTGGCAGAATCACTCAGTTGAAGAGGCCACCTGGGAGACTGAGCAGCGTATGTGGGAGCAGTATCCTCATCTTTTCACTTGACAGGTACGTAAATTTCGAGGTAAAATTTTTTTTAAGGGGGGTAGATTTGTGACGACCCAGAACAGAATCAGTAGTGTAATTGGCTTAATTCACGAGTTTGCGTGTAATCACAGTTTTCCGATAATTGATTAATTTACCGGTTTTGATTACGACTTAATTATCGACCGAGAATTTGAGTTGAGTCTCTTCTCGAGAGTTGTTGCACACGTGATTTCGAGTTCGTGGACGGTTCCGGATGATTATTTCGACGACCGAGGAATATAATATGAATATTTGATGTTGCAGAATCTCGTCGAGTTTATCCGTTCAAATCGAGTTTATCCGAATCGTGATTGTTATCTGTTTTGGATCGTCCATCGTCCCAAGTCGCGAGTATAAATAGCGGAAATAGTCGAAAAATTGTCGAAAACACTGTTCGGGAAGTTTGATTGGCGTTGAGCAGCGTTGACCGTTGACTTTTCGCGTTGACCGGAGAACCACCGCGGGCTTTGAGCTGTCGTCGTCGGATTTCAATATTCCGGCCACCTCCGGCTGAGATATTGGTATATTTTGAATCCTTACTTGATTTGCTATTCATTAGAACTTGGAATTACTGGATTTGATGCCGGAATGAGTGAGAACGGAGGAGATGAAGTTCTTGGAATTTCGCCGGAATCGGCCTTGCTTGGGGGCGGAGCTCCGGCGACTTTCCGGTGCGGATTCTTGGTGGGTTTTGTTGGGTTTTGGATGGTGATCATTTCCCCTTTGGTTTGCAGGGTTGAGGTGGCGCTACGGCGCCAGAATCGAGCAGGGAAGTTTTCCGGCCGGTTATGCTTTTTGAAGTTTCGAGCTGTTTTCCGGCCAACCACGCTGGAATTGATGGTTGACTCAGTTGGGAAATTTGTTGGGCTCGTTGAGGAGAATCTTATGGGAGCTAGGCCGCCGGAAAATCTCTCCGGTTGACAGCGCGCCGTCGCCGGCGGCGGAGCTCTTTCGACCGTTGACTTTCTGGAAATGTGTCGAGTTATATGTCGTTTTGCTCGTATTCGTGCCCCGATCGTCGCCTTGAGGTTTTCGAGTTGATTTGGGTACCGGATTTTCAGTCGAGGGTTTGAGTGGAGATTTCGGAAATTTCGTCGATTATTTTGTACCGTGTTATATATTTCCGAGAACGGTTGGTTTCCGAGGTGTGGTATAGTGTTGTGAATTGTGATTTTGATCAGATATATTTTATGATTATTCAGGGGATCGAGATCATGCTTCGGGCGAAGGATCTTCCGCCGGACCACGTGATTAGCGCGAGTGCGCATTTTGCTCACTTGTGAGTGGACAATTTCTTTTCACTGATTTGTCGCGAGTCTTTAATACACGTTTTATGAGCATGAGCATGCATATGCGATTATGATTTATTCGAGCATGTGTTTTACTATTATGCATCGACAAATATGCTTATATAATTATGTATTACGTATATGCATTTACATTATGCTTTATACACTTGCATAGAACTATTTATGATTTGGTTTACACAGAGTACAGTCACAGTATATATTGTTGTATCGATACACTTACATCCCGGCTAATCCCCGAGGATGTTTACCGGGGGAGGTTGTGATCCCTGACCTGAGGCCTTTCTGGCTTGAATCACGTGTGGGTCTGGGATCCCGTGATTCGGACTGTACTAGCGCGGACGTGTCCATGAGTGACCCCGCGGAGTTTTACGATGCATGCTCTGTAGGCGTGAGGAGTTAGAGTCTCCCTCGTGTACTATATCATATTCACTCATTTTGACTCGCATATGTTTTTATAACATATATTGTTCAACGAAAGACATTTATTTTCGTCCACTCACTCTAACGGTTTTCATGTCTTTCCCTTGGGCTTTTCGGTTTTCGTGCCCAGTTTGCAGTTCAGATTCTGGTGTCTCACGTCGCGGTCGGAGGCTAGTTGTTCGAGCTAACTTTCTTTTCCAGTAGGTTTCTTGTTTTGCCTACTGTTGTTTATTTTGTATATATACACTATAGGTCGCTCTGATACGTTACTGATACATGTTTTTATGTGATTTTCCCCGGATTTTCTATAAAGTACAGTTATGTTTACTGATTTATGTTATTGATATGATATTGAGAAATCCGGATGTGATTGGTGCCCACGGTTTGGCTTTTGTGGCATAGGATAAAGTGTATTTTCAGGATGCAGGTTAATGGCAATCCGCGTTAGTAGCGTTACTCTGCCGGAATTTTTATAGTTTTTTGTTGGTTCGTATTTTCAGAAGGGGTTTGATTCCGGTTTAGGAAACTAAATCGGGGTTGGGTCTTTTCACAAACACTCATATCAATCACATGTGCTAGGTAAGCCACACAACCCTTCCTCATCATCCGCTCAGCCTTCATTGCTGAAATCAAACAAGGCAAAGTAGTATTATTTTCACCCCGAAATAAGATTTCTGGCATGGCTGGACTCCTGAAAACAACCTCCTTCTTGTGACAGTCAAGAACAGCACAATGGTTCTTCAAGAAATCCATGCCCAATATCACGTCTAGCATGTTTGGATCGGGAGCAAAGATTTTGTGCTTTCATAGTAGTAAGTTGTTGTGCATGGCCAATATGATGACTTCTCTGCTGAGATTGATCAAGCTCAACACCTCTAGATCTGGGCGAGATTGGGGGCTTCGAATCCGGTGGTTGCCTTGGTGTCTGCAAGCCTCAATTGCTTGCTATTGGGCTCTTTGAGCATGGTCACTCTAGCATATCGTCTTATGAGTTTTCTCACTACAACATTGTACTTTAATTTCATAGATTCCTGGTGCTCCATATCGGATTAGGGAATTATGATGCCTCGTTGTTGGACAGAAGATTGTTTTGGAGGATTTGTGCAATCATGTGCTCCGTGTCATCTTTTACCAGTGGCGGTGGATTGACACCCTTTGTGGTGATATTGGCATCCTTGGTGGTGATATTGGCTTATTCTGTTCAGACTATTGAAGGATGTTATTCCTGTAGTTTCCTCTTCCTTTATTATCAATATCCAAAGTTTGCAGATATAGTTCATCTTTCCATTACATATTCCACCCAGTAGTTTACAACTAATCATCTATGCTCGTCGTACTTCCTCGAAGGTTCTCTTGGTTATCACCTAAAAGTGCAGGTCACTCCCCCTCTTAAGTATGTGTGCTTCTTAAGCACAGGTTTAATTACCAACACACTCTACTGTTACATTGGTCCTGGTTCTTTGTTACGAGTCCTTTCTGATTGCCCAGGGCTCCTTCATGGTGTGTGCATTTTGAATGTAGATGAGATGGTTGTTTTAAGTAGTGATCATGACCTTCCATCTCAATTTTGCTATATCTGGAATTTTTGTTAGCAGCTTCGATGATATTCCTTGATTTCAATGTCTTCTGATTTCAGCTGACTATGCCCAAGGAATTGATATATTGTGTTAATGTTTTTTATAGGGTTAGTTTTCTTATACTCGGTTCCATGTTTAAACTTAGTTGGAGATTAATTTTTCTTATGTATTAGTTTTTCATTATGTTTGGGCTTGTCCATCAGAATATATGATTATGTTTACTCAAAGTCTTTGAACGTGTCATGGGGCGTCTTAACTCGATCCCCAATTCCAAAAAACATAGAGCAATCTTTACGTTCCGATTTGTACGTTAGGGAACTTAATCCTTGAAAAACCTTTGCAAGAATCTCGTTTCGGAGCTGAACATTGACAGTGAACTTGTAGATTGGAGGATTTACAGCTTCATTCAGGATTTCGGAAGCTTCAAAAGCAGCCAACCGATCTGAACAGAAAACCGAGCTGCACAGAAAACATTGCAATAAACATTGATGTGGGAGATATGGAAGGTTCGGTGTGCCTTTTATTTTCGACATGTTATCCCCTCTCATGAGACTACCATCTATGTGGCACAGGCTGCTTTCGGGGATTATGTTCATGCTACTATGATCATACCAACTACTAGGCAGGGAAAAGCCATTGTTCAGTGGAAGAAACCTGAGATGGAGTGGTACAAGATTAATGTGGATGCAGGATGGGATGCCAGCACCCATTTTGTGAGTATTGTGGTTGTGATCAGAGATTTCACTGGTACCATGTTGGATTGCTTGGCCTATGGGAGAAGCGGTGCTTCGGCTAAGATGGGTGAAGCCCTTGCGATTGATGTGGGGATGATGCTTGCTTTAGAAAAGGGATATAAGTCTATTGTGGTGGAATCAGATGCATCAATGCATTCTCAAAACAGGCTGTGAAGGCTTGGCAGATCGCACCGATCATTAATTTGATAGGAATAAGTTGGAATGGGCTCCAAGAGAAGCACATCGTGTGGCACATTGTGTTGCATCACTAGCTAGAGGGATGATGGTTCTTCAATGATGGGTCTCATGACCACCATCATCTGTGATTGCCGCTCTTTTAGCGGATGGTTGTAACTGTTCACAGGGCATTGGTTAGAATCATGTGTTTTTTGTTGGTCCAGGTGCCTCCTTGCCCTGGCACATGGGCTAGGTGGAGTGTATCTAGTTTTGCTGTATGTTTCTTGGAAGGTTGGGAATGCCGGATCTCTCTTTCCTCTTTGTTATAATGATGAAGTTCCTTTCCGACCAAAAATAAAAAATAAAGAGAGGAAGCTCCTTAACCATGCTAGTCCATAATGAACGATGAGTACAAATTTTGACGGCCTGGAAAACCAAACACAATCTTCACAACAATTGAAGACAGAACACGATGTCCCAGAGGACCACAAACAAACAATCCAGAGGGGTCAAACAAACAATCTCTTTTGGCATTCTTCTAGGTTTGTAACTCTGAAACTCGTTCTGTCCATTAACCATTTACTTCACTTTTTAGGACCAAGTTATATTTTGTTCGTCAATAAATATGTTTTTGGGCACGCTTTGTAGCTCAGGCAATTCAATTTATGAAAAGAAAAATGCTACGGTGCATGATAATTTATACCCAGTAAAGAGAAGGAACCAAACACTGCTTTGCTGTATTGAACCAAAAGGAAATGAAAGAAAGAGAAGGCAACATCATATTAAGGGATTTGATGGGGCAGACCATATTCTTTATTTTCCAAATAGTTGTCCCATTGCAACACAAAATTTAATATGTATGAAACGTACACTAAGAATTACAAAAAAAAAAAAAAAACGAGATGAGCTGCTTTGCTTTGGTCCGCTTAGACGTTCCATGTAAAATATCCATGTGGTCCAAGGTAAAAGAATTCTCTCTTCTAAAGGACAGATGAGCTGCTTTGGTCCGCTTAGACCTTCTATGAATAGTAACTTATCTAATAGGAAAGTGGCACGCATCTAATTTCTCAATCTAACATGATGTTGTCATGTTGTCACCCTCACGGGCTGCTCCAGCTCTTTCTTTATGTCTCACGGCTGATGGCATAATCATCTTTTAACTCAATCCACTTTCCTCTCTCCTGATCCCAGAGTTTTTCCTTTATTCATTGATTTCTTCTATTTGGTCATTCGATTCTCTCTGTGTGTACACCATTGTATACAGTGACCTTCCGCTGCAAATTGTCTAAGCTTCACTTTTAAAGTTTTAATCCATCGGCCATGGGTTGAATTGATCTTGTTTAAGTTTTGACCAATTTTCATGTTAATTTATGTCATGGGCTCTCACCTAAAATTCGATTTTGGACAGGAATTAATTTGAAAATTTTGGTGAGTTTTGTGATTTTGGTTGGGATTTTTGATGAGATTAGGCTAATTTTAATTGTTTGTTTTGCTGAATGCAAGTTAATTGGAGTTTGTAATTGGAAGTTTGGAAATCAAGTGGTCTCTTCAACAAAAGCTTTGGGGAGATAGAAATATTTATTTTTGGTCCAAGGAGTTTGGGGAAACATATTCCATACACGACAGTCCACTTACACCATCTACGTGACAAGTTTTTATTGGCTCAAAATTAGCAAAAAATTAAAAAATTTGGATAAAAATTATATTTAAAAGAAAGGTAAATTTTTTATTTTACCCTTATTTATATAGAAAGCGCACTTGCACGCCGTGCATGGAATAATTTTCAAGAGTTTGGTATCGGGTTACTCTGTTTGTTGTTGGGTTACTCTGCGCTCTTTTTTCTATCGAGTTACTCTGTTTTGGTACGTTGTTGTTGTCTTTCTTTTGTTGAAAAATAGGGTACTAATACTTATGTTAATATTGTGCTGGTCATGGAGGTTTAAATGTTTAATGAAGAACTGCAAGTGAGAACAAAAGAAGTTGTGTTTCTCTTCTATTCACCTCGTCCCCGCCTTCGCAGTTATTCTTCTTTTTTGTTTTTGAATGTTGTGATTTATGAATCAAACACAAAAAACTGCAATGAGAAAATTCCAAATAGCTCTCTCAGTACTCCACTAATTATGAGTCTCCAATTTCAGTATATGTTCATACTTCATAGCAATCAAATCATATCCAACTCTCTACACCGCAACAACGTTGGCGCGATGCTATCAACACGTTGCAAATTTAATCATATTTCACAACCGAAGTTGAAGATTACCAAGATCTCACCAAATTGTTATTCTGTAATGACCCGAAATTTTTCGCTAGTTAATTATTTTAGTAAATTTTGATTATCTATTAGCATGGAGTCTTACTCTTTTGTTACTATAGATTGTGAGTCAGTGATTATCCAAGATGTGGTGTGGTCTAAACAATTTGGAGCAAGGTATAATTATGTTTATAATAATAATAATAATTTTATAATTATAATTAGAATTATTTTAGAATTATAATTAGGAAGCATTTTTATAAAAAAAAATTACGCCCAAATTGTTTTAGTGGAGATTGTTGGGATAGGCCCAATCATCTTTCACGTGTGATGAGAGAAACCTAATTAACTTAACGGTGTATTTGGATGAAGTATTTTTAATTCTTAATAAAGTTCACAAATGATGAAAATTATAATTTCATGATTTTAAATGTCATTATTTCTAAATTCTAGTGTTTAAATTTACTCGTAAAGAGATTTAAAATAACAAAGGAATTCAAACTTTTATTTGTAATTTGAAGGATTTGTAGAATGACACATAATTTTGGAGTAATTGAACAACGGAATTGTGAGCTCCAATTCCTCCGAATCTTAAAAAATTGAATTTGCGAAATCCTCAAAAAACTTATCCAAACACAAGAATTTAAGAAAAAAAATTGTAAATCGCTGGAATTCGTTTAAATTTTCTCAATATTTCTTCCATCCAAACACGCTGTAATTGATCTATGTTCGGCCTCTTCGGAGGAAAAAAAAACAGAACAAAGGAAAGAAAGAAAAAAAGAGGGAAGAGAACGTGACCGGCGTTGTGATTGAGGTGTCAACGACGAGTGTGATTTCCGGCAAGGGGTTGTGTTTCAAAGATTGAATCGAACTTTTATTAAGTGAATTAGCTATCCAATTAACTGTAGATTGGTAGAGAGAAACTTTTGGGTTGTTGTAGCGTATGTTTTGAGACGTGATTGACAGATGTGATTTATTGCCGGGTTTGCAGATTTAAATCGGTTTGGTATTTGGGTTTTTGTAAATCATGGGTAGTCATGTAGATAGTGAACATGATTGATTTTGGTTAATGAAAAGGATGGGTTACGTTGGGTTTGTTTTGGTCGGGAAATGAGATTAGCTTTTGATAGCAGGAGTAAGTTATAAATTGATGCTGCCTTATTTTGTGTAATTGATCGGTGATCATTTTAGATAGTCGAGTTGTTGTTTCTTTTGGTGTAGCTAAACCATGACCTAAACTAAAAGAATGGCTTCACGGTGGGATTTGTGGGGAGTTAATTAAGATTACGAGCAATATGTTAAGTGAGTCGGAACAAATTTGAAATCGTGTTGCTAACTGAGAATCATATTTGTGTTAGGTAATTCACAAGGCGAATTCATAAGTGTGTTGTTATTTGAACTAGTAGCATGTGTGAATGTAGTTGGACTTGTGATGAGTAATTCTCACACTTTGTTAAGTGAATAAATTCACTGTATCGATACAAAGTATTATGGTTATTTAAAAATCGTTTTCTTTCAAATTAACTGTTTTAAATATGAACTTGATCGTCTATGGTTTATAGGTAAGTGAAAATCATATTTGTTTTATGATTTTAAAGTTGTAACAGTGTCTTGTTGAATGTGAGATAAAGTTGTTGATGTGAATTTCATGACTGAAATAAGTGTGGCTTGTGATTGTTTGCTTTTAATACACTTTAAATTGTATGTAATTGCAAATGTTTGGACCTTCGTGGTCGGATCTTCGTGATCGTAGTATAAAAGTTAGAGCTCTAATCTGTCTACATCTGTGTGGTTACTGTGGTACTGGTATCCATTGGGTGTTGTGAAGTTGAAAGTTGATTATGTATTCATTCTTTTATCAACAATATGATATGTGAGTGGTGTATTTGTGTGATGGAGATCATAAAGAAAATAAATAAATTGTAAGATTGTATATATTTATCTTCTCATTGCAGTTGAAACAATTTATATGTCTACATATTTATGCTTATAGTTGGTTATTCATACGAGCTTTCAAGCTTACCGGATTTGTTTATGTTAACCCAATATAATAATAAATGGTGTAGGAATTAATCCTGCAGGTTAGTGTGTTCGCATTGAAATCAAGAGTTGAGACTTCATAGGATTGACCAAGTGAGAATTAAGTGACAATTTCTTTTGAGTGATTTTAGACTTACACAATATATCATTCTCTTTATGAGCATTTATTGTTTAATTGATATTCCACTTGACAATTTATTCGACATATATAATAAGAGATTTCAAATTTCAAATCTCATACTCATACTCATATTTTTTTTGTTACGTTGTGGATTTGTAGCTTGTTATTTTTTTTTAAAAAAAATTGACCAAGTAATTTTAGTTATTCATGTCCTGCAATTTGATTTATTTATATTATTATAAACTGAAAATCAGGGCAATGACATATTCTTCATAGTGAACGCAGTGGAAGAAAGATAAGGAGGCTAAGCAAAGCATGGTAAATACACGTGAGAGATAGAGAAAGGAAGAGATTCAAAAGTAAGATCAACTTGGTGCTTTAGCATGGTAAATACACGTGAGAGATAGAAAAAGGAAGAGATTCAAAAGTAAGATCAACTTGGTGCTTTTGAAATGCTTATATGCTGATTATGCTATGTTTCAATTGCAATTATCCATTTTCTCAATCACATAATTTTGTGATATGTATATATGTATACTGTATCGAAATTTTAGCTCCAGTTGAAGTGGTCACAAAAGAAAATGCTATGAATCGATCGACAAAGAACCTTTTTTTTACCCGCAGCAGCACGCGGGCCACCGTGCTCGTTGGTAGCTATAATGAAGGTACCCATGTTCCTATTTTCTCTATCCAAATCTTCTGCAGCCAAAAATCTAGGATCTCTCGATGCCATGATAAATACAAGTTTGTTTATACACTGCTTTGCACACCAACTTAGGGAAACCCTGCAACGTCGGAAAGGGATCCCAGAAACGGTAAAGTATTTCTCCTTAGATTAGTTATTGAATTTGTGGAACCTCGTTTATATATTGTATCATTTAATTCCTCCCAAACGAACTCCTTCAAAAGAATAAAACCTGCAAAAATATCAAAGCCATTTTAGGTAGTTATTTACAAACTCTGTAGATGTCTTGCACACACTAGCATTAGACATAATTTATATTGGATATGGCCATTTATCTAATGGTCCTATTCCAGCTCTTTCTTTGATAGTTATTCAACAGATTCAATAGTAGGCAAAAAAGGAGAGTAGACAAGCATAACATACTCCAATAAATTTTTAAGTGGGAAGAAGTGGCTGTCTTTCATCAGGTCCCACATGGTGACTAGCCTGGATAATGATAAAATAGGTTAGAAAACTCTGAAAAGAAAGAGACCGTAGAATTACAGAATAATTTACTGAAAATATAAATTATTTGCAACAATTATTCAAACCTCTTCGTTTGCCCCTGCTGCCATATTTATAAAGGAATCCTTTGACCTGTAACAGAGAAGAAAACAGCCCTTTTAGTAATAAATAATAACCCTGGAAAAATATATTTCTTTTCCCATGTATTTCTTTGTTGTAACAACTATCCTTATGTTATACCTCTTCTCATAATGCTGAAAGAAAAAAGAATTTTTTTTTAATTCTTAACCTTGTTTTTTCTTATATGTTTTTATTAGGGGGGTCCATTATGTTGGGAATCCATTCAAGTTTAATTTTTTAATTTCTTCAGATAATGATTCTTTCTAGAGAATTGGTTGCTTAAGGGGTGTGATTATCCGTGCTACTCTTAAAAACAATTAAATTTCACATATTGAGATAATACATTCACAATTGAGTACCTGAAAATAAAAATTTAAATTTCAGTGCACTGAAATGAGAAAGGAGAGCTAGCATATACCTGTGATCATCATGCACATCCACCAACTCTAGCTTCCCATTTTGCTCATCATCTTTGGCTTTTGAAATTGGAGAAAAGAACTACATGAAACATTGAAACAAACAAAGGTTAGCTGGCGATTTTTTTTCTTTTTTAAAGAAACAGCTTTTTATTGAAGAACAAAAAGCATACAAGGAAACGGACAGGAGGTCCACTGAGAACTAGGTAAGGCGGCTAGATAAGGCGGCTAAGGGGGGAACTTAGCAGTTCGGCTACAAACTAACTCCAATCTTAGGGATCTAGACTACCACTGCTTGCCAGTTTAGCATAATGACAGAAAAACTGTTATTTAAACTCCTTAGAAATGGAAGCCCATTGAAATGCCCAGAATTTTACCCTATTGCATAGATAAAATATATGCATGCTGAGCCTTTCCTAATTTATACAAAAGCATTGAATATCTCTCCCCAATCTTATAAACATGCAGGTCACTTATCTTATAAGCCCAAAATACTTGGTGCTTGTGTTAATATATCTTTTTATTAAATATATATAAATAAATAAATAAAAAGTAAAAAACATCTACTAAATTACCTGGTGCATGGAGATGAAGACAATAGAAATTCCTAAAACGAAGTTCATAGTCAAAGTATGACCAAATAGCATAGCAGATGCTATGCCTGTGAAGATAGTGGCAACTGTGGATGAGTACTTCTTCAAAATTGTATCTGCAGACATCGAACAGCATATTTCAGTAAAGCAGTGACAAAACTACAACAATTAGAAAGATGAAAGCTTTATTTTATAGGACATGTCTCATCTATAGATTTAATTCTTCAATTCTAAAAGTGGCATGCCAACTTCAGATGCGGTCAATGAAGATGAGATAACTAACCTGCATATTTGAAGAAAAAGGAGGACAATACTCCTTGTGCTGCATTGTTTGCTATCAAAAACATTGTAGCTTTTGAATGACCATGAAGGATATCAAAGCTACCTGGACCTGAATCATTGGAAAGTGGGTTATGAAAGAACAAAGATAATAAATCCTACAAAAGTATTTTCCTTATGTTAGAGACTGTTTTTTCGTGATCGACTTGGGAATCAGTTATAGATAAAGTCTATAAAATTTAAATACTCCTTTAAGGTATATGTCAATACTTGGCTGTTTCTATTGGTTTTCAGGTGCCTAGATTACTGTTTTGGCAGAACATATGTGTACGAGCAACTACTAGATAAATAAGTATTTTCCATAACTCGTAGAGATAAAAGGAACCATACTGCTTCCCAATAGTTGAACCATCTTAGAAAATAAGGAATAACATTCTAACTTCTAGCATGAGTGGAGTAACAAAACACCTGTCTCTATGATTTAAGATAGTTGTGCACTACGTAAGAATTATTTAAACTTGCATTTCTCAGAGAGACAAAGAGCACATATATCTTTGCAAGTACATATAATATATTGCTGTTCATACCTTTGAACATGGCCATTACCACTATTCCTAGAAAGTTGAATATAGCACCATAGCCATATAAAAATAAATTCTGCAAGTGAAAAGAAGAAGAGTCAATTTCCACACAAAAAAAATATAGAGATAAAAGAAATAAACCAAAAAGTTTACAAATCTTAGTTTAAGGAAACAAACAAACTTCTGTCATTTCTGTATTGCTTGAAAATACTATTAAACAATGTTCTGTAAATTGCAACCTTCATATCCAATGATATGGAAATTATTGTTATATATATAATCCCTAGAGCGAGGGAGCCAGTCCTTTTCCACTTGTCACAAGTTACTAAGAGAATTAATCATAGCAAATTGTTCAGTCAAATACAAATCATAATTGAATAATAAACTATTACTCCTAATTTGATTGATACCAACTGGAAACACATGAGCAACTGACATTTCCTATTTTGTAGAAGATCAATCTAGCAAAACCAATGTTTATTTGAATCACTTTTCCTAGAGTAATATACAAACCAATCATCAAATCCAACCTGGAGGTATATGCTTGTGTCATATTGGCTCTTCAAAGCATACTCATTGTAGACGGAAGCAAGGGATGGAACTGTTACCTATAAAATGAACCAAGTTAAGTCTACATCATAGATGGAAAATCTTGAGAAGATAGTAATGACGGCCTGTCTTGGAGGGTTTTCATGGGAGCATATAAGCCAAGTCCTTCTTACATGTGGACTTGGAACTAATTTCTAAGTAAGCACCTTAAGGGTACTACCAAAAATCACAATCTTTCTACTACCCCAAAAATACAATTAGCCAAATGCAATGAACAGGGGGTTTGGTGTTTTTTTTATAAATATATATATATGGGTCCGGATCCGGATCCGTGGACACATCTTTTTACACATAATCTTACACATCTTGCGAACCTTTGGATTTAAAGACTATCAACGGCCAAGATCTATTGTTGGGAGTTATTTTTTTATTATATTTTTATTTTCAAATCATATTTTCTTTTACAAAAACCTAACTAATAACACAATCAATTTGTTTTCCAAATCTAAATCAAAGTCGTGACTGCTGTCGAAACCAATGTGTGAGTTAAACCCATATCTTCTCCCACTCTTCGGATTTCTGACCATCGTTCTCCATTCCTCCTACGTTGCGGAAATAGATCGTACGCAGCAAACGAATAAGGTGGAGATCCAGTCACATAGTGGGAGACTGACAATACAGGTTATGTTTCGGAAGATGGCTCGAAGATCTTCCCTTAGAATTGAGGATCTTGTTGCATCAATTTGGTCATAAGATGATGAAGCAAATGGAGTCGAGTCACATGATGTGATGGCTGCTTAGTCATATATCACCTCTGCTGTGACTCGAATACTAAGTGATACTTGCAATTGGATCCATGGACAAGTAGTTGGTATTGAGCTGCACATTTAATACATGCGACGTACCCAACAGGATAATCTGTTTATGTAGTTGGGTTTTTTATATGCTAAGCACAAAGGAACGACTACAGAAGTTGGCAACCATTGAAAGAATAAATTTTATTAGATTGAAAGTTTGAAGCAATCCATTTAGTCTGAACCGGTGGGTATCTTTCTAATTCTAAGATGTTGCTTTCTATCGTTGGTTCGCAGCTGTCATGAACACAAGCCAATTTATCTATGTAGTCCCTTGATATGGTGAAGGAATCATAGACCTTTCCAAATTCTTTTGTTGCGTACAATCTATTTCAACAACATAGGAGAATGGAGAATGATGGTCAGAGATTCGCAGAGTGGGAGAAGAAGATACGAGTTTTTTTTTTTTGAACAGGAAGATATGAGTCTAACTTGCTGGAGAATTTCGACTGCAGTTGCTCTCTTTTTCTAATGCGACGTTCATTTGAATTTGGAAAACAAATTGATTTTGTTTTCAGTTAGTTTTTGTAAAAGAAAATATGATTTGAAAATAAAAATATAAGATTAAAAGTTAATTCCAACAATACAACTTGGCCATTCGTTCTTTAAATTCTAAAGGTTCACAAGATGAGTAAAATTAAGTGTAAAAAGATGTGTCCATGGATCCGGACCCTATATATATATATAGAGTGCTGATCAAAAGCACTTCAAGCTAGCCGTCAAATTAAGCATAAAAAGACTAGGAGAGCATGATACAGAGCTAGACAACAAAAATGAGGAATACTTACAAAGATCAATGTGTAAATGTATGCGCCTGCTGCAATTGGAACACCCAATGCAGCAGAACCCTCAGGTAAAGATCGCAACTGATTTACGCTAATTCCGATGAGCAACAACGCAAGGGCTTCCCACTGCATCAGATTAATATACGTTGGATAAATAAGACAAGAAAATGATCGACATCTAGCTATATATAATGCGAAGAGTCCTTCTGGCTAAACTTGTGTTGCCCTTTGATAGTAAGAATTTGTCTAATGAGTGTAGTGCAGTAAAATGACAAATAGCAGTATAAGCAATACTAAATAAAATCGATCAAAGCAAAACAAGGCCCCACATTGACCCCCGATTGCTGAGATTGGTAAGAGAATTCGCCTTTTTATTAAATGTACTTGTATTTTGAATCTGAATCCCATTTACAAATAAAACCTACTCTTCAAGTGTGATGATGGATCTACATCTATGTACTTTTTATGTTATATCTTCTAAACTGTTTTTTAAACTAAAATTTATGAGTTAAAACAATAATATAGAAGTGCATGCAAAATGGCTAGTTCATTCCTATCAGATCCTGCAAAGTCTTAGAGTTGACTACTCCCTACAACAGCTCAAATGAAAAGCAAAGGACAAGACAGATGTAACTTTTTAAATCGGTACATATCAGCAAAAAAGAAGAAAAGAAGAAACGTCTGCACATAAAGAAAACGAAAGCAAAGGAAAGCACACAAATTAGTTTTACCTGAATTATTGAAAAGCGACGTTTCATTATCATTTTCAAGAGAACAGCAATCACCAAGACCTGCATTTCCATAGTGAAACAATAGATATTAAATGAAGCGAGGTTTTGAAGACCATTCTTCATTTGTTGATAGAAAAAAACCTCCAAAAATTTACATCCGAGACCAAGTGAAACAAAAACCAATCTGTACATACATTTTCAAGAATAAAATATGTAAGACAAGAAACCTCTTTTAACCAGGCTGCCCACATAAAACAGGGTTTAGTGACCTAGCGACCAAGATAGAGTTAAGTGACCTAGCACATTGATGAGCCTCTATCAACATACTCTCATATGCCATTGCTTTCAGGAGATCATTACTTGCTTATGAATAAAGAAGGAAGATAAGACATGGAGGCTGAGGTAACTATACGAGCACACTGCCAATGAAAAGACAAACTCTGCTACCATCAAGAGAGATGATACAATTGGTTCATAAGTTTTACTAATTTGGTAACCAATTAGTCTTTCTTCCAATTATATGGTATCATAAGTGCAACTGATCCTTCAACTACTCACAATGTATTTGAGTTTCAAAGTTTGCTGCTTAAACTCATAGGATTGAAGAGTATCCATTGAGTGAAAGTAAGCAACAGACCTTACTACACTTATTTCAAACAAAAGAATAGGTCACACCCTCAGCAGATGAATGACACTCCAAGGCTTGCAGTCGTCTCAGGGATAATATATGCTCAAAGTACTTATTTGTTACTCTACAAAGACCTCATCGGGTAGGAAATTGAAAGTAAAGTCACACATTATGTAGAGAACTTAAAGAGTGCAAAAATGAAATACAAGATAAAATAAATTATGACACATGTAACCTGAAATGCAACAGCCAAAGAAATGATAATGTAGTGGGTAACATCTTTTAGTAGGTAAAATCATTTGATGCACAATTTCACTAATTAGTTATAAACTGATAAGTAGTACAGTAAAATTTTATGTACCTTCAGATTGCTCAGCATCTTCACGGTTGCAGGATTGAAATACAGCTGCAAAAGAGGGTAACATATTAAATGACTTCACTTAAACACGAAAGCTCTTTAAAGCAGTAAATGGGCGAACCCTCAATAAAAATGGGGATACAAAATGGATAAACCAGTAGCAATGCATATAAAGTAATGCTCATGAAGCCTAAGCATCCATCAATTTCAAAAAACTGTACTATTCAAAAAAATAATAATAATAAGATACGTATAAACTGGTAGCTAGCTCTCCATCACACAATTTAGTATTAATAGTAGGAGTGTGCATTGTGTATAAAATAATGAAAACATTAAAATGCAAATGCTAGTTTTCCTAAGAAGATAACTGTATCATCCTTAAATCCAGTCAGGAAAATTCTAAAGTAATCTAAACATATTTTATACCATAATATTATCATAACAGGGTTATAAAGACTGCCCCATGAATCCAACTACAAACTGAAAATTTAAGCTTTGGTTTATAATTTTTATATAATAACACTCAGACCCGCATATTAATGTTAAGAAAATCCATATAAGAACTATACCTGCATCGTGAACTTTAAATAGTTATTTATAGCATATAAAAATGCTGGAACAGCAAGAAGCACATTGTTCCGTGCTGCCTGCCAAAAGTAAAAGTTTATTGTTACTTTGTTTGATCACAGATGACCATGTGTTTACCTCTGAAAACATGTAAACTCCAGCGATTAACAAGATTACAATCTGAACAAGATGACTCAAATATAGAAGGGAAAAGCTTAAAAAATGAAACTACAACTGAAAACCAGTCTACAGTACAAAGGATGCATTCCCAAATAGTGATCACGAATAATTAAGTTAAGGAAGCTTAGATTCAGGTTGGTACCTCAAAGCATGTAATGGAAATATATAAACTTTCTGAATACAGGAACTCGAATAATTAACAATTATAATGCAGTGGAAAGGCTACCTGTTTCAAGTTAGAAAATGAAAGAAGAGGCTTCTCCCCGACTTTCTGATTCTTAGCCTGCAGAATCAACCAAAACCTGAGCAAAATGCATATACAAGCCCAACGAGAAATGAAAGACTAAAGGTACTCTGCAAATTTACATTGATGTAAACTAAAAATAAGTATTGTTTCCTCACTACTGATAAATTTTATTACTTGCAAAAGACGCATAAAAATTTATGGCTTTTAGCATATGATAATCCATAATCTTCAATGAATGGAGCGCCTCACACACGTAGGTTCATTTCTCCAATGCGAGAAAAAGGAACCAATATAATTAAATGTGCCTGATATACCCTCACCTGACATTATGGCACTCTCTATCCTAGCCTTGGGAGTCTAGGCAATGAGAGAATGCCTTTGACCCTCAACAATAGTATAATTTTATAGTAACATTATTAAGATGCCTTGTTTCACTTCAAGAAAGCACGACTGAAACCTAGCATGGTGAAATTTAACAATTACAGCACAAAGGAATAAGAGTAACTCAATCGAAATCTTTCTTTACAAGTGAAACACCCTAATATGTTCGGGGAAAAAAAATTGCAAAGCATAATACTTGAATGTAAATGTATATTTGAGTAAGGAGAGAAAAGAAAGATTGTTCTCTGTACCTGCAACAATAGCATTACAACAGCAAATAGAACCTTTGCAGCCTCCGTCAAAAAGTTGACACTAATCGGACTAAACTCAAACTTTCCATCCACCTTGGACATATAAACCAGAATAGGCTGGTACAAAAGGTTAAAGAAAAAAATGAACATGTCAGATAACCGAAAAAGGGAGGAACTGCATGAAGACTTTTTTTTTATGGAACATCTAGAGATGAATACCCTATTTTGTATCCTATCGGATGAGTAGAAAGAGACTTCTTCACATAGTTGTATGTATTACTATAATGGGCGTTTATGGTGTCGGTAAAAGAAACAGAAATATCTCTGGAAGGGGTGCCAATGCTGATATAACACCTTATTTCTTTTAAGACCTAATTTACAAACCAGAACATACATCTCTAATTTCAACTTCGTTTTGGAGTTCTAATTGTGATGTTAGGGTACAGAAAATAAGTTCATTAGTGAAATCAAACCTGCAAGCCAACTAGCATACAATCACCAACAACCAAGAGTACATTGAGAACACGCTGCTTGGACGATAGCCTGCTCTTGTGTCTATCATAAGCCTTAGAGTAAGCTTTACTGTTTGACGGAACCAACTTTGAATGGCAAACACTGCATTCTATCATCCCGCTCTTCATCAATTCGCCCTACGCTCTGCCAAACTCGACGACACAATGTCGAATCTACAGAAAGAAAGCCCTTCTGTACATTAATATCAAACACAATTCATTATAAACATCTATACCCGAGATTCCAAGAAAGATAAAACTATATAAACGCATAGTTGGGATGTCTAACCGACAAAACACTGAGAATCACAGAAATTTTAGTCTCAAATCTCAGAATAGAAACTAAACGGCAGCTCATTCTATCAAATAACCCATGCACTGATCACAAATCAGCATAAATTCAAGCAGATCTTACATTCTTACAGAAAAAAATCGCATTCAAAGTGAAACAAACCAATCACGACACACTCGAAACAGCCCAAAATTCTGAACTGAATTGAATTTAACAAAACAAAAAAACACGAAACGGAGCTCAGATCTTAGTAATCATCCACCAGAAAACTGGAGCTAAAGAAATTCGAGTAAGAACTAACCGAATAATGAGAACGAGCGGGGAAGAGCTACGTCGCCGAAGAGCAGAGCATTGATCTGAGAGCTGGATTTAGTTCCACACTCGCCACAACTCAATTGAAATTAAAACTATTCTGAGGAATGTAGGAAATTCGAATCCTCTTTATATAGATTGAGCTGCAACCGCGTTGCAGAGATGCCAAGGAATATGCAAAGAGAGACTTAAAACAAAAGAGAAGACGCGAATGGGAATTGGGCTTCAGAGAAGAAGAAGAAAATGAAACAGCTCTTCCATGTTCTTTTTTTTTTCTCCTTTTTTGGCGTTGAAATTACACACGGTGTGACCGACTGACAGATGTGAGAGTGACGGACCAATGAGGTGTCAGTTTTGAGCGGAAAAGAAAGGAGTCAGAGTGGTGCAGAAGCCTTATTGGGTGTTAACGAAACGTATTTAGAGCATCCGGGATGGTGTTTTGCTCTAGCCGATAATGGAGCCCGCCAGATTTTGTTTTGCTCTAGCAAGAGGAAGAGCAAATTTGCTCGGTTGATTGCTTGAGCAATTGGCAGAGCCCATAGAAATCATATGTTATTTGCTCTTGCCACCAATGCGGATGCTCTTAGTTTTCAGGTCAATAGGTTTCTTTCATTTGAATTTTTGTTCTTACTTTCAAAAGTAGGCAGGCCAAAGTAGGCTTGGCTTTTTGTACCTTTCCCAATCTTTAGAGTTTCATGTGAATAAAATGTGACCTTTTTTTATATCTTTTATGATTTTTGGATTGATCATTTAGGGCTGTTTTCAAATGTGTGTAATTATGGACTTCAACCATATGCACTTTTTAACGACTTCATATAGATTAATAGTCTCAACATGATTCGAAGATGTAACGACAAAAATCTGTTTCGTAGACTTTCGATATATCACGGTGTTTCCCATGGTAAAGACATAACCATTATGAGAAATACCTTTGTGTGGGTTAGAGAGATACCCAATATCTGCAAAGATTAACAACAAATCACATGGATTGTTGGTATAGGGGTGAAGGAAGAAGCAACGTCATTCCCACATGCGGCGTCCTTGTTCCTTAATTATAGTGATGGATACCTTTCGTCCTATCTCTCGGTAAGGATTTAACAAGCCCATATCTGTCGTATTTTTTAGGTGTTTGAAAGATTGTCTTTATGCCAGCTCAATGGCATTGTGTGGCGCAAAGCTAAATCTAGCTTACAAGTTCACATTGAATGAGAAACTGAGTCTTGTATATTATGCTAAGTACACTTTTACGCTTACATCAAGTCCTTCAGCCTCTAACACGTCTCGTCGTCATCCCTTGGATGAAATGAATCTCTATAAGGGTCAAGACTTCAGCTGATCATGAGAGTATTCTTAAGCTTCACTTTATCATCAAAGCACTATAATATCTTAGAGTATAAGCCGATTTGATGGACAATATCATCATTACGATGCTCGAGTTCTGATTGGAGACAAAACCGTGTTTTCCCAAGATCTTTCACATTTTAATTTCAAATACTTTGCAAAATCTAGAACTTGTCCTTTGAATCAACACGCATGGGCATAGTTCATCATATGCTTTCTCAATCAAGTAATCACTTAGTGGGTATTTCAATCTTATTGCAAACATACTCTGTGGTCTAGAGCCACTTGATTTATGTTAATGAAGTCTATCTGGGATCTTCATAAATAACTCGTAATCTAGATCTTTATAGAGATACTTTATGACCACTTTCATATATTGCATGTGGAGGTAGTGGAGTGCAATAACATCCATTACGAGAGAATATGTCTCCTCAAATTCGATTCCAGGGCGTTATGAGAAACCCTGCGCCGCCATAAGGTAAGTATGTACCTCTTTATTCTCATCACGCTTTCTAACAAAAACTCAATTTGAGAGGCTTTACACTTGGGTGCGTCGACATCAATAACCCAACTACCTTTCTCTTTGTTAGTGAATATAATTCAATATGGATCGCTTCTTTCCATGTAGGCCAGTTCTAGATTTAGGACTTTCAACATAGTATGGTTCGATATCATTAGTCTCAATATTTCATGTCTTCATGTACACTAGTTTAATTTATACTATGTAGAGATCTTTATATTCTCAGGAGTTAATTTTAACATTAAGGCGTCACTCAATGATAACCATAATCCATAAATATTCTCATGAGACAGATATTGAGTATCGATGATCAATAGATCATATTGTGTCCAACTCACTTCCTTCCTTAGACGAGTATTTATTGAATCTATGAGTCTCCCACACTCTCCAGCGGAACCCATGGCATGTGAAGCCATCATGTCACTTTTGTGACGTCACTGTGCTACCTTCCATAGTGGCAGCACCTTGCCCAACTCATTTGGGTTGCGCTATATCCTCTTGAAAAGACATGAATCCTGTCACTTTAACGATATCAGAAACGCATCAGGCATCGAAACTGTTACGTTCCATCGTTTTGGGATCAAGATGAGACAGAGTGAGAAATGGACCACGACAATTTTTGTCGTTTTGTTGAACATGCTTGTTCTTATCTCCTCCTAACAATAGGAAGAGTGACTCATCAAAGTGACAATATACAAAGCTAGCGGTACAAAGATTGATTGTCAAGGTATCTACATAGCAGACTATAGTTGGAGAATCATGTCCAACATAAATACTCATTCATCTCGAAGAACTCACATGGTGTGTTGTGACAACACAACTTTGGCACATAAATGCGTAACTGCAAGATATCATAATTTGCAGACAGTTACTAACTGTAACGCAAAATTGAGTTGTGGTAGGTCATAGACTAATTAGTATAGCTGCACACAATATTGCTTAACCCAAAATAAAGAACATGATGTCAATCATCAAATCTCAATTAAGTGCAATAATCATCGAACTTCTTTGATGTAAACTCTCTAGCTTTGTTGTAGCACCCGAGACAAATTTTCTGGATAAGGAAGCCCAAGGGACCCTACCAGGCGAAAAAACTTGGTTACAACGAAGCGTCAAAGTACGATAACCTTTGGTATAAGGTTAAGACTAGGCTAGTAGTCTTTTAAGTGGAACCATCTCAAAAAAGCGAGCATTCCCCGGAGACCTCAACGAATAATGGAGGATCAAGTCGAAATCGACTAATGGGATGATCTCGGTAGTGAGCCCACTATCATTTAATCTAAGCTAAGAGTTATCATAAGCAGCATTACTAGTGAACGATTACACAACACATGACCAATGTGTTTGCATACCAACCAACATAATAAATCATTAAAGCATTCCGCTAGTTGGTTGAGTCGTTCCATAAAATCTCATTGGATTCTTTGCAAGAATTGAATATTTTCTCTGGTGTCGTTAGCGTAAGATTGTCTCAATCCTACCTTGGCTAAAGAGCAGGCTTTGCAAAGTGAGTGATAAGTGTTGGTCATAACCAAGGGGGATGTTGGTTCATACTTAGCGTCATCAATGACTCAGAAAGCATTGGGAGCTGTGACACTACATTTGTGTCTAGTCGTTTTCATTACGGGAACGACATTGGCCACCTCTGGCCTACGATGGTCAACAACGCTACTGTTTGGGGTGCCCATCACCATTCCCTTTTCAAACAAACTTTTTGGTCTTGCTTTCTTTCACTCCAAACAATGGATGTCTATTATGGATCATCATGTCAATCAAGACCTGGTTATCCCAATTTGTTGTGCCAAAGCCTCTATGTGTCGAAATTCATATATCATTTTTATGACATGGTTAGATTCAACAACTCGAATAGTTGTTATACATAGCACATTTGGCTAATACATAGTTTCTCTAATGTTAGTTTCTTCCATAATCATTAGAGGTGATGCATAATAAGGCAATTCCATTCTCACAATGAGATGTTAAATGAAACCTGTTGGCGCGTATGTCTCTAAAACTCAAGAAACATAATCACATATGATTGAAAAGGCACAAAGTCGATAAATAATTGTCTGTATCATAACATAGTCTGAATAGTTCCACTATCAATGAGAAACTCAAGTTCTCTGGGAAACATACCTACAAAGCTTGTACCAGAAAGCAAGATTTTCCACTAATTATTTTATGATCTTTGTGTACTCAAAAAAGCATAACTTCATCTATAAAATAGATATTATCGAACTGAATGAAGTTTTGAAGACTACATATCTGTAGTTTTCCAACCATATAAGGTTTATAATCTGGTTCATTTTGAGCTACTCACAAAGCTCTATCGAAGTTGGATGATCTGCATAAGTAGATTCTAGTTTCGTACTATATGCGATTTCTTTCCGTTTTGTTATGTTTTCAAGGATTCAAATACTTTTTCAATCCTAAATAGTATATGGAAAATTTTACTAGTAATTATATCATCTATAATCATTCGGGTAGCTCTTTCCACTCATAACCAGGCTAAGAGAATTGGTGTATATGGGGTGAGCCCCGCTTAAGTACACTATTATTGAAATTCATTTTTTCTACACATTATGAGCTACTAAGGTGAGCTCTATTTGAAAATAGTCGTAAAGACTACAAATCGAGTACTTTATAGCAAAGCTTGTATCAATACAAGATTGCCTTTATCAATCGTTTGCCAACGAATTACACCAAGAGTTTTGCTAATCTAAATAACAATATTGATCATTCATCAATTGTTAAACTAAGGCATGAGAGCCTTTACATAATATTCTCAGAAAAAAATATGTTGTAATCAAAATTTGCAAAATCCATTGAATCTTTGCCAGTTTTGAAGTTTGTAATTTTTGAGATTAGCTTCATTGCTAGCCTCTTACTCTTTTGCATATCTATATGCTTTGTATTTTACAGCCAATTTGACATTTTCCTTGCAATGTCTAAAATAATGCTCATTAGATCCACATCTATAGCAGACCTCATCTTTATTTATAAGGTTTACTCCACAGATTCTAATTAGGAGAGAGAAAATTCTCAACTTCATTCATCCATTGATGATACTCTAAGTTAAAGTTAAATATAGCAAATTACAATATTTGTATATGACATCTTGATAAACAAGAAGATGTACTAGTTTCCCAGTCCCAAAGACTTCATCGACAACTAATTATCCCAAGATATTTGGATTAGACTAAAACGAAGATATTAATGGTTATACAAACTCTCTTTCTTCGTTATCGATGCTATTATGAACTTCTTTGTTCAAATTGATTGTGAATTCTCTTGATTCATATGAACTCTCTTTGTCCATCTAGGAACTATGTTCCATTTTCTCATAGATGAAGAAGGGGGAAGGAATCTCCAAATTTCCCGGGTAAAAAGGGGTTGCACAAAGAGTAATTATTCGAATTTAAATAGAAAGCATGAACTTTTGTAAAAGCTTACTTGCTTAGAACACACAACAATTTCTTCCTCCTCTTTTTCTTTCCTTGCATTGTGCATGCCGGCTTTGTATATTGGTTTCTTATCAGTTTTGATGCATTCCTCGAATACCGATCAAACATGAATAAATTGCAACAAAATTAAATAAGAAATATCAAATATTAAATTTAATAATACGTAAATTTAAATAAAGCATGTATGAGAAACAACCAGATTATTTTAAAAATAATAAGTCTGCACGTTGTTAGGACCATAATTATGCTCTAATTACGCTCATAACTTCATGGTTATTGCTTGCCTGCCATGAATAAAGCATCATTCTTATGACGTTTTCTGTTGATGTTAGAAAATTGTGATTTGGCAAGAAAATGGGTTGAAAGTTGATGATTAGGCACTTTTCGGAGAAGGCAAGAACGTTTCCGATGCCGTGGGAGAAGATGGAGCGTTGAAAAAAAAGACAAAAAATGGGCGCCAGAGCTTCGCCAGAATATTCCAAGATTCTGGCCACCGGCAATCAACTCTGTCTATCAATGCGGTCAACCCCGGCGGTCAACCTTAAGTTAACTCTTCCATGAAAATATTTTGGGTTAAAGGCAAGTCACATGCCACGTTGTTAGGACCATAATTATGCTCTAATTACGCTCATAACTTCATGGTTATTGCTTGATTTTCATAAATAAAGCATCATTCTTATGACGTTTTCCGTTGATGTTAGAAAATTGTGATTTGGCAAGAAAATGGGCTGAAAGTCGATGATTAGGCACTTTTCGGAGAAGGCGAGAACGTTTCCGATGCCATGGGAGAAGATGGAGCGTTGGAAAAAAAGATAAAAAAATGGGCGCCAGAGCTTCGCCAGAATATTCCAAGATTCTGGCCACCGGCAATCAACTCTGTCTATTAATGCGGTCAACCTCGGCGGTCAACCTTAAGTCAACTCTTCCATGAAAATATTTTGGGTTAAAGGCAAGTCACATGTATGGCACATGCCATGGTGGGTGACTCACCTTAGGACCATATTAACCATTTTTAATTTCAAATTCAAAAACACCCAAAATATCTCTAAGCTCGCCTAATTTTCATATTAGTTCTCTTTCTCCTTACCCACTTCATTCACACACGTATCATTTTACAATATTTCACCTTTAGCCATTCTCTCTCTACCTTGCTTCTCCTTTCCAACCCTCTCAAATATCTCTTCACCATGCTTACAAAGCCAAATCCATCACCACCACCACCACCATCTAAATCACCCATCCATCTCCACCACCTTGGTTAGTCTGGTATTCCTTTTCTCACAAGTTTGGGTACTCTTGGAGCAAAAGAAGAGTAGCTTGAAGAGGCTTTGGCTAGCTTTGACAATTTTCTTGGTTACTTCTTCTCTTTGTTTTCTCTATTCATGTATTTAAGCCTATTTCTAGACATGTATAATGAGTAGTACTCTTATGGGAGGCTAGGGGTCAAACCCTAGCCACTTGATGTGTTAAAGAATGGTTTGATTTATGCTATGAGTCATGTTTTTAGTATATGTGTGTTGTAAATGGGTTGTGATAAAGCTATTATATGTTTATAGGTTGTTTATATGCTTGTGCTTATTGAATGAGTTCTATATACTTATGTTGACCTTAGCTAAGTTGATGTGGGTATTGAGAATCTAAAATCTGAACTTTGGTTAAAATACCTAATCACCTACAATTACAGTTAGATGAGCATGTTTAAGAGGCTTGGGTCAAGCTCATATAAGCCAAAATTCATATGGGTAATAGTTGGTTCTTTCTGTTCATATCTAAGTGGGTATGGATTGGGACATAAGAACCGTATCTCTCAGGTTCTCCAATAGAGGGTCGGGAAGGAAACCTTCCACATTGAACACATATTGACTATCTGCACTCAACCCTAGACAACATATGGTTAGAGTGTAGACACCAAAAACCTAAACTTTAGCTTTGGTTTGCCATGTGCGCTAATGTTGATTCGAATCCTTCCAACCTCTCTTATGGTTTAAGAGCTTAGAATCACAACCAAATGTAACCCTAAAGGTTACGATTTGGACAAAAGTTGGGTAACCAGACTAAATCACTTTAATCATAAATTAGACATTGTTTGCATTTCGAGTGGTTAGTGGTAACACCTCTAGCTACCCATTTCATTTCCCTTGAATTAATCTCACACATTTGCTTACTCTTTTTTTTTGTATTTATCACCTAATCAAACCAATCAATCGGAATTGCATTTATCATCGTAATGACACCACCCCTCACGATGTATGGTTTCTAAGGGACCTAGCATCACGAGATACATTCTTCCATCTCATATTAAGTCGCATTTCATGTTTGTGTGCCTTGTGTAATCGAGTCTTGCATTAAGAGCTAAGGAATTATGGTGATTAATCCTCTTGGGTTCGACAACCGATTGTCAATCATCTATACTGTAACTTGTCTCTGTACACTTGCGGAAGTGTAAAAAGAGTCACACCGATTATACACACAAGAAGTTTTTGGCGCTGTAGCTAGGGATTAAGCTTAATCTTAATTTCTTAACTTGTTGAGCCTTGATTGTGGAGGAATTCGAATATTGATGTGACATTTGCTCTTTGATTTGTATTTTATGTTTTCTTTTATCACTTAGAAACTTGTTTTTGATTGTCTTGCCCTCTTGGATACCTTGATTGATAGCTTGGAGTGTAAGCTTGCTTGTTGAACTTGTGAAAAACTGTTTTAAGGGCATTTCATTCCACTTGTCAAGTAATATTTTTGACTCGTCGAATTTGGTGCGTTTCAAGGACAGTAGCATTCATTCGACACGTCGAAGCAACCCTTCAATCCGTCAAAATTTTCCTGTGTTTGAAGCTTGTTTATGTGTTGCTTGTTCACTTTCTTTGAAGTTATTAATATCCTTGAGAAGTATATCTAGTTTAGTGTATTTTTTTAAAGCATGTTTAGTTAGAGAGTCTAGATCTAGAAAACTTACTTATCGCAAAACACTAGAGCATTAAGACTTTTAATTTGTGATTTCGGTATATCGGATAAACGTAAGCCTACATCCAGGGTTGGTATGAGCACCCATTGCACGTGATGGATACTGCGCCAATTGCCGAAATCACATTCAAACTCTTAGAGTGCTTATTGATATTTCCTTGATGGGGGTTCCAAGGAAGTACCGTGGAAGACCCTCAAGACTTTGAGTTACTCTAAGAGTTTGGAGGCCTAATACCTATTGTTTGCTTGAGTGTGTTTTTTCGGTTTTATATCCTTAGGTTATGATACACCGAGTCACAGCTTAAGATCTATTCTACAACCATCTTCTTCAACTCTGCAATCATCCGGCTTATTAGCATCAAGTTCTGATAGTGGTTTTGGGTTGAGTGTTATACTGTTGTTGAAAGTAAGTGACCGAGAACAACTTAGGCCTCTTTTTGACATTGCCAAAACAACAAGTGAGGAGGATCTAACTCTTGGACCTCAAATTTTCTACATTGAGAGAGATCCTCTGTAATGACCCGAACCCAAATTTGAGTATTAAACATCATTACCGAGCTAATTATTGATCTTGGCTTCTCGTGGCACATTTTCCGAGATCAAATGTGGGCTAATTATTGACATTTTATAAGTTACCAGTTTGGAGTTATGTTTCTTCACAAAGCTATAGATTTTGTTGAGATGAGTTCGTGGCCACGTCAAACGTCAAAATTGGAGTTACGAGGAAAAAGTTATGGATATTTGAAGTCCATCAAAAATTGTCGCGATTTATGTTCACCATTTTCTAAGTCGTGAATTTGGATATGTTCCCTTCACGAAAGTTGTAGAGAATTTAATTTCGAATGCATAGGAACTTTCGGGAAACTTTTCCGATAATTGGCGTGTTATTTACGAAGTGTTGAATTGTTTTTATCGGATAATGTTGTGTTGAGTTGGGTCGTTGACCTTTTATCGGATTTGTTGAAGTTGGTTGACTTCAGGTTGAAACTGAAGAACTTGTCGAGATAAGTTGTGGACGCAAGAATCGTTGAAAACGGAGTTACGGCGCTGTAGTTACGATCGGCTGAAGTTTGTCATAAAATAAATACGGAAGTTACAAAAAATGGAAAGTATATATAGGAGATTTCCAAAAAGGAAAAGGGAGACTTGGACTTGGGTGTTGACCGAGTCAACATGGGGAGAGAGGAGCGAGAGCGAGGTGGCTCGGCTCGCCGGTGGTGGGTCGCAGTTCAGCCATCTCTAGCCTCGAGATATAGTGCTTCTGACTCATCTCAACCTCCTCGACTTGTTTCCGGTCATCATCGACGGCAAGGAAGCCAGAAAAGGGAGGATTTTTCAGCCCAAAGTTGGAAAATTTTGGGGGTTTCGGGTCGACAATTTTCCAGCCAAATTGACCGGCGAGAAGCACTGGGCTTTGAAGACCTCATCACCACGAAGCTAACCATATAAGTATGGCACTTCAATTTCACTTGTGCGTGGAGAATCGTTGGATTGAAGTTTTTGTGATATTTCGGTTTTGCATGAAATTGAACTAGTTAGAGTTGGAATTGGACTTTGGTGTAGTTATAGAAGTTTTCTGTTGGTTGATTTTGAGTGGAATGGTGTTCGGGTCACCAGAAATTGGGGTAGGCTCCGCCGGCGGTGGTACATGGCAGAGCTCCAGCGAGGTTGGTTTCGACGTAATTTTTATGTCATTTTACTCGTAATCACGCACCGATTCTAATAATGAAGTTATTGTATTGAATTGGATGCAATAGGATAAGTCGAGTGGTTAATCGGAAATGAAATCAACGTATTTATAATTCTATTAATCGACGGATTAATTTATCGATTCGACCACAAGTCATGTAACGATTAAGGATATTGGATACGAACTAAATAGAGGATTTAAAAATTGGGAATTGGAAATCGTAATTTATTTTGGGAGTCCGGTATTATTTAGGGAAGCAAGTTTGTCGAGAATGCGATTTTCTCGACGGTATTACTCGTGAGTTACGAGCTTAGCTATTCGATATGATTTTCGATGAGTAATTATTAAATAATGATCATTGTTTCAGGATGACGTGATAGTAGCCAGTATCATACATATAGAACGTCGACTGACAGGCTTCAGCTGGTAGAAATCACGGCACAGTACTGTGAGTGGACATTTTATTTTCACTGTTATTTGCGAGTCTTTAGTATGTATTGGTAGTTATAAATGTATCAGATATACAATATATAGTTATGCATTTATAGTTATGAATTTTCATTGCAGGCATATGCATGATTTGGTTTACATTGAGCATAGTCGCAGAATTGCATCGATGCACTGCCTCTCGGCTGATCCCCGAGATGCTTCGGGAGGGCCAGGGACCTGACCCAATGATTTATTGAGCACCCAGGAGTGCCAGAAACCTGATCTGAGAAGTATTAGGATTTGTGGTCAGATGACTCGAGTCGTAGCCTCCACATATTTTACAGTACCCAGGAGTACCTGAATGTTTATTTTCAGACTTGCCTTATTTTTATATACATTATTTAAGAAAGGCATTTTATTTACAGTTTCAGTTAAAAAGTGAAATATTATATTCGTTCACTCACTCTAACAGTTTTTATTATTTTATGTGCGTTATTTTGGGCTTTTCGGTTTTAATTGTCCAATTTGTAGAGTTTCTTATGAGGTCGAGCGCGCACGCAGATCGAGGCATAGCAGTATCTACCGTAGGATCCAAGGTTGATCCTGCGAGTTAGTATTTTTCTTTACAATATCAGCTTAATTTGTCTAGTAACTCTGATATTGAAAATAATTGTATATTTTGTATATTTTAGTAAGGAACTAGTTGTGCGAAATTTCATTATTTCGTGACTTTTGAATTTTAGATCTCTACATTGGCTGTCAATTAGAGAATAGTAACTATGGTTAGCTGAGTCGTTAGGGCTTAATTCCAGTCTAGGCAACTAAATCGGGATCGGGTCCTTTCAGTTGGTATCAGAGCATTAGGTTATAGGTTCTATAGACTGTACTTGGTTTTTTTTTTTCGCTTTTCGATTACGCTCAACACTTCCGGAGTGATGGCCCAACTGCAGCAAATCCCCATCGAATACTCACGGTGTTGAACGTCATCTAATACGTGGCAAATGTGACTAAGTATAAATTTCAGCCTGTGAGTCAGTGTGCCTTTATCGCTATGCCTTGCGTGCACCGACCTCGATCAGATTATTGGGAATGTTGAGACATTTTTCCACATTAGCAGAACGTGATGAAATGGTTTTAATTAATTGAGTTCTTAAGGAATGTAAGTTCTGTGAGGAGTCAAGCATTGGACTGGTCTCCTCGCCTTATTTGAGTTGTGTTGTGAACTCTTTGTATTCATTGTTCACCTCTTTCTTGTGCCCACTCCGCGATGGAAATAGCCGGATGCTGCATTACCATGGTTGTTTACCACGTGTCTTCATTCAAGTTTCAGGTTTCTTTTTCGACGCGTGCATAGAAAATTTGCAGTTTTTGATCATCTGCGTTGTTTCTTAGTTTTACGATGGCAACCAGAGCAATACTACACACTTACTTTCTGGTCTATTTTGTAGCACTATGAGAATTCAGTGATTGTAGTGTGTCTAGTTTTTGACTCGTTGGTGAAAGGACCCAACCCCGATTTAGTTTTCTAAACCGGGATCAAACCCATTGTGACGACCCGGAACAGAATCAGCAGTGAAATCAGCTTAATCTACGAGCTTGTGCGTAATCGCAGATTTCCGACAGTTGTTTGAATCGCCGGACTTGATAACGACTAAATTATTGGCCGAGAATTGGAGCTGAGTCTCTTCTCGAGAGTCGTTTTACGTGTGATTTCGAGTTCGTGGGTGGTTCCGGATCATTATTTGGACGACCGAGGAATAAATTATGAATATTTGAAGTTTCAACGTAATCGGTTTATAATGGTGGCTCTCTTAACGACTAAATTACCGGACGGGAATTTGGTTTCAGATTCTTCACGGAAGTTGTTGAGAATTTAATTTCGAGCTCGTGGGAACTTCCGAAGGATTATTCCGAGTTACGAAGATTAAATTACGAATATTTCCGATTGTTGATTATTTAGTCGGTTAAAGTATGTGTTTGGGTTGAACCGTTGACTTTTTATTGGTTTGGTCGATGTGTTTGACTTCGGGTGAGAATTGAAGAATACATCGAGTTGAGTTTGTTGCCTTGAGAATTATTGGAATCGGATTTACGACGCGAAAGTTACGTGCATTTGAAGTTTATCGAAAAGTGAATTATGGAGGTTTCCATTTTGGGTAAGTCTATATATGGAAGTTGCCTATTTAGGCAAGTCAAACCTTGCCATTATGGGAGTTGACCATGTTGACTTGGTCAACACGTGGAGATGGAGGGTGGCACGACGGAGCCACGGCTCGCCGGAGGCGTGGAGCATTCCGGCCACCTCCGGGCTCGGCCCTTAGCCCGTTCGACTCGCCATGACGTCCTTGACCTCGTGCAGGCCACCATCGACGGCGTGGCTCACCGGAGGGAATAGAATTTCCGGCCAAAGTTTACAAGTTTTGGGGTTTTTGGGGCGATCCGATTCCGGCCAAATTGAGCTACAATTTGGAGAGGGTTTTGAAGCTCTCATCACCTAGAAGCTACCATGTAAGTTTGGTGATCCAATTTCACTTGTGTATGGAGAATTTTGGATTTGAAATTTTGGTAACAATTCGGTTTATCATGAAATTGACATGGTTAGAGTGAGAATTGGCTTTCGATGCAGTTGTGAAAGTTGCTCAGTGGGTGATTTGGAGTGGAATAGTGGTTGCTCCGCCGTGAAATTTCCCGTTCGGGTGGCGCCGCCGCCGCCGGTGGTGGTCAACGGCGGTCAACGGTCAAACTTTGACTTTTTGGGGTTTTCAACAAGTTGCATGTGGTTTCACTCGAAATCGCGCCCCGATCACAATGGGGAGGTTCATTTTTCGAATTGAGCGTCCGAAATTACAGTGAAGTATTGAGGTGTGATTATCGGATTTTCGACGATTCGTCGTTATTGGATTATGTGTTTCCGAGAATGGTGGTTTCTCGTGATTTGTTTTGAATTATCGAGTTATGACTTTGAGAAATGAACTTTGTGATTATTCAGGGGGTTCGTGATCGTTCTTTTGGCGAGGGACTTTCCGCCGGATCACGGGTTAACGCGAACTGCGTTACGCTAGTCTGTGAGTGGACAATTTCTTTTTCACGGATTGATTGCGAGTCTTTTATATACGATTTATGAATTTGAGCATGCAGTATGATCATGGTTTTATGAGCATGAGATTGCATATGAGATCATGTTTATCATGAGCATGTGTTATACGATTATGCTTATATCAGTATATATTACGTATATGCATTTTTATATATACTGCTTTATGCATTTGCATCGACTTGTTTACGATTTGGTTTACACAGAGTATAGTCTCAGTTACGTTGTTGTATCGATACACTTGCCTCTCGGCTGATCCCCGATGGAGGCCTACCAGGAGGGGCAGTACTGAAAGGACCCAACCCCGATTTAGCTCCCTAAACCGGAGTCGAACCCCTTCGAAAACACGAACCAACAAAAACTTTTCGAAATTTTGGCAGAGTTTCGTTACTAACGTGGAATTACCATTACCTGCACGCGAAAAATACACTTCATCCTATGCCACAAAAAGCAAACCGTGGGCATCAATCCCATCCGGATTTCTCAATATATCAACAGTAAAGAAAGTCAATAAATATATCTATACTTTACTGAAATCCGGTATAAAATCATATAGCATATACAATAGGACGCTCAGAGCGACTTCTAATACATAATCATATACGCATACCACAGTAGGTAGAACAATAAACCTACTGGATGAAACAAAGTAGCTCGAACACTATGCCTCCGACCACGACGTGCGACACCAGAGCCTGAACTGCAAACTCGGTACGGAAATCGAAAAGCCCAGGGGAAAGACAATAAACACGTTAGAGTGAGTGGACGAAAATAAATGTCTTTCACCAAATAATATATGCTATAAAACATATGCGAGTCGAAATATAATAAATCAAACCAAATAGTATACGAGGAGACGCTGATTCCAACTCGTAAACAGAGCATGCAAGTAAAATCTCACAGTCAGAACCACGGGGTCCCTAGCCCACACGTGATCCTAGCTGCAGCAGCACAGTCGGAACCACGGGGTCCCTAGCCCACACGTGATCCTAGCTGATAACATCCTCGGGGATCAACCGGGATGCAGTGTATCGATACAACCTCATAAACTACGACTGTACTCTGTGAAAACCAAATCATAAACAGTTCGGTGCAAATGCATGAAACAATATATCAGTGTATGTATACTCGTATACGCATATCCGTATATGTATAATCGTAAAACACATGCTCGTAAAACCATAATCAATCTGCATGCTCAAGTTCGTAAATCATATATATAAAAGACTCGCAATCATTTCCGTGAAAAGAAGTTGTCCACTCACAGTCTGGCGTAACGCGTATCGCGTTAACCCGTGATCCGGCGGAAAGTCCCTCGCCAAACGAACGATCACGAACCCCTGAATATTCACAATGTCCAATATTCAAAGTCATAATCCAACAATACAAATCAAACCACGAGAAACCACCGTTCTCGGAAATAGACAATTCGAATACGACGAATCGTCGAAAATCCATATATACCACCTCAATACCTCGTTTTACATTCGGACGCTCAACTCGAAAAACGAACCTCCTCACTGCGATCGGGGCGCGATTTCGAGTCAAACGACATGCAACTTGTCGAAAGTCAAAAAGTCAAAAAGTCAACCCGTTGACCGTTGACCGCCGCCGAACGTGAAATTTCACGGCGGAGCCACCCCTATTCCACTCAAAATCACCCACTGAGCAACTTTGTCAACTGCACCGAAGTCCAATTCTCACTCTAACTAGGTCAATTTCATGCAAAACCGAATTGAAACACAAATTTCAATCCCAAAATTCTCCAAGCTCAAGCAAAATTAGAGCACCAAACTTACAGGGTAGCATGTAGGTGAGGAGAGCTTCAAAGCTCACTAAGAATTGCAGCTCGAATCGGCCTCAAACATGGAACCCGAATCACAAAGTTTTCTTCCATTTTTGACCGGAAAATTGCTCCTCCTCCGGCGTCCCACGCCGTGAGAGGAGGCTGGATTCAAGACCGGGAGGCCGTGGCGAGTTGGAAGACACCGGAGTCATGCCTGGAAGTGGCCGGACGGCATCACCGCCGTGAAACATGCCGATCGCCGTCGCACATCACCTCTCACCACCGAGTTGACCCAGTCAACTCGGTCAACAATATAAATGGTAAGTTTGACTTGCCCAAACAGGTAACCTTCTATTTATAGACTTTCCCTTTTTGGAAACTTCGTATTTATCCATTCCGACGAACTTTGAATATCCGTAACTCTCGCGTCGTAACTCCGATTCTGATAATTCTCGCGGCCACAAACTCGTCTCGACATACTCTTCAATTATCACCTGAAGTCAAACACATCGACCAAACGGATAAAAAGTCAACCATTCAAACCAACACATTCTTTAATCGACTAAATAACCAACAATCGGAAATAATCACAACTAAATCTTCGTAACTTAAAATCATGGTCCGGAAGTTCCCACGAACTCGAAATTAAATACTGAACAACTTCCGTGAAGGAACCGAAACCAAATTCTCGTCCGGTAATTTAGTCGTTAAGAAGGTCGCCATTATAAACTTGTTTCCGTCGAAACTTCAAATATTCATAATTAATTCCTCGGTCGTCCAAATAACGATCCGGAACCGCCCATGAACTCGTAATCACACGTACAATGACTCTCGAGAAGAGACCCAGCTCCAATTCTCGGCCAATAACTAAGTCGTTAAGAAAGCTGGCGGTTTCAACACTGTCGTAACTCTGCGACTATGCGACTTAACTGCTGATTCTATTTCGGGTCGTCACAAGTACCCCGACCTGACCGGCGATGGGAAGTACCCCAGAACCGAGGCCTTTCTGGCTAGAATTACGTGTGGGGTAGGGATCCTGTGATTTTGACTGTACCAGCACGGATGTGTCCACGAGCGACCCCGTGAGATTTTTATGCATGCTCTGTACGCGTGAGGAGTTAGAGTCTCCCTCGTGTGCCATTTGATTATTTATGCATTCCTACTCGCATTTGTTTTTATTAAATATATTAATTGGCGAAAGACATTTATTTTCGTCCACTCACTTTAACAGTTTTTATGTAGCTTTTCGGTTTCCGTGCCCAGTTTGCAGTTCGGATTCTGGTGTCGCACGTCGTGGTCGGAGGCATAGTGCTCGAGCTACCTTGTTTCTTCCAGTAGGTTTATTGTTCTACCTACTGTGGTATACTTATATGATTATACATTAGATGTCGCTCTGAGTATTCTGTTGTATGTATTATACGATTTTACTCCGGATTTCAGTAAAGTACAGCTATATTTATTACTTTACATTATTGTTGATATATTGAGAAATCCGGATGGGATTGGTGCCCACGGTTTGATTTTTGTGGCATAGGATGAAGTGTATTTTCCGGGTGCAGGTAATGGCAATTCCGCGTTAGTAACGAAACTCTTCCGAAATTTTGATGGTTTTTGTGGGTTCGTATTTTCAGAAGGGGTTTGATTCCGGTTTAGGCAACTAAACCGGGGTTGGGTCCTTTCACCCATTCTGAAAACACGAACTAGCAAAAACCATAAAAATTTCGGCAGAGTTTCGTTACTAACGCGAAATTGCAATTAACCTGCACCCGGAAAATACACTTCAACCTATGCCACAAAATCCAAACCGTGGGCACCAATCCCATCCGGATTTCTCAATGTCATAACAATAAGTAAAGCAGTACTGACAACTATACTTTACAGAAAATCCGGGGAAAATCACACGAAAACATATCAATAGCGTATTAGAGTGACCTCTAGTATATATATATACAAAAATATACAGCAGTAAGCAAAACAAGAACCTACTGGAAAAGAAAGGTAGCTCAAACGCTAGGCCTCAAACCGCAACGTGAGACACTAGAATCCGAACTGCAAACTGGGCACGGAAACTGAAAAGCCCAGGGGAAAGGTAATAAAATTGTTAGAGTGAGTGGACGAAAATAAACATATGTCTTTCACCATTTACATATACATAAAACAATGCAAAGCGAGTTCGAAAAATAAATGGAGGTGCCAGGTGAATCTCTCAAGCCCGACGGTGATAGGCTAGGAGAATCTCTCAAGCCCAGTGGCATAACAGGGGAATCTCTCAACCCTGCCCAGAGGAATCTCTCAACTCTGGGTCTGACTACCGGTGATCAGCCGATTAGCCAAAGTATCGATGCATGTAATGCCATCACCATATAAAATATAAAATAATACCTCCAAAAGCAATAAATAATCTCAACATCATATATAAATAAATACGGAAATCACGAACACGCAATGACAGTGAAAATAGAAAAGTCCACTCACAGGTGAGCACAGCGCGCACTCGCGCTAATCAAGAGATCCGGCAGAAGATCCCTCCCCAACCTACGATCTCGATCCCCTGAATAATCATAAAATATAACTGATCAAAATAACAGTTCAACACACTGTACCACACCTCAGAAACCAACCGTTCCCGGAAACATATAACGCGGTACAAAAATAATCGATGAAATTCCCAAAACTCTCCACACAAACCCTCGACTAAAAATCCGGCTTCCAATTCAACTCGAAAACCTCAAGGCGATGATCGGGACACGAATACGAGCAAAACGACATTAAAATCATCAGATTCTAAAAAGTCAACGGGTCGCCGGAGCTCCGCCGTTGACCGCCGCCGCCGCCGACGGCGGCGCGTTGTCAACCGGAGAGATTTTCCGGCGGCCAAGCTCTCACAATGATCTCCTCAACGGGCCCAACACTTTTTCCAACTGAGCCAAAGTTCAATTCCGGCCCCACTCGCCAGAAAACAGCTCAAAAGTTTCATGAACACAACCGGCCGGAAAACTTTCCCGGCCGATTCCGGCACCGACACGGCATCCCGTCCCTCCAAACCAAAGGGGAAATCGTCCCAAGCCAAAACCCTACTGATCCCACCAAAAATCCTCACCAGAAAGCCACCGGAGCGCCGCCCCCAAACGAGGCCGATTTCGGCGAAAAAACCTTGAATTTCAAACGACTCATTCTACCTCAAATCGAAACCAAATCAAGCAATTCCAAGTTCTAAACAGTAGCAAATCATGAGAGGAATTGAAATATACCAAAGTTCAAGCTGGAGGTGGCCGAAAACATGAAATCCGACGGCAACAGCTCGATACCCGCGGTGGTTCTCTGGTCAGCCCAAAAGTCAACGGTCAACCACAAAGTCAACGCCGGTCAAACTTCCAACAGTGTTTTCGACTATTTCTGATATTTTTACTCGCGGCTCGGGACGATCGACGGTCCAAAACGGATCACAATCACGATTCGGATAACTCAATATGAACGGATAAACTCGACGAAATTTCGCGATTTCAAATATTCATAAGATATTCCTCGGTCGTCGAAATAATTATCCGGAACCGCCCACGTACTCGAAATCACGCGTACAACAGTTTTCGAGCAGAGACTCAACTCAAATTCTCGACCGATAATTAAGTCATGATCAAAACCGGCAATTCAATCAATTTACGAAAAATGGTGATTACGCGCTAACTCGTGGATTAAGCCAATTACACTACTGATTCTGTTCCGGGTCGTCACAAATCTACCCCCCTTAAAAAAAATTTCGACCTCGAAATTTACGTACCTGTTAAGTGAACAAATGAGGATACTGCTCCCGCATACGCTGCTCAGTCTCCCAGGTGGCCTCCTCAACCGAGTGATTCTGCCCCAAGACCTTCACCAGCAGTATAACACGGTGCCTCAACTCCTGCTCACGCCGATCGAGAATATGTACCAGCTCCTCCACATATGTCAAATCCTCTCGGATAGGTAACTGATGTGGTGCTAACACATGTGATGGATCTAGGATATACTTCCGCAACATTGAAACATGGAAAACATCGTGTACACGAGCCATCTCGGACGGCAACTCAAGTCTGTAAGCCACGACACCAACCCTCTCGGTAATCTCATACGAACCAATGTACCGTGGTCGAAGCTTGCCACGCTTCCCGAAACGCACAACTCCCCTCCACGGAGATAGTTTCAGGAAGACCCAATTGCCCACATCGAACTCGAGACTCTTTCTTCTCACGTTCGCATAACTCTTCTGGCGATCATGGGAAATCTTCAATCTGTCTCGAATAACCTGAATGTCCTCCATGGTGCTCTTCACCAGATCAGGGCCAATAAGCCATCACTCGCCCACCTTACTCCAACACAACGGAGTGCGACACTGCCTCCCGTATAGGGCCTCATACGGTGTCATCTCAATATTGTCCTAATAACTGTTGTTGTATGCAAATTCAATCAAATGCAGTTGCTAGTCCCAATTTCCTCGAAACTGCAAAACACAAGACCGCAACATATCCTCGAGAGTCTGTATAGTCCGCTCAGACTGCCCGTCAGTATGAGGATGAAAAGCTGAACTGAAATGCAATCTAGTGCCCATGGCTCGCTGCAATGCATGCTAGAACTCGGAAGTAAACTGACTGTCTCGGTCAGAAACAATAGATACAGGCACACCGTGCAGACGAACGATCTCCGAAAAATACAGCTTTGCCAATCTGCCCACTGAAATCTTCCCTGGAAGTGCCAGAAAATGAGCGGATTTCGTCAATCGATCCATGATAACCCAAATACCAGTATTACCAGCCGAAGATCGCGGTAACTAATACACGAAATCCATGGTAATGTGCTCCCACTTCCAAACCGGAATCTCCAGTGGCTGTAACTTTCCCGCAGGCTTCTGCCTCTTCGCTTTAACCTGCCGACAAATCAAACATCTGCTCACATATGCGGCAATCTCCCGCTTCATATTGCGCCACCAGTAATACGTTCGAAGTGTACGAAACATCTTCGTACCGCTGGGATGCATCGCATACGCCAAACAATGAGCTTCGTCTAAAATATATTTCTTCAGACTCTCGTCCCTGGGTACGCATAATCTGCCTCTGAACAGCAACGTACCATCATCACTCAACTGAAACTCTATTGGCACACCATTCTGTATCATGGTCTTCTTGTCCAACATGTAGGAATCCGTATCCTGAGCTTCCCGCACCTGATCAACCAACACTGGTCGAACCTGGAAGCTGGCCAACAAAGCTCCATCATCATCCCACTCGAACTCTGCTCCCGTAGCCTGAAGCTCGGCTAACATAGAAATCCTGGCCACACACACGTGAAACAATGAAGCTCCAAATTTCTGACTGAGTGCATCGGCAACGACATTAGCCTTCCGTGGATGGTACATGAAAGTGCATTCATAGTCGTTGATCAACTCCATCCATCTGCGCTCCCTCATATTCAAGTCTGGCTGCATGCGCAAGTAAGTGAGACTCTTGTGATCGGTGTATATCTTGCACTAAGCTCCGTACAAGTAGTGTCTCCAACTCTTCAATGCTAATACGATAGCAGTCAACTCCAAATCATGCGTCGGATACTTGACTTCATGTGGTTTCAGCTGCCTGGAACCGTAGGCCACAACCCTGCCATGCTGCATCAGAACAAAACCGAGTCCCAACTTCGATGCATCGCTGTATACCACGAACTCACCAGAGTCATCAGGTAGGGTCAAAACCGGTGCAGTAGTCAACTTTTCCTTCAGGAGTAAGTAACTCTCCTCACATGCATAGGACCACTCGAACTTGATGCCTTTCTTCGTCAATCTAGTAAGTGGAGTGGCAATCCGTGAAAAATCCTGCACAAAGCTCCGATAGTAGCCTGCCAAACCCAAGAAACTATTGATCTCTGGTACGGTGGTAGGTCTACTCCAATTAAACACGGTTTCGATCTTGTCAGGATCCACGCTGACTCCCTCAGCTGATATCACGTGACCCAGAAACTTCACGCTATTCAACCAAAACTTGCACTTTCTGAACTTCGCAAACAACTGATTATACCACAAAGTCCGCAAAACAGCTCGCAAATGCTTCTTATGCTGACCCACACTCCTGGAATAAATCAGGATGTCGTCGATGAACACGATCACAAACTTATCCAGAAACGGTGTGAACACCCATTCATCAAGTCCATACAAGCTGCGGGGGTGTTGGTCAACCCAAACGGCATAACCAAGAACTCGTAATGCCCATACCGCGATCTGAAAGCTGTCCTGGCCACGTCTGACTCTCGGATCCTCAACTGATGATATCCGGACCTGAGATCAATCTTCGAAAAGACTGAAGCTCCCTTGAGCTGATCAAACAAGTCGTCAATCCGCGGCAACGGATACTTATTCTTCACAGTAACCTGATTCAACTTCCGGTAATCAATGCACAACCGCATAGAACCATCCTTCTTCCACACAAACAGTACATGAGCACCCCACGATGATACACTGGGTCATATGAAACCCTTCTCCAGCAACTCCTGAAGTTGAATCTGCAGCTTTTTCAACTCCGCTGGCGCTATACGATAAAGTGCCTGTGATATGGGTCCAGTGCCCGGTAATAGCTTAATAGTGAAATCGATCTCCCGAACTGGAGGAATACCCGGTAACTCCTCCAGAAACACATCTAAAAACTCAGAAACCACCTCGATATCACCAATGTCCAGAACAACAGCCGTAGTATCCACAACATGAGCTAAGTAAGCAACAAAACCCTTCTTCATCATCCAATCAGCCTTCATCGCTGAAATCATACATGGCAACGAAGTATTCTTTTCACCGCGAAACAGTATCTCGAGAAAGCCTAGTCGTCGAAACACAACCTCCTTCTTGTGACAATCAAACATAGCCCAATGTGTCTCCAAGAAGTCCATTCCCAAAATCAAATCAAAGTCGACGATATCCATCAATAACAAATCCGCGGCTAAACCATGACCACCAATAAAAATCTTACAATCTCTATATACCCAGCCAATACTCACATCCTCACCGGACGGATACAACACTCTCCACAACCCCGGAAGTGGAGACGTAGGTACAGTAGCTAGAGATGATAGTCTATATGACATGAATGAATGTGTAGCACCTGGATCTAGCAAAGTAAGTACTGGATAACCAAAGAAATGCAACATACCGATAATAACCTCTGGTGAAGCTCTGCCCTCGCGCAATGTCATGGAATGAACCCTGGTCTGCCCGGCTTGTTGTCCACGCTGAGGGTGTCCCTGCTATCCGCCCTGGCCAGAAAATTGTACTGGTCGAGCCCCAGAAGTGGCACCTCGCTCTCCTCCGGAGCTCTGGGCCGCCTGTCCACCAGCACCAGCAAGCTGGAAACACTCCCTCATAGTGACCCTCCTGGCCACAACGAAAACAAGTGACAGGGTTTCGCTGACATGGACCAACATGATGCCTGCTGCAGATACTATACAATGGGTATTCCCTCGGTACGGCAAAAGTGCCACTGGTACGCCGAGGATAACTGGAACCGCTAGAACCCCCACTAGACTGTGGTCGCTGCGGTCGATCTCTCCTCCATCTCTGCCTCTGTCTCGGTGCACTAGCTGGTGGTCGATATGGTCTACTGCCCGAGGATGACGCCGATCCGGAAGTATCAGAACTCAGCCTCTTGGAAGGTCACTGACACGGTCCACCCTCCTCAAACCGTCGAGACTGGTATCTCATCTGCCTTTCCTTCTCGATATCCTCACCTCGGAGTGCTGCACTCACAAACTCATCAAAGTTGTTCCGAGGTATCATAGTCAGAGTCCCCTTGATGTTCAAATTCAAACCCAGCTCAAATCTGCGGCACTTGGCTTCCTCTGTAGCCACCATGTCACAAGCAAACTTAGATAAGTGGGTAAATCTGTCCCAATGCTCAAGCACAGACAAACTGCCCTGCCTCAAATTAGTGAACTCCTCATACTTCCGCTGTTATGTAGCCTGGTTGAAGTATCTCCGCATAAACAAATCTCGGAACAAAGTCCACGGAATATCAACCGGAACTCTATCGGTGCTAACCCACCAAAAGTATGCATTTGACTCAAGTAAACCGACTACTGCCACTGTCATCTGCTCAGGGGTAAAACGCAGACGCTCACAAATACGTTCAACCTGAACCAACCATGCCTCACAAATCTCTGGATCAACTGAACCCGAAAGGACAGTCACACCAGCAGTACGAGCTTTGACCACAGGGTCAAAACGCTCCTCCAAACGCAACACTCGCATCAGCAAGTCATGCGTCTGGCGATCCTTATCAGGATCCACATCCTGATTCACACGGGGACCACGTCGAGGAGACATCCTACTGATACAAGACAAGCATTAGGTACAAGCATAAGGAACGTAATCATGAGACCTTAGATATTTAAACATATACAATACCCGAAGCATTGATGAGTACCGTTGGCCAGTCGAGTCATTGCTCCAGACATGCTGTACATACTCAAATACCCTAAGTGTCACAACTACAAGATTCTACAGAATCTGACAACCTAATGCTCTGATACCAAGCTGAAAGGACCCAACCCCGATTTAGTTTCCTAAACCGGGATCAAACCCCTTCTGAAAACACGAACCAGTAAAAACCACAAAATTTTGGCAGAGTTTCGTTACTAACGCGGAATTGCCATTAACCTCCACCCGGAAAATACAATTCAACTTATGCCACAAAAGCCAAACCGTGGGCACTAATCCCATCCGGATTTCTCAATATCATAACAATAAGTAAAGCAGTACTCACAACTATACTTTACAGCAAATCCGGGGAAAATCACACGAAAACATATCAATAGCGTATCAGAGTGACCTCTAGTGTGTGTATATATATATATACAAGAATATACAACAGTAGGCAAAACAAGAACCTACTGGAAAAGAAAGGTAGCTCAAACGCTAAGCCTCCAACCGCGACGTGAGACACCAGAATCTGAACTACAAACTGGGCACGGAAACCGAAAAGCCCATGAGAAAGGCAATAAAATTGTTAGAGTGAGTGTACGAAAATAAACATATGCCTTTCACCATTTACATATACATAAAACAATGCAAAGTGAGTTCGAAAAATAAATGGAGGTGCCAGGCGAATCTCTCAAGCCCGACGGTCAGACGAATCTCTCAAGCCCGACGGTGATAGGCTAGGAGAATCTCTCAAGCCCAGTGGCATAACAGGGGAATCTCTCCACCCTGCCCAGAGGAATCTCTCAACTCTCGGTCTGACTACCGGTGATCAGCCGATTAGCCAAAGTATCGATGCATGTAATGCCATCACCATATAAAATATAAAATAATACCTCCAAAAGAAATAAATAATCTCAACATCGTATATAAATAAATACGGAAATCACAAACTCGCAACGACAGTGAAAATAGAAAAGTCCACTCACAGGTGAGCACAGCGCGCACTCGCGCTAATCAAGAGATCCGGCGGAAGATCCCTCGCCAACCTACGATCTCAATCCCCTGAATAATCATAAAGAATAACTGATCAAAATCACAGTTCAACACACTGTACCACACCTCGGAAACCAACTGTTCCCGGAAACATATAACGCGGTACAAAAATAATCGATGAAATTCCCAAAACTCTCCACACAAACCCTCGACTAAAAATCCGGCTTCCAATTCAACTCGAAAACCCCAAGGCGATGATCGGGACGTGAATACGAGCAAAACAACATTAAAATCATCAGATTCTAAAAAGTCAACGGGTCGCCGGAGCTCCGCCGTTGACCGCCGTCGCCGCCGACGGTGGCGCGCTGTCAACCGGAGAGATTTTCCGGCGGCCAAGCTCCCACAATGATCTCCTCAACGGGCCCAACACTTTTTCCAACTGAGCCAAAGTTCAATTCCGGCCCCACTCGCCGGAAAACAGCTCGAAAGTTCCATGAACACAACCGGCCAGAAAACTTTCCCGGCCGATTTCGGCGCCGACACGGCACCCCGTCCCTCCAAACCAAAGGGGAAATCGTCCCAAGCCAAAACCCTACTGATCCCACCAAAAATCCTCACCGGAAATCCACCGGAGTGCCGCCCCCAAACGTGGCCGATTTCGGCGAAAAAACCTTGAATTTCAAACGACTCATTCTACCTCAAATCGAAACCAAATCAAGCAATTCCAAGTTCTAAACAGTAGCAAATCATGAGAGGAATCGAAATATACCAAATTTCAAGCCGGTGGTTGCCGGAAATGTGAAATCCGATGGCAACAGCTCGATACCCGCAGTGGTTCTCTGGTCAGCCCAAAAGTCAACGGTCAACCACACAGTCAACGCCGGTCAAACTTCCAACAATGTTTTCGACAATTTTTTGACCATTTCCGATATTTATACTCGTGGCTCGGGACGATCGACGGTCCAAAACGGATCACAATCATGATTCGGATAACTCAATATGAACGGATAAACTCGACGAAATTTTGTGATTTCAAATATTCATAAGATATTCTTTGGTCGTCGAAATAATTATCTGGAACCATCCACGAACTCGAAATCACGCGTACAACAATTCTTAAGAAGAGACTCAACTCAAATTCTCGACCGATACTTAAGTCATGATCAAAAGCGGCAATTCAATCAATTTACGGAAAACGGTGATTACGCGCTAACTCGTGGATTAAGCCAATTACACTACTGATTTTGTTCCGGGTCATCAAATTGGAGTCCGCCTATATATTTGGGTATAACAGAAGTTAAGGACAAGTTATTTCTTTTGAGCCTTGTCACTTTATGCTTATCGTTACTGGACTCAACCTATTCATTGCAGATCTCTGCATAGCTTGTCAGCATTACTCAGACCTGAGATGGGATGCTGAGTTCATATCTCCAGATTTATCTGTGAATTGAGTTCATACGACTCCGTGGGGTCCGCCTGTAATTATGGGCGTATCAGAAGTCAGTAGTAGGCAAATTTTTTTGAGTCTTCTTATATTATAGTTATTGATATTTGGGTTTATTGTTACAGTGTATACTCATAATAAATTTATAACTCGGTTGATTTGAGAAATTTGGATGGGATACGGTGCCCACGGTTTGTTTGTGGGATTTTTATTGGAAGTGTTTCCTTCGTGCAGGTTTTTGGGTTCATTAGTTTCAAGGGAAACTATGCCCAATTTTTCATTTAAATTTTGACCATATGATACTTGTAGGGCTGGAACTTTCCTTGTGAATAGTCGGATGCTCTACCTATGTTCCGATTTTTTGAATGGTTAGTCTGGGTCCTCAACTGGTTACCTTTGTGGCTTGGAGGATCACTATATGTGTGTGTCTGTGATTGGACATCTCTGTTGGTTTTGGTGCAGGGTTCTAATGGCGAGTTAGATGCCACTACTGTGTTAGAACCCCACCACTACCCATATAGTTATCTTTGTGGGACCTTAGTTTTTGAATTCTCGGGTAAGTTTGGCCAATAGTTTTGGCATGGTTATCAGAAGCTTTTTAGTATGCATGTACTGAATTTGGAATTTTTTTCGTAGTATGTTTTTGTGTAAATTTCGAGGAGGAAATTTTTTTAAGGGCGGTAGATTGTAATGACCCGAACCCAAATTTGGGTATTAAACATCATTACCGAGTTAATTGTCGATCTTGGCTTCTCGTGATACGTTTTCTGAGATCAGATGCGGGCTAATTATTGACATTTTATAAGTTACGATTTTGGAGTTATGTTTCTTCATGAAGCTATAGATTTTGTTGAGATGAGTTTGTGGCCACGTCAAACGTCAAAATTGGAGTTACGAGGAAAAAGTTACAGATATTTGAAGTTCATTGAAAATTGTCCCGATTTATGTTGACCATTTTCTAAGTCGTGAATTTGGATATGTTCCCTTCACGAATGTTGTAGATCATTTAGTTTTGAATGCATAGGAACTTCCGGGGAACTTTTTTGATAATTGGCGTGTTATTTAAGAAGTGTTGAATTGTTTTTATCGAATAATGTTGTGTTGAGTTGGGTCGTTGAGTTTTTATCGGATTTGTCGAAGGTAGTTGACTTCAGGTTAAAACTGAAGAACTTGTCGAGATACGTTGTAGACGCGAGAATCGTTGAAAACGAAGTTACGACGCGATAGTTACGATCGACCGAAGTTTGTCGTAAAATAAATACGGAAGTTACTGAAAATGGAAAGTATAAATAGGAGATTTCCAAAAAGGGAAAGGTAGACTTGGACTTGGGTGTTGATCGAGTCAACACGGGGAGAGAGGAGCGACAACGAGGTGGCTCGGCTCGCTGGCGGTGGGTCGCCGTCCGGCCACCTCCAGCCTCGGGATATAGTGTTTCTGACTCGTCTCGACCTCCTCGACTTGTTTCCGGTCATCATCGACGGCAAGGACGTCGGAAAAAGGAGGATTTTTCGGCCCAAAGTTGGAAAACTTTGGGGTTTCGGGTCGACAATTTTCCAGCCGAATTGACCTGCAAGAAGAACTGGGCTTTGAAGCCCTCATCACCAAGAAGCTAACCATGTAAGTATGGCACTTCAATTTCACTTGTGCGTGGAGAATCGTTGGATTGAATTTTTTGTGATATTTCGGTTTTGCATGAAATTGGACTAGTTAGAGTTGGAATTGGACTTTGGTGTAGTTATGGAAGTTGTTTGTTGGGTGATTTTGAGTGGAATGGTGTTCAGGTCGCCGGAAATTGAGTGTGGCGCCGCCTTGCCGCCGGCAGCGGCGGCGGTATACGATAGAGCTCAGACGAGGTTGGTTTCGACGTAATTTTTATGTCATTTTACTCGTTATCGCACACCGATTCCAATAATGAAATTATGGTATTGAATTGGATGCAATAGGATAAGTTGAGTGGTTAATCGAAAATTAAATCAACGTATTTATAATTCTATTAATCAGCGGATTAATTTATCGATTCGCCCAAGAGTTACGTAATGATTAAGGATTTTGGATACGAACTAAATAGAGGATTTAAAAATTTGGATTTGAAAATTGTAATTTATTTTGGGAGTCCGGTATTATTTGGGGAAGCAAGTTTGTCGAGAATGCGATTTTCTCGACTGTATTGCTCGTAAGTTACGAGCTTAGCTATTTGATATGATTTTCGATGAGTAATTATTAAATAATAATCATTATTTCAGGATGACGTGATAGTAGCCAGTACCATACATATAGAACGCCAACTGACAGGCTTCAACTGGTGGAAATCACGGCACAGTATTGTGAGTGGACATTTTATTTTCACTGTTATTTGCGAGTCTTTAGTATGTATTGGTAGTTATGCATGTATCAGATAAACAGTATACAGTTATGCATTTATAGTTATGAATTTTCATTTGGAGGCACATGCATGATTTAGTTTCCATTGAGCATGGTCACAGAATTGCATCGATACACTGCCTCTCAGCTGATCCCCGAGATGCTTTGGAAGGGCCAAGGACCTGGCCCGAGGATTTCTTGAGCACCTAGGAGGGCTAGGAACCTGACCTGGGCAGTGTTAATCATGTTTGAGTTTCATGCATGGTTAGGTATGTGGCTTGAAAATTTGCATAATACGTTCGTTATGGAGTTAATTATAAATGATGCAAATTGCTGAGTTACGTCTCTTCAGAAACTAACACTACCAGAATTTATACTACAGGCGACAAGATGAGTAAAAATAGACGGACTACAGGGTTTGTCGTTGGGTATAGTCTACTATAGCCGATGACAGACCCTGTCATCGACTGTAGTTATAAAGTCGTCGGTTATAGGTACTGAAAGGACCCAACCCCGATTTAGTTTCCTAAACCGGAATCAAACCCCTTCTGAAAACACGAACCAACAAAAACCACAAAAATTTTGGCAGAGTAACGCTACTAACGCGGAATTGCCATTAACATACACCCGGAAGATACACTTCATCGTATGCCACAAAAATCAAACCATGGGCACCAATCTCATCCGGATTTCTCAATAACATAACAGTAATATAAAGTAATCAAGAAAACTATACTTTACCGAAATCCGGAGAAAATCGTATAAAAGTATAACATAAGAATGCTCAGAGCGACTTCTAGTATATATATACAAATAGTAGGCCAAACTAAGAACCTACCATAAAACAAATATCGCTCAAATACTAAGCCTCCGATTGCGACGTGCGACACCAAAATCCGAACTGCAAACTGGGCACGGAAACCGAAAAGCCCAGGGGAAAGACATGAAAACCGTTAGAGTGAGTGGACGAAAATAAATGTCTTTCGCCGAATAATATATGTATAAAAACATATGCGAGTCTAAATAAGTGAATATAACATAGTACACGAAGGAGACTCAAACTCCTCACGCGTACGGAGCATGCAGCGGAAAACTCTGCGGGGTCACTTATGGACACGTCTGCACTAGTACAGTCGGAATCACGGGATCCCAGACCCACACGTGATTCTAACCAGAAAAGCCTCAGGTCAAAGGTTCGCCCCCCCCCCCCCCCCCCCCCCCCCCCCCCCCGGTAAAGGCCACGGGTCAGGGGTCACAGCCTCCCTCGGTAAACATCCTCGGGGATCAGCCGGAATGCAAGTGTATCGATACAACAATATATACTGTGAATGTACTCTGTGTAAACCAAATCATAAATAGTTCTATACAAGTGTATAAAGCATAATGTAAATGCATATACGTAATACATAATTGTATAAGCATAATAGTCGATGCGTATTCGCAAATGAATAGTCATATAACACATGCTCATGTAAATCATAATCTCATATGCATGCTCATGCTCGTAAAAATGTGTATTAAAGACTCGCGACTAATCAGTGAAAAGAAATTATCCACTCACAGATGAGCGTAACGCGATACGCGTTAATCCCATGATCCGGCAGAAAATCCCTCTCCAAACGAACGATCACGATCCCCTGAATAATCATAAAATCCATTGCTCAAAATCATAACTCGAAACCTCAAATCATATCACGAGAAGCAACCGTTCCCGGAAACATAAAATTCAATATCGACGAAATCATCAAAATCCAATTATCACACTACAAAACCTCGCTATAATTTCCGATGCTCAATTCAAAAAACAAACCTCACCACTGCGATCGGAGCGCGATTCCAAGTGAAACGACCTATAACTCGTCGAAAAACACATCGCCGGAAAAGTCACCGCCGGAAAATCAAATCGTCCCAGAAATTTGCAACCTACACATGGATTTGAAGATCTCGACATTTCCAACAACTTTCCAGTTCAAAGTTATGGCCAATTTTGATCGGAAAACCTCCAAAACTCACCTCAAAGTTCCAAACCCTTACTGAAATTTCAAACCGATCGATCTCTCTCCTCCAGCCACGGCAACCTCCCAAACCACTTGCAATAGCTTCCTTTCCTCATGCCTAACAAAACCCCTCAAAGAGGAGCCACCAAATCGGCATGCACGCCGTCACCCGAAGCCGTGAAAACTCACCGGAATCCACCCAAAATTCCCAAACTTTGACAAGGCATAACTTCTTCATCCGGTAACCAAATTGAACGAATAACCTATAAAAAGAAAGATGAGCTCAAGCCCAACAACTTTCATGAAGACACCACGGCCAAAAGAGGCTGGAATCGAGCTCAACGAAGGCAAACAAAATTCGGCCTGGAATGGAGAATAATGGCTGGTCAACCCGAGTTGACTCGGTCAACACCCAATTCTGACTTACCCTAAAAGGAAACCTACTATTTATACTTTCCATTTTTGGTAACTTCCGTATTTATTTTACGACAAACTTTGATCGAACGTAACTTTTGCATCGTAACTCCGTTTTCAACGATTCTCGCGTCTACGAACTTATCTCGACAAATTCTTCAATTTTCACTTAAGGTCAACCAACTTAGACAAATCCGATAAAAAGTCAACGGCTCAATTCAACACAAGCTTATCCGATAAAAACGATCAACAGTCGAAAACGAATCGAAACCAATCAAATATACACGACTAAATCCAATGGCCAAAAATATTCATAATTTATTCCTCGTAACTCAAAATAATCCTCCAAAAGTTCCGATGAGCTCGAAATTAAATTCTCTACGACTTCCGTGAAGGATCCCAAATCAAATTCTTGCCCAATAATTTAGTCGTTAACGAAGCCGCCATATTAATCAATTACGTCAAAATCACAACTAATCATGAAACTCGCAAATCAAGTCGATAACCATTCCAATTTTGGTTCGGGTCGATCAACGGTCCAAAATGGATCACAATCACGATTCGGATAGATTCGAATACGAACGGATAAACTCGACGATATTCCGAAATTTCAAATATTCATATTATATTCCTCGGTCGTCGAAATAATAATCCGGAACCGCCCACGAACTCGAAATCACACATACAACAACTCTGGAGAAGAAACTCAACTCAAATTCTCGGCCAATAATTAAGTCGTGATTAAAACCGGCAATTCAATCAATTTACGGAAAACTGTGATTACGCGCAAACTCGTGGATTAAGCCGATTAGACTACTGATTCTGTTCCGGGTCGTCACAAATCTACCCCCCTTAAAAAAAATTTCGACCTCGAAATTTCCAAGCCTGCCAACTAAAAAGTAGGAACACTGCCTTTGCATACAGTTCAACTCCCAAGTGGCAACCTCAATTGAACGACTTTGTTAATGGAAAATATCTCTGTACCCTGAAATCCCGAATCTGAACTGGCTCCTCCACAAATGCCAAGTTTTCCTGTATAAGGAACTGATAGGGTACAAAACACGCAACAAATCTAAAATGTAGTTCCACCACATGGAATACCACACACACAAAGGCCAACGCTATAGGCAATGCCAAACTATACGGCACAATACAAACTCGCCCCATGATCACATACAGACCAAAATAACGTGGCAAATTCATAACTCAACCTGCTCACATCAACATAACTCAAATATCGAACTCGAGCAATTATCAACATGTTCCTGCTAATCCGAAGGTCAAACTCGAACAAATGAAACTGAGGGTCTTCAGTCCTTCGGAACTGCAATACATAGGACCACAACATGCCCTCCAAGGTCTGAATAGTCCTCAAAGATTGTCCACCAATCTGAGGATAAGAAATAGTACTAACCTATAATTTGGTCCCCAATGCTCACTGTAATGCTTGCCAACACTCTGTTGTAACTGATTATCTCGATTAGCAATCTGGGACACAGGCGCACCATGAAAATGGACAACCTCCATCAAATACAGCTATGTCAGTCCGCCCACTGAAATCTTTTTCGGAAGTAAAAGAACTAAGTTCATCAAATGGTCCACAAAGACCCGACAACTGGTACCCCTAACTGAAGTACACACTGACACACAAAATCCACAGTGATAAGCTTCAACTTCTAATCGTAAATCTCCAATGGCTGTAACTTCCCAGCAAGTTTCTGCCTCTCTGCCTTCGCCTGTCGACAAATGTGGCATCTGCTCACACAAGCTGCTATATTACTCTTCATGTTGCGTCACGAGTAGTAAACTCGAAGTATCTGATACATCTTCGTACCACTAGTGCATAATGCATGCAAAACAATGAGCTTCAACATCATCACACTCTAACTCAGCTCTCGTACCTCGCAACTCGGCTAACATGGAAACTCGAGCCACACACACATGAAACAATGAAGCTCCCGATTTTTGATTGAATGCATCAACGCTATAGGCAATGCCAAACTATACGGCACAATACATATGAAACCCCTTGAGTTTAGGAGGACGAGGTGGCCTCACGGTGGTGAATTTCACCCAAGAAATTTTCCGACCAGTTTGAGATTTATGGGCTTTCGAGGTGGTTTCCGACCACGGTGGTGGTTGGATGGTGGTGGTCTTTTGGGAAAAGACGTTGGACTTAAAGAGAGGAAGGTTTTGGGGTCTTGGTATCAGGAGAATGTCACCATTGACGCCGCGCCGCCACCACTGGCGGCGGTCAATGGCAGAGCTTCGGCAAAGGGTTGACCTTTTAGATTTTGGAGATTTTTATACCGTTTTGCTCGTAATCGCGTCCCGGTCATAGTCTTGAGGTTTTTAGGTTGATTTGAGTATTCGATTTTAGGACGAGGGTTTATTGGGTATATTTTGAGAATTTTGTTATCCTCGTCGATATTCCAAGCGATACGTCTTTTGAGAACGCGGGGTTCTCAACGTATTAGCTCCGTATTTTGTGTTTCAATATATATTGATCGTATCCCTGTTATTCAGGTGATCGAGATCGAGCGTTTGGCGAGGGATCTTTTGCTGGACCTCAGGGCTAGCTTTGCTTTGTGAGTGGATATTTTATTTTCACAGTTGGATTTGCGAGTCTGGATTTATACATTTTATGAGTATACATTTACGATTATGCATATACATTATTGATCATGCATTTACGATATGCATTTATGTTTATGCACTTTACAATTATGCATGTGCATGGAAAGGATTTATGATTTGGTTTACACAGAGTACAGTCTCGGATATAGAGGAATGCATCAATGCTTTGGCTTCTCGGCTGATCCCCAAGATGCTCCGGGGGGGGGGGGGGCAGATATCCCGTGATTAGACTGTACTATGCGGAGGAGTCTATGAGTGACCCCGCAGGATTTTACGTGCATATTTATGGATCAAGAAAAATGTACCTGGTCGGGATTTTAATATGCATTGACTCGCTTTATGCTTTTATGAACATTTATTTGGGAAAGACATATTATTATTTTCGTCCACTCACTCTAACGATTTTATTTGTCTTCCCCTGGGTTTTTTGGTTTCCTTTGCCCAGTTTACAGTTTGGGTTCCAGTGTTGCGCGTAGACTGTAGAGGCATAGAGTTCGGATCACTCTTCAGTTTCTGTAGGTTTCTTGTTTGACCTACTCGTTGTAAATGTTGTATATGGGCGTTGCTCTGAATGCTTATATTGTGTTTTCAGTCAAGTATACTCCTGAATGATTCTGGATTTCTTGTAAACCTTTGAGTTTATTATATATGTTGTTGAGAAATCCGGATGGGGAACGGAGCCCCACGGTTTGGCTTTTGTGGAATATTCGAAGTGTATTTCTTTGCAGGTTCTAAGAATGGTTCATGTGTTTTCAAAGTAAACAATGGCAAAAAAAATTTAAGGTCGTGTTTTCAAAGGGGTTTGATTTCGGTTTAGGCAACTAAATCGGGGTCGGGTCCTTTCAGAAGATGATGAAGAAGTTATTGCATACCAAGAGCCAAACGCAATTGACATTCTGGAATCCTCTACAATTCTCCTTAATAATGTGAGATCGGGTGTTATGGTTCGAATTCCTAGAGTAGAACTTCTTGATGTTAATCCATATGAAATTGATGAAGACTCAGGTAACGAGGAGCGACACATCTTACCAGAAATTAACTATGAAACCGAGTCAGACTCAAGCGATGATTCTGATTATCAGCCTTAGTTAGAGATGGACGTATTTGAGTATAACAAAGTATATATGTTTGTTATATGCTAGCTATCTAAGCCAGAGTACATTTATCAGAAACGTGTTTAATTAGTAATGATTCTAACTATGTGAATGATCAATTAGTTAAACAGGTATTTTGGGAAGCATGTTTCTACATGAGAATGTTGAACCAATAAAATTCCACACTATAGCTGACACCATTTTGTCATTGTCAACAGCTATAGTTCTAGAATAAAAAGAACCTAACGTGACCCGCAGTGCCGCAAACATGAAAAATAAAAAAAAAACCATCGATTCTGTCTTGCTCCTCCACCACACGCTGCCTAATCGACTCTCTATCTCTTCCTTTCTCCCCGCTGAATCCTCTCTCTCCCCTCCTCTCTCCCTGCCGGATCTATTTCTCCCCACCGCCGAATCGAACTCCAGAAACCACCGCCGCCACCGCCGCCGTCGCCTCTCCTCCCTTCACCGACACCGATTTTGGTATCTCTCTCCACTGTCCCGTATATGTATAATTATATTTATATAATTAGTTTTTTTATTTTTTGCATATATATATAATTTTGAATATATATAAATATATATAATTGTGAATATATATAAATATATATATAATTGTGACATTATATATAAACTATATATATAAATAGGAATATATATATAAATATAATTGGTTGAATATAATTGGGAATATATATAAATATAGAGTATGTGAATATATATATATAAATATAGGAGTATATATGATTGTATGTATATATAATTGTGTTTTTTTTTATTTTGTAATTTAATTTTCTAAATATGCCGATGAATATATGTGCAGTGGATATAAATTTGTGTTTTTGTTGAATTTGTTATTTTATTGAATATGTGAGATGAATACATTAATATATAATTGAATATGTGATTCATTGAATATATTTGGATTTATACATTATGTGAATTAATATACATTTTTAGGTATGAATTTGAATTTTTTGCGTAAAAAAAAATTCCTTAGGATCCGGGTCGAGATCTCGAGATGGAAATGAGAGTAGTAGCTCGGCTATAATCAACAACAGTTATTCTGGCCCTATCACCTCTCGCCAACATATTCTACTTGGTCAGGATGCGGCGCCGCAGGAACCCAACCCACCCTCCATCGCGAGGAGGCTCTATGAGGAGGCGATGTCGTAGTAGGCAGGCAGCTGACCCTCAATGGGCAGCACATCTCAACAGTCGGTCCATATGCGTATGCCGCATATTGTCGAGCCGACGCCTGCTCCCTCTACGACCCAATCATCTGAGGTATGTGCTTCAAGTAGTTTAAGGGGCGGTGTGCGATTATCACCGCCATCTACCATCTTCGTGCCTAACGAGATACCGGCTATACCTATTCTCGACGATATGGGGAGGCCTATTGGAGGACAGGATCCTTTTCTTACGGTTGACCGAGCGTACGTGTACGTACCGTTCGAGACACCTCTTTGGAGTGCTCGGATTAAGGGACAACAGATGGACGAATCGGGTAAATATTAATTAACATTTGATTACTTAATTTCAAACTTATATAGCCGATATGTAAATTAAATTGGGTGCTTATGTTTTCATCTTTTTACCATGTCTTAGGCACCGTCGTCAACGACAAAGCCAAAAAGACCAGAGGCACTGTCGTCAGCAAGCTTCTTGAAGATGTGATCAGGCATGGGCCGGTGGTCATTAAGACGACTGAATGAGGTGAGGTGATTGATGGAGATGATACTCCAAAGTACGCCTCAATGGTCGGAAGCATCATACAGGACAAAGGCCCAATGCTGTGGCCGAATTGAAATTCCATGCCGAATTACGTGAAGTTGAAAGTGCATAATGCACTGTCGGTGAGTTACATTTTGCATCATTACGTAAATTTTCTACTTATTAATCAATTTCATAGACATATAATTTGTTTACGTATATACATTGCAGAGGTGGTTTTACGTGGAAAACATACTCAGACACACGTGGGCAAATGAGGTGCAAGGGAGAAGGTGATGTCTCCCGGTTATTTTGTATATATCGAGTTAGATTTTTTATTCTCAAGAGTTTCAGTATCTAACATTTGTGTTGCATTAATATTGGTACAAGGAGTGGAAGTCTGAGCTCAAAAATCATTGGCAAAATTACGACAGCGACCGAGATGGTATCCCTTGCGAGTTTCAGTTTAGGAGCACTAGTTGCGATGGCTGGTAACTCACTTCACGCACCCGCGATTCAAGGTATGCAACTTGAGCATATTTGTGTTGTGTCGTATTAATTATATGAAAAAAAATTAGTTAATCATTTTCTAACTTATGATTATCTAACAAGGCCATCTCCGAGACAAACTCTCAGAACCGAGCAAAAAACACTAAGAACCATCATTGTGGTTCCAGATCTTATTCTAATTGGGCTGAGGTGGCCACCGCCAAACACCTAGAAATCCCTTCGTTGGTGTTTACTACGCATCACATGTATCCGCAGTGCCCCGAAGTTGTTGTAAGTCCCTCATAAATTAATTCACATATTTTCTTCATTATATAAATTTTTTTCTTTACATGTTTTTGTATGTTTAATATGTTATTCGTATTTCCTTGACAATTAGGCGAGAGTGGAGCAGGCGATCACACAGGTGTTAACTCAGGTAGCTCTAAAGCGATATCCTAACACCTTGGATGAGGAGCTCACCCAGTACGCCTCTCACATTGATACATCTGATCTAACTGTGTCAGCGAGGATCATGGCAGCCGCGATACCTCCTAGGAAGAACACCTACTATGTCAGGAGTTTGGGCAAGAAGGGCCAAGAGGTCTTGAAGACGCCTCCCAAATTCTCCCACAAGTCAGGATCTTCCAGGACCTCCCATCTACATGGGCAGCTCCAGAGGTAGACGAGGGAGATAGAGGAGCAACATAGACATATAGAGGAGCAACAGAGACGGATAAAGAGATGGAGCAGGCGATTGCATTACAGAATGCTAGATTCACCGAGCAGAAGAGATTAGCCGAGCAGCATGCATCTATGGCGGCATGGTGGCAGCAGTGTATGCCACAAATTCAGGCTGCTGGAATCCAAATCCCACCCCTACCTTCGAACGTTTTTGGTGCTCCACAGCCGCAGTCGGCGCCACAAGAAGATCAGCGCGACCAGGGGAGTCACCACTCTGATACTTACACAACATAGATTTTGATTAGTCTTAGTGTAGTTGTGTTTTCTTTGTATGGATGAATATGACTTTGGATAATATATGTTGTTGGAAAAATATGTGTTATATTCTGCAATTGCAGGTTCTGGAATTGGGCCCAATCAAGAATCTACAGCTTTTTTATAAAAAAAGGCACCAACTATAGCCGACGACATGGACCTATGTCGTCGGCTATAGTGTTCTAGAAAATATCGTAACCAGTCAACATTTTGACTCGGGCGATAAAATGGACGACAACAACGTCGTCAGCTATAGTCTAAGGTATTACCAACGACTCATCCATCGTCGGCTATAGTTCATTCTATAGCCGATGACTATTATACACTATCGTCGGCTATGGTATAGCCGACGGTGTATTCCCGACGATGCTTTGACCGACGACACTTCGTTGACTATAACTATAGCCAACGACTTCACGTCGTCGGCTATAGTAGAAATTCTGGTAGTGTAAGGTTCACGCGTGTCAATATATAGGGTACAAGAAGTTGTCATTTAGACGAGTGTAAGGTTTCGTGTGTATTAATGTTATTAGGCAAAATATATATGTTGGGTGTAGCTATGGACTTGGTAGACCGGTCAGCTTTTCTAATGACGACTAATTAATTATTATGAATCTATACGATGGACCGTATGGGTACCTGTCTGAAAGGACCCAACCCCAATTTAGTTTCCTAAACCGAAATCAAACCCCTTCTGAAAACACGAACTTGCAAAAACCTTAGAAATTTCGGCAGAGTTTCACTATATCGTGAAATTTCCATTAACCTGCACCCGAAAACACACTTCATCTTATGCCACAAAAGCCAAACTGTAGGCACCAATCCCAACTGAATTTCTCAAAATCATATCATAATATAAAGCAATAAGCAAAAACTGTAATCTTTACAGAAATCCGGAAAAAATCATATGAAAATATAACATCAGAGTATTCAGAGCAACCTCTAGTATATATATACATAAATACATAACAGTAGGCTAAACAAGAAACCTACTGGAAAAGAAAGGTAGCTCGATTACTAAGCCTCCGACAGCGACGTGCAACACCAGAATCTGAACTGTAAACTGGACATGGAAACCGAAAAGCTCAGGGAAAGACATATAAACAGTTAGAGTGAGTGGACGAAAATAAATGTCTTTCGCCGAATAATATATATGTTATAAAAACATATGCGAGTCTAAATGAATGAATATGATATAGTACACGAGGGAGACTCTAACTCCTCTGACGTACAGAGCATGCATCGTAAAACTCCGCGGGGTCACTCATGGACAAGTCTGCACTAGAATAGTCTGCACCACGGGATCCCAGACTCACACGTGATTCTAGCCAGAAAGGCCTCAGGTCAAAGGTCTCCCTCCCCCCCCCCTCCCCCCCCCCCGGTAAAGGTCTCGGGTCAAGGGTCACAGCCTCCCCCGGTAAACATCCTCGGGGATCAGCCGGGATGCAAGTGTATCGATACAACAATATATACTGTGACTGTACTCTGTGTAAACCAAATCATAAATAGTTCTATGCAAGTGTATAAAGCATAATGTAAATGCATATACGTAATACATAATTGTATAAGCATATTCATCGATGCGTATTCGCAAATGCATAATCATAAAACACATGCTCGTATAAATCATAATCTCATATGCATGCTCATGCTCGTAAAACGTGTAATAAGGACTCGCAACTAATCAGTGAAAAGAAATGTGTCCACTCATAGATAAGTACAGCGCGCAAACGCGCTAATCACGAGATCCAGCGGAAGATTCCTCGCCCAACGTATGAACTCGATCCCCTGAATAATCACAAAATATAACTGATCAAAATCACAATTCATTACTCTATATATACCACACCTCGGAAACCAACCATTTCCGGAAACATATAACTCAGATACAAAATAATCGACGAAAACCCCCAAATTCACCACATAAACCCTCGACTTAAAATCCGGTATCCAAATCATCTCGAAAACCTCAAGGCGATGATCGGAGCGCGATTACGAGCAAAACGGCATAAAACTTGTCAAAATCTAAAAAATCAACTCTCCGCCGGAGCAACGCCGTTGACCGCGACGGTGACGGATTCGGGCCAAAATCTCTAGATCACAAGTATTCTTCAAGCCCAACACATTTTTCTTCTACACCAAGCTCCAATTCCAAGCCCACCGGCCGGAATTGAGCCCGAAACCCACGGAATCCATGGATTCCGGTGAGTTTCCGGCGAGCTCCCAAACCTCAACCAATTACCAAATTGCTTCACCCAAAAGCATCTAGAGGTTGAGGGGAAACTTTCCCCCTACAACCCTGACTCCAACCGTCGCCGGAACACCCAACCCGAATCTGGCGAAACCCTCAATTTTCCTCGAGCTCATTCTCCCTCAAAACTTCATCAATTCAGACAATTCCAAGTTCTAAACCATAGGAAATAAAGAGAGGATTCTAACCATACCAAAATTGTAGCCGGGGGTGGCTGAAAACGGAAAGTCGCCGGCGAGTCAAACGGTGGTGCTCCTTCTCCTCGATCAACGTGGGTCAACGGCCCATTTTTGGTCAAACGACGGTCAAACTTCCCGAAACAGTAATTTTCGACAATTTTTTGACTATTCCGGTATTTATACTCGCGGCTCGATATGATCGACGGTCCAAATCGAATCACATCCACGTTTCAGATAACTCAAACTCAAACGGATAAACACGACAAAATTACGCGATTTCAAATACTCATAACATATTCCTCGGTTATCGAAACAATTATCTGAAACCACCCACGAACTCGACATCACGCATACTACAATTCTCGTGAAGAGACTCAATTCAAATTCTCGTCCGATAATTAAGTCGTGAACCAAACCGCCAATTTAATTAATTACGATAAACTGTGATTACTCGTAAACTCGCGGATTAAGCCGGTTAACGTGCTAATTCTGATTCGAGTCGTCACACTGTCAAACTGAATTAAGTCATATTTATGTTGTCGTTTTTGTATTGCGTGCTCAGTATGAGTTCTAGGTAATTTAAGTCATAAGAAATTTGAATGAACGACGTTGGGGCACTTTATGTTTGTTGGACTTGTGTAATATGAGTTGTGATTTTCTCTGCAAGTTTTGGTTGACTTTGAATTTACCGGGAGATTATGCCAAAATTTCTGTAAATTCTATGTGTTATGTCCAGCACCTCGGGGGACGTCATGAATATGTCCTTACAATGTTCACATCATCTTAATTGGCATAATATAATTTCAAGGCACGACTCAATAATTCGCGGGACGAATCTTCACACGCAATGCATAACTTTCCTTTGTGAAAGATTCTTGTAATTTTTCTTGTGACATACGATGTCATAATTTCATCAATCACTTATAGTTTTTCAGTTTTCCATTTCATGTTTAACCTCCTAGCCTCATACTTCATTTTCATTTACCTTTCCAGGATGAGTCAGTTCTTGGTCCTAGTATTTGAAGCCTTGATGTATGTTTAACATTACTCGTACAGCTATTTGAGTCTATGTTGCTTGCGGTGTGGTGCTCAAATATCCTTAGTAAGAGTGTTTCTTTTTCGTTCCTTTCAGCTTCAATTTTTCTGTGGTTAAATTCGTTTCACTCTGTTATGTTATGATCATTCAATTTTACGTCCTAACACTATCATATTGCATTCTCATTAATATGTGTGTTGAAGATTATTTATTGATCTCTGGACTCCGAATGTATCATTGTCGTACCAGCATAGCTACATTGAGATCTTGGAACAATTGTATGATTGTCACACATAACCATTATGGTGGAGCAGTTATGTGTAGCTTTGGCTAATTATGTTTCATTCCAGTTGAAATTTTGCTTGGTTTCATTCATCTTCCTTTGTCCCTTTCGTTTTGTTACCTTAACTTCCTCGATTTTATTCGTCAAGGAGATTCACCCATTTTAACCAAGAGAGTTATTATCGATTTTGTCACTTTAATATATTCTGGTTTGTTTGATCTTCGATGTACGTGGATCCCTTTCAGACTGGCAATGCATGAGGTATTCGCGGTACGCAAGTATTTGTGTATGGTTCCGTCCATCGAGATTGTTTTCTTCTTTCGCAACCATCCTTCATCTCATCGTAAATGGTGGTTGTGAACTCATCCCTTTCTTGCTTAACCAGAGTTTTATCTTTTAGCTAATTCTATTCTTGAGCAGCAATTTGATTATTCAATGCACAGGTGGTTTTGTAATCCAATTCTTGAGTCCAAAATCATTTCACCATTGTTGGACGTATGGGTCATATCGTCTTATGATCAGTACTATGCGTTTTATTGGACCTATTGTACGTGGAGAATTACAGAGAATTTATGGTCAGTTGTATTTTGTGTCAGATGTGGAAATGGTGCCACTTAAAGTTGGATATGTGTCGTAAGTACGAGTATGTGAGTTTTGTTGAAACTATTGTTGTGAGATAAATATTGGTATGCTGGTAAACTGCAAATTTGCAGGTATTTGGGTTCAAGTATAAAATATATAATAGGTCATGCCGAATTTTCAGTAGGAATTCTTCCAAGGTAAAGATATCAGAATTACTTTCTGTTCGATGTGCAAACATATATGGACCATGAGACGTTTGTGATCGCGTGATCACTAATTAACAAACAACGTTTCATGAGGCATGTATATTGCGTGTTATATACTACGAGGTTGTACGCGGACTTTTTTTCATCTTCATCGGGGTGAAGAGTACTCTATGTAGGTAAAGCCTTTGGGATTTCAAGTACGTCGTGTTACTATCGCGAGTATCGTGGACCGATTAGTATACAATAAGTAAATTTCTACCATATTAGTATTTTCGGTTACGTCAGGAAGAGTATGTTTACGTGGGTTCTACGTGACCAGGCACAGACATTCGATATGTCCAACAAAGCATGATATATTGTGTATGCAGTTTTGCGTAGGTGGGCTTAATAAGACTTTCTCTTACACATTATTTCTCATACGTGTTCACGAGCTTCAAGGTATAACGTGGTTTCAACACCTTGAAGAGTTGTATCGACAAATGTTTAAGTGCATTTTGGGCTTGGTATCTCAATGTTATCAGTGCGGTGATTCGGTAATTCAAATTATATTTTGTTCATCGAGTTTCTTTGTACTTGATATCTTGTGCAACTATGTAGGATTCATATTTGAGTATATTCGAGCCTACAAGACAAGGGGTATGATGTTTAACTATTTTCTCTCTTCTTTCGAAGTCATCATGTGAATTACCATTCTCGGAAGTTATCACAACATGTAGAATCTATCTTTCGAGCTCAAACATTGATGTGGGAATGTCTTTTCATCGAAGGTTAATCACTTTTGATTCACGAGTCATTGCATCATTTTGGATACGTGGGCGAATCAATTTATGAGTTAGCATGGATGTCAGTACCACGGAAGACGGTGATGCAAGAGTATTTTTACACGGAGGAAAGGAATTAGTGCAGGTAACTACAGTTCGGAATTTCAACGTTTCAGTCATAAGCAGATGGTATGTTTCATGAAGCGCTTGGGCATAGTTCTTTGGTAATTATGATGTATCGGGATATTGATCCTTCGGTGCAAAGTTATGAATTTTTCTGAACCATAGAATCATGAAGAGCTCTCAGTCTGTCAATCCTTACATCAATTACAATGCCGGTGTCACTGGGAGTAAATTATTATGGTATACTAGATGTTTCTCGAAGAATCTTCATGCAGTGATTATGGCTTTGTGTCCTCGCTACGTTGACTTTTCATGACGTAAATTTCAAGGACATTTTTTATTAGGGGGTAGATTGTAACAACTCGAACCCAAATTTGGGTGTTAGTCATCGTTATTGCGCTAATTATTGGGCTAAGTAGCTTGTGGCACGATTTTCGAGACTATTGCGACCTAAATTAATGACATTTTATAAAAATCAGAATTTGTACATGTTTCCTTCACCAAGTGGTAAAGTGAATTATTTTGAGCTAGGGCATATTTTTATTGGATTTTTCCGAGCTCCGAATAATTGATTATGAATTTTAGAAGTTGTCGTAAGGGGTATAATTGACCGGGCAAGATCAGCGAAAGGAGTACAAGCTTGATGATCTTCCAAGAAAAGGATGGGGAACTCTTTTGCGAGGCATGGGAGTGATTCAAAGATCTAGAGCTTGGATGCCCGAACCATTGACAAATACAAGACATACTTATATCCCTTTTCTACCAAGGGATAAGTATGGAGACAAGGCGAAAGGTCGACAATGCATATGGTGGAGATTTCATAGATAAGACCGCGAAAGAAGCCCATATCTTGCTTGAGAAGTTGGCAAAGATATTGACTTTATGGGACTTAATGTGACGACCTAGAATAGAATCAGTAGAGTAATCAGCTTAATTCACGAGTTAACGCGTAATTACTGTTTTCCGATAATTGATTGATTCGCCGATTTTAATCACTACTTAATTATCGGCCGAGAAGTTGAGTTGAGTCTCTTCTCGAGAGTTGTTGTACACGTGATTTCGAGTTCGTGGGCGGTTCCGGATGATTATTTCGACAACCGAGGAATATAATATGAATATTTGAAGTTTCGGAATATCGTCGAGTTTATCCGTTCGTATCGAGTTTATCCGAATCCTAATGGTTAACCGTTTTGGACCGTCGATCGTCCTGAGACGCGAGTATAAATATTGGAAATAGTCAAAAAATTGTCGAAAACACTGTTGGTAGTTTGACCGGCGTTGACTTTTGGTGTTGACCGTTGACTTTGAGCTGACCGGTTCGAGTATAGTTGTTCAGATTCAGATTCTGGTGTCTCACGTCGCGGTCGGAGGCTAGTTGTTCGAGCTACCTGTCTTTTCTAGTAGGTTCCTTGTTTCGCTTAGTGTTGTATATTTTGTATATATACACTAGAGGTCGCTCTGATACGATACTGATACATGTTTTATGTGGTTTTTCCCGGATTTTCTATATTATACAGTTATGTTTACTGTTTATTGCTATTGCTATGATATTGAGAAATCCGGATGGGATTGGTGCCCACGGTTTGGCTTTTGTGGCATAGGATGAAGTGTTATTTTCTGGGTGCAGGTAAAGGCAATTCCGCGTTAGTAGCGTTACTCTGCCGAAATTTTTATGGTTTTTTTTTGTTCGTGCTTTCAGAAGGGGTTTGATTCCGGTTTAGGAAACTAAATCGGGGTTGGGTCCTTTCACTTAAAGCCTAGTGTGAGGAAGCCGACAGTTTCAATGAGGGAGGCCACCTAAACTAATAGGGGTGGTATCTATGAAGTCAAGGGATCCCATCAACAAGAAGATGTTATTAAGCGGTTTGAGGAATTAATGAATAGGAAGTTCGAGCTCTTAATGAAGCAAAGTGGAAGTAGAGGCCAAGCCCACAAAGTGTCAGAAATTAGTGTGGAGCTAGTCACTTATTTGATATGCGAAACCACGGCGCATGAGACTTTGAGTTGTTCTCGTCAAGAGGATTATCCAAAAATTGTTGAAGAGTGCAAAAAAGTCCTCTATGACCAACAAAGAATGATCCATACTCCAACACTTATAATCTGGATTAGAGGAACCACCCTAATTTCTCTTGGGGTGATCAAGCACAAGGTAACGAATGAGGTCAAGGTGGGTTGCCACGGCCAAATAGTGGTTTCCAATCCCAAGGAGGAAGGTTTAATCAAGGTGGAAACTAAGACAATTTTGGTGCTTCCGGAAGTGGAAGTAAGGAGTTCTCAAATTATCAAGGAGCTCCTGGATTTACACTTGTTAGAACCAATCTACATTTAGAATACAAATAGTATATATATACACGAATATATCAACAAAATTGAAATAAACAACAAGATTCAGAGATTTAATATCACTAACTTAAATAGATATAGGCCTGCGTTGCAGTGTCCTAAGACAAAAATTCGCCCCCACTTGTGCTTGCAGTCTGGACGTCTATCTAGATGATACAACTATCTGGTTCAAGTTTTTACACTCAAACTTGAACCCTGGCGAATTTACTTTATGTTTTTCTCAAAATATTGATATGGAGTTAGAAGACTGAAAGGACCCAACCCCGATTTAGCTCCCTAAACCGGAATCAAACCCTCTCGAAAACACGAACCAACAAAAATCGTAGAAATTTCGGCAGAGTTTTGTTACTAACGTGGAATTACCATTACCTGCACGTGGAAAATACACTTCATCCTATGCCACAAAAATCAAACCGTGGGCACCAATCCCATCCGGATTTCTCAATATATCAACAGTAAAGTAAAACAATAAATATAATAGTACTTTACTGAAATCCGGTGTAAAATAATATAACATAAACAACAGATTACTCAGAGCGACCTCTAATGTATAAACACATAAGTATACCACAGTAGGTAGAACAATAAACCTACTGGATGAAATAAGGTATCTCGAGTACTATGCCTCCGACTACGACGTGCGACACCAGACTCCGAACTGCAAACTGGGCACGGAAACCGAAAAGCCCAGAGGAAAGACATGAAAACCGTTAGAGTGAGTGGACGAAAATAAATGTCTTTCACCAAGTAATATATATGTTATAAAAACATATGCGAGTCGAATGAATAAATATAATAAAATACGCGAGGTAAACTCATACTCCTCCAGCGTACAGAGCATGCGAGCAAAAATCACACGGGGCCACTCATGGACACGTCCGTGCTAGTACAGTCCGAATCACGGGGTCCCAGACCCACACGTGATTCGAGCCAGAAAGGCCTCAGGTCAAGGTATCTATTTCCACCCGGAACTGCATCGCCATAAGAAACAGACATCTGTACCTACCCGAAAATACATCGGCACAAGGTACAGAAACCAGTTGTGACGACCTGGACCAGAATCAGAAGTATAATCAGCTCAATTCGCGAGTTAGCGTATCGACGTGGATTTCCGATAACGGATTTACTCGCCAGGGTTTCTTAACGACTTAATTATTGGCCAAGAATTGGAGCTGAGTCTCTTCTCGAGAGTCGTTGTGCGTGTGATTTTGAGTTTGTGGGCGGTTCCGGATCGTTATTTGGACGACCGAGGAATTAGTTATGAATATTTGAAGTTTCGACGGAAATGGATTTAAATGGCAGGTTTGTTCGCGACTTAATTACCGGACGAGAATTTGGTCTCGGCTTCTTCACGGAAGTTGTTCAAAATTTAATTTCGAGTTCGTGGGAACTTTCGGAGCATGATTTTGAGTTACGAAGATTGAGTTGTGATTATTTCCGTTTGTTGATTAATTAGTCGATTTAAATGTGTGTTGGTTCAAAGGGTTGACTTTTTATCCGTTTGGCCGATGTGTTTGACTTCGGGTGATTATTGAAGAATATTTCGAGACGAGTTTGTGGCCGCGAGAATTATCGGAATCGGAATTTCGACGAGGAAGTTACGGATATTCGAAGTTTGCCGAAAATAGTGTTTGAAGCTTCCCAAAATAGAAAGTCTATAAATAGCAGTTTCCATCACAGGCAAGTCAAACTTACCAATTTGAGAGGTTGACCGAGTTGACTGAGTCAACTCGGTGGAGAGTGGGAGAGAAACGACGGTGGCCGACATGCTCACGGCGGCGAGGGACTTTCCGGCCACCTTCGGCCTTGGCTCCGGTCTTGTTTGAAGCGCCTCGACCTCCCGAGTCTTTTCCCAGCCACCACGCACGGCGTGGCTCGCCGGAAAGAGGAGAATTTTCCGGTTGAAATTCAAGAAAATAAGATGATTTCGGGTTCCACAAATTAGGCCGAATTGAGCTACAACTTTGAGTGGGCTTTGAAGCTCTCATTCCCTTGATGCTACCCTGTAAGTTTGGTGATCCAATTTTGCTTGTGTATGGAGAATTTTGGGATTGAAATTTGTGTATACATTCAGGTTTTCATGAAATTGAGCTAGTTAGAGTGAGAATTGGCCTTTGTTGCAGTTATGAAAGTTGCTCAGTGCATGATTTTGAGTGAAACAGGGGTTGCTCCGCCGTGAAATTCTCCGGTTAGCGGTAGCGCCGCCGTGGGCGGCGGTCAATGGCGGTCAACATGGTTGACTTTTTGACTTTCGACAAGTTACATGTCATTTGACTCGAAATCGCGCTCCGATCGCAGTGGGGAGGTTCGTTTTTCGAATTGAGCGTCCGAACGTAAAGCGAGGTATTGAGGTGTTATATAAGGATTTTCGACGATTCGTCGACTTTGAGTTATGTATTTCCGAGAAAGGTGGTTTCTCGTGATTTGTCTTGTATTGTCGAGATATGAGTTTGAGATATGGATTTTGTGAATATTCAGGTGTTCGTGATCGTTCGTTTGGCGATGGACTTTCCGCCGGATCACGGGTTAACGTGATACGCGTTACGCAAGTCTGTGAGTGGACAATTTCTTTTCACGGAAATCTTGCGAGTCTTTTATGTGATTTATGAACTTGAGCATGCAGCATGATTATGGTTTTACGAGCATGAGATTTCATACGAGATTATGATTATATAAGCATGTGTTTACGATTATACGAATATGTTTATACGGATATACGTATACGAATATGCATACACTTTTATATTGTTTCATGCATTTGCATCGAATTGTTTATGATTTGGTTTTCACAGAGTACAGTCTTGGTTACGTTGTTGTATCGATACACTTTGCCTCTCGGCTGATCCCCGATGGTAGGCCACCAGGAGGGACGTCGTCATCCCGACCTGACCGGTGAGGGGCGTTTCCCCGGAACCGAGGCCATTTCTGGCTTAGAATCACGGGGACCAAGGACCTCGTAATTCGGACTGTACTAGCACAGAGTGTGTCCATGAGTGACCCCGTGGGATTTATACTTGCATGCTCAGTACACTGGAGGAGTATGAGTTTTACCTCGTGTACTATGTTGTTGTTTTATTTACCTGGACTCGCATATGTTATTTTATACATATATATCAACTGGTGAAAGACATTTATTTTCGTCCACTCACTCTAACGTGTTTATTGTCTTTCCCCTGGGCTTTTCGATTTCCGTGCCCAGTTTGCAGTTCAGGCTCTGGTGTCGCACGTCGTGGTCGGAGGCATAGTACTCGAGCTACTTTGTTTCATCCAGTAGGTTTATTGTTCTACCTACTGTGGTATGCGTATATGATTATGTATTAGAAGTCGCTCTGAGTTTCCTATCGAATATGTTATACGATTTTACACGGATTTCAGTAAAGTATATATTATATTTATTGATTTACTTTACTGTTGATATATTGAGAAATCCGGATGGGATTGGTGCCCACGGTTTGCTTTTTGTGGCATAGGATGAAGTGTATTTTCCACGTGCAGGTAATGGTAATTCCACGATAGTAACGAAACTCTGCCCAAATTTCGGAAAATTTTTGTTGGTTCGTATTTTCGATAGGGTTTAATTCCGGTTTAGGCAACTAAACCGGAGTTGGGTCCTTTCACCAGTACCCACCCGGAACTACATTGGCATAAGGTACGGTACCCCCCTCGCACCCTCGGGGATCAGCCGGGATGCATGTGTATCGATACAACAACATGAACTACGATAAAAAGTCAACTGTTCAACCCAACACATACATAATCCGATTAAATAATCAACAATTGGAAATATTCACAACTTAATCTTCGTAACTCGGAATAATGCTCCGACAGTTCCCACGAGCTCGAAATTAAATTCTGAACAACTTTTGTGAAGAAGCCGAAACCAAATTCTCGACTGGTAATTTAGTCGTTAAGAAAATCGCCAATATAATCCGATTCCGTCGAAACTTCAAATATTCATAATTAATTCCTCGGTCGTCTAAATAACGATCCAGAACCGCCCACGAACTCGAAATCACACGTACAACAACTCTTGAGAAGAGACTCAGCTCCAATTCCTGGCCAATAATTAAGTCGTTAACAATTCTGGCGATTCCATAACTGTCGGAAATCTGCGACTACACAGTAACTCACGTATATAGCTGATCATACTGGTGATTTTGGTCCGGGTCGTCACAAATCCACCCCCCTTAAAAAAATTTCGACCTCGAAATTTCCGAGTCTGCCAACTACAAGGTAGGAGCACTGCCTCTGCATACTGCTCAACTCTCCAGCGACAATGTCAACTGAACAACTCTGATATTAAACTCCACAATAGGAGATAGCTCCGTGCTGAAATCCCTGTACCCTCAAATCTCGAATCTGAACTGGCTCTACACAATAGCCAAGTGTTCCTGCATAAGGAACAAATAGGGTACACAACACGTAGCAAACCTGAAACACAGTTCCGCCACACGGAACACAACACACATAAAAGCCAACGATATAGGCGACGCCGAACTATATGGCACAACACAAACTCGCCTATGACCACATACGGATCAAAACAACATGGCAAATCACAACTCGGTCCACACACATCGACATAACTCAAACATCGAACTCGGGCAATTATCAACTTGTTTCCGCTAAATCAAAAGTCTGTGGTAGCACATTCCACAAAATCTGAATCAAATATCATCTCACATCAAACTCGCTTAACACAACGAAGTACAACATCGTCCTCAAAACAACAACACGCAACATCAAAACCATAATGGTCAACAAACCGGTATTGCATGCAATCTCGAACAATTGAAATTGCTGGTCCCAAGTCCTCCGGGACTGCAATACCTAGGTCCACAATATGCCCTCCAAGGTCTGAATAGTCCTCAAAGATCGCTCGCCAATCTGAGGATAAGAACCGGTACTAACTCGTAATCTGGTCCCCTATGCTCGCTGCAAAGTTCGTCAACACTTTGTTGTAGCTGATTACCTCGATCAGCGAACCAGGACATAGGTACATCACGTAGATAGCCAATCTCCGTCAAACACAGCTATACCAGCCTGCCACTGAAATCGTCTTCGAAAGTACAAGGAAATGTACTGAGTTCATCAAACGATCCATAAAGGCCTAACAACTGGTATAACAACCAAAGTGCAAACAAACACCTACAAACACAGCAACAATCGCCACGTCTAACCGGAAATTTCAAATGGCTGATACATCTCGACAAGTCTCTGCCTCCTAGCCATCGCCAGTCGACAAATGTGGCATCTACATACTCAAGCTACTACATTGCTCTTCATGTTGCGTCACGAGTAGTAAACTCGAAGTATTCGACACATCTTCGTACCACTAGCGCCAAACGTGCACAAAACCACAAGTCTCAACATCATCACACTCGAACTCAGCTCCCGTAGCGCATAACTCGGCTAATACGGAAACTCGAGCCACACACATACATGATACAATGAAGCTCCTGACTCTCAACTGAATGCATCAGCAACGACATCCCAGACGGATGATCAAAGTACAACCTCAAGCCTTCTCGAACAAACTCAAAGGTGCAGCCATAGTCGTTAGTCGACCTCATACATCTACATTGCTTCAAGCTCAAATCTGGCCGAAAATGCAAGTGGATGAAACTCAAGTGATCAGTGTACATCCTACACCTCGCTGCACGCCATAGCTGTAGTGTCTCGAACTCTCTGATGCTAACACAAGGACAGCGACACCCAAATCATACACAGGATATGTAGCTTCATAAAGTTTCCACTGCCTGAACCCATGAGCCACCGCTCTGCTACACAGCATCAAAGCACAACCAAATCCAAACCTCGATGCATCGCCATAACCCACGAACTCGTCGCGATTGTCAGGTAAGGTCAAAACCGAAACAACGGTCAACCATCCTGCAGGAGTAAGTAACTCTCCTCGCATGCATCGAACCGCTCGAACTTGACGCCTTCTCCGTCAATCTGGAAAGTGAAGTGGCAATTCAGGAAAATCCTGTACAGGCCGTCGGTAATAGCCTGCCGAACCCAAGAGACTCCCGATCTCTGGTACAATGGTAGGGCAATCCCCAAATCGACACGACTTCTAACTGGTCAGGATCCACGCCGACTCCCTCGGATAACATCACACAGTCCAAAATCTTCACACTAATCGGCCAAAACTCACACCGGCTGAACTTCATAAACACCTGGTCATCTCGCAAAGTCCGCAAAACCGCTCACTATTGCTTCAGGTACTGGTCCACATTCCTGGAATACCTCAGGACATTGCCAACGAACATGACCGCAACTCGTCCAGAATCGTCTGAATACCTGGTCCATTAAGACCACACGATCTACGGGGCATTGGTCAACCAACAACGTGACCAAGAACTCCTGATGCCCGCACCGAGATCCAAAAGCTGTCCAAACCACATCTGGCTCATCGGTCCCCAACTGATGGTATCCGGACCCGAAATCAATCTTCGAAAAGACTGAAGCTCTCGCGAGCTTATCAAACCACTCGTCAAACCAAAGCGGAGGATACTCGCTCTCCTCTGAAGCAAATCAGGCTTCGGTATTCAATGCACCACCTCGACTAACCATCCATCATCCGTACACACAATGCAAGAGCACACCACGCAAATACGCGGGATTGCATGAAATCTTCTGAAACCTCCTCCAGCAACTCCTGGAGTCGAACCTGTAGCTTCATCAACTCCGCTGGCTCTGAACGACAAGATGCCGGTAAAATGAGTCCAGCGCCCGGTACAAGCTCAATGGTGTAGTCGGTCTCCCGAACTGGAGGAACACCTGGTAACTCCTCCTGAACGCACCTGGAAACTCGGGAACCACCTCAATGTCGCCAATGTCGGGCACAGCAACCATAGTATCCACAATATGAGCTAAGCAAACAACACAATCCGTCTCCATCATCAGCTCGACCATTACCGCGAAACAGTATCTCGGGGAAAACCTGGTCGTCAAAACACAACCTCCTTCTCGAGGCACTCGAACACAGCCAAATGCGTCGTCAAAAGTCTATACTCATAGTCACATCAAAACCACGATGTCCAGCTATAACAGGTCCACGGCTAACATATATCCTCCAACAAGGATCTCGCGACCTCCGGATGGATGCAACACTCTCCAAAACCTCGGGAGTGGAGATGTAGGTACAATAGCCATGGATATCAAGCAACAGTAACCTCGGAGAAAAGTCTGTCCTCAAACAAGGTCATGGCACGAACACGAACTCCAACATGCCCAACTAGCCGCCCACGTCAATTCCGACTTGCAGAATAACTCATCAAAAGGCTACATTGGTCAAACTTCAGGTACAACATGAGGATCTCCTCGCGAACTCTGAGCTGTCAAACCGCTAAAACAGCTGGCTGAGGGCGCTCCCTCGCAACGTGACCCTCCTGGTAACCATAATGGCAACTGAGAGTGCTTCACGAATACAAGTCTCAGCGACACCTGCTGCAAGAAAGGATCACCAACGATCATCCAAACTCATGCCACAGGAGCAAGTCCGCTACTCTGTGATCTCCGCCATCGTCAAACGGATCCTCTGCTTGATCTGACGACCCTCAACACAATCAAAAGACCACAGCCTGATGAAGTCACTGATCCCGAAGTGTCGGAACTCAACCCCATCAAAATCTCGACTAAGTCCACTTTCCTCAAACCATCACATCGGAAACCGCGTACACATTTCCTTCTCAATAGCCTCGCCACTGAGTGCAGCACACTAAGCTCCTTACAGCTATCTCAAGGCACATCAATCAGACTCTCTCTAATGCTCAGGTTCAAACTCATCTCGAACCTCATGCATTGCTTTCTCTGAAGCCACATAACACGTACTAACAGGGACAAGCATGTGAACAATGCATCTCTGCCTCAGATGGGTAAACACTCCACATTCGATTGCTGGGTAGCCTGATGAAACTATTACCGTATAAACAACATCCTGAATGTAGGCCATGGAGTCGTAACCGGAACTCACACAATATCAGCCCACCAAATACAACAATCTAACTCAGGCAAAACCTCAACTGCCACAATTCTCTGCTCTGAGGCAACATGTAAACGCTCATACACACAACCAGGCAAACCGTGCCACACAGTTCACTGAACTCGGATTTCTCATCCAAACCCACAGTTCACTGGCAAATCGCGCGACGATTGATCCTGAATAGGATCCACACCCGTTCCGACACGGAAAGCACGTCAAGGAGGCATCCTAATGAATAAAACATCGTTCACAACAAGTGGAACGTAATCATGGAACTTCAAATATTTGAAAGTATACAACACCCGGAATATTGATGAGTGTCCGCCGGCCGGTCGGGTCACCATTCCAGACATGCTGTACATTCTCAAATATCCTTAGTAAACACGACTACAGAAGTCTACAGAACCTATAACCTAATGCTCTGATACCAAGCTGAAAGGACCCAACCCCGATTTAGCTCCCTAAACTGGAATCAAACCCTCTCGAAAACACGAACCAACAAAAACCGTAGAAGTTTCGGCAGAGTTTCGTTACTAACGTGGAATTACCATTACCTGCACGTGGAAAATACAATTCATCCTATGCCACAAAAATCAAACCGTGGGCACCAATCCCATCCGGATTTCTCAATATATCAACAGTAAAGTAAAACAATAAATATAATAGTACTTTACTGAAATCCGGTGTAAAATCGTATAACATAAACAACAGATTACTCAGAGCGACCTCTAATGTATAAACACATAAGTATACCACAGTAGGTAGAACAATAAGGTAGCTCGAGTACTATGCCTCCGACCACGACGTGCGACACCAGAGTCCGAACTGCAAACTGGGCACGGAAACCGAAAACTCCAGGGGAAAGACATGAAAACCGTTAGAGTGAGTGGACGAAAATAAATGTCTTTCACCAAGTAATATATATGTTATAAAAACATATGCGAGTCGAATGAATAAATATAATAAAATACGCGAGGTAAACTCATACTCCTCCAGCGTACAGAGCATGCGAGTAAAAATCCCACGGGGCCACTCATGGACACGTCCGTGCTAGTACAGTCCAAATCACGGGATCCCAGATCCACACGTGATTCGAGCCAGAAAGGCCTCAGGTCAAGGTATCTATTTCCACCCAGAACTGCATCGGCATAAGAAACAAACATCTGTACCTACCTGGAAATACATCGGCACAAGGTACAGAAACCAGTACCCACCAGGAACTACATCGGCAAAAGGTACGGTACCCCCTGGTAGGCACCCTCGGGGATTAGCCGGGATGCATGTGTATCGATACAACAACATGAACTACGACCGTACTCTGTGTAAATCAAATCACAAATAATCCGATGCAAATACAATAAATAGCATATAAGTGTATATATACTCGTATACGCATATCCGTATATGTAAAATCATAAAACACATGCTCATTTAATCCGAAATCTCACACGCATGCTCAAGTTCATAAAACGTATATAAAGACTCGCAAACAATCCGTGAAAAGAAATTGTCCACTCACAGACTAGCGTAACGCGATATGCGTTAACCCGTGATCCGGCGGAAAGTCCATCGCCAAAACAACGATCACGAACCCTTGAATAATCACAATAACCATTACTCAAAATCATCATTCAACAATTCAAAATAAATCACGAGAAACCACTGTTCTCGGAAACACAAAATCCGAATACGACGAATCGTCGAAAATCTGATATGTACACCTCAATACCTCGCTATACTTTCAGACGCTCAACTCGAAAAACGAACCTCCCCACTGTGATCGGGGCACGATTTCGAGTGAAATGACATGCAACTTGTCAAAAACTCCAAAAAGTCAACTTTGACCACCGTTGACCGCCGCCCACGGCGGCGCCGCCACCGAACTGAAAATTTATCGGCGAAGCAACCTTCATTCCATGCAAAATCACCCACTGAGCAACTTTGTCAACTACAACAAAGGCCAATTCTCACTCTAACTCATCCAATTTCAAGCAAAACCGAATTGTTCCCAAAATTTCAAATCCAAAATTCTCCAAACACAAATCCAATTAGAACACCATACCTATATGGTTAGAATCATGGTGAAGAGAGCTACAAAACCCAGTCCTTGTTTGAGCTCAACTCGGCCGGAATCACAAACCACCATTAAACCCAAAAATCCCAAACTTTGGTTCCAAATTTCTCTCTCCACCGTGAGCTCCACCAAGAGAGGAGGCCGGCACGAGGACGGGGGCACCGAGGCGCACCGAACGGGACAAGGCCCGAGCTCGGAGGTGGCCGGAATCCATCGCCACCGTGGAGCACCGCCCTTGCCGACGTGAACTTCTCCTCCCACTCGGTCAAACCGAGTCAACTTACCAGTCAACACATTAATTCAGCTTTGACTTTACACAAATGGCAACCTACTATTTATAGACTTACCAAATAAGGAAATTTTCCCAATTAATTTGCGACAAACTTCGAATACCCGTAACTTCCTCGTCGTAATTCCGATTCCAACAATTCTCGCGGCCACAAGCTCGTCTCGACGTACTCTTCAATTATCATCCGAAGTCAAATACATCGACCAAACTGATAAAAAGTCAACTGTTCAACCCAACACATACATAATCCGATTAAATAATCAACAATCGGAAATATTCACAACTTAATCTTCGTAACTCCGAATAATGCTCCGAAAGTTCCCACGAGCTTGAAATTAAATTCTGAACAACTTCCGTGAAGAAGCCAAAACCAAATTCTCGACCGGTAATTTAGTCGTTAAGAAAATCGCCAATATAATCCGATTCCGTCGAAACTTCAAATATTCATAATTAATTCCTCGGTCGTCCAAATAACGATCCAGAACCGCCCACGAACTCGAAATCACACGTACAACGACTCTCGAGAAGAGACTCAGCTCCAATTCTCGGCCAATAATTAAGTTGTTAACAATTATGGCGATTCCATAACTGTCGGAAATCTGCGACTACACAGTAACTCACGTATATAGCTGATCATACTGGTGATTTTGGTCCGGGTCGTCACAAATTCACCCCCCTTAAAAAAATTTCGACCTCGAAATTTCCGAGTCTGCCAATTACAAGGTAGGAGCACTGCCTCTGCATACTGCTCAACTCTCCAGCGACAATGTCAACTGAACAACTCTGATAATAAACTCCACAATAGGAGATAGCTCCGTGCTGAAATCCTTGTACCCTCAAATCTCGAATCTGAACTGGCTCTACACAATAGCCAAGTGTTCCTGCATAAGGAACAAATAGGGTACACAACACGTAGCAAACCTGAAACACAGTTCCGCCACACGGAACACAACACACATAAAAGCCAACGATATAGGCGACGCCGAACTATACGGCACAACACAAACTCGCCTATGACCACATACGGATCAAAACAACATGGCAAATCACAACTCAGTCCACACACATCAACATAACTCAAACATCGAACTCGGGCAATTATCAACTTGTTTCCGCTAAATCAAAAGTCTGTGGTAGCACATTCAACAAAATCCGAATCAAATATCATCTCACATCAAACTCGCTCTAACACAACGAAGTACAACATCGTCCTCAAAACAACAACACGCAACATCAAAACCATAATGGTCAACAAACCGGTATTGCATGCAATCTTTTAACAATTTATATATTTAGACTTTCCTTTGGTAACCCAAGGCCCAAACCCACAAATCCATGTGAAACCCACCTTCTAGCTTTCAACCTAATTACTTCTCTACATGTGTAGTCCTTAATAAAGGCACATGCCTTCCTAACTTCTTTCATGTGGGACTAAAGTCCCACAAGTTTCAATAGCATCTAGCTAGACCAAACGGAGGATTTGCCAATGCCTCGGGTGGTAACACTTACCAACCACGAGAGCCTTTTGTACCAAGAGCTTAACAAACACCTCTACTCCAAGCACCAATCCCTCCACCACAACTGAAGGCACCCAAGTCTCAGACGGATGAGCTTTTGGCTAGGCTAGTGAAGAGCCAAGAGGAGTTGGCGAAGACTCAAGCGAAGGACAAGAAGACATTCCTTGAGATCTTCATGAGCATTAAAGGGGATAACCGAGCACTCCGAAATAAGAACCAAAATGCTATTCATAAGCTAGAGATGCAAGTGAGCAATCTAGCTAAGGCACATCAAAGCCAATGGAGTAGCAAGGGTACCAAGTTTCCCTCCACCACGGAGAGGAACACTAAACACCAAGTCAATGTAGTGAAGGCGGTGTTGAGATCCAAGAAATGATTTGAAAACTATGATGTGGCTCTTATTGTGGAGAGTGATGATGAAGATGACTTAGACACACCATTGGTGTCAATACCACATTCCCTGGTTGAAAAGGGTACCACAAGTTGTGACGACCCATAACAGAAACAGTATGAGAAATCAGTTCAATCTACGAGCTTGCGCGTAGTCGCAGATTTATGACAGTGTTTGAATCGCCAGATTTGTTAACGACTAAATCATTGGCCAAGAATTGGAGCTGAGTCTCTTCTCGAGAGTCGTTGTACGTGTGATTTCGAGTTCATGGGCAGTTCCGGATCGTTATTTGGATGACCGAGGAATAAGTTATGAATATTTAAAGTTTCGACGGAATCGGGTTAAATTGGTGGATTTCTTAACGACTAAATTACCGGACGAGAATCTGATTTCGGCTTCTTCACAGAAGTTGTTGAGCATTTAAGTTCGAGCTTGTGGGAACTTCCGGAGCATTATTCCGAGTTACGAAGATTAAGTTGTGAATATTTCCGATTGTTGATTATTTAGTCGGTTTAAATATGTGTTGGTTTGAACAGTTGACTTTTTATCCAATTGGTCGAAGTGTTTGACTTTGGGTGATAATTGAAGAACATGTCGAGTCGAGTTTGTTGCCGCGAGAATTATCGGAATCGGATTTATGACGCGGAAGTTGCGGGTATTCAAAGTTCGTCGAAAAGTCAATTAAGGAAGTTGTTATTTTGGGAAAGTTTAAATAGAGGTTTCTATTTGTGGTAAGTCAAACATGCATTCAAGGTGGTTGACCTTGTTGACTCGGTTTGACCGAGGTGGAGGAGGGAGTCACGACGGTGACCGACGGCTCCATGGCGGCGTGGGGATTCCGGCCACCCCAGGGCTCGGCCCTTAGCTCATTCGACTCGCCAAGTTCCTCTTATGAAGAATCCGGCCACCTCTCACGGCGTGGCTCGCCGGAGGGAGTAGAATTTCCGGCCAAAAGTTTGAAGAAATTGGGTGAATTCGGGTTCCACGATTCCGGCCGAATTGAGCTAAACCAAGGACTGGGTTTTGTAGCTCTCCTCACCTACAAGCTACCATATAAGTTTGGTGATCTAATTTTGTTTGTGCTTGGAGAATTTTGGATTTGAAATTTGTGAGGCAATTCGGTTTTGCTTGAAATTGACATGGTTAGAGTGAGAATTGGCCTTCGATGCAGTTGACAAAGTTGCTCAGTGGGTGATTTTGAGTGGAATAGGGGTTGCTCTGCCGAGGAATGTTCAAGTTGGTGGTGGTGGCGCTGCCGCCGGCGGCGGTCAACAGTCAAACTTTGACCTTTTGGAGTTTTCGACAAGTTGCATGTCATTTCACTCGAAATCGCGCCCCGATCGCAGTGGGGAGGTTCGTTTTTCGAATTGAGCGTCCGAAAGTACAGCGAGGTATTGAGGTGTGAATATCGGATTTTCGACGATTCGTCGTATTCAGATTATGTGTTTCCGAGAACGGTGGTTTCTCGTGATTTGTTTTGAATTGTCGAGTTATGACTTTGAGTAATGGACTTTGTGAATATTCAGGGGTTCGTGATCGTTCTTTTGGCGAGGGACTTTCTGCCGGATCACGGGTTAACGTGAACTGCGTTACGCTAGTCTGTGAGTGGACATTTCTTTTCACGGATTGTTTGCGAGTCTTTATACATGTTTTACGAACTTGAGCATACATATGGGATTTCGGATTACAAGAGCATGTGTTTTACGATTATACATATACGGATATGCGTATACGATTAATTCATATACTTATATGTTGTTTTATGCATTTGCATTGAACTATTTATGATTTGGTTTTCACAGAGTACAGTCGTTATATATGTTGTATCGATACGCCTGCATCCCGGCTGATCCCCGAGGATGTTTACCGGGGGAGGCTGTGACTCCTGACCCGAGGCCTCTACCGAGGGGGAGGCAGACCTCTGACCTGAGGCCTTTCTGGCTAGAATCACGTGTGGGCTAGGGACCCCGTGGTTCTGAATCACGTGTGGGCTAGGGACCCCGTGGTTCCGACTGTACTACCTCAGCTAGAATCAGGTGTGGGCTAAGGACCCCGTGATTCTGACTGTACTAGCACGGATGTGTCCATGAGTGACCCCGTGGGATTTTAACTTGCATGCTCAGTACGCTGGAGGAGTATGATTTTACCTCGTGTACTTTGTTATTTTTATTTACCTACACTCGCATATGTTATTTTAAACATATATATCAACTGGTGAAAGACATTTATTTTCGTCCACTCACTCTAACGATTTTCATGTCTTTCCCCTGGGCTTTTCGGTTTCCGTGCCCAGTTTGCAGTTTGGATTCTGGTGTCGCACGTCGTGGTCGGAGGCATAGTGCTCGAGCTACCTTGTTTCTTCCTGTAGGTTTATTGTTCTACCTACTGTGGTATATTTAAATGATTATACATTAGAGGTTGCTCTGAGTATTCTGTTGTATATATTATACGATTTTACACAGGATTTCAGTAAAGTACAGATATATTTATTGTTTTACTTTACTGTTGATATATTGAGAAATCCAGATGGGATTGGTGCCCACGGTTTGATTTTTGTGGCATAGGATGAAGTGTATTTTCCGCGTGCAGGTAATGGTAATTCCACGTTAGTAACGAAACTCTGCCGAAATTTTGTTGGTTTTTGTTGGTTCGTGTTTTCGAAAGGGTTTGATTCCGGTTTAGGGAGCTAAACCGGGGTTGGGTCCTTTCACAAGTGGAGACAAGGTAGTGAGATTTCAAGAGAAGACCAATTTTATTCCATACGAAGATGTTGATGACTCAAGTGATGAGGATGACGAGTTAGTGGTTGAGCAAGCGGGTTTCAAGATGGGTTTAAGTCACCATGGAAATGCCGGTAAAGCGTTAGAAGGTGTGAACATGGATAGGAAGCATTCCAGGATGGATTTGGAGAAGATTGAAGAAAGAAGAGCTGCCCAAAATTTGACCAGTCGAGCATAGCCTATTGTCCGGGAAGGAGCGCATTTTTGACCTATCGAGATTCCTTCTCGCCCATCGAGAATACTTGTAGTTTTAGAATAATTTCAACCTTTATCTTAAGTAATACCATAGTTAAGAATAGAGGGGAATAATTTCTCTGTAACAAGTTTTTGGCGCCGTTGTCAGGGATTGATTTCACTTTGATTTCTTAGTTTCGGTTAACCTTTGATTAAAGAGTATCCGGACATGTGTGTGACATTTGTTTCTTGGCTTTGTATTTTGTTCTTTTCTCCATTTCGGAATTTGTTTTGATTGTCTTTGATCTCTTGAATGCTTTGGTAGTTACTTTGGGTAGGAACTTGTGCTAGACTTATGCTTCTAACCTTTTGCAGGGCATTCTTCTCGACCTATTGAAATTGGTACGAAAGAGACACAAGAATTTATATTCGACCCGTCGAACGTTGTTCGTGTCAGAGACATGACCTTGCATTCGACTGGTCGACGAATACCTTTGACAGTCGAGAATTTGTTGTGCTTAAAGGTTGTTTCACTTGTCTCTTGTTCACCTACCTTGAGTTATCTATATTCTTGAGAGTATATCTAAATTACTATCTTTATTTAAAGCCTTGTAGTTAGAGAGTTTAGATCTAGCAAACTTACTTCCTGCAACACCTTAGAACATTAGGATCTTATTTGGTGATTTCGATATATCGGATAATGTAAGCCTTTACCTCGGTTCACTTCAGTGTCTATTGTAAAGTGAATGCCACTACACCATGTACCAAAATGACATTTGACCTCTTAGAGTGCTTTGTGATGTTTTCTTGAGGGGGTGCCAAAGAAGAACCATGGAAGGCCCACAAGGCTTTGAGTCGCTCTAGGAGTTTGGAGGACTAATATCTATTGGTTGGTTAGTGTGTTTTCAGGTCTCATGCATTTGAATCCTCTTTTCGAGGAAGAACTCATCATGGATGAGGACAACATTGAAGCAAGACATTTTAGGAATAATGCTTTACCATCTTTGTCAATGTATTCCGGTTGCATTATTCTTCAACCATTAGCGGGCGAATCCTTTAAGATCAAATCTAATTTTCTTCTAACCTTACCAATATTTTTGGCACATCCAAATTCTGATCCCTATTCTCACTTGTTGGAGTTTGAGGAAGCATGTACAAGGTTCAACATCCGAAACATGGATCTGGGATAATTGAAGATTTCGGTATATTCTTCTAGTTTGTGGGATAAGGAAAATATATGGTTCAACAAGCTTGGTACTAACTCAATTCACTCATATGAGGTGATGCAATACAAGTTCATCACCAAGTATTTTCCACCGGGAAAGATAAAAGATAGAAGGACAAGGTTGATGACATTTTTTCAGGAAGATGGAGAGTTGTTCTATGAGACTTGGAAGCATTTCAAGGAGCTTGAGCTTGGTTGCCCTAACCAAAAGACATGTTATTGTCTATGTTTTAGAAAGGATTAAGCAAGAAGATGAGAAGGAAGGTTGACAATGCATGTGGAGGAGATTTCACGGACAAAATCGCTGAGGAGGCACATATTCAAGAAAAACTGTCGGAACGATCTTTCCTATGGGACATCATGCCCAATGTTCAAAAACCGGAAATATCAATGAGAAAATCCATCCAAGCCATCCAGGAAAGTATGTATGTAGTCAATGGAGCAGCATATGTACAAGATGATGCCATCAAGCGACTTGAAGAGACCATGAACAAGAAATTTGACCTTTTTTTGAAGCAAACTTGGAATGGAGTCTATGTAAATGAAATTGTGGGGACTAGTGCGGAACCAACTTGCATGGTTTGTAAGAGTGTGACGCATGAGACTCCATGTTGTCTTCATCAAGGAGACTATCCGAAGATTATTGATGAAAAGAACCCAACCATAGTTTAGCTAGTAAACTAAAATTAATCCCTAACGACTGACCATAATCTAAGAAATTCTACGAATTTTTTTTGACATAACCTCTCTTGAAACTGAGACAACTAAAAACCTGCATGAACATGACACTTCACAAATCAAATCCCAAATACAGACTGTGGACCACCGATGTCCATCCTGATTTCTCAACAAATGTCATAAACAAAACCAAGAACTCATCTTAGGAATTTAGAATCATATTTACAAGGTACTGGTTCTGAATACAAATGAAAGTAAACTCGACGGCTACTTGAGTATCTGACTAAACACAAGAGTCTCACTGAAAGCAACATAATACAACTGTTATCCAGAGTGACTTCTACATACATATACTACACATGATACAAATCAACAATGAGCTAAAACATACTACTGAAAGGATAACTGATAGACACGAAGCCTTCGACGATACCAAGCACTCCCAAGATATATAGTGCAACATGAGCGAAGAAAACCGAAATGCACAAGGAAATGCATTAAAATATAAAACGTTAGCGTGAATAGAAAAAAATAACATAATCTGTGTAATTCGATAAAACTGAATTATCATGCCTTTCTGCTGATTTTCGTGAAATAATGCGAGTTCAAATCTAATAAATTGAAATACAATAGAGCTGGTCATTCAGAGTGTTTGTCCTTACCCAGAATGACTATATGTATGAAAATTAAGGTGTTAGAATCATCTAGGGTGTTTGTCCTAATCCGAGACAATCTAGGTTGGGCAGAGTGTTTGTCCCAACCTGGTCCGACCGATTATTCAATGATCATCCGAATAGCTAGGGCATCGATGTAATAAATAAAATCATCACATAATAAACATCCAAATAAATGCTCTAAAAATATACCGTAAAACTTAATGCATAAAATATGAACTCGTTATCGGCTGTGAAAATAAAGGTTCACTCATAAGTCTGCGACACTGCTAGGGTCCAGCGGAATTCCCTTCGTTATTGGGGTCGCGATCACGGTGTTCTCTAAATACGGATCATACAATATCAGAATATGTGTAAATATTTGGAAATCAACCCTAAAAATAACCCCAAAAGTCCATTCAAAGAATCCCACAAATTGCCTCGCTGGAGCTCTGACGTAGGCGATGGCGTGTGGCCCACATGCGTCCTCGGTGAACTTTCTCCAACGAGAGCATTCAACCCGTCGTTGGAAAGCTTATAACGAGCCCTACCACTTTCATAATTTGACTGAGGTCCAACTCGATGGCGTTTTGCCAGAATTTACTAAACAAGCCGGAAAACCTATTTTCGGCGACCGCCACCAACAACGGTGGTTGACCCCTCAAAACACTTCTCTCCTCAAGCCCATCATAACTCCTAAACTTATGCACCCTAACTCAACCTCACGTGGCAGGAATCTCCCTCGAAAGCCACGTCCCGAAATCGGCCAAAACATTTCATGGCGTCAAAGCTCCGCTCTGGAGCTTCGTCGGTCCAAACTACTCAACCCTCGACTCAAGAGGGTTCTAGACCGTGATAATTTCTGATTTTTCTGAAATAAATTCAAAAATTACCTATTTATACCCCTAAGCTTATCAAATGATCAATGGCCCATATTCGATCTTATCGCGATCAAACGATCGAGATTTAACTGACAATAAATAAATTACTTTTTAATAATTTATCATGCCGACTTCCGATAAACATAAAAAATAGCTCGCTTATCCAAAAAATCCCCCAAAATTGTTTATGAGTTTGAAATTAAATACTCTACAACTTCTATGAAGAAAGTCAAATCAAATTCTTACCCGGTAAAAAAGTCGTTAATAACCTTGATAGTACAACTAATACACGATAATGCTTAATACAATTTGCCAAGTGTGTAATTTTGGTACGGGGCATAACAATCCACCCCTGCCACAAAAATTTCGTCCTTGAAAATTTTACATACCTGCTAAAAATGATGGGGGTACAACTCCCTCATATGCTGCTCAGGTTCCCTAGTAGCTTCTTCTGCTGCTTGATTCCTCCACACTACTTTCACTAAAAGAATGATCATGTTCTATTAAACCTGCTCTTTACAGTCAAGAATCTCCACTGGTTCCTCAATATAGACCAAGTCCTCCCGTAGCGGAATTTGTTTAGGCACAATGACATATCATGGATTAGGAATGTACTTCCGTAACATGGATACATGGAATACATCATGAACTTGTGCCAACTCTGAGGGTAACTCCAAACAATAAGCCACAACAACCACACACTCTTTAATCTCATAGTGTCCGATGTAACGGGGTTGGAGTTTATCACTTTTCCCGAACCGCATCACCTCTTTCCATGGAGACAGTTTTAGGAATACCTAGTCTCCCACCTCAAACTCAAGATCTTTTTGTCTGCCGTCTGCATAACTCTTTTGTCTATCTTGACCGATCTTCAGTAAGTCTCTGTACATTCTTTGTGGTTTCCTAAACTATGTCTGGACCAATAAGGCTCATTTCTCTTACTTCGCTCCAGCACAAGGGAGTCCAACATTGCTTCCCATACAAAGCTTCATATGGCGACATTCCAATGCTAGAGTGAAAATTGTTATTATATCGGCAAGACCTAAAAAGCTTCTGAAATCTGGTACACTCACAGGTCTGTTCTGATTCAATACTGCCTCAATCATGTAGAGATCCACACTAACTCCTTCCGCCGAAAACACATGGCCAAGAAAGTTCACATTATCTAACCAGAATTCACATTTACTAAACTTGGCATATATCTGAGACTGCCTCAATGTCTCTAAAAGTACATGTAGATGCCTCGCATCCTTTAAGTAAATCAGGATATCGCCAATAAATACAATAACGAACTTATCAAGATAAGCCTGAAATACTCGATTCAGCAAAGCCTTAAAGGCAGCAGGTGCATTCGTCAAACTGAATGGCATCACAAGAAACTGGTAGTGCCCGCTATCAGAACGTGGTCTTAGAGACATCAGATTCTCTAATCCACAACTAATGGTATCTCAATCGAAGTTTAATTTTAGAGAACACCGTAGCTCCATTCAACTGATCAAACAATTCATCAATACAAGGTAGTGGATACTTGTTCTTCACTGTAACCTGGTTCAGTTTCTGATAATGAACACATAACCTCTTAGACCCATCCTTCTTTTTCACGAATAAAACTAGAGCTCCCCACAGTGATACGTTAGAACGGATGAAACCTTTATCAATCAGTTCTTAAAGTTGAACCTGCAACTCCTTCAATTCAGCTGGAGCCATCATGAAATCTATTTCCTTTTATAGAGGAAGACCTAATAATTCCTCAAGAAAGATGTCAGGGTATTCCATGACTACAACAATCTCCTCCAAGTTAGGGGTAGAAACATAAATGTTCACGACACGTACCAAATATACAGTACACTCCTTCCACATCATTTTCTCGGCTTTTCACAGCTAAAATAAGGCATGATGAATTTCATTCTTCGCAGAATAAAATCTCTGGAAAACCTAGACTTTGAAATACCACCTCTTTTCAATGACAATCAATGAAAGTTTGGTGATGATCTACACATTTTATGCTCGATTATTAATGTATTTCTCTCTATATTTCGCTAAGCTATGACCTTAGTATTCTTATTTATGACTTACTTTATTGTTTTAGGACCAAAATAAAGAGGAATGACTAAAGGAGGCAGAAATGAGCACAAAACGCAGCAAATGAAGGTTTCCTAAATCAACTAGGAATGGTGGTGGCACAAGATCAAGATGATGGCCAAATTATGATGCATTTGGATATGAAAGTATGAGAATAATATCAAGGAGATCAAGTGTATCAAGAATATCAAGCAAATCGGTAAGAAGATGAAGGAATCAAGCAAGCATATTAGCGAAGATTTGAGGAGAATCAAAGAATATCAAGTATATCTCAAAAGTGCCTTATTTGAATATCAAAATATCCTACAATATATGGTAGGTTCAGCCAAAATGACTTGGAGCTCAAGAAATACAAGATATGGAAAGATCAAGATTTCCATACTCCTAGTAGGAAGAGGAAGATATGCTTGCCAGCTCATCAATCTTCAACAGATCGCAGAATTTGCAATTCAACTCCAAATATAGTGATCATATATGTCTTCTTCAAGCTCTCGAGCTGATATTTCCAACGAATCTAAAATCACAATTTTTTGAGCCCTAGAACTCCCGGAAAAGATGTTTCAAGATAGGCTGGCATATTTACCCGGGTACACTGGGAATCCCTAGTTTAGAGAGGAAAGATGCAATCATTCACCTATAAATAGTAGAGCTCGGCCTCATTCTCAAGTATCACCTATCTTAGAAGCTAAAGCTCTACAAAAACACCTCTCCTCCATAAAGAAGTCGTTCACCTCTAAACACTTAGCCTAGTGTAAGACTTCTTTACCCTATGTTATGCAAACTTAGTGTGAAGTAATGTCGACAAGAGGAGAAGATGGTATTTTTTGGTGATGTTCCTTAATTGCTATGATGTATGTATGGGGAAAGATTTGTTCAAATAGCTTAAATATGTGTAAATTGCTGAGAATAGAAGAAAAATAAAGAGTGAAAAGAAAAAAAAAAATCAAAAGCTCTCCAGCAATTTGTTTTAGATGTCAAAGTTTGGATTAATGTCCCCCATATTTACGGATATGGAGTATACCACGAATTGAAGGCCAAACTTGCAAACCCCACATACCTTTTATTTTTTATTTATAAACGTTGTCATGCATTAGTAACTTCAATCCCCGGTTAAGAACGATCCCTACTTATCAATGTTATATCTACAAAGAAGGGTTTTAAATTCCATATGTGTGAGATATGTGTTGAGTGTCTACTTTGTGTTAATATTTGATACATGTTTTGTGCATATCAATTTTTGGCGCCGTTTCTGGGGATTGAAAAATCTATTATGTGATTTCGTTTGTGTAAATATGTTCATATCGTGTAAATATTATACTTACGCATAATTTTTATTTTTTATTTTTTCTGTTTACGGAACTATGCACTGACCCGTTTTGTGTAAATTATTTGACATACCTAAATGTCTCCAAAAACTCTTAATATTTGTAGAAGTGTTTTGTTTTCTATGTAGTTTGTTCTTGTAAATTTTTATTGCATTCGGACTAGCCAATAATTCTAGACAAATTCGACAAGTAGCAGTGCTCAATTTTGCGCGATTCTAGAATTTGCATGTGTTCTTTGTGAATATGTGAAATTTTGTAAATAGAAAAGCATGTCTATAGTTCAAAATTTACATACTTGTTTATAATTCAATACTTGTTTATACTTACAATTTAATTTATTTTTGTTGTTATACATGTTAAAGGAAGTCTTTGGTTTACATTGAGTACATGAGCTTGGTTGATTAAAACGCACTCAATGGAATAGATGGCGCCTCTTTTCCTAGTTTATCTCCTTAACCTCTCATGATGTGTGGATTTTATCATCACACACCATAACCTAAGTGAAGTTGTGGACATGAGGTTGAGGGTGAAGTTTACAAAGGACTTGAGGGAGTGTGAATTTTTGAGATTTTGGCTAAATGTCGGACATGGTGTCTAGAATGGCTTATGACTGGTGACAGGATATGGATCTAAGAAAGACTAACACCAATAGAGTATATACCATTGGCCCGGTTAACTTTGGGGTGTTTCGTCAAAATTAGTCATGTCTCTCGCGTTATCTCTATCCCTAACTGGCCATGTTTTTCGATTAAACCAAGGCCATTTGATTGAAATTTCTTACTTTATCGCGCGGGTCGCACGTCCATTGAACGACCTAAAGATTAAGCTCGTGTACTCTCTTTAAATCATTGGCGCACTTAATTTGGACAATACTAGTGCTTACATATTGAAATTGAACTTTGTAAAGAAGACTAACCACACTCTAATCATTTCATGTTTTGTACAATGTATTTGTTAATTTTTATTTTTACTTTTTAGAGAGTCAAATCGGAGCTGGGTAATAGGTTGTTTTGTGTGATTTTTCTGACGTAGTTCCATCTCTCGGAAAATTCTGAAAATTTTATGACATGTTTGTACATGTGTCAAGTTCATACTCAAAAAGTTTTAGTTAGTTCCAACGTGTGATTAATTCTAGAGAAATTCCTCAAGGAGTCATGCTCAGGCTGCCTGATTTTTGTAATATTTAGAATACATAAACATCTTTGCATATCATTTCATTCATTACATAGTTGCATCATCATGCATTATATTCATCATTGCATTTTATGCATTTTTCCATTGGATTTGGTGTTTGTTGAGTTTTGAAGGATACGAAGGAGGAACGTACTCCAAGTGTTTTCATAAATTCGCAGCTTCTATCCAAACAGAACAGTCAACTTCAAAAAGCCATAACTTTCAGTTCGGTTGAATTTAGATGAAGTTCTTTATATGGTTGGACAGCTATGGACATCTAGTTTCCAGCCATATAAAGATTACAATATTGTGATTTCTAAATCATTGGTAATTAAATCTTAAAGGCACGGAGGTCAGAACATGGAAGCTGAAAAGTGGAAGGCAAAAATGGAGGAGTTGCACCTCCAAGACAGGTTGTTCATTGAGCATAAAAGAAGGCAACACGTCTAGGCTAAAAGATGTTAAAAAACAAGCACTTGTTGGGAGGCAACCCAATGGAGGAGTCTACAACATATTTTTTTTCTCTTCTCTTTCTTCTTATTTTGAAGTTTTTAGTGTTTTTAGTTAGTTTTTCGTAAATCCTATATTTCATGCTTGATTCTATGTTTTACTTTAGTACATTGAGGACAATATAGAGTTTAAGTGTGGGGAAGGGGTTTACATCTTCTTAGTGTCATAATTAGTGTATTTTGAGTCTAATTTAGTGTAGTGGATGAACACTTGTCTTTTAGTAAGAATATCCTATGTGAATTGGTGTCTAGAAGGGGACGGTTTCTAGGACAGGTTTTGGATGTGAGAAAAGACAACCTCGAAAATCACTCCTACCTCTCTTAGTCTCTCTCGCCGACTGGCCATTTCAGTAAGGTTGCCCAAAGAAGACAAGGACTAAGTCTACGCTTGTTTTAGTGTCTTGAGTCTTTTTATTTAACTTAATGTTTTAAAGAGTCTTTAGGATGCCCTTAGTTAGTCTATGATGAAAATGGACCGAAAAGAATACATATGGCGTTGAAAAATCACTAAAACAATTTCTAATGTTCATTGAGATTTTTTGATTGTCATAACATGTAGTAGATATGGTTTACAAAAACATGGTACAGATTTCACATGTTAGAATAAACTTTTAAATCATACAACCCTAAAAAGTGAGTTTTTGAGCCTACAATACTTTCTTTGATGAGTGAATTTCGTGCGTATGTCTCAAAAACATTTATATGCCTCATCAAATTGCTTGCCATAGATTTCAATGAACTAGGGAATACTAGAACTTACTCATGTAGATTTGCAAAACTTTTAAGTTGCTAAATGCTCTGATTTTGGATATGATTAAAGGTATTTAGGTTTTTCACCGCTAAACCAAATAGCCATGTGTACTTTATGTACGCATGAGATGCGACACCCATAGATAGCCCACATTAAGCCTTTCTTTCATCACCTTTAATATTTAAACACTTAGCCTAGTGTAAGACTTATTTACCCTATGTTCTGTAGACTTAGTGTGAAGTAATGTCGACAAGAGGAGAAGATGACATTTTTTGGTGATGTTCCTTAATTGCTATGATATATGTATGGAGAAAGACTTGTTCAAATAGCTTAAATATGTGTTTAAATTGCTGAGAATAGAAAGAAAGAAAAAAAGTGAAAAGAAAAAAAAATCAGAAGCTCTCCAGCAATATGTTTTAGATGTCAAAGTTTGGATTAATGTCCCCCATATTTATGGATTTGGAGTATACCACGAATTGAAGGCCTAAAAATGAAGAAATATGGCATTTGTTCTGTCAGTAAAGCTCAATGGAAATTTAGAATGAAGTCTTGGCCCAAAATGATGAAATTCGGCCCCCGAAATGGCAATTTGACCATAGTGACGTTTTGGAGAAGATGGGGCACGAATTTGAGAAGTTTTAAGTTTTAGACTACGTCTTTGGAACGTTTTTGACCACCACATATCCAATTTTTTTTAATGCCTTAGCCTTAGCCCCATTACAACCTTTCTAAAGTCCTTTATGATCCTTAAGATGAGTAGCCTTCGATTGGTTGAGTAAATTGCATGAGTAAGCATATGGTTTAGGTTCATTTGTGCAAGTAATTCATTATATTCATGAGGTTTCCGATTGAATTCATACATATTTTGAGTGAACCATTTTCATGAGTGAAAATATGATGAGTGCATCCATGTGAGATTGATTTAAACTTGTTCGAAACATGCACAGCTTTAACTTCACCACTGTTTTCTTCCAAGTCTTACTTGTTCATGGCATGATCATATCTCTCTTAACTCTCAAAATCATTGAGCTTTAAACTCTTAAATCTTGTGATGCCATTGCCATACACTTAAAGAAATTTCTGAGACAATTTTAGCTAAGGGCTTAGTAGTGTTTTAATCTTCAAGTTTTTCGAGTCATTAGAATTTTCCAACATTTGGATTAGCTCCAACGTTGAAGTTGTGTGTTTTTGTCTTTCTAATCTTTCTTTTATCTAGTTTTTGCTAGGGACAAGCAAAGTCTAAGTGTGGGAGAATTTGATCTACGCATTTTATGCTCGATTATTAATGTATTTCTCTCTACATTTGGCTAAGTTATGACCTTAGTATTCTTATTTATAACTTACTTTACTGTTTTAGGTTCAAAATAAAGATGAATGAATAAATGAGGCAGAAATAAGCTCAAAAAACGCAGCAAATGAACGTTTCATAAATCAACTAGGAATGGTGGCGACACAAGATCAAGATGGTGGCCAAATTATGATGCATTTGGATCTGAAAGTATGAGAAGAATATCAAGGAGATCAAGTGTATCAATAATATCAAGCAAATCGGCAAGAAGATGAAGGAATCAAGCAAGCATATTGGCCGAAGATTTGAGGAGTATCAAAAAATATCAAGTATATCTCAAAAGTGCCTTATTTGAATATCAAAATATCCTACAATATATGGTAGGTTCGGCCAAAATGACTTGGAGCTCAAGAAATACAAGATATGGAAAGATCAAGATTTCCTTACTCCTAGTAGGAAAAGGAAGATATTCCTGCCAGCTCATCAATCTTCAACGGATCACAAAATCTACAATTCAACTCTAAATATAGTGATCATATATGTCTTCTTCAAGATCTCGAGCTTATCTTTCCAACGAATCAAAATCACAATTTTTTGAGCCCTAGAACTCCCGGAAAAGATGTTTCATGATAGGCTGACAGATTTACCTGGGTACACTAGGAATCCCTAGTTTAGAGAGGAAAGATGCAATCATTCACCTATAAATAGTAGAGCTGCACCTCATTCTTAAGTATCACTCATCTTAGAGCCAAAACCTTGTCCAATAGCCCTTTTACTCTCCAAAACACTAAAAGTCTCCATGGAAGCCGCCCTCTTCCATGAACCATCATCACCATTCTCCAAGGAAGGCATAGCTTGGCAATCCCAAGGTGTCGTCCCCTCCATTGAAGCTGAAGGCATAGCTTGGCAATCCCAAGGTGTCAACGTCTTCTCCATTAAAGAGCATCTACATGGCTGGTCTAGGACAATTCCCTGATTTAAAAGTGTAACCATGTCCTCTACTCTTTATTCTTCCTTGTATGTATTTTTAGTTATTATGGATTGGTTTCAAGAAGTCTTTTGGTTAAATAATTCTAATCTGTTTTTCTTGTAGTTTATTTAGTGTTCTTTGAATTTAGTTACACATGCTTATTGGTACTTAATGCTTAATTTAAATGCAGGGCAATTCCCGGTTTAGATTATGAAAGTGTTTGGATGTAGGGCAATTCCCAAGTTTGACTCTTTAACTATGAAATATGCATGCAAAACGTAGCTAAAGACTTAGATGCTAAATAGGTTACATGAAATCGATTAGGTTATTAAAGGTTAGGTAAAAAGATGAGTCAATCACTTATATATATTTTTAGTGTTTTATTTTCGGTATATAAGCGTGTTTAGTAATTTTAGGGTTCTTGATTGTTTACTTGTCTATGAGTTAAGCATGTTAGAATTCTAGGATTCCTCTATGTGTTTGTTTACCATGTTTTGATTTCAATTTTCGTAGATTATAAAAACCAAACTTGCAAACCCCCCATACCTTTTATTTTCTATTTATAAGCGTTGTCATGCATTAGTACCCACAATCCCCAGTTAAGAACGATCCCTACTTATCAATGCTACATCTACAAATAAGGGTTTTAAATTGCGTATGTGTGAGATATATATTGAGTGTCTACTTTTTGTTAATATTTGATGCATGTTTTGCACATATCAGGTGATTGGTTAGAAAGTCCATCCCAAAAATCAAATTGAAATCCTTGAAATCAAGAGGTAATAGGTCAACAGACAACCCAAAACCTCCAACCATATCACTACAACCTCTATAAACTAACCCGACTAAGACCACCTCACCGAAGGGATATACCACTCGCCACATCACCGAAAAGGGAGTGGTAAGTACGTTAATTATTGATGCTAATCTCACAGAGATAGAAGAATGTGTCACTCTCGGATCAATTAAAGTATAAACAGCATAACCAAAAACATATAACATACCAATGATCACCTCTAGAGCTTTCGTGCCCTTCTAAAGAGTCATATGATGAAGTCAGGCATGTTCAATCTATCCAGCCGGTCGCCCTCTCTTGCTCCGGTCCTTATAAGCTGACTGTTTAGGTGGCAGTGTGGCTCTAACCCCGGAAATGGCTTCCTAATCACCACCAAAACTTTGCACCCAAAATCCACCTGAGGGGTCTATTTGTGGACACTCCATAGTAAAGTGACCCGTCTGGCCACAACTGAAACAAGCTGAAGTTCCAGACTGACACCGACCGAGATAATGCTTGTGACATCTATTTCATAAAGGGAAATCTCTGGGCACTAATTCAGTAAATCGAGACCTACTAGACCCACTGGTAATGGCCCCAGACCCCTATCTCTAAGATCGATGACTCATCATCCATCTCTGAAAATGACTCGGATAATGTGCAATAGAAACAAAAGTGTAAGATCCCTCGCCTGAAGATGCAGTAGAACCAGAAGTACTTGAGCTTCCCCTCCTTGAAGGATCTTGACTAGGCCCACCTTCCTCAAATCATCGTGTCTGGCCCCGCTCAGATTGAAGCATATCCTCGCATCTTATTACAGCACTAACGAACTCATCAAAATCATCATGTGGCACACAAGATAAGTACGGGGCAATCTCTGACTGCAAACCTTGCTCAAACCTCTAATACTTCTCTTTCACTAGCCTGACTAAATTTGGTGCAAAATGAGCCAAGTGAGTAAACGATCCCAATACTCCATCACAGACATGCCTCCCTACCGAAGATCCATAAACTCATCATACTTCTGATGCTCTGATGCTTCACTGAAGAAGCGACTCATGAATAATTCTGTGAACTCTATCCATGGAGTGATGGCTTCATTCCTCCCATTCCCCTGCCACCAGCGATATGCATGGTCCTTCAAAAGACCTGCAGCTACCTCAGTCCTCTGCTCAGGAGTCAACGAGGGACGCAAACGATCACAAACTCGTCCAATCTCAACAAGCTAGTTCTCACTAATCTCTGGGTCATGGGAGCCAATGAAAGGAAAGGCTCCAGCCTTCTTAGCCCTGGTAATTAGATCATCCCGATCCTCTCGTGGTCCTGGCATTATGCGTGAAATTAACTCATGCATCTGCTGAGCCAAGGATTGTGTATCATCCCGTTGAGCGAGTTGTCGAGACATAATGACCTACGAGCCCAAAAATATATTAGCTCATTGAAAGAAGTCACAAACAGACTCAACGAAGAGACTCTAGACATCTAACAATGCACAACACTTGGAGTAATGGAGATCCGCGGGCCGATTGAGCCATCATCCTGGGAGTGTTGAACATTCTCAAATGCCTACACTGACATGACCAAAAGAGTCTACATAATCTGTGACCTAATGCTTTGATACAAAACTGAAAGGACCCAACCCTAGTTTAGGTAGTAAACTAAGATTAAGCCCTAACGACTGGCAATAATCTAGGAAATTCTACCAAAATTTTGACATAACCTTCCTTGAAACTAAGACAACCAAAAACCTACATGAAGATAACACTTCAGAAACTAAATCCCTTAAATAAACCATGTACCACCGATGTCCATCTGGATTTCTCAACATATGTTATAAACAAAACCAGAAACTAAACTCAGGAATATAGAAAAATATTTACAGAGCACTGGTTCTGAATACAAAGGAAAGTAAACTCAACGACTATTTGAGTAATTGACTAATCACAAGAGTCTCACTGAAAGCAACATACTACAACTAGTATCCAAAGTGACTTCTACATACATATGATACAAATTAACAGTGAGCTGAAATATACTGCTGAAGAGCTGACTGGTGGACTCGAAGTCTTCCACGAAACCAAGCACTCTCAAGATATACATTGTAGCCTGGGTGATGGAAATTAAAGATCCCAGGGAAAGACATTAAAATATAAAATGTTAGCGTGAGTGGACAAAAATAACATAATCTGCGTAAATCGATAAAACTGAATAATCATGCATTTTCTCTTATTTTCGTGAAATAATGTGAGTTCAAATTAGTATAATTGAAATACAAAGTGAGGTGATTGCCCAGGCCACCTAACTTCAGTCGACTATCTGTATGAAAAATATAGGTGATGGGTCAGACGAGGTGTTTGTCCTAACCTCCCCTGACTAGTCAAACGAGGTGTTTCCTCTAACCTCCCCTGACTGGACTATCCGATGACCAGCCGAACAGCCAGTGCATCGATGCAACTAACTAATGCCATCACAAAATAAACCTTGAAATTTAAATTCTCTATAACCTACCTTAAAATATACTGTAATACTGAAATGTAGAAAAATGAACTCGCTATTGACTGTGAAAATAAAAGGATCCACTCACAAGTCTGCGATTACTGCGGAGGTCCAGACGAATTCTCCTCGCTGTGGTCGTGATCATGATGTCTTGTCCATAAGGATCACATAATATCATAACAGGTCAAACTATGGAAATAAGCTTTAAAAACAACCCCGAAAACCCCATCGTGAAATCCTATAACCTGCCTCACAGGAGCTTCGCCGTGGACGGTAGGCATTCATCCTTATCACTTCAAACCTTCTCCGAATTCCCCTTATAAGTCCCCTGAGACTTTCCTTCGATGGGTCGAGAGTTTTTCTCGATCTATCAAGGATTGGGTCCTGCTGACCCGGGAGTTGTCATCGATGGATCAAAGAATTCTCTAGATCCATCGAAGTGAAATTATCAGGCTGACCTGTGGTCTTCCTTTGATGGGTTAAAGGATTCTCTTGATCCATCGTAGGAAGGTTGGTGCCTCCTCCATTCTTCTCCAAACTGATCTTGAAATGGTCTCTATACATGTAGACACTTTCTAACCCTTCTTCGGCACTCTCATGGTGACTTAAACCTATCTTTGACCCCACTTTTTCAACCTCATGATCGTCTTCATCATAATCCGACTCTTCATCTTCATATGGTATTAACACGGTATCCTCTCGAAATTTTACCACCTTGTCTCTACTCGGAGCACTCTTCTCAACCTGGGAATGTGACCTTGACACTAATGGTGTGTCTAAGTCATCTTCATTATCAATCTCCATAATTGGAACATCATCATAGTTTGCAAAACCTTTCCGGATCTCAACATCGCCTTTACTACATTGACTTGGTGCTTGGGGTTCTTCTTGGTGGTAGAAGGAAACTTATGAACCTTGCCACGTACTTCTATTGTGATTGCCTTCGCCAATTGACTAACTTGAGTCTCTAATTTGTGAATGGCACTTTGACTCTCATTACGAAGGACTTGGTTCTCATTCTTCATACTCATGAAAATATCAAGGCATATCTTATTATCCTCATCCTAAGTCTTGATAAGCTTGGCAAGCAAGTCATCTGTATTGGATTTAGGTGCCTCTAATTGTGGTGGCGGAGTAGGCAGTTGTTGGGCCCTTGGCACAAAGGTTCTCTCGGTTGGTAAGTGTTACCACCCGAGGCATTAGCAAACCCTCCATTTGGTCTTGGTGCAATTCCAAGAGCTCCTTGATAGTTTGAGAAACCCTTGCTTCCATTTCCCAAATCACCAAAGTTTCCTTGGTTCCCCCTTGATTGTATCCTCCATTCAATCATTGAAAACAACCATTTGGTCTTGGCAACCCTCTTTGACCACCTTGTTTTCCTTGTGCTTGACCACCTCAAGAGAAATTAGGTGGTTCCTCCAACCCAGATTATAGGTGTTAGAGTATGGATCATTCTTTTGTTGGTTATAAAAAAACTCATTTGCACTCTTCAATAATTTCCGGATAATGCTCTTGATGAGGGCAACTCAAAGTCTCATGCACCGTACTTTTGCATATCAAACAAGTGATCGTCTCAACATTAATTTTCGACACTTGGTGGGCTTGGCCTCCACTTCTACTTTGCTTCATTAAGAGCTCAAATTTCCTATTCATTGATTCCTCAAGCCGCTTAATAGCATCTTCTTGTTGATGGGATCCCTTGATTTCATAGATACCACCCCTATTGGTTTGGATGGCCTCCCTCATTGAAACTTCCAGCTTCCTTACACTAGGCTTTAAGTCCCACAAAGCCGATCTCTCCGCCAACTTCTCAAGCAAGGGAAATAGGCTTCTTCTGCGGTCTTATCCATGAAATCTCCACCACATGCATTGTCGACCTTGTGTCTTGTCTCCGTACTTAGCCCTTGGTAGAAAAAGGACATAAACATGTCTTATGTTTATTCATGGTTCGGACAACCAAGCTCAAGATCTTTGGATTTCTCTCATGCCTCGCAAAAGAGTTCCCCATCCTCTTCTCGGAAGGTCATCAAGCTTGTTTTCCTTTCGTTGATCTTGCCCAGAGAAAAATATTTAGTCATGAACTTCTGTTGCAAGCTCTCCCAAGAGTTGATGGAATTGGGACGGAGCTTATTAAGCCACTCCTTGGACTTGTCTCAATTGCTCGACATCCATGTTACGGATATTCAATCGAGCACAAGCCTCCTCGAACTCCAAAAGGTGTGAGTAGGGGTCCGAGTTGACATAGCCAAGAAAGATAGGAAGAGTTTGCAAGAAGCTTGGCTTGATCACAAAAGATTCTCCGACCAAGGGTTGCAACACAATACATCCAGTATGCACCGCTAAAGAGGGTAAGGCACATTCCCTCAATGGCTTCCTTTCATTCACTTTGTCTTCCATAATAATTTGATCTAACTCTTGAGGCTCTTCTTCTTCTTCTTCCCCTTCCGGAACTAGTGGTTCCAACTCAATGTGGAAAGTACACAGTCCAAGTGTTGAGTCCTTGCACCTAGCCTCTAAGGCTATATCGAATAAACTACCAAGAGCATCCTGGTCTTGAACTCTCAACAAGGGAATTCAGTTATCTTATTCACTACCACTACTAGATCCCATTCTACTCGAAGCCACTTTATCAAAACCCAAATTAGTCTTCCATAAAATGGATGATGAACTAGAATATGGAGTATGTAGATGTGAATGATGAAAGGGCATAAATCTGAAATCACACTGAGTAACCACTTGATGTTAGGCCTAAACTCTCAAAGTACTCAAAGCCTTGAAGACCTTCCATGGTGCTTCTTTGACACCTCCATCAAGGAAACATCAATGAGCACTTCAAGAGTTCAATGTACTTCAGTACGTGGCCCAATGGCCATAATGTGCAATGGTCACTGAGGCGAACCATGATGTAGGCTTACGTGTAATCCAATATACCGAAATCACGAAGTAAAGTCCTAAGAATCTAGGGTGTAGTAAAAATTAAGTTTGCTAGATCTAGACACACTAACTACTATGCTTGAAAGTACAACACTACTTAGATATGATCCAAAGAATAGAAATACTCAAGGTAAAAAAGCTAGAGAGATAAGTGAAACAATATTAGCACAACACACCCTTCGATGGATCGAAGATATAAGCTTCGATGGATCAAAGCAAAGCCTCGGGTAAGGATTTCTGAATACCCTTTTATGGATTGAGAGAAACTCTCGATGGATTGAAGGAAGGCCCTAGGTCTCTCCTGCAACCAAGCTTCGATGAATCAAAGTGTAATCCCTCAATGGATCGAAAATATGTCCTGCAAAAAGGTTAGTAGCTCAAATTCTAGCTCAATTTCACCCAAAAGTACCTACCAAAGTATTCTAAGGATCAAAGACAAGGAAAACAAAGTTCTAAGTGATAAAATGAAGAGAACTATGAATTTAAACAACAAATATCAAGAAAAATATCCGGATTCACCGAAATCAAGGTTATCCAAAGCTAAGGAATTAAGATGAGCTTAATTCCTGGCAACGACGCCAAAAATTTGTTTAAGAGAATTATCCCCTCAACCTTTTGACTATTGATTAGTCTAAGGCTAAGTGAATTTTCTCTTACGCACAAGTATACGGGGTCAAGTTATAGTATTTATAAGAAGTCGAGTGTCACACCCACAAGAATTAGCCACTAGAACTCCTTATTTTGAATTGAGTAAGCACTTAAACTACGGCTAAAGTAGACACTAACTTGATAGTAAACTAAAGTAAACTGTGGAAATGTGTATCTCACACTACTAAGTCCTTTGCATCATTGTAAGGGTTGATTTAGACTATGATGAGTGATTATCCGAAAGTTGATTGATTGATTATACTAAGACACGGAAACTACAATAGAAAACGAATTCAATAAAAAGAAGAATGATTGACTAGGAAAATCCCCGCTAACCATATGATGCTCAAACAATGTCCCGATTTATGAAGTGGATTATTAAAGTTCTTTTCACACAATTCATGTCCAAACCGTGACTTTTTGAGGCACGTTTGGTTTTGAACCCAAGTTCCAAGGTCATTTTGGACTTTAGACGACTTAAATCCAACCTTGAAGCATTTAGTGAACCGAAATCAAGACATAAGCCATTTCGGGTATACATCTTGATCGTATGTCACATGAGTGAAGTCAACAAGCATACAATGTGATACATGTGGAAGGTTCCCCTTTCTGAACCCCTTTTGATGGACCCAGAAGATAGTCTAAGTGAATCTCCCAATTAGCACCATTTTGATTTATGAATCAAAAGACCCAGCTAATAGCCACAATAACCTCTCGATTCAATGTGTGTTTAACTAAAGTCCCCCAAGTCTATTGAGACTCAAGGATACTCTAGTCCTTGCTTAGTGCTAAGGAAACCAAACCTTAAGGTAAATCTTCTCAGAATAGACCCTAATCATGTTTACATGCTCATCTAGCCATAATTTAAATTACGTCCCATTTTTAGTCCCTTCATACGTATATTAACTTAGCTAGGGTCAACACATGTATAGATGAAACAAATCTTGAATCCCAAGCTCATAAACATCCACAAACACAAAATAACTCATTTACAAACACACTTTCACAAAACATATACTAAAAACATAAACCATATATAAATCAAGACATCATTTGCTCACATCACATGGCTACGGTTCAAACCCTAGCCTCCCAAATGGGACTACTCACTACACATGGTAAGAATGGAGTCTAGATACATAGATAAGAATATGTACAAGAATTAACTGAAGAGTCCCTTGAGCAAAGCCTCCAAGCTCTTTAATTCCTTTCTTCACTTCTTAGCTCCTTTCTTGCTCCTTGGCTCCACAAAATTGATGAACCCACCTTAGGCTAGGGAGAAGAGGGTGGATATGAGAGTATGGTGGTGGTGATGGAGGTTCCTAGGCCTTTTGGTGGTGCTAGAGTGAGTTTTTAAGGTGGCGGAGAGAGCTAGAGGGTTTGGGTATAGATGAGGGCTATGGAGAGAGACTAAAACTATGAGAAATGAAAAAGTGAAGTGTGATATGTGTGTGGATGATATACGCATTTTATGCTCGATTCTTAACGCATTTCCCTTTACGTTTAGCTATGTTATAATCTTAGTTTTTATGTTTTTCTTATTTAATTTGTTATTTTGAAGATATTTACGGTGGAGATTAATTACGACGCAATTCGGAGGAATTTCGGCGATTTTGCGATTTTTGCGATTTCGGACCACCGGGAATGGGCCGGCCCAAAAAGCAAATTATGGGCCCATTTCTCAAAGTTTGTTTCGGCCCAAAAACCAGCCCAAGCCCATTGAATTCGGCAAGGATGCAACTTGGGGAAGAGGAAAAGTCAAAGTTATCAAGCTTGGTGACTCTTACTTGTAATGATCACATGTGATGACTAAGTGTGTGACTTGCCATGGTGACTCTTGCTTAGGGTTCATAAATGATGATCACACTTGGTGACTAAGGGAGTGACTTGCCATGGTGATTATTACTTGCATTTAATGAAAGAGGCAAGGTGGAAGAGAGAAGAGCAAACTCCCTTGCCTATAAATACCAAGGAGGCCGGCCATTACAAGATCATCTCTCAATTTAGAAGCCAAAGCTCTACACAAATACTCCTCCTCCATAAACACTTGAAGGTTCTCTCCACAAAGTCGAAGCATTCATCCTCCATCCAAAGCCGAAGCATCCATCCTCCATCCTTCACAATACGCTAAGTCCCTTGTGAAGGAAAGTCATCTCCACGAAGATCATCTAGCATTCAAGACAAAAAGTGTAACCATGATCTTCACTTTCATATCTTTTGCTTTGTATTTGAATCTTTTGATGTATTGGAATACTTTGATGTATTTAATGAAGAACAAGTTTAGATTTGTGTTATATGTTCTTAAACCGATTTGTAAATTGCATGTGTTTATGATTTCTAGCCTTTTATGCATGGTTGATATAATCTTAAAGCTTCGAAAGCATGTGGTAGATAATACGCTAAGTCACTCTCTTTCGCATGTTTCGATGATCGTATGTTGTTTAGGATGTTTATACGCTAAGTTGCATTCCTACTCAATTATCAAGCATGTATATTTAGTTGGAAGTTATATTTCGTAACTTACAAAAGGTTTGATGCATGAAATAGGGTAAGGTTAATAATATGAGATGATCAATTGTAATTAATAGCTTAGCTTCTTATTTTTAGCAAGCATAATTAGACTTGAAGTTTCTTGATTGTTAAAACTTGTCTATGAGTAAAACATGTTAGATGCCTAAGAGTTTTTGTTGTGTTTGCATGTTTTTGCACTTTAATTTAGTAGGACATTTAATCAACCAATTTCCAACCCCCCCAAACATTTAAATTTCCGCTTATTAACGAAACCATGCATGCGCCCTTAATTCCCCGGATAAAGAACGATCCCTACTCGCCAATATTATAAATGACAAAAGAAGGGTTTTAAATTGTAATGCGCGTAATCTGTGTTTTTAGGGTCTACTTTGTGTTAACGTTAAATGCATGTTTTGTGCGTATCAATTTTTGGCGCCGTTGCCGGGGAATTAAAATGTTTTTGTATGATTTCGTTGTACATATGTAATTAAAAGCATGTCTATAATTTTCGAAATACATTCTTGTTTATACTTAAAGAATTATACATACATGTTTACAATGCATACTTTTACTTATACGAATTTAGTTATACTTAGTATTTACACTTGCATAATTTATTTTCATGTTAAAGGATAGTCTTTGATTTAATTTGAGTACTAGCACTTAGTTATTAAATAAATCTCTATGGAATAGGTGGTGCCTCTTTTGTTTGTCTATCTCCTTAACCCTTCATGAAGTGTGGATTTCATCACCACACGCCATAACCTAAGTGAAGTTATGGGCATGAGGTTGTGGGCGGAGTTTACAAACATTTGAGATTGTATACTATCTTGTGAATTCGAGTAATAATTGGTTATGATGTCTAGAAGGGTTATGAATGGTGACTGGTTTTGAACTAAGAAAACAGAACACCATTGGAGTATATACTCTTACGAGTAAGCCTCGGGGTGTTTCTAAGAACAACATTGGAGTATATACTCTTACGAGTTAGCCTCAGGTTGTTCCCAGAAATTAGTTCTCACCTCTTGCGTTACATCTATCCCAACTGGTCATTTCCAACAATTACGAGAATTAACGATAGTTGGTATACATTTTCGCGCGGGCCGCACGGACAAGAGATTTACTCAATAACTAAATCGTGTATTCCTTTTAAATCTTAGGCGCAATCAAAACGTAGACGTACTTAAATTGATTTACATTGAGTACGAGTATTGGTTATTAAGTTTCGTTCTTTGGAATAGGTGGTGCCTCTTTATCTGGTTTATCTCCTTAACCCTTCATGAAGTGTGGATTTCATCATCACACGCCATAACCTAAGTGAAGTTATGGGCATGAGGTTGTGGGCGGAGTTTACTAAGGACTTGAGATTATATACTATCTCACAAATTTGGCTGATTGTTGGATATGGTGAGTGGGTTTATGATTGGTGCCGGGTTTCGGATCTAAGCAATAGAACACCATTGGAGTATATACCGTAACTGGTTAGCCTCGGGGTGTCTCTAGGAACAACATTGGAGTATATACTCTTACGAGTAAGCCTCGGGTTGTTCTAAATATTAGTCCTTACCTCTCGCGTTATCTCTATCCCTACTTGCCATTTCTAAACGTAACTAAGCTGAATTAGCAAGAGTCAGTATACATTTTCGCGCGGGCCGCACGTCCAAGAAATTTACCGAATGATCATTTTGAGTACTCTCTGTAAATCATAAGTGCATATGAATACGGATAAATACAAAACTTAGTAAATACGACATAAATCCTTTAAATAGATGGTATATCGGATTAAGCATGCTTAGACCTCTTGGAATCAGACTTCATCTTCGGATGAACGAGACCCATTGCACAGTCGAGAGCCTCTGCACCACGTACCATCGGGGCCAAAGGAAATAAATAAAACTTAGTCAAATTTTTGTGTTTGTTTGTACATTAAAAACTGTAAAGGACTAACAAACGTTATTTAGCTTGCATAACCTCTCTTAAGCTTTATGATGCTCGGATTTCACTACCGAGTACCCTAACCTAAGTGAAGTTAGGGGCATAAGACCGAAGAAGAGGTCATTCTTTGCATTCATATTTTAAACACGTAACTCGTGTGTTTTCTGCAGGTTCTAACGTTTTCTCTTATACATTCACTCCATCTTTCACGTAGGATTGTTGTTTGATGCATTTTATTGAAAAAAAAATGTGTGGTGCATAAATTCAATGTGAATTATTGTTTGCTTGTATTTGAACCTTGTTTATATATGTTCTAACTAAATTCTTAGGTTTAGCATTATATAGTGTTAATTTGCAGAAAACGTGTGTTTTAAGTTCATTACGTTCATGTACATAGCCCCTAAAATTGATTAAATCATTTGCATTACTTAGTAAATTACATTTAGTGTCTTAACTATTATAAATTTTGTGTGTTTTAGTAGTTTTTAAGTATTTGTGAGTGTTTATAGTTTGCTTTGATAGTTTTACTATTTTATTTGTTATCGCTTTGTTTTCTAAATATGCCTTACGATTTTGGTTAGTATTCCTATATTCATTTTATATTCTTTTTGATACTGACACTTGGTCTTTGGTGGATGCTCAGGCTAATGAATGTCCGATCGGAATCCTGGACCATCTAGAACAAAGTTTGAGGAAATCGCAGAGAGAATAGCGAGACTTAAAGCTCAAACAGACATCCTGGATTATCCCATCATCGAAGAAGTTTCCGAGTCTTCACATTCATCAACCGACCATAGTTTAGCCTCATCAACCGACCACAATTCAGAGGCAGAAGCACAAGAAATCAACATGGCCAATGCAGGACAGTCTCTTCGCCAGCGTACCTGCTCAACCGAATGGAGCAACGGGCCTTCAAGCATTGCTTTTCCACCACCGGGGGAAAACATGAAAGAAGTCGAGCTGAAGAGTGGTTTCCTCCACCGACTACCCATTTTTCACGGACTTTCCAATGAAGATCCGAACAAGCATCTCAAACAATTCCAATTTGTTTGTAACAGCATGAAGCCAGCCGATGCTGATACGGAACTCTTCAAGCTGAAGGCATTCCCATTCACCTTAGTCGACAGGGCCGAGTCTTGGCTTATGGAACTACCGCCGAACCATATTACCTCATGGAAGCAACTTGCGGATATGTTCCTAGCAAAGTACTTCCCGGCCTCAAAGATCACCGTCTTGAGAAAGCAAATCACTGGCATCACACAGAAACCGGACGAGACCTTCGGCCAATATTACGACCGATTCAAGGTTTTGTGTGCCACTTGCCCATCGCATGGATTTTCTGAGACCAATCTCATGAATTACTTTTACGATGGTCTCAAGCCGATCGATAGGGAATTGCTAGATGCAGCAGCTACCGGTGCATTCATGGACTTAACCGAAATCGAAGCCAGAACTCTTCTAGAGAATCGGGCGAATAATGATGCACAATATGGAATGTCCAACAGACGAGCAGTCGGTGAAGCGAGTTCTAAACCCGACGCGGACGAAAAATACGACAAACTAGCTCATATGCTAGAGAAGGTTTTAGAGCTCGAAACGACAAGAGCCAAAGCAACTCGTGGGCCTGTTTGTGGCATATGTCAAGTACAAGGTTACCATAATGACCAATGCCCTCAAGCGCCAGAGCAAGCTAGCGAGCCGAAGCACGCTAACGCCATCGGCGGATATCAGGGAGGACAACGGTATAACAATTATAACAACTATGTCAACCGTGATCATCCAGGTTTTAGATGGAGCAGCAACGAGGGAACTTTGAACCCTCCAGCACCTCAACAAAGCTACCAACGCCCTCCATTTCAACCAAGGCCACCGATGCAGCATGGTTCGTCATCTCAATCCTTCACCAACCCGGATTACGACAAGATGTTGTCGCAACTTTCGGCCTCCACACAGGTTCTCCTCGATGGACAATCGAAGACAAAGGAGACACTGGACTCACATGGCCGCGACATCACTGAAGTGAAGAAGCAACTTGGCCAACTTGTTGATTTCATGGGCCAAATCAAAGAAACCGGTCGGCTTCCACCTCAACCCACTCCTAATCAAAGAAACATGAATGCTATTGTCACAAGGAGTGGGAAGATACTTGAAGAACCAAAGACCAAGCGATCTCATCTCGATGAAGTCACCATTGAGGACATAACCAACGAAGAGGAAGATGAGATCGATCCGGCAGCTCAAGAAGCCGAGAAGAAGAAGGTGACGCCTATTGTCACCAAGGCACAATCCCCTCCACAACCCACCCCAATCAAAGGTAAAAGCCATATTCCTTCAAATACGGTTATTACTAATTCTCCGTTTTCTGTTGCACCTTTCCCTAGCAGATTATTAAAATCAAAGAAGAAGGATGCCCAATATGAAGATATCTTGGACATCTTCCGAAAGGTGCAAGTGAATTTGCCCTTGATCGAGTGCATAAAACAAGTGCCAATATACGCAAAGTTTCTCAAAGAATTATGCACACAGAGGAGGCAAACTCGAGAGAAGGAGGTTGTGAAGGTGAACGCAACCGTTTCGGCGGTTTTGCAGCGTCGGCTACCTCCAAAACTGAAGGACCCAGGGAGTTTTGCAGTTCCCTGCGTAATCGGTGACAACCACTTCGAAGACGTGATGCTTGATCTCGGAGCCTCCATCAACGTCATGCCTTACTATCTTTACGAATCGATGGAGCTTGGAGATCTCAAGCAAGATGGTGTTGTCATCCAATTAGCCGATCGCACACACAAGTATCCGAGGGGATACGTAGAGACGTGCTCGTGCAAGTCAACAACTTAATATTCCCAGCCGATTTCTATATAGTTGACATGGAAGAGAGTCCACTGAACACCACGCCGCTACTGCTTGGGCGACCTTTCATGCGGACTGTGAGAAAGAAGATCGATGTATTTCAAGGCACTTTCTCCATGGAGATTGATGGAGAAAGAATCGAGTTCAACATCCTGGACGGGATGAAGTTTCCAATGTCAAGCGTGGCTGCCATTTCGACATACGATCCCGTGGATACCTTAGCACAAGGCCACCTCGACACCATCAATGTAGATGAACTCGACATGGCAATCCAATTCGGGGAAGACGCCCTTCTCGAGGCCTTGCTAGAACTGACGCCTCGAATTCAAGATATGGCCATGGCCCTAAATGCCGCACCACGAAAAGTAAGCTTTTCTCCCCCTTTACCAATTACTTTTGGTACTAATAAAATTATTCCTTCCATCGTAGAAGCTCCAGTTTTAGAACTCAAGCTACTACCGGACCATCTGAAGTATGCGTACTTGGGCGAGAATGAAACATTGCCGGTCATTATTTCGTCTGCGCTAGAAGAGGAGCAGGAGGAGAAGCTCGTGAGTGTGCTCAAGAGGTACAAAACCGCAATAGGCTGGACGCTTGCGGACATCAAGGGAATAAATCCAGCAACCTGTGTGCATAGGATTTTCCTTGAAGAAGGCACCAAGCCTACGCGGGAAGCACAACGTTGGCTCCACCCTCCGATGATGGAGGTGGTAAAAAAGGAGGTAATTAAACTCATGGACTGTGGAGTTATTTACCCTATTTCTGATAGCCGTTGGGTTTCCCCTGTGCAGGTAGTACCCAAGAAATCAGGAATCACCGTCGTCGAGAATCTGGAAAATGAACTTGTGCCACAAAGGACGATCACTGGACACCGAGTGTGCATTGATTACCGGAGGCTCAACGCCGCAACCCGCAAGGATCATTTTCCATTACCATTCATCGACCAAATGCTGGAAAGATTAGCCGGCCATGCATTTTATTGTTTTCTCGACGGATACTCCGGCTACAACCAAATTAGCATTGCGGAGGAAGATCAAGAAAAGACAACGTTCACATGCCCTTTCGGAACGTTTGCATACCGCCGAATGCCATTTGGACTGTGTAATGCACCAGGTACATTTCAACGTTGCATGCTCTCAATTTTCTCCGAGTACATTGAAAAAATTATTGAAGTATTCATGGACGACTTTAGTGTATTTGGGAGTGATTTCGATGCATGCTTAAACAATTTAGAAACTATTTTACAAAGATGCGTTGAAACGAACTTGGTGCTTAATTGGGAGAAGTGCCATTTCATGGTTACGCAAGGGATCGTGTTAGGTCATATTATTTTTGAAAAAGGGTTAGAAGTTGATAAATCTAAAGTAGATCTTGTGCGTCACTTACCCTCTCCAACTTCGGTTAGAGAGATTCGTTCTTTTCTTGGACACGCAGAATTTTATCGTAGGTTTATCAAAAACTTTTCCCACATCTCGCGCCCGTTGTGTAAATTACTGCAAAAGGAGACCCCGTTCGTGTTTGATGAAGAATGCAACGCTGCCTTCAACAAGTTGAAGGAACTTCTCACGAGCGCTCCTATTTTAAGCAGCCCTGATTGGTCTCTGCCATTTGAACTCATGTGCGACGCCTCGGATTATGCCGTAGAAGCCGTCTTGGGTCAGCGGAAGGACAGGAAACCCTACGTAATTTATTACGCCTCTCGGACGCTTGATGAAGCTCAAAGAAATTATACTACAACCGAGAAGGAGTTTCTTGCAGTGGTTTTTGCTTTAGATAAATTTCGGTCTTATTTACTTCAAACTAAAGTAACTGTGTATACTGATCATGCAGCTTTGAAGTACCTAATGCTGAAAAAGGACGCAAAACCACGGCTTATAAGATGGATACTTCTACTTCAAGAATTCAACATCGAAGTCAAGGACAAGAAGGGAGTAGAAAACGTCGTCGCTGACCACCTATCACGCTTGATCAGTGAGAATGAGGCTGTCGAAATTGAGGAAACTTTTCCGGATGAAAGACTCTTCGGAATTGAGGTAACTGTTTCAGAAACTCCATGGTATGCAGATATCGTAAATTACTTAGTTACCGGTGAGTTTCCGTCTACCATGCATAAATTTCAACGTGACAAACTTAAGCATAATGCTAGAACCTTTATCTGGGATGAGCCTTATTTATGGAAACAATGCTCCGATTTAGTAATTAGGAGATGTATCCCGGATAGTGAATTTAAGCCTATTCTAGACTTTTGTCACAATGAAGCATGTGGGGGACATTTTGGTTCAAGGAGGACAGCCCTTAAGATTTTAGATTGCGGTTTCTTTTGGCCTAGTTTATTTCGCGATGCTCATGCATATTGTGCTGCATGTGATAAGTGCCAGAGATTCGGTAATTTAGGGCCTAGAGATGAAATGCCACAACACTACATATTTAATGTCGAAATTTTTGATGTGTGGGGTATTGATTTTATGGGACCATTTCCTCCCTCCAATGGTTTTACTTATATCTTACTCGCAGTAGATTATGTTTCTAAATGGGTGGAGGCAAAGGCCACCCGTACTAATGATTCGCGAGTTGTTGCAGATTTCCTACGAACTAACATTTTCAGTAGATTTGGAATGCCACGCGTTCTAATTAGCGATGGAGGAAGTCACTTTTGCAACCGCACGGTGGAAGCACTGATGAGGAAGTATGGCATAAAACACAAGGTTTCCACACCATACCACCCTCAAACAAATGGAATGGCTGAAGTTTCCAACCGTGAGATCAAGAAGATTTTGGAGCGAACCGTCCGCCCAAACCGGAAAGATTGGAGTCAATGCTTAGACGATGCATTGTGGGCTTACAGGACTGCCTACAAGACCCCCATTGGTATGTCACCTTTCCGATTAATTTATGGGAAGACGTGCCATCTTCCGGTTGAATTGGAGCACAAGGCATGGTGGGCCGTGAAGAAATTTAACATCGATCGAGATGCAGCAGGTTTGCATCGGAAGCTACAACTTTGTGAACTAGAAGAAATCAGAAATGATGCTTTCGACAATGCGTGGATTTACAAAGAGAAGACGAAAAAGATCCATGATCAGATGATTCGCGGGAAGAGTTTTGAAGTTGGGCAGAAAGTATTGCTTTTCAATTCAAGACTTAAGCTCTTTCCGGGAAAGCTTCGCTCTCGATGGATGGGGCCATTCATAGTTTCTCAAGTTCTGCCTCATGGAGCAGTTCTCATTCGATCTATCGACAAAGGCAGTGAGTTCAAAGTAAATGGTCATCGCTTGAAGCCCTATTTTGAGGCATTTGCGGAGCATACCGTGGAGGAGATGCAACTCCAAGAACCGGCCATTTCAAAAACAAAATGATGCATCACGTCCAAAGCTAACGACGTAAAACGAGCGCTCATTGGGAGGCAACCCAATAGGGAGACAACAGATTTGTTTTCTTCTCCCCTTTTAATTAATTTAATGGCTTTTTGCGTATTAAAATTAAAATTTTCGTAGATCCTATACTCCATTTTTAATTCTATACTTCTACTTTAGTACATTGAGGGCAATGTAGAGTTTAAGTGTGGGGGAAGGGTTTACAATTTAATTGTGTCTAAATTAGTGTTTTTCAGAGTCTTTAGGACGCCCTTAACTAGTCGATGATGAAATTTGACCAATACGAACACATATGGCGTATGAATCACATGCATCGAATTCTTGTGCTAATTGAGATATTCTATATGTTTTTAACATGTAGTAGATATGAATTGCAAAACATGGTACAGAAAATCGCATGCTTGAATAAGTTTTTAATCATATGAACCCTATGTGAGCTTTTGAGCTATCTGTTCTTTATTCGAGTGAATATGCATCCATTTCGTAGCTACTAGCTTATATATGCCTCATTTGATTGCTTGCCATAGATTTTAATGAACTAGAGAATGCTAGAACTTACTCATGTCAATTTGCAAAGCTTTTAAATTGATACATACTTTGATTTTGGAAATGATTAAAGGCATTTAGGATTTTCCACCACTTCGCCAAATATCCATGTATCCCAATTGTGCGCATGAGTTGCGACACCCCTAGATAAACCAATTGAGCCCACGTTAAGCTTTTCTTTCATCACCATATATACCTAAACAGTTAACCTAGTATAGAATATCCTTACCTTTGTTCCGGAAACTTGGTGAGAATTTTTCGAAACTAGCACATAAGATTATGGTTTGGTAGGAAAGATTAAAAGAGTTAATGTGAGTAAGGGGAAAGACTTGTCCAAATAACTTAAAAAGTATGAGATTGCCAAAAAGAAAAGAAAAAAAAAATTATATTTGAGAGAATGAAAAGAAAAAAATTATTATCTCTCAAGGCAATATGTTGTTCTAAAGTAGAAACCAATTGGATTAACGTCCCCCTTATTTGCGGATTTGGAGATTACGACAAATTGAAGGCCCAAAAATAGAACAAATATGGCCTTTGTCCTGTCCGAAAAGCTCAAAGGGTAGTTTTAGATTAAAGTATACATGGTAACATTCGAGTGGAGATAGAGGACGAATTTGGTGCTAGACTAAGTCGTTGGAACGTTTTTATCACCACATATCTAAATTTCGAATGCCTTAGCCTTAACCCCATTACAACCTCACTAAAAGTCCTTTATGATCCTTAAAATGAGTAGCTTTCAATTAGTAGAGTAAGTTGCATGAGTAAGCTTATGGTTTTGGTTCATTTGTGCAAGTAATTAACTCCATTCATGTGGTTTTCATTTCAATTCATATACACTTTAAGTGAACCCTTTTCATGAGTGAAAAAAATATGATGAGTGCATCCTTGTGAGTTGATTAAACCTTTATTCAAAGCATGCACAGCTATAACATAACCATTGTTTTATCTATGTCTTACTTGTTCATTACATAATTATATCGCAATTATCTCTTGAATTCATTGAGCATACAAGTTGAAATTCATGTGAGCCATCGCCATATACTTAAGCAAATTCTGAGACAAATTTTAGCTAAGGGCTTAGTTGTGTTCTTTCTTTTGTTTTAAATTCTTAGAGAGTCTTAGTTTAACTTAGTGTTTGCTAAGGGACTAGCAAAGTCTAAGTGTGGGGGAATTTGATATACGCATTTTATGCTCGATTCTTAACGCATTTCCCTTTACGTTTAGCTATGTTATAATCTTAGTTTTTATGTTTTTCTTATTTAATTTGTTATTTTGAAGATATTTACGGTGGAGATTAATTACGACGCAATTCGGAGGAATTTCGGCGATTTTGCGATTTCGGACCACCGGGAATGGGCCACCGGGAATGGGCCGTACTAATGATTCGCGAGTTCGGACCACCGGGAATGGGCCGTACTAATGTAATCAAAAGATTGTGGTAGTCGGCGATTTCGGACCACCGGGAATGGGCCGGCCCAAAAGGCAAATTATGGGCCCATTTCTCAAAGTTTGTTTCGGCCCAAAAACCAGCCCAAGCCCATTGAATTCGGCAAGGATGCAACTTGGGGAAGAGGAAAAGTCAAAGTTATCAAGCTTGGTGACTCTTACTTGTAATGATCACATGTGATGACTAAGTGTGTGACTTGCCATGGTGACTCTTGCTTAGGGTTCATAAATGGTGACTTGCCATGGTGACTCTTGCTTAGGGTTCATAAATGATGATCACACTTGGTGACTAAGGGAGTGACTTGCCATAGTGATTATTACTTGCATTTAATGAAAGAGGCAAGGTGGAAGAGAGAAGAGCAAACTCCCTTGCCTATAAATACCAAGGAGGCCGGCCATTACAAGATCATCTCTCAATTTAGAAGCCAAAGCTCTACACAAATACTCCTCCTCCATAAACACTTGAAGGTTCTCTCCACAAAGCCGAAGCATTCATCCTCCATCCAAAGCCGAAGCATCCATCCTCCATCCTTCACAATACGCTAAGTCCCTTGTGAAGGAAAGTCATCTCCACGAAGATCATCTAGCATTCAAGACAAAAAGTGTAACCATGATCTTCACTTTCATATCTTTTGCTTTGTATTTGAATCTTTTGATGTATTGGAATACTTTGATGTATTTAATGAAGAACAAGTTTAGATTTGTGTTATATGTTCTTAAACCGATTTGTAAATTGCATGTGTTTATGATTTCTAGCCTTTTATGCATGGTTGATATAATCTTAAAGCTTCGAAAGCATGTGGTAGATAATACGCTAAGTCACTCTCTTTCGCATGTTTCGATGATCGTATGTTGTTTAGGATGTTTATACGCTAAGTTGCATTCCTACTCAATTATCAAGCATGTATATTTAGTTGGATGTTATATTTCGTAACTTACAAAAGGTTTGATGCATGAAATAGGGTAAGGTTAATAATATGAGATGATCAATTGTAATTAATAGCTTAGCTTCTTATTTTTAGCAAGCATAATTAGACTTGAAGTTTCTTGATTGTTAAAACTTGTCTATGAGTAAAACATGTTAGATGCCTAAGAGTTTTTGTTGTGTTTGCATGTTTTTGCACTTTAATTTAGTAGGACATTTAATCAACCAATTTCCAACCCCCCCAAACATTTAAATTTCCGCTTATTAACGAAACCATGCATGCGCCCTTAATTCCCCGGATAAAGAACGATCCCTACTCGCCAATATTATAAATGACAAAAGAAGGGTTTTAAATTGTAATGCGCGTAATCTGTGTTTTTAGGGTCTACTTTGTGTTAACGTTAAATGCATGTTTTGCGCGTATCAGTGGAGAGAGGGGAAATCAACCTTATATGTTTTAAGGAGATATTTTGGGTGTTTAAAATTTAAAATAAGATGCTTAGACATGATCCTAAACTTTAAGCTTTTAGGTGGTCCTAATTTGTGACTCACCCCAAGTCATGTGACTTACATGTGCATCCATCTTATCAAAATATCTCTCAAGTAGGCTTAGGTCTTGAGGCCTTGGCCCAACTTGAGTTAACCTTTCCATTGAAGAACGAAGACTTGCCGGAGTTGATCGTTGACCAGCTGTTGACTTTTTGTCAATTTCTCAGTTTTGCTCCATCTTCTCCAAAGGCTTAGGAAACTTGCTTGACTTCTCCAAAAAGTATTAGTTTCCATCTTTAATCATATATCCATGCCAACTCTCCATTTCCTAGTATGGAGTTAGGAACATAATTAAAGCATAATTATGGGCCTAACAATCACGCACGCTGATTTAGACATAGCAGTATCCACCGTAGGATTCAAGTTGATCCTACGGATTAGTATTTCAGTCATCATAGTTAAACTACAAGACTAGCTGCTTTGATGTCGAAGTTAGATTTCAATGTCTCAAATGAATTATGAACTATTATGTGATTAAGTTTCTTATAATTATGACTTTCAAGGTGAGAGATCTTCAACGTAGAGTTCGGATAAATGCATGTCATGTATAGATTAGCAAGTATTAAAGGCCTAATCCCGATTTAGATAGTTAAAACCGGGATCTGGGTCTTCACAAATATCTGCCTCATTTAAAAATTGCATCCCTTAGCAATGACACCAAATAGTGAAATTAGATAAAAGTACCCTCAGCTGGCAATCAATCCTCTTTCTCAATGTAACTTAAACACAACATACAAAAATAATTCATATCCGTGAACTAAATTCTAAGTACAATCATGTTGGAAGAATGCATTAAAGTTCATACTGATAAATAGAACCATTCCAAGATAGAAATTCTAAGTCCCTAACTTAAAGCAATGAACAGGTAACATTACACTCAACACTCAGCTATAGCCAGATTTACCATTGACTTAAATTCTGATGACATTTTCACATAAAGATGCATACAGTCTAGATATTCCGAAACTAAGAACCAAAGCAAAGATTAGTACTAAATATTCGTCCAACTTACTTTTCCGTAATTCATCTCGAAGGAAATAACATTGCAAAATGAGCAAGGAACAAAGAAATCAACAAAGCAAATAAACGAATCCAAATGAAAAAAATAAAAATCAACTGTGGAAGAACTACCTTGACGAAAATCACACGGTTAAAACACGATTGGAAGATGAGGATCTTGGAGATCTACTAATCCAAGATTTCATCTACTAGCCCAAGATTTCATCTACTCGGGTTTCTCGGCTATCAAATCAAATAAAATGAGAGACAGAGAGAGAGAACTAAGATTTCATCTACTTCTTTTGATATGTCAAGGAGCTAGGTGGCAAACATAAGTTGAGGGTGGGGTGCTTAAGGCTAGCTGAATCGAAGACGAGCCGAGGATGACCCGTTGCGGCGGAATTCATAATGAGGTCGAAGATTGTGGTAGTCGACGGTAGAGAGAGACGACCGACAAAAAAAGACATAAAACGTCATAGAATGTTACAAAATGTCAGTAGAATGTTAGAAACCTTGTAGAATGTCTCAAAATGTCCATAGAATGTCATAAAACGTCATAAAATGTCGTAGAATGTCACAAAATGTAGTAGAATGTCACAAAATGACCATAGAATGTCATAAAACATCCAAAGAATATAACAAAATGTCCATAAAATCTCATAAAACATTGTATAATGTTACAAAATCTCATAAAACGTCATACAATGTTGAAAAATGTCGTAGAATGTCATAAAATTACCATAGAATATCTTAAAACATCATAGAATGTCACAAAATGGCCATAAAATGTCACAAAATGTCTAAAATTATCATAAATCGTAATAGAATGTTACCAAATATCAATATAATATAATAAAACGCCGTAGAATGATAAAAATTATTCAGAGAAAGGTCATAGAACGTCATAGAATATCGTCAAATTTCATAAATAGTCATAGAATGTAATAAAACGTCATAGAATGTCATTAAATCTCTTCGAATGTCACCAAATGTCCATAAAATGTCATAAAATGTCGTATAATGTCACAAAATGTCTATAGAATGTCATAAAACGTCGTAGAATGTAACAAAATGACCATAAACTGTCATAAAGTATTCATAGAATGTCACAAAATGTCCATATAATGTAATAAAACATCACAGAATGTCATTAAATCTCTTCGAATGTCACCAAATATCCATAGACAACATAGAATGTCACAAAATATCCATAAAATGTCGTATAATGTCACAAAATGTCCATAGAATGTCATAAAACATCATAGAATGTCATAAATTGTCATCAAATGTCACAAATTGGCCATAGAATGTCATAAAACATCATAGAATGTCGTAGAATGTTACTAAATGGCCTTAAATGTTATAAAATATCGTAGAATTTCACAAAATAACCATAGAATATTATAAAACGTCCATAGAATGTTATTAAATGTCTTAAAATGTCATAAAACGTCATAGAATGTCAAAAAATACCGTAGAATGTCATAAAACGTCGATAGAATGTCACAAAATGTCCATAGAATGTCATAAAACCTCATAAAATGTCGTCGAATGTCATAAAATTTCGTCGAATGTCACAAAATGATCATAAAATGTCGTAAAATGTCATTGAATATCACAGAATGACCATAGAATGTCAAAACATCATAGAATGTCATAAAATACCGTTGAATGTCACAAAATGTCCATAGAATGTCATAAAATGTTCATAAAATGTCACAAAATGTAAGAATGTCATAAAACGCCATAGAATGTCGTAAAACATTGTAGGTTGCCACAAAATTACCATAGAATGTTACAAAACCTCCAGAAAATGTCACAAAATAACCATAAAATTTCATAAAACGTCTATAGAATGTCATTAAATATCTTAGAATGTCACAAAATGAACATGCAATGTCATAAAAAGTCGTATAATATCACAAAATGTTCATAATATGTTCATGGAATGTCACAGAATGTCCATAAAATGTCCTAAAATATCATAGAATATCATAAAACGTCTATAGAATGTCACAAAATGTCATAAAATTGTCAAATAATGTCATAAAACGTAGAAGAAAAACCTAAAACTTCTTAAAAGATCACAAAACATCGAAGAATGTCATAAAAGGTCGTAGAATATCACAAAATGTCTATAAAATATCATAAAACGGCTTAGAATGTCGTAAAATATCCTCCAATTTCACAAAGTGACCATATAATCTCATACAACGTCAAAGAAAGTCATAGATTGTTACAAAATGTCAATAAAATGTCATAAACCTCATAAAATGTAGTAAATTATCGTCGAATGTCACAAAATAGCCATAGAATGTCGTGAAACATCGTAGAATGTCACTAAATAGCCATAAAATATTATAAAATGTCGTAAAATGTAACAAAATAACCATAGAATGTTATAAAACGTCCATAGAATATCGTTAAATGTCTTAGAATGTCACAAAATGACTATAGAATGTCATAAAATGTCGTAGAATGTTACAAAATGACTATAGAATGTCATGATATGTCTATAGAATGTCACAAAATGTTTATGGAATGTCATAAAACCTCATAAAATATCGTAAAATGTCATCGAATGTCACAAAATGGCCATAAACTGTCATAAAATGTTCATAGAATGTCACAAAATATCCATAGAATGTCATAAACTAGACTATAAAAGAGCAAGTTAAGCTAATAATTTGTATGTTTATACCATAGGTCTGGATTCAGGAGTGAACATGAGGCTGAACTCTCGGAAATATATCATGTGACTGAAGAGGCATGGGTTTGCTCATGGCTTCCTTTTGCATGTGTAACATTTCTTTGCCGTTCCCATAGACAAGTCTGTAAGGAGGACCCTTGATTCCCTGTGAAGCCATCATGTTCTGAATCCGAGTCGAAATCCACCATAGTTTGTGAAAGGCCTTGATGATAAGAGCTAAAAGAAACAGCACAGACAGTGAGATCATTAAGATCAACATGATTTTTAGCTAGTGAAGCTTGATTCAACTGTAAGTGTCGCTCTTGATATATAATAACTATTAGTCTTGATACTCACAGCAGGCAAACAATAAGGAGACAAGCAAGAGAGGCTATCCCATCCACATCAAAATAGCTGACCCTAGATGAAAATATGTCTTATATTATGATGATGCCAAATTGCCAAGAGAACTTGACATTCTTGTTCTTTGGTGTTTGTCGCTGTTAGAGAAAGTCGGCCAAGAACTTGTCCCATTCCCAGTGGAAATGAACTAGCTTGAAGACATGGTTGGACAAGTCTCAAGTTTTCTCATTTTCACCAACTGCAAGTCTGTAACGGAAATGCTGCATCCTACATTACTACTAGCTTCTTCAGGAGTTCAGGAAGCTGAGGACAATACCATAAAATTGAACAAAGTTCTTCACTAAAACCGTCAAACCAATTCAATAGGGAGGCCTAAACTCGGAGATGAAATACAGAATAAATATATGAACACCTCAAAACGCCTCTGATCAGTCCAACACAACATTACAAGAGTATGAGTCGAGTTCTATTCACAAGAGGCTACTCAGAAGAGGCTAGATATGAATATGTTGTTCTGAATCTCAGCCAAGGTTCTATATATAATTGTGGTAGTTCAGTATGGAACCAATTCTGAATCTCAGGTAAGTAAACCAGAACCCATGTTCTTCTCGTCCATTGTACGGTAACTCAAACTATTTGGCAACAGCATAGTAAGCGGCAAACTTATGAAAAATGAATGATCACATTATTATTACTCACTGCTATATATATATTAAGGACAAGTGATAAAAAGAATGTTCTCAAAAAAGGAACAGAACGATAACCTGAGAATGGTCATCTCTTCCGATACAAAAACAGGGCAGCAGCTGAAACCAGCGATGCACCACATGGGAGCTCTAGTGACCCGAAAAACAATCAATCATATGGAACAAATAAAAATACATCACACTGGGCGACATACAACTACAGGACTCTTGTTAACAGATACAACCTCGTATACCAAATATTGGTCTAAATTTGGTGTGCAAAATATATTAGTAAGCCAGGGCTTGCCATTCCAATCATCAGGCTAAACTGTTGCCCCCTTCGGTCATTTTCATCGGTGACCGCCACCATATGGCTGCTGAGGATAACCACCTTGGCCGCTCATGGGGTTATAACCACTGGGCATATTTTGCCCCGGAGGAAATCTAATTGGCGGTTGCATGCCCATTCCCATATTCATTCCCATCCCCATATTCATACCCATGTTCATCCCCATCCCCATTCCGACACCCATGGGTTGATTCATGCCTCCATTGCTGCCCATGCCCATTCCTCCACCAGGAGCACCACCCATTCCCATTACCATCCCCATCCCCGGACCGGGGCCCATACCCATGCCCATGCCCATACCAGAACCCACCATTGGGTTTGCTGGAGCCCTAAGGACACTTGCAGCAGCACGGCCCATACCGGAACCAGATCCCATAGCTTTACCCATGGAAATAGTTGATGTTGCAGAAGTTGGTGGCTGCTTCTCCATCCTCTTTTCCTTCCGATTAATGGCATCAAAATCAATTCCAATATCATTCAACGGATTAATTTTAGCTGCAACGTTAGATAAACAAAAGCTGTTACAGATCTCCCATGAAAACATTAATATTATGGTTCTGAGAAGGTAAAAATGAATAAAATCAAGTGCGAAAAACTTAATGCTAATAAGTTAAGGTAAAAATGTAGAACTCACCTCCAGATATATTCAAGTTAACCAGCCCTCTACTCATTGTATCAGCCCAAACTGCTGATTTGGTCTCAAACTTGTTTTCTTTAGGTGATTTTTCAACTAGAGCTAGTGCCCCTGTTGTTGATGTCAGAGCATTCGATCCTCCTTGTGGAAGAAGGTTACCCAGAGCATCAATGTTATGTTGAGAAGGCGGTCCAGTTGGAGCTTGATGAGAATTCTGGGAAGAAGCCTGTTGTGTACCATAGTTTCCACCACCATAAGGAGCAACTGGTCCAGTTTGAGTATGAGAAGCCATGTAAGAGCTAATGGGAACTGTAGATCCTCCCTGCTGGGAATAGAAGTTTCCACCATTGGGAGCTGCATATCCACCTTGTTGAGAAATGAAATTAGCATTGTTAAATTGTCCTGCTGCCATTTGAGGAGTGGGAGGTGTAGGTCCTCCCTGCGACGGAAAAGCCCCACTGCCATGTTGCCCAGAAAATCCTGTTTGGGGGTGTGGAGCCATAGATACTGGCTGCTGCTGAAAATTCCCATATACATTTGATGTTGGCTGTGATGGTTGACTTGCTGAACCTGCAAACGATGGCTGTGAAGCTCCAGAAGGTGGGAGAATATCAGCTAAAATATCAGTGTTCTGGTCAGTGGAGGAATCTTGAAGCATAAACTGTGAGTTTGTTGGAGTCTGAGCAGCGGGAGCACTAGAGGCAGGGTATGTAACAGCTGAAAATGAGTCCCCAAAAGGAAAGGTGGAAACTGTATCTGCACTATGGTTTGTGGTTGGTGGGAAGGAGTCTGCAGAATAGGACGTCTGTGGTTGAGGTTGCCCGGTTTCAGTGGAAGGGAGAGCTCTAAAGGAGGACTCACCAAATGGATCGTCAAATGACTGCATTGGAACAATGTGCTTTCAATCAGCATACTTGATCCAATAGAAATTAGATAGATAAACCGGGTGCAGAGGACGGATACATAATGTCAACTGTTGAAAATATTGTAAGATTTGGTGTTTTCTCACTTTAAATTTCAGAAACATATATCATCAAATTAAAAGAAAACAAATACTTTTTATCGTTAACAATTCAACTCAAAATTTACTAATCGATCCATAATATGCTTCCTACAGATAATAACTTGTTTTCATCAACTGAATAAGAAGTCAGGGGACATTTGTCAATAATAAATGTGTGCTTAAAATGGTTTAACAAAACTCATCGTGTGATATGCCAATTACATTTAAAATGGAATCCTGAATGAAATATTGCATACCTCAAATGTGATATAACAATCACAAATGCTATAAGATAATAACCCAAAAAAGATGGTATATGAGAAGTTTCTTGTAATACATAAATGTTTACCTGATTCATGACATTAGACACCGAGGGAGTTGCCCCAAATGCAGTTACAGGAGCAGATTTTACATGGACTTTGGCTTCAGATGTAGTCGGCACAATGGCTAAAGAATTTGAAGAAAATGACTCTGACAGGGAACCAAATAAGTCCATCTCGGCACTGTTTGAGGTAGTTGGGGCAGCTGCCAGAAGATAGAAAGTGAGCTCAAAGTGCTGAGTATTTCAAGCAAAAGTAACAAAAAACAAATACTTGATATAAAAACACTAATTAGCCCGTGAAAGACTGTAGAACATATATTTGTATCAAACCCCAACCTCTATTGAAACCTAAGAACAAAAATGAAAATATGAAATAATAGAAACGTACATACTCTAAAGATATGGCTTTTATGAGCACACAATAACACTGCCCTTTGCACTACCCATACCCATACCAAGAAAGTTTAGACATCTTAACCCCCAGACCCCCTTCTATATGCAACAAAGATTCACAGTGACAGCCAGTCAGTTACTGTTGACCAAAAAGTTACCTGAAACAAAGCCAAAAGGAGTCCCCGAAACACAACCGCGTGGATCAAATTCATCAAAATGCTCGGTTTCCTGCTTTTCGGGCACTGCAGATGTAACCAGAGAACTAGTTGCTTGGCTTGGATTGTAGCTTGCTGGAGGAGAGGAAGCCCTAGGAACAGTAGGAGGTTGAATAGTGGTTGCTTGGGTTGGATTATTTGCTGCAGGTGGAGAAGCTCTAGGAGCAGAAGCTGCATGAGGTTCACCATCCCTGTAACCAAGAAGTTATGTCAAATGAATGTTCTCGCTCTTATCATAGAAAAAAAATAGCAAGAACAATATTATTGTATGAACAAATTGATACCTCTCACTGTGAACTGGGCTTCGTGTGTCACTTACAGCCTCTTCATAACTAGGAGGAGCGTCAATGTTCTGTTCTGAAAATTTCCTACTCAACCTGCCATGATGGATACTTTTAATGGTAACTAGAAATGTTACTAATATGGATACAATAACATTATTGATTTAGCTAAGCATATCCTATCAAGAGTCCATATTAAAAGACAATACATATACCTGCAAAAAACATCATAAGTTTATGTACTGGACTCCTTATTCACAATATCTTCTACGGATCAATAAATATACTATAAATATATCAAATCGTGTAATTGTGCAATAAAATTTTTACCTTCCATCCTGAGACTGGTCATCAGCTCTAGCACCACTCCCACTGAAATGAGAACAAAGAATTACGGCAATCAAGTACAAAATACAGATCAAGATAAACTTAAGGAATAAAGTGCAGATTGGAAAGTAAAATAGTATAGAAATCAATTAGAAATGTTGACTACGGAGTTCATGATGAAACTAAAGAGGTCGTCTTAGTCCCTGTAGAAATATTTTAATTTCTAAAGTAATAAGATGGAACCATAAAAAAACAGAACATGCCTTCTCAAAACCTATGTGAAAAGAAACAGACTACTTCAGCCAATGACATGGCTGAAGATGACAAGCCAAAACAATAGATAAGACCAACAATCTAATCAAAGTGATTCGTCATCAGATTAAGATTCAAGGGTCTCTGTGAAGATGAAGGAAGGGCATTACCGAGATGAATATTGACCATCATCATCATATCCACGCTCTCTCTCTCTATCACAGCTTCTACTTCTAGAGCCATACTGATATTCATCAACACTTCGGCTTCTTCCCCGGTAATCATCATCCCTGTAACTTTCTCTGCCATTGCGTTCATCATAGCCATAACGTTCTCTATCACGACTATATGAATCCCCGGATTTTCCACTACGATCATCATCCCTATAACCCCATTCTCTGTCCTTTCCATAACCATTCCTATCTTCATCCCTACCTCCATAGCGGCCTTCATAACGATCATCTTCATATTTTTCGGAATAAGAACCAGGTCTATACATTCCACCTGATGATGGTGTGTTGCGAAACCTGTTAAGATGCACAAGGCAATCATAAATCCCATGCATATATACTGACCGAATATAATGAACCTGCCATAATCTTAAATACTTATCCTTTATACTCACATGCCTAGATCAACAGAAACACTACTGCATTACACCAACATTTCAAAGAGCCAAAACATGTTATTCTATCATGAATATTAGTTACACTAACTTCTAAAATGAGCACTACTATAGTCCCTGAAGCTTCTACACAATGGAAGTTGTACACATAAATTTCAACAAACACTTTAAATTGTAATGAACTGAAAAAGGGTAAGGTACAGATTAATAAATAAAGCAACAAAAATACGCAAACAGCAATTAAAGTAGTAATACTCCCCATACAGCTATTAGAAGTCAAACTATATATGGAGTCACTAAAATATAGGATGTGGAACAAAAAACAAAATTGGTATCTTTCAATAATGGATGGACTCAGCAATTAATTGGGATTAAAAAACAATGAGCATCACTATAACAGTATAAACATGATTTAAAGAGAGAATATATCATTTTTTTAACTAATGAATTACAAATTTATAAAAATAAAAGTAAAAAAAGTAAAACAAAAAAAAATGGAATTCTAAAGTTCCTAATAATCTAAGAACAATGCAAGAATTTTAATAACTTGGGGTAAATAAGTAGCTACTTAAGGACTCAGATGAATATTAAACAGTCAATCCTGGTCCTAAAGACATAGCTACTGTACTACACATTTTAAAGCAAAATGTTAAATCACACAAACAATACATTAGCAGCATTATAACAACATTTTCTGACAGCTAACTTACTTGTCCCTGTTGGCAGCTGCTTTCTGTCTAACCTCAATTATCCTTTCCTTGTCATTCACAAGTGCAACAAGACTCTGAGACTTCTTTCTGACATTACTTCCCTGGTCCCTTCCACTTGAATCAATGTATTGAAATTCGGACAATGTCTGTGACATGGGAAAGTACTAATATAATTAGTTTAAGAGTTGGATCATCTCAAGTTCATAAGAAGGTGAAATGGAATCAATACTAAAAAACAAGTATAAAGCATAATCGATTACCGATATTTGGTATGCATGCTCCTTGATATCATCAATGACACGCTCCGACCCATGAGCGACCATATACTCCAATACAGTTAAAGCCTGCTAAACAAGTATAACAGATTAACCTTAACGCATATATATATGTATATATATAGTATTAGTACCATATATACATCATTGTACAAGGGAAAGGGAGATAGAGAGGGTGAACAAAATTTATACAAACCTTGTAGACATGCCGCCAATTTTTCCCAGTATCACTGAGCCGCTTCCAAATCACGGACATAATCATTTGGTACTCATGACTGCATAAATGTTACATAATGAGTTTCTTCAAAATTAGTTACTGAAACAGCCAAAGAAAAGGAGATGTCTGACATACTAATTTCTGGTTGCCTGTGCAATATCAACAAGAAGTGATCCATGAGGACCCCAAGGTTCATTACTAGTAGAATCAAGAACCTGAAAGGTACGGAAGAGACGGGTCACATTCCAAGGTAAACCTTCTATTAACAAATGATTCTCGCATGTTGACATAGACAATGAAATATTAAAGACCAGTTGATTACCTTCTGTTCAATTCCAGGAACTTTAAGCACCTTTTTGTTCACCTCTCTCTTTCTGCATTCAAAATTGCAGATATGCAAATTAAAAGCCAATAAAATAACAAAAGCACAAAAAGCAAAAACTTCTGATTTTTACAAATGCTAAGAAGAACAGGCGATACAACTTATTTGGAACTACTTATCATGAACCGCCTCGATTCACAGATCATTCTTGTAAACATAAACTATACAACATAATCTGGAAATCACACAATTGAAGACTTACAGGTCCCTGACAGTTTGATCAAAGACTTTCTTCATGATAGCTCCGTTTTCGAATCAACAATGACCTATAATACCAGCAAAATTGTACGATCAATCTCAATTCTCAAATGAGTCTCAAGGATCAAATTTTTTAGCTAATATTACAACTCAGAAAAGAAAATGATCCACAATGCATACCATACAGTAAAATGAATCCCCAATTTATTGGAATCCAAAACTAATTCGAACGTTTGATACGCTAAGTCATCAAAAATACACATAAGAACACACGAAGCCAAAACAATCTAATTCTGACCCGATCAATAAAACAACAGAAATCAAATCCGATTCGAAATGTGCAGCTGAATCCAAGAAAATATGATCAATCAGGATTAGATCTGAACCAGATCTAAAACATACCTGGTCCAATTGTAGCAAATGATTATTGTAAAGAATTGTGGGAAAACGAATGAGTATTTGGGATCGGAGAAGAAGAAACCGAGAGAGAGATAAGAGAGACGAAGAAGAAGGAGAGCTCCTCAATTCTCTGAGGATTGTCTTCTTCTTTGAAAATATTGAAGAACAAAAAAAATGAGAAGAGAGGAGCTTTTGGATTGTTTATGTTTAATTTTATTTTTAATTTTTAATATTCTGGATTGTAGAATTAAGCTTATGCTTCCGAGAAGGATGAAATGAAATTACCAAAAATGACAGATAAATACAGCGCATCATCTTACACGCAGCGTTTTAAGGACGCCGCCACCATTCTCTCTCTCTTCTTAATCTCTTTTTGATAATTAATAGTTGGAGGATTCACAAGAATATTTTGAAAGAAATTTTACGTTTGAGGGCATTTTTGGATAAGAAATTCTCTAATATTGAGAATCAGCTTGATAGTTGGAGCCTCCCGAAGGTTAAACCTTCAATGATATATTCAATGAATATGTTTAATTTAAATATGGCTATGACCATCAAAACAATTGAACAAACTATTCCTATTGGAAAAGAACATGAAACTATAAAAATAAATACATATATTTTCATCTGGGTATGGTTCAAGTGGCTATTCGACCACTTTCGAGAAAAGGCTTAAATGCCTCATTATTGGTTTCCTTAAGAGATTGTAGGCACCTAAATTTTAATGACTCCTTATTCAGAATCATTCAAACAAGCCTATGCAACGGCCCAGTTTATTTTAACTGTTTTCCTAATTTCTGTGTCTCTTTGACAAACAGAAATATTCTTGATGTTATTAAATGTTAAAACCAGTGGCTATAATCTAAAAGAAGGATCTGAGCCACTAAATATTACATATAAGGTATATTATAAAGTAATGAATACCCTAAGCCCAAAGGCAAAAAGTTATGATACAAAGGGAAAGACAGTCTTAATTGAGACTAATCTGTTAAAATCAGATGTGTCTATTCCCCAGACTATTCAATGGCAGGATATTAAGACTCCTGATGAATGGATGCTTGAATCCGCCACTCCACCCAAACCTGATAGTTGCATATTTATGCATCTATTTGGTATTTAATTTGTTCCCTATATTTAGTTTATTGTTATTAATCAAGTTAATTAATTATGTTTATTTGTTTTTAGGTGTTTTGGAGATTAATGGAGAAAAGGAGATTAAATAATATGTTTTGGAAGTTTCTTAGCGAGGAACTGTCTGGCGAGGGAATATATGTAAGCTCGATGGGTTTAATGACTGCAATCATATATGCCTTGGCGAGGTGATTACGTACGTAGGTGCCAGCGAGCAAAGTTGGAGAGAGAAATAGAGGAAGTTCGATGGCATAAGGACTTGTGGGCTTAGCAAGTTCGATGGGTTGCATGTGGATATTTATATATTATATTTGCAACTTGGAAAAAGAAGTGGACTTGGACTAGGAAAAGGAGCCTAGCACGTGATGCATGCTTGCTAGGTTAATCAACCTAGGCATATATATATATATAGCAAGTGGGGGCTGAACAAAGAGAGATACGTACGCTAGAGAGAAAATAACAAGTTACGTACGGCTGGAGGATCAAGGAAGAAAAGACAAAACAGAGAACAAGGGAGAAGAAGAAGCTTTCATGCATGCGAACTAGTTCGATCTCGATATCGCCAAGAGTTCTTCCTTCTCCATCTTTTGTCTATCTTTTTATGAATTCTTTGATGTTTTTATTTATAACTATGAGTAGCTAAATTTCCATTGTTAGGGGCTGATTGAAGCCCTAGATATGCTTACGATTTTGAACCCCTTTTGATTCTATTAATTATTTGGATGAGTTTTGTTTCACTGTTTACTCACCATATGTTTTCTATGTTCATGTTTCTTTGAGTGCACGCTTAGATGCATGGCTTAGGATCTATAGTCTTGATTATGTATATGACCACCTTATCATTGCATATTCTCTAGAGACAAACATGAATTTGTGTGAAACAAGCCTTAATGATGAAAGGGTGACCACCTTATCAACCCTTGAAGCTATGTTATTCTTCAAACACTCTTAGAACGTAATGACTTCAGTTCTCTAGGCTTACATCACCATATGTATAAGTCGGTTAAGTGAGGATCAAGATCGAGCGGATTGTCCCTCCCTCTTTCATGCCAAGTAAGAGAGTGTAATACATAAGATGACTTAACCAAAGCTCTTGTGTGGAGAGTATTCATCCATGGTTAGTTCAATTATTTTGGGGAGGTCGTAAGTATGTCTAGGGTGGATAGAAGTTCCTAACATTCATATCTCATTAGTTATCTACAACAATTTACTTCCAACAATTTATTTTCTGCAATTTACTGATTTCTGCATTAGCTGTAGCTTCGCCGATTTATTTCGGTAACCAAATCAACTCCGAATACCCTCAAATTTTGTGTGGTAGTCCGCCACTGTGTCTAGTTTATTGTGTCAAAATTTCGATGCAATTGAGTCTGTCTAGCTTAGGTTCGATGACCATTAGTGTTCTGTAGTCGAGTCTGTCAGCATAGTAGTTTGTTAGGATTTAGTTTCACCAATTCCTCGAGTTCGATAACCCCTATTTATTTTACTACATTGATATATCCAGGTTGTGAATAGGGTATCTTTGAGAGGTGTTAAACCGCCTTGTCAAAACCTATAGAGAATAAAAAGGTAGAAGAAATTCTACAGTATGATGATGGAGATGTTATTATCAAATTTGATAACAGTAGAAGATCAACTAGATTATCATTCTCGGATGATAGTCTCTCTTCTATTTCATCAAAAAGAAGTGAGAATATTCAATCTCAGAGGCTTTATACTCTAAACCAAACTATGAAAGCCTCTTCATCAGGCACAAAAACTCCTAATTTAGTCTTTGATGGAGTTTGTACAAATTCTCAACAGATTTCTCAAGGGATATACCATAAGGAACCTGAAACATTATCAGAATTTAATGACATTACGTCAATAAATGTCATTTCTATTCTATTTGAAACCAAGTATCAATATCACTATGCCTAACAAAAAGGATATTGATATTGTTTCCATTATAACTCAGCTGTTAGAATCTTTACAGCTTGGTAATCATAAATCTAATGAGAAGAAAGCTCAAATAGCTACTATCTCGGAAACATTCTCTGATTCCGATAATGAATAAGATATTAATGAATTTGAAAAGCAAATTCTTGCACTAGAAGATGACCTTAAAAAAGATCAGACTCCTAGTATAAATCAAAATATTTTTGGAAGAAGCACTGCTTTTGGCAGAAAATCAATTCCTACTGCTTCAACCAGACATTATTATACTCGTCCTACTCCTCAGGACTTATTATTCAAAAAAGAAAATTTGAATATTACAGCCAGCTTCAGTGCTAGGACCATCTCTGAATAGAATATTGATGGACTATCTGAATACCAAATACCCACGTTACTTCACAAAATGACTATGTATTCAACTGTTTGCATATCTGCTCATAATACAGATAAGCTGATTGCGGAATACATCGTTGCAGGATTTGCTGGCCAACTTCGTGGTTGGTGGGATAATATTATTTCCCCAGAACAACAACAACAAATTTTAAATGCAACAAAAATTATTCAAACTCCAATGATCATGAAAGATGAACAAGGTCATGACAGTATTATATATACTGAAACTCATATTCCTAATGCAGTTTATACACTGCTTACTTCCATTCTATTAGCTTTCGTTGGATCTAACCTAGTATCCTTTGAAAGAAACAAGGACTTATTAGTCAACCTAAAATGTCCTACCTTAACACAGTTCATGTGGTATAAGGATGTATTCTTGTCCAAAGTTATGATCAGGACAAATACCAATGCTGACTTCTGGAAAGAGAAGTTCATAGCAGGCCTTCCTACTCTCTTTGCCCGGAAGGTCAAAGACCTTATTTTAAGAAAACATGGAAGAAACTCCATTCCTTGTTATGAGTATACCTATGGTCAACTCATCAGTGAGTGCGTTGCTAAAGGGTTATCCCTTTGCAATGATATTAAATTAAAAGCTTAATTAAAACGCCAACATTTAACAGGCAAAAAGGAAATTGGTGAATTATGTGACCAATTTGGTTTTGATCTACAAATCTCGAATAAACATAAGCATAAGGGATCAGACTCAAAATCTTATTTTAAGAAAAAGAAACGCTTTATCAAGAAATCTTCTCCTCCCCAGGAAAAGAAAAAGCGAAATTCAAAACCATATTATAAGAAGAATTATTTTTAGAATTCTTCCAATATTATTGTTTGCAGAAAATGTGGAAAAACAGGCCACTATGCTAATAGATGCTGGACCAAGAAGAAGATTAATGAAATTTCTGATGAAGGTCTAAAAAAGCAACTGTTCGCAATTCTTCTAAACCCTTCTGACAGTGAGTCAGAAGATCAGGTCAATATTGTTGATCAAAATTCTGACAGTTCTGATTCTAAGTCTGAATCTTCATCATCAGACTGTGGTTGTAATGCAAACCATTACAAAGCTATTCTTGAGATGAATGGGTTAAGCATAAACGTGCTTACATCCCAAGAAAGATCTATTCTTGACTTGATCAATGGGAACCAAGATCTTGAAACCAAGAAAAATATGGATCGAACATTATTTAGAAACAATCAAAAGGGAGAATAAACCTAGAGAATCTCCTTATATTCCAAAGGAATCATACTCCTTGAAAGAAGTTTTTGATGGGTTAAACTCATTCCTCCAAGAAATTATCTATTTCTGACTTACACGAAGAAATTAACTCCATAAGAATGGAGGTAAATATTATCAAAGAAAGAGAAATTTCTATTTCTGATTTAAGAGCAGAAATAAATAATTTAAAAATAGAAACCAAGTTTCTTAGAGAAATTATTAGCAATATTATTCTTGACCAAGGAGAATCATCTATTCCAGATGAAGAGAAATTCCTCAACATCATTAACCAAGTAACATACCAGAAATGGTATTCTAATGTTACTATTGTCATAGACAAAGACTATGTCTTAAAAAGGATCGCTCTCATCGACAGTGGAGCGGATCTAAATTGTATCAGTGAAGGGGTGATCGCGTTATTATGATAAATCATCACAGTCGTTAAACACTGCTTACGGTTCAAAACTAAAAATCAGGTATAAATTATCCAATGCCTATGTTTGTAATTCAGGCGTTTGTTTCAAAACCCTTTTTGTTATGGTCAACGGCCTGACACAACAAATTATATTGGGGACTCTTTTCCTTAATCTTTTGGAACCCTTTACAAAGACAAGTGAAGGTATAATTTGTGAGATTGAAGGTCAAAAGATAGTTTTTGGCTTTATTACTCAGCCTCAAACTCGTCAAATTGATATGATCAAAAACACTCTTATTTTCAAAGAGATTCAGATCAATTTTATCCAATCCGATCTAAAAGTTATGAGTATTATGACTCAAATTAATTCTCGACAAAATCAGATTAAATCTTTATCTGATATTATCAAAAGGGAAATATGCAGTGATCTTCCTAATGCTTTCTAGGAAAGGAAAAAGCATATTATTACCCTCCCTTATGAACCTGACTTTAAGGAACAAAATATTCCTACCAAAGCCAGGCCAGCCCAAATGAATGCTGGGCTAATTGAATATTGTAAAGAATAAATTAATTCTCTTCTAGAAAGAAAAATTATCAGGAAATCCTACTCCCCTTAGAGTTGTACAACCTTTTATGTTAATAAAAGTGCTGAAATAGAAAGAGGAACTGCTAGACTAGTAATCAATTATAAACCTTTAAATAAGGTTCTAAAATGGATTAGGTACCCATTACCTAATAAAAGAGATTTATTATCTAGGCTCCAATCAGCCTCTATCTTTTCAAAATTCGATTTAAAATCTGGTTACTGGCAAATCCAGATTGCGGAAAGTGCTGGTATAAGACAACTTTTACTGTCCCTTTCGGACATTATGAATGGAATGTAATGCCTTTTGGGCTTAAAAACGCTCATTCAGAATTTCAAAATATTATGAATGATATTTTCACACCGTATTCTTCTTTCTCTATTGTTTACATAGATGATATTCTTATCTTCTCCCAATCGCTTGACCAACACTTCAAGCATCTAAATATATTTATCAATCTTATTAAAAAAGCAGGTCTAGTAGTATATGCTAAAAAGATGTCTATTTTTCAGACAAAAATCCGATTCCTTGGACAAGAAATAGAACAAGGAAGAATTATCCCCATTAAGCGAGCCATTCAATTCGCAGAAAAATTTCTAGATGAACTCAGGGATAAAACTCAGCTTCAACGTTTTTTAGGAAGCTTGAATTATATTGCAGAATATTATCAAAATTTGTCTGCTGACAGCTCTCCTCTTTATGAAAGACTGAGGAAGAATCCTCCTCCATGGGGAGAGATCCATACCAAAGTAGTTAGACTTATTAAGTCTAAAGTAAAAAGCCTCCCATATCTAGCTCTTGTCTCACCAACCAGTTTTAAAATTGTTGAGACAGATGCTTCAGACATAGGTTATGGAGGAATTCTAAAACAAAAGTTTCCTAATTCAGAAAAGGAAATATTGTCCAGATATACTTTTGGAAAGTGGAATGATGCCCAGAAAAACTACTCCACTATAAAAAAAAAAAAAAGAAATTCTGGCTATTGTCAATTGTATTTCAAAATTCCAAGATGATTTATTAAATCAAGAATTCTTATTAAGAGTGGACTGTAAAACAGCTAAAGATGTTCTTGAAAAAGACGTTAAAAATTTAGCTTCTAAACAAATATTTGCAAGATGGCAGTCTATATTATATATATTTGATTTTAAAATTGAGTTTATTAAAGGAGAAACTAACTCTCTCCCTGATTTTTTGACCAGAGAATTTATTATAGATACCAAATGAGCCAGTTCATTCGAGGCTCTAGAGGAGGGAGATATTCTTCCGCCGGCAAAGGCAAAGGCAGAGGAGAAAGCAGCTGCGGTTTCCCTGGCAGCTTTGCCAATCAAAGTTATTCAAACTCTCATCCTCCTTCTCAATCTAGAAGGAGTGAGCCTGCTGATACAACGGATTATTTATCCTCTAGTAAATCCCAAGAGAGCTTTTCAGCAGCTCTTAAGGAACCTGTTCTTCCAGGATTAAAGAAATGTTTAGAATAACAAATTATTATTCTCCAGAAAGGAGATGAGAGATATTTTAACTCTCCTAATACTCTGGCACATAGATATTTTGAGCGAGAAGCCAATTTTTCTATGTTAGGGAAGAAAAATAGAAGATATTATGAATGGAGACTGGTTCAGTAAAGTTCCATCATATGAACCAGAACAAGCACACTGAAGATATTTCCTTCAGCAAGGCGTTTATTCAACGCATTATTCATATATCAGAGTGGGGTCTAAATCCTAATAAATCAATAGATTTAAAATTTATTCAGGACAATTATAATTACTGGGATTATATTGAAGCTTGGAGCAAGGCTTTTTATTATCAAAATAAAGCTGAAAAGCACACATGGTTTATAAGAATTGAACCATCCATTATTAAGCAGGAGCTTCCTTTTTGGTTCTACAACTAGCTCCATACTATGGGTCCAAGAGAAGACTTCATTCCCAAAGGGCTCTCAACAGCTTATGAAGAATATATTATGAAGAACCCTAAGAATAGTGGAATCAGGGTTATCAGTGGAAGTAATCTTCTCCACTTTATTGCAAGATTCAGCCTCCCTTGGATTTGGCAATAGACTTATTCAGTCTGTCATATAGAAATAGGGGTTTTATCCCTTAATCGCCAATTCCATTATAAATGGTGGTCAAGATTCGATTATAATCCTTCCTTAATCAAAATCAAGGAATGTATTGCCGCCTTTGAAAAGGTAGAAAATGAATATTCTCCTCAAGAAAACACCAGAAGGGATTTTGTAATTCCCTCCTTGGCAGATTTAAAAGCTGCATTTTCTTTGGCTTCTCCTGTTGAGTTTAAGGAAAAATTATTGCAGCAACTGTTGTCCCAAATTGATGACAACGTAGCCGTTTTATTCAAAGAAACTTCTTCCAAAGCCTCCTCAACTCCAGCATCTTTGATGGATGAAGATGAAGCAGAAGAAGACGTTGGTGAAGAAGAAGAAAGAAACTTCACCCAAGAAAATGGAGATATGGAAGAATACTTGGGCCAAGTCCCCTCTGCAGACCCTTCCAAGGATTTTTTTGAACTCTCTAAAAGAAGAGATACCTCAAAGCTCTAGGAAAAAGAAGAGCAAAGCCAAGGTGGACAACAAGTGAAAGTTCACGCCACCTTCCTTAGGGATATTTTCCCTTAATCCTATTGTAATAATTGTGGGATCCTTTTTCTTCTGTGTTTCCATGTGTTCGATGGGGCCCAATGAGCACCCGGCATGGCACCAGAAAATGGGTTCTTTCCTTTTTTGTTTTTGTCAGCCACATTGTTTAGGCTCTTTCCTTTTTTGTCTTTGTCGGCCACTTTGTTTAGGCCTTTTGTTTGTTGTTTTTTTTAAGTTGAAGCCTCCGGTTTCCGGTTGCAAAAATTTTAGAGTCTTTTTAAGGAGACCTCTCTCCCAGAGTCTCACAAGTTTTATTTTCCCTTAGAATATAGCTCTACCTTCTCTCTATTATCCTTTGTTGTAATCCTTTGTAACCCCTCCTTTGTACTATCAATCATCAATCAATAAAATTATTGTTTATGAGCAAGGTCCTGGTGTAAGTTGGTATCAGAGCCGGAACCTTATCGCACGGTATCCATGTCGCCTTGAAGCCGCAATTGCCCGAAAAAAGCAGTACAGGGTAAGTCTTCGTAAGTGGTTGACAGCTGTATAAGACTACATATTTTATACTTTCTTAATAGCTGTTCTTGCTCATTATAAATATTATTTTTTAGTAAAAATGCTATCAAAATTATCAAGAACATCTTCTAAGACTTCATCTTACACGCAGGGTTTTAAGGACGCCCCACCATTCTCTCTCTCTTCTTAATCTGTTTTTGATAATTAATAGTTGGAGGATTCACAAGAATATTTTGAAAGAAATTTTACGTTTGAGGGCATTTTTGGATAAGAAATTTTTTTAATACCCTTATTGTATTATACAAAATTTTTATTTTTAAAGTAAAAAGTTTGACAAAGTCTTCCGGCTGTTAGATAGAAAATTCGTCTTCTAGCTTCTACTCTATATGCTTCTTCATTGCCTGAGAACTTATCATTCTATCATATATGTTATATTGTGTTGCTCAGGATCAGAAAAATCCAGTTCAACATCGAATAAGTTTAGTCAATGATTGAATTCATTTTCATCTCCTTGGAGCATTGCTATTCTTGCAGCTTCTTGTGCTCAGAATTGTTTGTAAGCAACTTCAATGGATAAGCTCATGCAGAGGTGACGATCATCTCTTTTTAATCTTTTGGCCATTCTTCTTGTAAGGACTATGGTCTTTGGTTTGTTTGACCAGGTTGAGACGTGTATCTTCCTAGAATTTGTGCTCCTCTATATCTCTTGATATCTTCTGAATTTGGCATTCTAGTCACATTTGGTATTGCCGGTCCAGGGATATAGATAGCTTGCTCCATAATCATATTATGTTGGGTTGGATCATGGCTTAAACTAGTGTTGAATCTTGCTAGTGGAATGTTGTTAATGTTCAGAAGAAGACTACCTTCTAGGGTTTCAAAGTAATGTATTATGCTCTCTCTAAGGTTGCTCGGAAATGACTACATGATTACTCTTGTTTATGTTAAAATGTACTAGAAAATCATTTTCCAACAAGAGTCCTGGAGTAAGAGGATAAGCAGCTCATTCATGCTCCAAATGTAATTTTTGATAGGTTGTCATGTCTTTGCTTGCTAAAAGGATTTGATACCTAATTTCTTTATTAGGATGGTGATGCCCCGCTTTAATAATAATGTTAATTCCAAGTTTGAGATTTTTCTTATCTCAAAGAGAAACCTCTTAATTGCTCTTTGCAAAGAAAAAATTTTTGCTTGTAGATAAAGATAAAAATCTTATTTTGCTTCATGACCACAAAATAGCTCTATTTTAAGAACACGTAGAGAATATGTGTTTGTTTTTGGAGGAAGGATTCCTTACTGCTCGTCTATACGAATAAGTGCTAAAGGATTATGTTGAGGAATGTATCAATGTCTGCCTACTGCTCTGTTTCTCTCAAGCTCTAATTGTTCCTAAGTGCTGCATAATTAAGATGCAAGTTGCTATGTAGCCTAGTCAACATTTCATGACGTTGCTCCAAAGTAGTAAATTTACCTAATGTTGTATTACGCTTAGCACATAGTCGGGCATAATTTTCTTATAAAGGTTGGAGTTGCATATTGAGATTCTCCACTATTTGATTATACTTTGTAAACTCATTCTCTAATGCTCTTACCAATTTCTCAATTGCTATGTTCATTTGTGGAGATTGATTTCTTAGGCTCCAAAAGTTGTCAAGTAATGTCTTTTGTTTTGGCACAACTGGTTGTCAAGAGTTATATCGATATTCAGGATATATGACTTCCTGAATATAGATATTTCCATAGATATGTATCACCGGTCTTATGGGTGGCCTTGCCGGTATGCTCATGCTCAAAGTGTTTGGAGGAATGCTCCATGGCCTTCAAGAATTTAAAGAAGATGCTCCTGTTTGATACATTTATGCAAAGTTGTTCAAAAAATTAGTCTAGATAATATATCTGCTAAAGTATTATCACTTCTTTTAATATGCTTAAAATGTGGCTTAAATCCATTGCCCGTAATTGCGTCTATAAAATTAACTCATATACGTGTTGCTTGTCTATTGTTACTAATTTTATCATAATGAGAAACAATGTTTTGACAATCAGTTCTTGTAGTATTTGCTCTCAATATCATATGGAAAGGTGAATGTTGCCCACTCTATCGACTCTTCTGCTAGTCGAATTTGCCAGAAACCTAATTTAATTTACAATCAAATTTGCTAAAGTATTTGCTCTCAAAAATTTTGTTTATCAATTCATCTTTATTAGGTAGCTTATAACTGTCTACATGAGTGTTATCATTTAATCTTCTATAATTATATACTATTTATGTTTTTCCACGTTTAAACTTAGAATGCTTTCGAACAATAAAAGTTGTCGATCGATGTCTGAATTAGATGGTTTAATTACTTTAAGATTTAAAAACTCTTTTATTTGTTGTTCAAATTTTTACTTATCTAACAAATTATAAAGCATATTTTCTGTTTTAATTGTTAAATCCGGGTTTATAACTGTCAACATGAGTGTTATCATTTAATCTTCTATAATTATATATTGTTTGTGTTTTTTCACGTTTAAGCTCAGAACACTTTCGAACAATAAAAGCTGTCGATCGATGCTTGAATTTAAATGGTTTAATTACTTTAAGATTTAAAAGCTCTGTTATTTGTTGTTCAAATTGTTACTTATCTAACAAATTAGAAGGCATATTTTATGTTTTAATTGTTAAATCCGAATTTATAATATCTGATTTTTGCTAAAATTCCATTTTTGCTCCGATGTAACTGTGGATCTTCACCAATAATATTTTTTTGCCCAGCTAATTATAATAATTCTTTCAATCTTTTAGGTCTATCAAAATGCATTCTTTCAAAAGATGCTTTTTTTTCTTCAAAATTTGGATATTCTAATTCAAAAATTGACTCATTATACTCAATATTTTTCTCTTCAAAATTCTCATTTTCTGTAGTTTTAACAAAATGATTTTTCTCTTCTTTTGACTCTTCTATGCTCAAATTATTATATGCTTCCATTAAATTGCTTTGATTTGTAGTAGTTACAACTCTTTATTAAAACGTTATATCAGGTTATAAAAATTTTGCAAACTTTTTAGAAAATTTAACCCTAAAATGAATGGATAAACTCCTACTAGTGAAACAAAAGTTAAAGGTAAATTATATTGTTGTTTTTCGATCCAAAGAGGTATATTTTTTAGGCAATGTGTGATGTGTACAGTTCTCGAATCTCATTGAGATACTCGAATTGGTTTGAAAAGTTTTTGCCTATGTTGTGTTGGTACTAACTCTTTTCTTATGGAGCTCTTGGTTCTTGTAGTATCAATCATTGCTACTGTTTTTATTTTAGGATCTTTTGCTAATTCAATATCACAATTAATTGTTATTAAGGTGCTAATTTTTTGTTTTCCGATATCAAAACTTTGTATTCTGCTCACTATTTCTTCAAGAGAATTTACCTCTAATATTCTGTTATTATAACAAGGCTTACAAAAAATTATTTTGCTCGTATAATATTTTTCTGCTACTATTTTCTTACATTTATTACATTCTTATGACCATCCCAAATTTACGTATTTAAATTCTTCTTGCTCTTCAAACATACATATGTTTTCTAGTTCACTTTCTGGACTATCAGAACACTTACATTCTGATTCAGAAAACTTATCAATTTTATTGATGCTATAAATGCTTTCATTTTTGCTTAAGTTATTCAAACAATAAATGCTCTTCCTCAGCAACCAATCTAGCTTTATAGCGATCAATGCTCTCATCATTTTTAAGTTTCACAGTAAACACTCAACGACATCCAATGGTCTTCTTACCAGATGAGATAGAAACCATGTTCCTAGTTTCATTCTTCTGCAACACTTCTAGTTCTTCATTCATAGCTTGCTTCCATTTGGAATTCGCCAAAGCATCATATACATTACTAGGAATATATACTGTAGATAATTGACTGACAACAAGTGCATGAGACACAGACAACCTATGGTGGGAGATATAGTTAGCAATAGGGTACCTGGCTTTGGCATCTAGTCTAGGCTCATATTGTTGTTTAAGGATTCCCTTAGTAATTCGGTTGAATTTACGTACCTCAAATGGAGCATTCTGAATAGAGATCTCAGTTGATGATGTAGAAAGGGGAGCAAATTCTTTAGTACTATCTCGATGCTGTGTAATTGGTAATTCTTCTCTGTCTGTTTTGACGGGTCGAGAAGAGGGACTCGACCAGTCAATGGTAACCTCCTGGTTACCCGATGATGAATTTTTAACGGGTTGAGAATGAGGGCTCAGCGGGTCGATGATCACCTCATTTACCTCTTGTGCACTATTTTAGACGGGTCGAGATGGGGGCCTCGATGAGTTGATGATAACCTCCTGAATTCCCGATGCACTATTTTTGACGGGTCGAAGTGGAGGACTCGACAGGTCGAAAACTGGTACCAAAACCTCTGTTTCAGAAGTACCGGCCCCTCCAAACTGTGTCTCTAATTGTTCAAGCTCTTCAAACTAGAGCAAATTCTGAGTATTTCCTCCATATCCTCTCTCTCCATGAAGGTAAGACTCAGAAATTTCCCCTAAGTAATATGGTTCAGATTATCTAAAGGAGACATGAAGGGAAACATAAATTTTCTTGGTGAGAGGATCATAACACCGATAACCTTTCTAGAAGTCAGCATAGCTATTGAATACGCACTTCAATGCACAAGGATCATGTTTACCCCAAAGAAGCTTGTAAATATGAACTTACACAATGCAACCAAACACTCTAGGCTCCATATTAGGAACATAAGGGACATTCAACATCTCATGTAACTTCTGGTATGGATTTTGGAACTCAATGACACGAGAAGGAGTACGGTTGATCAAATATGCAGCAGAAGTAACAACAACACCCCGATAAGATCAAGCATATTCACGCAAATAATGAAGCACGAATAACCTCTAGTAATTATTGATTCTTGCACTTGTTCAAGCCATTATGTTGAGAAGTATAAGCAATGGAGATTTGGTGACGAATGTTAAGTGATATACGCATTTTATGCTTGATTCTTAACGCATTTCCCTTTACGTTTAGCTATGTTATAATTTTAGTTTTTATGTTTTTCTTATTTAGTTTGTTATTTTGAGGTTATATTCGGTGGAGATGAATAACGGCGCAATTCGGAGGAATTTCGGCGATTTTGCGATTTTTGCGATTTTGGACCACCGGGAATGGGCCGGCCCAAAAAGCATTTTGTGGGCCCATTTCTCAAAGTTTGTTTCGGCCCAAAAACCAGCCCAAGCCCATTGAATTCAGCAAGGAAGCCACTTGGGGAAGAGGAAAAGTCAAGGTTGTCAAGCTTTGTGACTAGGCTTGGTGACTCTTGCTTTGTGATCATTACAAAGGGTGACAAGGCTTGGTGACTCTTGCTTTTGATCATCACAAATGGTGACAAGCCTTGGTGACTCTTACTTGTGATGATCACAAGTGGTGACCAGGGGAGTGACTTGCCCTTGTGATTATTGCTAGCATTTAATGAAAGAGACAAGGTGGAAGAGAGAGTGAGCATTTCCCTTGCCTATATAAGACCAAGGAGGCCAGCCATAATACAGATCTCCCATTTTACAAGCCAAACCTCTACACAAATACCTCTCCTCCATAAACACTTCAAGGATCCTCTCCAAGCCGAAGCATTCCAGCCTCCGAAGCCATCAGATCATTCACAATACGCTAAGTCCCTTGTGAATGAGAAACACCTTCAAGAAGTCATCAAGCATTCAAGACAAAAAGTGTAACCATGATCTTCAATCTCTTGTCTTTTGCTTTGTATTGGATCACTTTGATGTATTTAATGAAGAACAAGTTTGGATTTGAGTTATATGTTCTTAAGTCTTTTCGTAAATTGCATGTATTTATAATTTCAAGCCTTTTATGCATCTTTGATACAATCTTAAAGCTTCGAAAGCATGTGTTAGATAATACGCTAAGTCCCTCTCTTTTGCATGTTTCGATGATCGTACTTTGTTTAGGGTGTTTAGACGCTAAGTTGCATTCCTACTCAAATATCAAGCATGTATATTTAGTTGGAAGTTATAAATTTCGCAGCTTACTTAGAGTATTTAGGCATGAAAAAGAGTAAGGTTAATAAGATGAGATGATCACTTGTAATTAGTAGTGTAACTTCTTATTTTTAGTAAGCATAATTAGACTTTAAGGGTTCTTGATTGTTAAACTTGTCTATGAGTAAAACATGTTAGAAGTCTAGGAGTTCTTGTTGTGTTTGCATGTTTTTGTACTTTAATTTCGTAGATTAATTGACCAATTTCCAATCCCTCCCAAACCTTTAGATTTCTGCTTTAACGAAACCATGCATGCGCCCTTTAATTCCCCGGATAGAACGATCCCTACTCGCCAATATTATAAGGACAAAATAAGGGTTTTAAATTGTTTTACGTGTGAGCTGTGTTTTTAGGGTCTACTTTGTGTTAACGTTAAATGCATGTTTTGCGCGTATCATTAAGACCATAATTATGTGCTTAATATGCTCCTAACTTCAAGCTAATTGCTTATTTTTCATGAATAAAGCATCGTTCTTATGATATTTCCTATTCTTGCTAGAAAATCATGGTCTGACTCGAAAATGAGCTCAAGAATGAAAATTACACACTTATTTGAGAAGGCGTATTTTTTCGAAGTCACTAGAGAAGATAGAGCAACTTTGGCTAGATGGCAGAAAAGAGTCGCCAGAGACTCCCCAGAATATTCCAAGATTCTGGTGGTCAACGTCGATCAACGGGAGTCAACGTTGGTCAAGGCCTTGGTCAACACTTCAACCACACATGTTAGATATTTTGGTGCCAAGTTCAAATGAAATTCAAGTGAAATGAAGGCACATGACATGCACATGCAAGGTGAGTCACATTTGTGACACCTCATCTTAAGACCATATTTATCCCTAAAATTGTGGATAATGTCTTAACCTTTTTTCACATTTTAAATTCAAATAAATCTGAAAAATATCTCTTCTCCCACATAATTTCTGACCCCATCACACCCATATACAACACACTTCATTTTTCATATTTCCAAGTTTTAGCTCTTCTCTCTCAAATCCTTTTCTCTCCCAACCCTCAGAGCTCTTCTCCCTCTCTCTTCCCATCATCTAGACCGACACCATCACCAAAAGAAATATAACTCCTCCTTCAAGGGAGAAGCCGAACCTCTTCTCATCTCTGCCATCATTTCGATCTAGTTTGGGTGTTCCTCCTCTCATCTCTATCTCTAGGGTTTGGTTAAATTTTAGAACTCAAAGAGGTGAGAATTAATCCATCTTCTCCTTTGCCTCTTGGGGTACTAGAGCTCTTCCTTACCTCCTCTACATGGTTGAAGGCGTTTGGAGCAAAGAATGTGGAGTTTGAAGCACAAGAGTGGACTTAAAGAAGCTTGGCTTGCTTTGGGGAGATTTGTTGGTTACGTCTTCACTCTATTTCTTCTATTGATGTATTCAAACTTGGTTCTAAGCATATTTAGTGAATAGTACTTTTATGGAATGACCCCTAGCCACTTGATGTGTTAAACAATGGTTTGATTTATGCTATGATTCATGTTTTTAGTATATGCGTGTTGTGAATGGATTGTGCTGAATCTATTATGTTTTTGTGGGTTATTTATATTCTTGTGCTTATTGAATGAATTCTATGTACTTGTATTGACCTCAGCTAAGTTGATGTGAGTATTGATGATCTAAAACATGAACTTTGGTTGAAATAGCTAATCACCTAGAATTAGATGGGCATGTAAACATGACTAGAGCTTGACTCCAACAAAGTTAGGCTCTATTGGTTGGTTTCCGCTTGAACAATAGCAAGAACCCAAGTATGCTTGAGTCCTAATGGGCTTAAGAGGCTTGGGTCAAGGTCAGATAGGCCAAAATCCATATAGGTATTAGTTGGTTCTTTTGTTCATATCTAAGTGGGTATGGATTGAGAGAATCACAAGAGCCACATCTCTCGGGTCCTCCAACAGAGGCTCGGGAAGGAAACCTTCTACATTGAACACATATTGACTATCCGCACTCATTCCTTCGCAACATATAGTTAGAGTGTAGGCACCAAAAACCTAGAATTTATCTTTGGTTTTCCATGTGCGTTAATGTTGGTCCGAATCCTTCCAACCTCTCACTACAAGAAAACTTCACTTAGACCACGGAACCGTAAAGTTTCCGTGGTCTAAGTGGCACTTGGACAACGGAGTATTCTCCACGGTCTAAGTAACTCCTGGACGATAGAGAGTGACTCCTTCATAGTCCAAGTGTTACTTGGACCGCGGAGAAAACTCCGTCGTCCAAGTGTGCACTTGGACGACAGAGAACTTCTCCGCGGTCCAAGTGTACACCTGGATGACGGAGAGTCACTCTCCGTCGTCCAGGTATACACTTGGACAACGGATCGACATGCTGTGGTCCGAGTGCCCACTCGGACCGCGGAGAAGTTATCCGTCGTCCTTATAATCACTTGGATGGCGGAGAATTGTCAAATCCGTCCTCTAAGTGTCCACTTAGACGACGGACCGACACCTCCGTCGTCTAAGTGAAGTATTATATAAGGCCCATGCTGAACTCTCTTCCTCTCCGCTCACTCGTCTCTCAACTGATCATGATCTCTTCCTGTCTTGATCAGCGCCTCACGCGTGTATGCAATTCAAACGTCCTAGCTAGCTACTTAGATAGCACAATATATATCTTCGGCTCCGACCATCGATTAATTCGCCATATATCGAAGAAGGCTAGGTACGTACGTAGTTAATTTTCCAACACCATTAACGTAGGTTTATATATATAATTAATTGTACGTACATTTGATTGATTGCATTGTTAATTAATTAGTAAGTCTAATATATATTTATATATAATATATTAAGTTAGGAAATTGATGATATATATATATATTAGTTAATTATAGACCAGTAGTACGTATATATGTATGGATGTTTAAAATTTTTGTTAATATTTAGTTAAAACGTACGTACATGCATGTTAGACATATTAAAGTAATTGATGTAGAGTACGTACGTATGTACAACTATAATTAATAAAGGTAGTTGAATGTAATTATTGAAGATAATGAATTAATAATTTCTTTTAATTAAGGTAGTTGAAAATTTGTGTATATATATATAATAGTTTAATTAATAATTACTCGAAAATTTGTATATATATATAGAATTAATAGTTAATTGACTAATATGTAATAATTAATTAATTATAAAATTTTGTAGAAATATAGACAAGAGTTGGATGAAGTTGCGGAATAGATGTGATGTCCAGTATATGGATGAAATTTGTGAATTTTGCGATATAACATGGTCAGGGAAAGAAGCATTTTAGGTGTCTGTGCCAAAAATGTCTTAATTGTCAGTATGTGGAGGTTAATGTTATAGTGCAACACCTGTACGAAAATGGTATGATGTGGAGTTACACTACATGGAGCGAGCATGGTGAAGCAGTAGACTTCAGCTCAGGGTACAGTTACCAGGGTGCCTCATCCAGCTGTAGTGGTGTCAGCCCCCCTGCTTGGAACCCAACTGCAGATTTGGTTCATGATGCGTTTCCGGAATTTAGTCATGGTGGACACCAACACTAAGAGAGAGGTTACAATACCACTCATGAGCACGATGACACATTTTTCGCTGCTAGCTTGGCAACTGACACTAGTGAGATGGATAAGTACAACAGGATGCTACTTGAAGCGCAGACCCCGGTGTTCCCTGGATGTCGAGAGAATGTGTTGCAATATGTGATGGAGCAAATGAAGGTAAAAGTGAAGCACAAAATGTCAGTCAGTGCTTTTGACGAAATTCAGGAGCAAATATGTAAGTTGCTTCCTGATGATCACAATCTTCCTAAATCTCATTATAAGGTTATAAATATCTTGAGCAGCCTCAGCCTAAAGTACAGGATAATTGACGCATGCCCGAATGATTGTGTATTATTTTACAAAGAGTATAAAGATTTGGACTATTGTTTCGTACGTGGCCAGTGCAGATATGAGCTGGATAGGAAGAGTTCGAAAAAGAGAATTCCTATGAAAGTTGTTCGATATTTTCCCTTGATTCCCAGATTGCAGCGCCTGTACATGTCTCTATACGTAGCAGAGGCGATGCGATGGTACGCAGAAAAGCGAATAGATGACGATGTCCTATGACACGCCGCGGATGGGTAGGGTTTCAAACATTTCGACAGTGAATTTGGAGACTTTACTGCAGAGGTTAGAAATGTTAGACTCAGACTATCTACAGACGGATTCAATCCTTCGGGTAGTAATAGCTCCGCCATCAGCACTTGGCCAGTTATTGTAATGTCGTACAACTTGCCTCCGTGGATGTGGATGAACAAGGAATTTAATTTCCTTACTCTACTAATTCCAGGTCCTAAATCTCCGGGGAAGTGGTTAGATGTCTACCTCAGACCTTTGATCGACGAGCTGAAACTGTTGTGGCAAAATGGAGTCCCAACTTATGACAAATTCACTGACACGATGTTCACGTTGATGGCTGCCGTAATGTGGACGATCAACGATTTTCCAGCGTATGGGATGTTGGCAGCCTACAGGACGAAAGGATATAATGGATGTCCTATATGTTTGGACGACTTGAACTCTAGTTGGCACGCGGGGAAGGTGTGTTACTTGGGTCACCGTAGATGGCTTCCTCACGACTACCCGTGGCGACAGGATGAAGCTCATTTTGACGGGACGGTAGAGAAAGATCCTAAACCCCGTAGTTGGTCGGGCGAAGAGATTTTAGAGAGGTTGAGCTATTTTCGACTTTGGTGTGTTGACCAATGACGCGGATGTAACGAAATGCAATCCAATTTCTCCACATGATCTCAGCTATTGGCGTCACAAGAGTATATTTTTTGAACTCCCTTATTGGTCGAAGTTGAAGCTGAGGAACAACTTGGACGCGATGCACATAGAAAAGAATGTGTGCGACAACGTGGTGGGAACAATTATCGGTATTAAGTTCAAGACTAAAGATACTCCCAAAGCGCGCAAAGATCTGGAATAAATGAATCAACGTCGTCCCTTGTGGTTGAGGAGGGATAGAAGATGAGTGTACAACAAGATGCCAGCTGCACCTTACACAGTGAAGCCGACACTTAGACGTTCTGTATTTTACTGGTTTAAGAGCGTTCGTTATCCGGCTACGTATGCAGCTACTATAAATGGAGCAGTGGACGAGGTGCAACACAAGTTTGTTGGTTTGAAGACACGTGACTATCACGTTATGCTGCAACGTCTGATTCCAGTGGTAATTCGACCATATTTGCCTCGTGACGTCGTAGAACCAATAGTGGCATTGTGCAGATGGTGGCAGAGGTTATGCGCCAGAGAATTAAAAAAGTAAGATGTGATGGAACTACAACAACAAATTGTGCACATCATTTGCAAACTAGAGAGGATTTTTCCCTTGCATTCTTTGACATCATGATTCACCTAATGATCCACCTACCCGAGCAGGTGCTCATTTCTGGTCCGGTCCAGTACACTTGAATGTATCCTCAAGAAAGGTACGTACAATTTCTTAATTATACAGGTTTTTCGATTCATAATTTCTTCCACTGGAGATTACTAGCTATATGTACTTATTCTTATTCTACAATGTATTAATTGAACGTTTGATTTTGTAGACAGCTTGGACAGTATATAGGATTCGTCAAAAATAGGTCGGCCCTGGAGGGCTCCATAGACGAGATATACCTAATGCATGAGTGTGTTACTTACTGCAACAGGTACCTCAAAGATCCACCACCTCTCACTGCCTCCGATCCTAGTGCCCGCATCAATCTTTCTGTCGTCACAAATTTCGTACGACCGTTTAGAGAAGTATTAAAGGAATCGTTAACACATGAAGAACTTATTGAGGCACATTGGGTAGTGTTGCGAGACTATGATGAAGTTGAGCCGTACATGATGTCATACAGGGGAGGCTTCAGGCGTTAAATCCGGACAAGAATTCGGCGTGGTTTGAGAAAATGGTTAAATCCGGACAGTGAAAAATTCTATATCCTAAAAACTTCACTTAGACGACGCAACTTGAAAATTCTAAATCCTAATGCTCCAACTTGAAAATTCTAAATTTCTAAATCCTAAGGCCCCAACTTGAAAATTCAGGATTTTCACTTGGACGACGCAAAAACACGTATGCGTCGTCCAAGTATGCACTTGGACGATGGAGGGTCCATTTTTGCGTCATCCAAGTGAAGCCCAACCCTAAACCCTAAATACCAAGGCCCTAACCCCTAAATTCAGGGGTTTTAACTTTGACGACGGAGATGAATGTGTGCGTCGTCCAAGTGCATACTTGGACGACGGACACGCCATTCTTCGTCGTCCAAGTGAGTACTTGGACGACGGAGATGCTAATTTGCGTCGTTCAAGTGAAGATTTCGTAATTTAATCTAAGACAACGACCATCTAGACCATCTCCCAATGCATATTCTTTTCATCAAGACTATAGAGTAAACAATTCTTGGTGTGTGAGCTTCGACGGTTCCAAAATAGGAGTTACGAAATTTCTTGTATCCACGTTTCCGGTTTGTCAAAATCTCAGTTTTGCGGTTGATTGTGCCGATGAAACCCTTCACGAACTTACTATTTTCTGAAAATTATTCTAATTATATATTATCTTACGGCGAATGTATCCAACGGTTGTTTTGTCCAAATTCAATTTCGTTAATATCGATATGCAATGAGCCTATACTTAATAACACTTAAGTCATAAAGATTAGAAGATACTTAACAAGTTTAAAGACGTAAAATTATGCGTCGTCTCAAATACAATTGTTTATATAAACGATGCGTTAATCGATATTTTACAACTATTTCATTCGAATGACAAATCGGCAACTTCCTTGCGAATTAATTTTAAAAATAAATTTTACGTAAATTTAACTTGGACCATAGAAACTAACCATATCCATCGTCCAAGTGATCACTTGGACGACGGAGATAGTCTTCTCCGTCATCCAGGTTTAAAAACCATGGCGGTTGATTCTACCGCCTTAATTTTGGGCACCGTTTCAAATGTTGACTTAGACGACGGAGAATACCATCTCCGTCGTTTAAGTGAAATTTGAAACGGTGTCCAAAATTAAGGCGGTTAACACCCACCCGCCAATTTAATTGGGCGCCATTTCAAAATTTTGAAACGGTTCACTTAGACAACGGAAAAAGGTGCTCCGCCGTCTAAGTGGAACTCTATATATAGGCCACTGCTTATCCTCTTTTCCTGATCCCATATCATTCTCTCTTCTCCTCTCCTCTCCTCTCACTCTCTCTCAAAAGCTCCGGCCTCCCTCCTCCGGCGACTCTCCACTCCGGCGACTCTCCACTCCGGCGACTTTCCGGTGACTTTCTGGCGAATTTTCGGTGACTTTCCAGCGACTTCTCCAGCGACTCATCTTTTAGGTAATATTTATATTTTTAAACATCATTATCATTTAACTAATAAATTAGTAAATTAATTAATAAAAATAATATTTTAGTAATATATAATTGGTAATAATAATTAATTATATTAGTAAGTGAATAATTATTATTGTAAAGGCATGGTAAATAATAATTAATTATTGTAATTAAATATTGTTTTAATTAATAGTATAATTGGTGATTATTATTGCATGTAGTTTTAATTAGTAAATATTGTTGTAATTAATATTGTAAATTTGTGGTAAATATGATAAATTAATTAGTGAAGTATTAAAAATAATAAATTGGTAATTATGGCAATTTAAATATTTTCATCTGGGTTTAGTACAAGTGGCTATTAGACCACTGTCCAGAGAAGGCTTAAATGCCTCTTTATTAGTTGGTCTATGTGATTGTAGGCACCTAAATTTCAATGATTCTTTACTAGGAATCATCCAAACCAGTTTATGTAATGAACCAGTTTATTTTAACTATTTTCTTAATTTTTGTGTCTTTTTGACAGACAAAAATATTCTAGACATTTTAACATTAAATGTTAAAACAAGTGGATATAATTTGAAAGAGAGATCTGAACCTCTAAATATTACTTATAGAGTATATTATAAAGCTATGAATACCTTAAGCCCAAGGGCAAAAAATTATGATACTAAAGGAAAAACGGTCTTAATTGAGACCAATTTACTTAAATCAGATGTGTCTATTCCTCAAACCATCCAATGACAAGATATTCAAACTCCAGACGAATAGATGCTTGAATCTGTTTCTCCACACAAACCGTTAGAAGAGAAAAAAGTAGAAAAAATTCTACAGTTTGATGATGGAGATGTTATTATAAAATTGAAAAGACCCAACCCCGATTTAGTTGCCTAAATCAAAATCGAACCCCTTCTAAAAACGTGAACCAACAAAAACAATTAAAATTTCGGCAGAGTAACGTTACTAACGTGGAATTGCCTTAACCTGCACCCGAAAAATAACACTTCATCCTATGCTACAAAAGCCAAACCGTGGGCACCAATCCCGTCCGGATTTCTCAATATCATATCATAAACAATAAACAATAAACAAGACTGTAATATATAGTATATCCGGGAAAAACCGTATAAAACATGTATACGAATGTATAAGAGCGACCTCTAGTATAAATATATACAATATAGACATCAGTAGGTGAAACAAGAACCTACTGAAAAACACAGGTAGCTCGAATCACTAGCCTCCAACCGCGACGTGAAACACCAGAACCTGAACTGCAATCTGGGCACAGAAACCGAAAAGCCCAGGGGAAAGACATGAAAATTGTTAGAGTGAGTGGACGAAAATAAATGTCTTTCGCCAGATGATATATGTTATAAAAACATATGCGAGTCAAAATATATATAAAAATCAAATGGTACACGAGGAGACGCTGACTCCAACTCGCGTACAGAGCATGCATGGAAAATCTCACGGGGTCACTCATGGACACATCCGTGCTAGTACAGTCTGAATCACGGGATCCCAAATCCACACGTGATTCTAGCCAGAAAGGCCTCGGTTCCGGGGTACTGCCCCTCGCCTGTCAAGTCGGGGTACTGCCCCTCCTGGTAGGCATCAATCAGGGATTAGCCGAGATGCAGGTGTATCGATATAACAACATGTACTGAGACTGTACTCTGTGTAAATCAAATCATAAATAGTTCGATACAAATGCATGAAATAATATATAAATGCATATACGTAATGTATACTGGTATAGGCATAATCGTATAATACATGCTCATGTGAAACATAATCTCGTATGCATGCTCATACTCGTAAAACGTATGTAATGACTCGCGATTGACAGTGAAAAGAAGTTGTCCACTCACAGGTGAGCGAAACGCGCACTCGCGCTAATCTAGTGACCGGGCGGAAGATCCCTCGCCCGAAGCACAATCTCGATCTCGATCCCCTGAATAATCATAAAACAAAATTGATCAAAATCATAGCCCACAACTCTGTACTTAACCACGGAAACCAACCGTTCCCGGAAACATATTAAACTGTATAAAACAATCGACTGAATTTCCGAAATCTCAACTCAAAACCCTCGACTGAAAATCCGATACCCAAATCAACTCGAAAACCTCAAGGTGATAATCGGGGCGCGATTACGAGAAAAATGACACTAAAATCATCGAAAACTAAAAAGTCAACTTTCTCGCCGGAGCGCCGCTGTTGACTGCCGCCGGCGGCGGCCGCGCGTCGTCAACGGAGAGTTTCTCCGGCGAGGAAGCTCCAGATTTGAAGATCACCTCAAGCCCAACCTTTTCCTCAACTACCATAAAGTCCAATTCTCACCGGAACCCCTCCAATTCATCTCGAAACAAAAACGGATCCAAACTCCGGCAACCACCACGAGTTCACTGGAAACCTCCATTTCAACCCAATTAAACCTTATGGGAAGCATCCCTGGGGCAAGGGGAGTCGAAACCCCCACCTCCCCGCCACCGTAGCTCGCCGGAGGACCACCTCCCGTCACCGGCGAAACCCAGATACCAAACCCGATTCGAACTCACTCAAACCACCATCAATTTCCACGATTTCAAACATAAATCAACTTAGAAACTCAAGAGGAAGAGAATTATACCCCTCACGTGGCCGGAAATGGCCGGAAAATCCAAGTCGGCCGGCGAAAATCCAAACGGGAAAGTCTCCCTCTCGGTCAACGGGTCAAACTGCCCAAAATGGAAAGTCAACGCCTGGTCAAACCTCAAACAGTGTTTTCGACAATTTTACGACTATTTCCGATATTTATACTCGCGCCTCGGGACGATCAACTGTTCAAAACGAATAACCAAAACAATTCGGATAAATACGAAACAAACGGATAAACTCGTCGATAAATCGCAACTTAAAATAATCATATTATATTCTTCGGTTATCGGAAAAATCATCCGGAACCGCCCACGAGCTCGAAATCACGTGCTCTACAACTTTCGTGAAGAAACTCAATTCAAATTCTCAACCGATATTTAAGTCGCGAGCTAATCCAGCAAACCACTCTATTAACGATTAATCGCGATTATACGCTAACTCATGAATCGTGTCGATTACACTACTGATTCTTGTTCGGGTCGTCAAAATCTAACCCCCTTAAAAAAAATTTGACCTCGAAATTTACGTACCTGTCATGTGAACAAATGAGGATACTGCTCCCGCATACGCTGCTCAGTCTCCCAGGTGGCCTCCTCAACCGAGTGATTCTGCCACCACACCTTCACTAGCGGGATTACACGGTGTCTCAACTCTTGTTCACGACGATCGAGAATCTGTACGTCAAATCCTCACGGATCGGTAACTGCTGTGGGGCTAACACATGCGAAGGATCTGAGATGTATTTCCGCAACATCGAAACGTGGAAAACATCATGAACACGAGCCATCTCAGCCGGTAACTCAAGTCTGTAAGCAACAGCTCCAACCCTCTCTGTGATCTTGTACGGACCAATGTATCGTGGTTGAAGCTTGCAACGCTTCCCGAAACGCACAACTCCCCTCCACGGAGATAGTTTTAGGAAAACCCAATCGCCTACCTCAAACTCGAGGCTCTTCCTCCTCACGTCCGCATAACTCTTCTGCCGATCCTGGACGATCTTCAATCTATCCCGGATAATCTGGACGTCCTCCATAGTGCTCTTCACCAGATCAGGGCCAATAAGCCATCGCTCGCCCACCTCACTCCAACTCTATCAAATGTAGCTGCTGGTCCCAATTCCCGCGGAACTGCAACACACAAGACCGCAACATATCCTCGAGTGTTTGGATAGTTCGCTCAGACTGCCCGTCAGTCTGAGGGTGAAAAGCTGTACTGAATTGCAACTTCGTGCCCAAAGCTCGCTGCAATCCCTGCCAAAACTCAGAGGTGAACTGACTGTCTAGATCAGAAACAATAGACACAGGCACACCGTGCAGACGAACAATCTCTGATAAGTACAACTTGGCTAATCTGCCCACTGATATCTTCCCCGGAAGTGCGAGAAAATGGGCGGATTTCGTCAGTCGATCCACAATAACCCAAATACCAGTGTTGCCAGCCGAAGTACGCGGCAATTGATAAACGAAATCCATCGTAATATGCTCCCACTTCCAAACCGGAATCTCTAGTGGTTGTAGTTTCCCTGCAGGTTTCTGCCTCTCCGCTTTAACCTGTTGACAGATCAAACATCGACTCACATACGCGGCAATCTCCCGCTTCATGTTGCGCCACCAGTAATACGCTCGAAGTATACGAAACATCTTCGTACCTCCGGGATGCATCGCATATGCTGAACTATGGGCCTCATCCAGAATCTCCTTCTTCAGGCTCTCATCTCTGGGCACAAATAACCTGCCTCTGAACAACAACGTACCGTCGTCGCTCAATCGAAACTCTGTAGGCACACCATTCCGTATCATGGTCTTTTTGCCCAACAAGTAGGAATCTGAATCCTGAGCCTCTCGTACCTGATCAACTAATACGGGTCGAACCTGAAAACTGGCCAACAAAGCTCCCTCATCATCCCACTCGAACTCGGCACCCGTAGCCCGAAGCTTGGCTAACATCAATACTCTGGCTACACACATATGAAACAACGAAGCTCCAGATTTCCGGCAATCATAGTCGTTGATCAACTCCATCCATCGACGCTGCCTCATGCTCAGATCCGGCTGCGTCTGCAAGTAAGTGAGACTTTTGTGGTCGGTGTAGATCTTACACTGGGCTCCATACAGGTAATGTCTCCAACTCATCAACACTAACACAATAGCGGCTAACTCCAAATCATGTGTCGGATAGTTAACCTCATGTGGTTTCAGCTGCCTGGAACCGTAGGCCACAACTTTACCATGCTGCATCAATACACAGCCAAGCCCCAATTTTGACGCATCACTGTACACTACAAACTCACCGCTGTTGTCTGGCAATGTCAGAACCGGTGCAGTAGTCAACTTCTCCTTCAGGAGCAAATAACTCTCCTCACATGCATCAGACCACTGAAATTTGACGCCCTTCTTCGTCAATCTGGTCAGTGGTGTAGCAATCCGAGAGAAATCCTGTACAAACTGCCGGTAATAGCCTGCTAAAACCAAGAAACTCCGAATCTCTGGTACAGTGGTAGGTCTACTCCAGTTCAGCACGGCCTCGATCTTGTCAGGATCAACACTGACTCCCTCAGCCGATATCACGTAGCCCAGAAACTTCACACTATCCAGCCAAAACTCGCACTTGCTGAACTTCACAAACAACTGATAGTCTCGCAAAGTCCGCAACACCGCTCGCAAATACTTTTTATGCTGGCCCACACTCCTGGAATAGATCAAAATATCGTCGATGAACATAATCACGAACTTGTCCAGAAACCGTCTGAACACTCGATTCATCAAGTCCATGAAAGCTGCGGGGGCATTGGTCAACCCAAACGGCATAACCAAAAACTCGTAATGCCCATATCGCCACCTGAAAGCTGTCTTGGCCATATCAGAGTCTCGGATCCTCAACTGGTGATATCCGGATCGAAGATCAATCTTCGAAAAGACTGATGCTCCCTTGAGCTGATCGAACAAATCATCAATTCGCGGTAACGGATACTTGTTCTTCACTGTAACCTGATTCAGCTTCCGGTAGTCGATGCACAAACGCATAGATCCATCCTTCTTCCGCACAAACAAAACCGGAGCACCCCATGGTTAAACACTGGGTCGAATAAAACCCTTCTCTAGTAACTCCTGGAGCTGAATCTGCAACTCTTTCAACTCCGCTGGCGCCATACGATACGGTGTCTGGGAGATAGGTCCCGTGCCTGGTAAAAACTCAATAGTGAAGTCAATCTGCCGCACAGGAGGTATACCAGGTAACTCTGCTGAAAACACATCCGGAAACTCAGAAACAACCTCAATACCACCAAGATCTGGCACAGCCGTTGTAGTGTCCACAACATGGGCTAAATAAGCAACACAACCTTTCTTCATCAACTGATCCGCCCTCATTGCGGAAATCAAGCATGGTAGTGAAGTGTTCTTCTCGCCGCGAAACAGTATCTCGGGAAAACCTGGTCGTCGAAACGCGACCTCCCTCTTGTGACAGTCAAACATGGCCCAATGCGTCTCCAAGAAGTCCATACCCAAGATCAGATCAAAGTCCACAATATCAAGCAACAACAAATCTGCGGCTAAACCATGACCTCCAATAAACACCTCACAGTCTCTGTACACCCAACCAATACTCACAATCTCACCTTACAGATATAACACTCTCCACAACCCCGGAAGTGGAGATGCAGGTACCGTAGCTAATGATGATAGTCTATATGACATGAATGAATGTGTGGCACCTGGATCTAACAATGTAAGTACTGGAATACCAAATACATGCAACGTACCGATAACGACCTCCGGTGAAGCTCTGCCCTCTCGTAGAGTCATGGCATGAACCCTTGCCTGCCCGGCTAGTCATCCACGCTGAGGCTGTCCCTGCTGTCCGCCCTGGCCCGCATACTGTACTGGTCGAGCTCCCGAAGTGGCACATCGCTCTCCTCCGGAACTCTGGGCCGCCTGATTACCAGCACCAACTAACTGAGGACACGCCCTCGCATAGTGACCCACCTGGCCACAATGATAACAATTGAGGGTACCTTGCTGACATGAACCAAGATGATACCTATTGCACATATTGCACAATGGATACTCCCTCGGTACAGGAAACGTTCCACCGGTATGCCGAGGATAACTGGAACCGCTGGAACCCTCACTAGCCTGTGGTCGCTGCGGTCGGTCTCTCCTCCATCTCGATCTCTGTCTCGATACACTAACTGGTGGTCGATAAGATCCACCGCTCGAGGATGAAGTCAAACTGGAAGTATCAGAACTCTGCCTCTTTGAAGGCCCCTGAATCGGTCCACCCTCCTCAAACCATCTAGGCTGATACCTCTGCTGCCACTCCTTCTCGATATCCTCACCTCGGAGTGCTACACTGACAAACTCATCAAAGTTGTTCCGAGGCATCGTAGTCAGAGTCCCCTTGATATTTAAGTTCAAACCCAGCTCAAACCTACGACACTTGGCTTCCTCAGTAGCCACCATATCACGTGCAAAACGAGATAAGCAGGTAAACCTGTCCCGATACTCAAGCACAGACATACTGCCCTGTCTCAAGTTCATAAACTCCTCATACTTGCGCTGCTGGGTAGCCTGGTTGAAATACTTCCGCAAAAACAAATCTCGGAACAAAGTCCACGGAGTATCAACTGGAACTCTATCGGTGCTAACCCACCAGAAATATGCATCAGACTCAAGTAATCCGACTGCTGCCACTGTCATCTGCTCAGGAGTAAACCGCAGACGCTCACATACACGTTCAACCTGAGCAACCCATGCCTCACATCTCTCTGGATTAGCTGAACCCGAAAACACAGTCGCACCAGCAGTACGAGCTTTGACCACAGGGTCAAAACGCTCTTCCAAACGCAGCACTCGCATCAGCAAGTCGTGCGTTTGGCGATCCTCATCAGGATCCGCTTCCTGATCAACACGGGGACCACGTCGAGGAGGCATCCTACTGATACAAGACAAGCATTAGGTACAAGAAGAAGGAACGTAATCATGAGACCGCAGATATTTGAGAACACACAACACCCGAAGTATTGATGAGTACCGCTGGCCAGTCCGGTCATCACTCCAGTCATGCTATACGAACTCAAATACCCTAAGTGTCACAACTAAAGGAGTCTACATAATCTGACAACCTAATGCTCTGATACCAAGCTGAAAGGACCCAACCCCGATTTAGTTGCCTAAATCAGAATTGAACCCCTTTTGAAAACGTGAACCAACAAAAACCATTAAAATTTCGGAAGAGTAACGTTACTAACGTGGAATTTCCTTAACCTGTACCCGAAAACACAAAAGCCAAACCGTGGGCACCAATCCCATCCGGATTTCTCAATATCATATCATAAACAATAAACAGTAAACAAGACTGTAATATATAGTATATCCAGGAAAAACCGTATAAAACATGTATCAGAATGTATCAGAGCGACCTCTAGTGTAAATATATACAATATAGACATCAGTAGGTGAAACAAGAACCTACTGGAAAATACAGGTAGCTCGAATCACTAGCCTCCAACCGCGACGTGAAACACCAAAACCTGAACTGCAATCTGGGCACGGAAACCGAAAAGCCCAAGGGAAAGACATGAAAACTGTTAGAGTGAGTGGACGAAAATAAATGTCTTTCACCAGATGATATATGTTATAAAAACATATGCGAGTCAAAATATATATAAAAATCAAATGGTACACGAGGAGACGCTGACTCCAACTCGCGTACAGAGCATGCATGGAAAATCTCACGGCGTCACTCATGGACACATCCGTGCTAGTACAGTCAGAATCACGGGATCCCAAATCCACACGTTATTCTAGCCAGAAAGGCCTCGGTTCCGGGGTACTGCCCCTCGCTGGTCAAGTCGGGGTACTGCCCCTCCTGGTAGGCATCAATTGGGGATCAGCCGAGATGCAGGTGTATCGATACAACAACATGTACTAAGACTGTACTCTGTGTAAATCAAATCATAAATAGTTCGATACAAATGCATGAAACAATATATAAATGCATATACGTAATGTATACTGGTATAGGCATAATCGTATAATACATGCTCATGTGAACCATAATCTCGTATGCATGCTCATACTCGTAAAACGTATGTAATGACTCGTGATTGACAGTGAAAAGAAGTTGTCCACTCACAGGTGAGCGAAACGCGCACTCGCGCTAATCTTGTGGCCCGGCGGAAGATCCCTCGCCCGAAGCACGATCTCGATCTCGATCCCCTGAATAATTATAAAACACATCTGATCAAAATCATAGCCCACAACTCTGTACTTAACCATGGAAACCAACCGTTCCCGGAAACATATTAAACTGTATATAACAATCGACTGAATTTCCGAAATCTCAACTCAAAACCCTCGACTAAAAATCCGATACCCAAATAAACTCGAAAGCCTCAAGGTGATAATCGGGGTGCGATTACGAGAAAAATGACACTAAAATCATCGAAAACTGAAAAGTCAACTTTCTCGCCGGAGCGCCGCCGTTGACCCTCGCCGCCGCCGGCGGCGCGCCGTCAAAGGAGAGTTTCTCCGGCGAGGAAGCTCCAGATTTCAAGATCACCTCAAGCCCAACCTTTTCCTCAACTACCATAAAGTCCAATTCTCACCGGAACCCTTCCAATTCAGCTCGAAACCAAAACGGATCCAAACTCCGGCAACCACCACGGGTTCACCGGAAACCTCCATTTTCAACCCAATTAAACCTTATGGGAAGCATCCCTGGGGCAAGGGGAGTCGAAACCCCCACCTCCCCGCCACCGTAGCTCGCCAGAGGATCACCTCTCGTCACCGGCAAAACCTGGATACCAAACCCGATTCGAACTCACTCAAACCACCATCAATTGAAAGGACCCAACCCCGGTTTAGCTGCCTAAACCATAATCAAACCCTTTCGAAAACACGAACCAACAAAAACCGTAGAAATTTTGGCAGAATTTCGTTACTAACGTGGAATTACCATTACCTGCACGCGGAAAATACACTTCATCCTATGCCACAAAAAGCAAACCGTGGGCACCAATCCCATCCGGATTTCTCAATATATCAACAGTAAAGTAAAACAATAAATATATCTATACTTTACTGAAATCCGGTGTAAAATCGTACAACGTAAACAACAGATTTCTCAGAGCGACCTCTAATGTATAAATATATAAGTATACCACAGTAGGTAGAACAATAAACCTACTGGAAGAAACAAGGTAGCTCGAGCATTATCCCTCCGACCACGACATGCGACACCAGAGCCTGAACTGCAAACTGGGCACGGAAACCGAAAAGCCCAGGGGAAAGACATAAAACTCGTTAGAGTGAGTGGACGAAAATAAATGTCTTTCACCAGTTGATATATATGTTTAAAATAACATATGCGAGTCCACGTAAATAAAAACAACATAGTACACGAGGTAAAACTCACACTCCTCCAGTGTACTGAGCATGCAAGTAAAAAAATCCCACGGGGTCACTCATGGACACCTCCGTGCTAGTACAGTCCGAATCACGGGATCCCAGACCCACACGTGGCTCTAGCCAGAAATGCCTCAGGTCAGAGGTCTGCCTCCCCCCGGTAAAGGCCTCGGGTCAGGAGTCACAGCCTCCCCTGGCACACATCCTCGGGGATCAGCCGGGATGCAAGTGTATCGATACAACATCATATATAAAACTGTACTCTGTGTAAACCAAATCATGAACAGTTCGATGCAAATGCAATAAACAGCATATAAATGCATATACGTAATATATAATGATATAAGCATAATCGTCTAACACATGCTCGTATAAATCGTAATCTCGTATGCATGCTCAAGTTCGAAAATCATATAAAAAGACTCGCAAACAATCCGTGAAAAGAAATTGTCCACTCACAGACTAGCGTAACGCAGTTCGCGTTAACCCGTGATCCGGCGGAAAGTCCCTCGCCAAAACAACGATCACGAACCCCTGAATATTCACAAAATCCATTTCTTAAAATCATAATTCGACAATTCAAGACAAATCACGAGAAACCACGGTTCTCGGAAACACGTAATCCGAATACGACGAATCGTCGAAAATCAGATATGTACATCTCAATACCTCGCTATACTTTCGGATGCTCAAATCGAGAAACGAACCTCCCCACTGCGATCGGGGCGCGATTTCGAGTGAAATGACATGCAACTTGTCGAAAATCCAAAAATTCAAACTGTTGACCGCCGTTGACCACCGCCCACGGCGGCGCCGCCACCCGAACTGAAAATTCCTCGGCGGAGCAACCTCTATTCCATGCAAAATCACTCACTGAGCAACTTTGTCAACTACAACAAAGACCAATTCTCACTCTAACTCATCCAATTTCAAGCAAAACCGAAATGGTACACAAATTTCACATTCAAAATTCTCCACACACAAGCAAAATTAGATCACCATACCTATATGGTTAGAATCAGGATGAAGAGGGCTGCAAAACCCAGTGCTTGATTTAGCTCGAATCGGCCGGAATACATAAACCCGAATTCACCAAAAATTCCCAAATTTAGGCCGGAATTATCTCCCTCCACCGTCCACCTCGCCGTGAACGGTGGCCGGCACGGGGTCGAGGGCCACAAGGCGCATCGAATGGGACCGGAGGCAAGCCGTGGGGTGGCCAGAATCCCCACGCCGCCGTGGAGCACCGAGAGCCGTCGCACCTTCTCCTCCCACTCGGTCAAACCAAGTCAACTCACCAGTCAACACATTAATTCAGCTTTGACTTTCCCAAAGGAGCAAGTCCACTACCGAGAGCCGTCACACCTTCTCCTCCCACTCGGTCAAACTGAGTCAACTCACCAGTCAACACATTAATTCAGCTTTGATTTTCCCAAAGGAGCAAGTCCACTATTTAAAGCTTTCCCAATTTGGAAACTCATAATTATCCATTTCGACGAACTTTGAACACCCGTAACTTTCTCGTCGTAATTCCGATTCCGATAATTCTCACAGCCACAAACTTGTCTTGACATGATCTTCAATTATCACCCAAAGTCAAACACATCGACCAATCGGATAAAAAGTCAACCATTCAGCCCAAACACATATTTAATCGACAAAATAACCAACAATCAGAAATAATCACAACTTAATCTTCGTAACTTAGAACAATGCTCCGAAAGTTCCCACGAGGTCGAAATTAAATTCTCAACAACTTCCGTGAAGAAGCCGAAACCAAATTCTCGACCGGTAATTTAGTCGCTAAGAAGTCCACCATTTAAATCCGAACTTCAAATATTCATAATTAATTCCTCAGTCGTCCAAATAACGATCCGGAACCGCCCACGAACTCAAAATCACATGTACAACGACTCTCGAGAAGAGACCCAGCTCCAATTCTCTGCCAATAATTAAGTCGTTATCAAATCTGGCGATTCAAATATTGTCGGAACTTTGCGACTACGCAGTAACTCACGTATATAGCTGATCATACTGGTGATTCTGGTCCGGGTTGTCACATCAATTTCCACGATTTCAAACACAAATCAACTTAGAAACTCAAGAGGAAGAGAATTATACCCCTCACGTGGCCGGAAATGGCCGGAAAATCCAGGTCGGCCGGCAAAAATCCAAAGGGGAAAGTCTCACTCTCGGTCAACGGGTCAAACTGCCCAAAATGGAAAGTCAACACCTGGTCAAACCTCAAACAGTGTTTTCGACAATTTTACGACTATTTCCGATATTTATACTCGCGCCTCGGGACGATCAACGGTTCAAAACGAATAACCAAAACAATTCGGATAAATACGAAACAAACGGATAAACTCGTAGATAAACCGCAACTTCAAATAATCATATTATATTCCTTGGTTATCGGAAAAATTATCTGGAACTGCCCACGAGCTTAAAATCACGTGCTCTACAACTTCCGTGAAGAAACTCAATTCAAATTCTCAACCGATATTTAAGTCGCGAGCTAATCCAATAAACCACTCTATTAACGATTAATCGCGATTACACGCTAACTCATGAATCGTGTCGATTACACGCTAACTCATGAATCGTGTCGATTACACTACTGATTCTGGTTCGGGTCGTCACAAAAATTTGACAATAATCGAAGATCTACTAGATTATCTTTTTCTGACGAAAGTCGATCTTCTATTTCATCAAGAAAAAATGAGAATATACAGTCTCAAAAATTTTATACTCCCAATCAATCTATGCAAGCCTCTTCATCAAGCACCAAAATTCCAAATCTAGTATTTGATGGAACTTGTACAAATTCTCAGCAGATTCCTCAAGGTATATATCATGAGGAATCTGAAACTTTATCGGAATTTAATGATATTGCTTCAATAAATGTCATTTCTATTCCCTTTACTTATGATAGAAAAACTTGTAATGCAGATTTTGCACAAAACAAATATACTCCTATTAGATTATGATTCTTCTCTACTTTCTCTAAAAAAGAACAACAAAATTTTAAAACTCTTTATTATGGCACTATTGAGGCCACAGAGAAAATTATCTCTTTTCCTATATGGTTTTTAGATCTTTGTTCTAAAGAAAATTCTCCTTGTCTGAATATGCTATAGTCTTTTGAGAAAAATTGGACTACAGCAAAAGGAAATACTATTTCTTCTATTCATCCACCTTCAGAGCATTTGAAAATTAAAGCCGGAGAAACTATTATTGAATCAGTTGCTTTCAGTCATGAAAAACAGCATAATTATACAAATTTGACTCTTCAAACTATGTGTTCTCAACTTGGGAGAATTAAGGAAAAAATTGAAAAAACTCCTCCATCCCCAATTATACAGGATAGTAAACAAATATTATCTTCTTCTTCTTCTCATATTCAATCTACTCCAAAAATAGTAGAACCTTCTATTATTAAGCCAAGTATCAATATTACTATCCCCGAAAAAAGGGATATTGATATTGTCTCAATTCTAACCCAACAATTAGAATCTTTACAGATTGGAAATAATCACAAAACAAAAGAGAAAAAAGCTCAATTAGCTACTCTTTCTGAAACATTTTCAGAATCTGACAAAGAATCAAATATTAGTGAATTTGAAAAATAAATTCTTGCTATGGAAAATGATCTTAATAAAGATCAAATTCCCAGTATCAACCAAAATGTTTTTGGAAGAAGCACTGCTTTTGGTAGAAAATCTTTTCCTACTGCTTCAACCAGACATTATTATACTCCTCCTACTCCACATGATTTATTATTTGAAGAAGAATATTCAAATATTACAGCCAATTATAGCGCCAGAACCATTTATGAATGGAATATTGACGGGTTATCTGAATATCAGATAATTACGTTACTCCATAGAATGACAATGTATCTTACAGTCTGCATTTCTGCTCATAATACAGATAGACAGATTGCAGAATATATTATTGCTGGTTTTGCTGGTCAACTAAGAGGTTGGTGGGATAATATTATTACCCAAGATCAGCAGCAACAAATTCTAAATGCGAAAAAATTGGTTTAGACACCAGTGACCATAAAAGATGAACAAGGTCATGACAATATTATTTATACTTAAACTGCAATTCCAAATGCGGTTTATACACTGCTTACTTCTATTCTGTTAGCCTTCGTAGGATCCAACCCAGTATCCTTCGAAAGAAATAAAGACTTATTAGTTAATTTAAAATGCCTCACCTTAACACAGTTTAGGTGGTATAAGGATGTATTTTTATCCAAAGTTATGATCAGGACAGATGCTAATGCAGACTTCTGGAAAGAGAAGTTCATAGCAGGACTTCCTACTCTATTTGCTCAAAAAGTTAAAGATCGTATTTTAAGGAAACATGGAGGAAACTTTATTCCTTATCACGATTATACTTATGGTCAGCTTATTAGTGAATGTGTTGTTGAAGGTTTATCCCTTTGCAACGACATTAAACTAAAAGTTCAATTAAAACGCCAACATTTAACTGGCAAAAAAGAAATTGGTGAATTTTGTGACAAATTTGGTTTTGATCTCCAAATCCCTAAAAATCATAAAATATTAGATTCAAAATCTTATTCGAAAAAGAAAAAACGCTTCGACAAAAAATCTTCATCTCCTCCCATGAAAGGAAGAAGAAACGAAGCTCAAGACCATATTATAAGAAGAATTATTCCCAGAATTCTTCTAGCAACATTATTTGCAGAAAATGTGGTAAAATAGGCCACTATGCTAATAAATGTTGGACTAAAAAGAAAACCAATGAGATTTCAGATGAAGGTCTGAAAAAACAGCTTCTAGCTATTCTGTTCTGATAGTGAATCAGAAGATCAGGTCAATATCATTGACCAAGAATCTGACAGTTCTAACTCTGAGTCTTCTTCATCTTCGTCAGACTGTGGTTGTAATGCCAGTCATTACAAAACTATTCTTGAAATGAATGGATTAAGCATAAATGTGCTAACAACTCAAGAAAAGTCTATTCTTGACCTTATTAACGAAATTCAAGATCCTGAAACAAAAAGAAATATGATCGAACATTATTTAGAAACGATTAAAAGGGAAAATAAACCGAGAGACTCCCCTTTAATTCCAAAAGAGTCATACTCTCTTCAAGAAGTTTTTAATGGGTTAAAAACCCACTCTTCAAAAAAATTATGTATTTCTAATCTTCAAGAAGAAGTCAACACCATAAAAATGGAAGTAAATATTCTTAAGGAAAAAGAAATTTCTATTTCTGATTTAAGAACAGAAATTAATATCTGAAAAGAGAAATTAAATTTCTCAAAGATATTATTGAAAAAAAAACTCCTGACCATGAAGAACTTTCTTCCACTATGAAGGTCTAACCTGATCAAGGAGAATCTTCTTCCCAGGATGATACAAATTTTCTTAATATTATCAATCTAGTAACTTACCAGAAATGGTATTCCCAAGTTACCATAGTCATAGATAAAGATTATATTTTCAAAGGCATTGCTCTTATTGACAGTGGAGCAGATTTAAACTGTATCAGTGAAGGAATCATTCCTACAAGATACTATGATAAATCATCACAGTCTTTAAATACTGCTGATGGTTCAAAACTTAGAATTAGATATAATTTATCTAATGCTTATGTTTGCAATTCTTGGATGTGTTTTAAGACCACCTTCGTTGTGGTTAAAGGTCTGACACAACAAATTATTTTGGGAACTCCGTTCCTAAGTCTTATTAAACCTTTCACCAAAACCTCAGAAGGGATTATCTGTGATATTGAAGGTCAAAAAACTATTTTTGACTTTATTACCAAACCACAGACAAGTGAAATTGATATGATAAAAAATACTCTTATATTTAAAGAGAATCAGATAAATTATATCCAATCTGATTTAAAAATTATGAGTATTTCTACTCAAATTAATTATCGTCAAGATCAAACCAAGATCTTAGCTAACAAAATTACAAGGGAAATATGTAGTGATCTTCCTAATGCCTTTTGGGAAAGGAAAAAACATATTATTACCCTTCCTTATGAACCTGACTTTAAGGAACAAAATATTCCTACTAAAGCTAGGCCAGCTCAAATGAATGCTGAGCTTATTGAATACTGCAAAGCAGAAATAAATTCTCTTATGCAGAAAAATCTAATCAGAAAATCTTATTCTCCTTGGAGTTGCACAGCTTTTTATGTGAATAAAAATGCTGAAATTGAACGGGGATCTCCTCGATTAGTTATTAACTATAAACCTTTAAATAAGGTTCTTAAATGGATTCGATATCCATTACCTAATAAAAAAGATCTCTTGGCAAGACTCCAAGAAGCTTCAATATTTTCAAAATTTGATTTAAAATCTGGATATTGGCAAATTCAGATAGCAGAAAATGATAGATATAAAACGGCCTTTACTGTTCCATTTGGTCATTATGAATGGAATGTAATGCCATTTGGGCTAAAAAAATGCCCCTTCTGAATTTTAGAATATAATGAATGATATATTCACTCCCTATTCTTCTTTTACGATTGTATACATAGATAACATTCTTATCTTCTCACAATCGCTTGATCAACATTTCAAGCATTTAAATATTTTTATTAATCTTATTAAAAAAGCAGGCCTGGTAGTATCTGCTAAAAAGATGTCAATTTTCCAAACAAAAGTTCGTTTCCTTGGTCAAGAAATTGAACAAGGACGGATAATCCCTATTGAAAGGGCTATTCAATTTGCAGAAAAATTTCATGATGAGCTGCGAGATAAAACCCAGCTCCAGAGATTTTTAGGAAGTCTAAATTATATTGCAGATTATTATAAAAACCCGTCTATTGATAGTTTGCCTCTTTATGAAAGGTTGAGGAAAAATCCTCCTCCCTGGAATGAAATTCATACCAAGGCTGTGAGACTTATTAAGTCTAAAGTAAAAGATCTCCCCTGTCTTGCTCTTGTCTCACCAAATAGTTTTAAAATTATTGATACAGATGCTTCAGATATTGGCTACGGAGGAATTCTCAAGCAAAGATTGTGACGACCAGAACCAGAATCAGTAATGTAGTCAGCACGATTCACGAGTATATGCGTAATCGCGGTTAGTCGTTAATTGTGTGATTTGCCGATTTTTATTCACGACTTGATGTTCGGTCGAGAATTTAAATTGAGTTTCTTCACGGAAGTTGTAGAGCACGTGATTTCGAGCTTGATGGCGGTTCCGGATGATTTTTCCGATAACCGAGGAATATAATATGATTATTCGAAGTTTTAGTTTTTGATGAGTTTATCCGTTTGTTTCGTGTTTATCCGAATCATTTCGATTATTCATTTTGGACCGTCGATTGACCCGAGGCGCGAGTATAAATATCGGAAATAGTAGTAAAATCGTCGAAAAACACTGTTTGAGTTTGATCTGAGTTGACTTTCCATTTTTGGAAACTGTTGACCGTTAACCGAAGGGGAAAGTTTCCCGTTTGAGCTTCGCCGGCCGACTTCCATTTTCCGGCCACCTCCGACCTCGTTGAGGGTATGAATCGCTTCCTCTCATGATTTTAAGTTGATTTGCAATTGGAATTTTGTGAATTGATTGAGTTTTGAGGTGACTCGAATCGGGTCGGTTTCATGGATTTCGCCGGTGTTGGTTTGCCGTTTTCCGGCGAGCCACGGTGGTGATGGTTAGGGGGGTTCGACTCCCTTTGCCCTTGTGGTGCTACCCCTGTATTTGTTTTGGGTTGAGGATGAGTTTTTGAAGGAACCCGATTAGGTTGCCGGAGGGAGAATTCCGTTCGGTTTTGGGTGGAATTGAGGTGTTTCCGGTGAGATTTGAGTTGTGTGGCAGTTGAAGAAGATGATGGGCTGGAGGAGAGCTTCAATTCTGGAGCTTCCTCGCCGGAGGAAGTCACCGTTGACGGCGCGCCGGCGGCGGCGGCAGCTTTCAACGGTGGCGCTCCGGCGAGGGGTTGACTTTTTGGTTTTCGATGAATTTAATGTCATTTTTCTCGTAATTGCGCCCTGAGTATCGCCTAGAGGTTTTCGTAGTGATTTGGGTATCGGATTTTCAGTCTAAGGTTTCGAGTGGAGATTTCGGAAATTCAGTCGATTATTTTGTACCGTTTAATATGTTTCCGGGAACGGTTGGTTTCCGTGGTTAAGTACAGAGATGTGAGCTATGATTTTGATCAGTTATGTTTTATGATTATTCAGGGGATCGAGATCGTGCTTCGGGCGAGGGATCTTCCGCCGGGCCACGAGATTAGCGCGAGTGCGCGTTTCGCTCATCTGTGAGTGGACAATTTCTTTTCACGGATTGTTTGCGAGTCTTATACATGTTTTACGAACTTGAGCATGCATACGAGATTTCGATTTACATGAGCATGTGTTATATGATTATGCCTATACCAGAATATATATTACGTATATGCACTTATATACTGTTTCATGTATTTGCATCGAACTATTTACGATTTGGTTTACATGGAGTACAGTCTCGTTATATGTTGTTGTATCAATACACTCGCATCCCGGCTGATCCCCGAGGATGTGTACCGGGGGAGGCTGTGACTCCTGACCCGAGGCCTTTACCGGGGGGAGGCAGACCTCTGACCTGAGGCCTTTCTGGCTAGAATCACGTGTGGGTCTGGGATCTCGTGATTCGGACTGTACTAGCACGGATGTGTCCACGAGTGACCCCGTGGGATTTTTATGCATGCTCTGTACGCGTGAGGAGTTAGAGTCTCCCTCGTGTACGTACGCGTGAGGAGTTAGAGTCTCCCTCGTGTACCATATGATTTTTATACATTTAACTCACATATGTTTTTATAACATATATATTAATCGGTGAAAGACAATTATCTTTTCGTCCACTCACTCTAACAGTTTTCATGTCTTTCCCCTGGGCTTTTCGGAATCTGTGTCCAATTTGCAGTTCAGGTTCTGGTGTTTCACGTCGTGGTGGGAGGCTAGTGATCCGAGCTACTTGTGTTTTCTAGTAGGTTCTTGTTTCGCCTACTGATGTATATATTGTGTATATTGTATATATTTACACTAAAGGTCGCTTTGATACATTCTGATACATGTTTTATGCGGATTTTCTCGGATATATTATATGTTATAGATATGTTTTCTGTTTATTGATATTGATATTGATGTTGAGAAATCCGGATGGGATTGGTGCCCACGGTTTGGCTTTTGTGGCATAGGACGAAGTGTTATTTTCAGGGTGCAGGTTAATGCAATTCCGCGTTAGTAACGTTACTCTGCCGAAATTTTGAATGGATTTTGTTGGTTCTCGTTTTCAGATGGGGTTCGATTCTGGTTTAGGCAACTGAATCGGGGTTGGGTCCTTTCAGCTTGGTATCAGAGCATTAGGTTGTTAGATTTTTTAGACTCTTGTAGTTGTGACGCTTAGGGTATTTGAGTTTATACAGCATGACTGGAGCGATGACCCGACTGGCCAGCGGTACTCATCAATATTTCTGGTGTAGTGTGTTCTCAAATATCTGCAGTTTCATGATTACGTTCTTTCAGCTTGTACCTAATGCTTGTTTTGTATCAGTAGGATGCCTCCTCGACGTGGTCCCCGTGTTGATCGGGAAGCGGATCCTGATGAGGATCGCCAGACGAACGACTTGCTGATGCGAGTGCTGCGTTTGGAAGAGCGTTTTGACGCTGTGGTCAAAGCTCATACTGCTGGTTGTACTGTGTTTTCGGGTTCAGCTGATCCAGAGATATGTGAGGCATGCGTGGTTCAGGTTGAACGTGTTTGTGAGCGTCTGCGGTTTACCCCTGAGCAGATGACTGTGGCAGCAGTCGGATTACTTGAGGGTGATGCATACTTTTGGTGGGTTAGCACCGACAGAGTTCCAGTAGATACTCCGTGGACTTTGTTCCAAGATTTGTTTATGCGGAGGTACTTCAATCAGGCTTCCCAGCAGCGCAAGTATGAGGAGTTTACGAACTTGAGGCAGGGCAGTATGTCTGTGCTTGAGTACCGGGACAGGTTTACCCGTTTATCTCGTTTTGCGCGTGATATGGTGGCTACTGAGGAAGCCAAGTGTCACAGGTTTGAGCTGGGTTTGAACTTGAATATCAAGGAGACTCTGACTACGATGCCTCGGAACAACTTTGATGAGTTTGTCAGTGCACTACTCCGAGGTGAGGACATAGAGCAAGAGAGGCGGCAGAGGTACCAGCCGAGACGGTTTGAGGAGGGTGGACCGAGTCAGGGGCCTTCAAAGAGGCAGAGTTCTGATACTTCCGGTTCGGCTTCATCCTCAGGCGGTGGATCTTATCGCCCACCAGTTAGTACACCAAGACAGAGATCAAGATGGAGGAGAGATCGACCGCAGCGACCACAAGCTAGTGGGGGTTCCAGCGGTTCTAGCTATCCTCGGCGTACTGGTGGCACATTTTCTGTACCGAGAGTACCTGTTGTGCAACATTTGCAATATATATCACTTTGGTTCATGTCAGCGAGGTCCTGCTACTTGTTATCGTTGTGGCCAGATGGGTCACTTTTCGAGGGAGTGTCCTCAGTTGTTTGGAGTGGACGGACAGACGGCCCAGAGTTCCGGAGCTGAGCGAGGTGCCACTTCAGGAGCTCGACCAGCACAGTTTGTGGGCCAGGGCAGACAGCAGGGACAACCTCAGCGAGGACGACCAGCCGGACAGGTGAGGGTTCATGCCATGACTCTACGTGAGGGCAGAGCTTCACCGGAGGTCGTTATCGGTACGTTACATGTTTTTGGTATTCGAGTACTTGCATTGTTAGATCCAGGTGCCACACATTCATTCATGTCATATAGACTATCATCATTAGCTACGGTACCTGCATCTCCACTTCCGGGGTTGTGGAGAGTGTTATATCTGTCAGGTGAGATTGTGAGCATCGGTTGGGTATACAGAGACTGTGAGGTGTTTATTGGAGGCTATGGTTTAGCCGCAGATTTGTTGTTGCTTGATATTGTGGACTTTGATTTGATCTTGGGTATGGACTTCTTGGAGACGCACTGGGCCATGTTTGACTGTCACAAGAAGGAGGTCGCGTTTCGATGACCCGGTTTTCCTGAGATACTGTTTCGCGGCGAGAAGAACACTTCACTACCATGTTTGATTTTCGCGATTAGGGCGGATCGGTTGATGAAGAAAGGTTGTGTTGCTTACTTGGCTCATGTTGTGGACACTACAGTTGTTGTACCAGACCTTGGTAGGATTGAGGTTGTTTCTGAGTTTCCAGATGTGTTTCCAGCGGAGTTACCTGGTATACCCCCAGTTCGGGAGATTGACTTTACTATTGAGTTGTTACCAGGCACGAGACCTATCTCCCAGACACCGTATCGTATGGCGCTAGCGGAGTTGAAGGAGTTACAGATTTAGCTCCAGGAGTTGCTGGAGAAGGGTTTTATTCGACCTAGTGTTTCTCCATGGGGTGCCCCGGTGTTATTTGTGCTAAAGAAGGATGGATCTATGCGTTTGTGCATCGACTACCGGAAGCTGAATCAGGTTACAGTGAAGAACAAGTATCCGTTACCGCGGATTGATGATTTGTTCGATCAGCTCAAGGGAGCATCAGTCTTTTCGAAGATTGACCTTCGATCCGGATATCATCAGTTGAGGATCCGAGATTCCGATGTGGCCAAGACAACTTTCAGGTCGCGGTATGGGCATTACGAGTTTTTGGTTACGCCGTTTAGGTTGACCAACGCCCCCGCAGCTTTCATGGACTTGAGGAATTGGGTGTTCAGACGATTCCTGGACAAGTTCGTGATTGTGTTTATTGATGATATTTTGATCTATTCCAGGAGTGTGGGCCAGCACAAGAAGCATTTGCGAGCAGTGTTGCGGACTTTGCGGGACCATCAGTTGTTTGCAAAGTTTAGCAAGTGTGAGTTCTGGTTGGATAGTGTGAAATTTTTGGGCCACGTGATATCGGCTGAGGGAGTCAGTGTTGATCCTGACAAGATCGAGGCCGTGCTGAACTGGAGTAGACCTATTACTGTACCGGAGATCCGGAGTTTCTTGGGTTTAGCAGGCTATTACCGACGGTTTGTACAAGATTTTTCCCGAATTGCTACACCACTGACTAGATTGACGAAGAAGGGCGTCAAATTTGAGTGGTCTGATGCATGTGAGGAGAGTTATTTGCTCCTGAAGGAGAGATTGACTACCGCACCAGTTCTGACCTTGCCAGACGACAGCGGTGAGTTTGTAGTGTATAGTGATGCGTCAAAGTTGGGGCTCGACTGTGTGTTGATGCAGCATGGTAGAGTTGTGGCCTATGGTTCCAGGCAGCTGAAACCACATGAGGTCAATTATCCGACGCATGATTTGGAGTTAGCCGCTATTATGTTAGCGTCAAAGAGTTGGAGACATTACCTGTATGGAGCTCAGTGTAAGATCTACACCGACCACAAAAGTCTCACTTACTTGCAGACGCAGCCGGATCTGAACATGAGGCAACGCCGATGGATGGAGTTGATCAACGACTACGATTGCACGTTCGAGTACCATCCCGGGAAGGCCAATGTTGTAGCTGATGCACTTAGCCGGAAATCTGGAGCCTCGTTGTTTCATGTGTGTGTGGCCAGAGTATCTATGTTAGCCGAGCTTTGGGCTACGGGTGTCGAGTTCGAGTGGGATGATGAGGGAGCTTTGTTGGCCAGTTTTCAGGTTCGACCCGTATTAGTTGATCAGGTACGAGAGGCTCAAGATTCAGATTCCTACTTGTTGGGCAAAAAGACCATGATACGGAATGGTGTGCCTACAGAGTTTCGATTGAGCGACGACGGTACGTTGTTGTTCAGAGGCAGGTTATGTGTGCCCAAAGATGAGAGCCTGAAGAAGGAGATTCTGGATGAGGCCTACAGTTCAGCGTATGCGATGCATCCCAGAGGTACGAAGATGTTTCGTACACTTCGAGCGTATTACTGGTGGCGCAACATGAAGCGGGAGATTGCCGCGTACGTGAGTCGATGTTTGATTTGTCAACAGATGAAAGCGGAGAGGCAGAAACCTGCAGGGAAACTACAGCCACTAAAGATTCCGGTTTGGAAGTGGGAACACATTACGATGGATTTCGTCTATCAGTTGCTGCGTACTTCGGCTGGCAACATTGACATTTGGGTTATTGTGGATCGACTGACGAAATCCGCTCATTTTCTTGCACTTCCAGGGAAGATATCAGTGGGTAGATTGGCCAAGTTGTACTTATCAGAGATTGTTCGCTTGCACGGAGTGCCTGTGTCTATTGTTTCTGACCGAGATAGTCAGTTCACCTCTGAGTTTTGGCAGGCGTTACAGCGAGCCTTGGGCACGAGGTTGCGATTCAGTACAGCTTTTCACCCTCATACCGATGGGCAGTCCGAGCGGACTATACAGACACTTGAGGATATGTTGCGGTCATGCGTGTTGCAGTTCTGCGGGAATTGGGATCAACAGCTACATTTGATAGAGTTCGCCTACAACAACAGCTATCAGGCCAGAATTGAGATGGCACCGTACGAGGCCCTATACGGGAAGCAGTGTCGCACTCCGTTGTGTTGGAGTGAGGTGGGCGAGCGATGGCTCCTTGGCCCTGATCTGGTGAAGAGCAATATGGAGGACGTCTAGATTGTCCGGGATAGATTGAAGATCGCCCAGGATCGCTAGAAAAGTTATGCGGACGTGAGGAGGAAGAGCCTCGAGTTTGAGGTAGGCGATTGGGTTTTCCTGAAACTATCTCCGTGGAGGGGAGTTGTGCGTTTCGGGAAGCGTGGCAAGCTTCGACCACGATACATTGGTCCGTACTAGATTACAGAGAGGATTGGAGCTGTTGCTTACAGACTTGAGTTACCGGTTGAGATGGCTCACGTTCATGATGTCTTCCATGTTTCGATGTTGCAGAAGTACATCTCAGATCCTTCACATGTGTTAGCCCCACAGCAGTTGCCGATCAGAGAAGATTTGACGTACGTGGAGGAGCCTGTGCAGATTCTCGATCGTCGTGAGCAGGAGTTGGGGCACCGTGTGATTCCGCTAGTGAAAGTCTTGTGGCAGAACCACTCAGTTGAGGAGGCCACCTGGGAGACTGAGCAGCATATGCGGGAACAGTATCCTCATCTGTTCACTTGACAGGTACGTAAATTTCGAGGTCAAAATTTTTTTAAGGGGGGTAGATTTGTGACGACCCGAACCAGAATCAGTAATGTAGTCGGCACGATTCACGAGTATATGCGTAATCGCGGTTAGTCGTTAATTGTGTGATTTGCCAATTTGATTCACGACTTGATGTTCGGCCGAGAATTTGAATTGAGTTTCTTCACGGAAGTTGTAGAGCACGTGATTTCAAGCTCGAGGGCGGTTCCGGATGATTTTTCCGATAACCGAGGAATATAATATGATTATTCGAAGTTTTGGTTTTCGACGAGTTTATCCGTTTGTTTCGTGTTTATCCGAATCATTTCGATTATTTGTTTTGGACCGTCGATTGACCCGAGGTGCGAGTATAAATATCGAAAATAGTCGTTAAATCGTCGAAAAACACTGTTTGAGTTTGACCTGAGTTGACTTTCCATTTTTGGAAACTGTTGACCGTTGACCGAAGGGGAAAGTTTCCCGTTTGAGCTTCGCCGGCCGACTTCCATTTTCCGGCCACCTCCGACCTCGTTGAGGGTATGAATCGATTCCTCTCATGATTTTAAGTTGATTTGCAATTTGAATTTTGTGAATTGATTGAGTTTTGAGGTGACCCGAATCAGGTCGGTTTCTTGGATTTCGCCGGTGTTCGTTTGCCATTTTTCGGTGAGCCACGATGGTGATGGTTAGGGGGGTTCGACTCCCCTTGCCCTTGTGGTGCTACCCCTGTATTTTGGTTTTGGGTTGAGGATGAGTTTTTGAAGGAACCCGATTAGGTTGCTGGAGGGAGAATTCCGTTCGATTTTTGGTGGAATTGAGGTGTTTCCGGTGAGATTTGAGTTGTGTGGCAGTTGAAGAAGATGATGGGCTGGAGGAGAGCTTCAATTCTGGAGCTTCCTCGCCGGAGGAAGTCACCGTTGACGGCGCGTCGCCAGCGGCGGCGGCGGTCAACGGCGACGCTCCAGCGAGGGGTTGACTTTTTGGTTTTCGATGAATTTAATGTCATTTTTCTCGTAATCGCGCTCTGAGTATCGCCTAGAGGTTTTCGTAGTGATTTGGGTATCGGATTTTCAGTCGAAGGTTTCGAGTGGAGATTTCGGAAATTCAGTCGATTATTTTGTACCGTTTAATATGTTTCCGGGAACGGTTGGTTTCCGTGGTTAAGTATAGAGATGTGGGCTATGATTTTGATCAGTTATGTTTTATGATTATTTAGGGGATCGAGATCGTGCTTCGGGGGAGAGATTTTCCGCTGGGCCACGAGATTAGCGCGAGTGCACGTTTTGCTCATCTGTGAGTGGACAATTTCTTTTCACGGATTGTTTGCGAGTCTTATACACGTTTTACGAACTTGAGCATGCATACGATATTTCGATTTACATGAGCATGTGTTATATGATTATGCCTATACCAGAATATATATTACGTATATGCACTTATATACTGTTTCATGTATTTGCATCGAACTATTTACGATTTAGTTTACACAGAGTACAGTCTCGTTATATGTTGTTGTATCGATACACTCGCATCTCGGCTGATCCCCGAGGATGTGTACCGGGGGAGGCTGTGACTCCTGACCCGAGGCCTTTATCGGGGGGAGGCAGACCTCTGACCTGAGGCCTTTCTGGCTAGAATCACGTGTGGGTCTGGGATCCAGTGATTCAGACTGTGCTAGCACGGATGTGTCTACGAGTGACCCCGTGGGATTTTTATGCATGCTCTGTACGCGTGAGGAGTTAGAGTCTCCCTCGTGTACCATATGATTTTTATACATTTAACTCGCATATGTTTTTATAACATATATATTAATCGGCGAAAGACAATTATCTTTTCGTCCACTCACTCTAACAGTTTTCATGTTTTTCCCCTGGGCTTTTCGGTTTCCGTATCCAGTTTGCAGTTCAGGTTCTGGTGTTTCACGTCGTGGTGGGAGGCTAGTGATCCGAGCTACCTGTGTTTTCCAGTAGGTTCTTGTTTCGCCTACTGATGTATATATTGTGTATATTGTATATATTTACACTAAAGGTCGCTCTGATACATTCTGATACATGTTTTATGCGGATTTTCTCGGATATATTATATGTTATAGATATGTTTTCTGTTTATTGATATTGATATTGATGTTGAGAAATCCGGATGGGATTGGTGCCCACGGTTTGGCTTTTGTGGCATAGGACGAAGTGTTATTTTCAGGGTGCAGGTTAATGCAATTCCGCGTTAGTAACGTTACTCTGCCGAAATTTTGAATGGTTTTTGTTGGTTCTTGTTTTCAGAAGGGGTTCGATTCCGGTTTGGGCAACTGAATCGAGGTTGGGTCCTTTCAAAAATTTCCTAATTCAGAGAAGGAAATATTATCTAGATATACTTCTGGAAAATGGAATGATGCCCAGAAAAATTATTCCATTATAAAAAAGGAAATTCTGTCTATTGTTAATTGTATTACAAAATTTCAAGATGATTTATTAAATCAAGAATTTTTATTAAGAGTGGATTGTAAAGCAGTTAAGGATGTTATTGAAAAAGATGTTAAAAACTTAGCTTCCAAACAAATATTTGCTAGATGGCAGTCCATATTATCTATATTTGACTTCAAAAATGAGTTTATTAAAGGTGAAACTAACTCTCTCTCTGATTTTTTGACCAGAGAATTTATTATAGGGATGAAATGAGCCAATTCAGCAGAGGCTCTCGAGGAGGGCGACATTCTTCCCATGGCAGAGGAAGGGGAGAAAGCAGTAGCTGTCCTGACTTCTCAGACAATTATTCGCAGAGGTATTCGAGCTCTCCTGTTCCTTCTCAATCTAGAAGGAGTGAACCTGCTGATGCTGTAGATTATTTATCCACTGGAAAGTCTCAAGAAAGCTTTTCAGCAGCTCTTAAAGAGCCAGTTCTTCCAGGTCTTAAAAAGTCTTTTGAAGAACAGATTATTATCCTCCAAAAATGAGATGAAAGATATATTAACTCTCCTAATACTCTGGCAAGAAGATATTTTGAACCTGAGGCCAATTTTCCACTCCCAGGAAAGAAAAACAGAAAATATTATGAAAGTATTCTTATTGAGACTGGTTCAGTAAAATTTCACCATATGAACCAGAACAAACACACTGAAGAAATTTCCTTCAGCAAAGCATTTATTCAACGTGTTATTCATATTTTGAATGGGGCCTTAATCCTAATAGACCCTTGGATTTAAAATTCATTCATGAAAGCTACAATTACTGGGATTATATTGAAGCTTGGACAAAAGTCTTTTATTACCAAAATAAGGCAGAAAAACACACATGGTTCATAAGAATAGAACCCATTATTCTGAAACAGGAGCTTCGCTTCTTGTTTTACAACTGGTTTCAAACCATGGGACCAAGTGAAGATTTCTTACCTAAAGATCTTGTAGATTCTTATGAAGAATACATTATGAAAAACCCAAAACTAAGTGGGATAAGAGTAATCAGTGGAAGTAATCTTCTGATTTTTATTGCTAAATTCAGTCTCCCTTGGATTTGGCAATGGACCTATTCTGTTAGACACCTAGACATAGGTGTCCTTGCTCTTTAACATCAATTCTATTATAAATGGTGGTCTCGTTTTGAGTATAATCCTCTAATCAAGATTAAGGAATGTATTACAGCTTTCAAGAAGATTGAAAAGGAATATTCTCCTCATCAAGACCCTAAAAGGGATTTTGTTATTCCCTCTTTGGCAGATCTTAAAGCTTCTTTTCCTTTGGCAACTCCTCAAGAGCTGAAGGAAAAATTATTACAGTAATTATCCTCGCAAATTGATGATAATGTGACGGTATTGTTCAAAGAAAGTTCCTCCAAAGCTTCCTCAACCCCAGCATCCATGATGGATGAAGACGAAGCAGAAGCAGAAGTTGGTGAAGAAGAAGAAGGAAACTTCACCCAAGAAAATGGAGACATGGAAGACTATTTGGGCCAAGTCCTCTTTGAAGAACCTTCCAAAGAATTTTTGGATTCTCTTAAAGAAGATGTGCCTCAAAGCTCTAAAAAAGAAGCAAAACCAAGGTGGATAAGTACAAGTTCCTGCTGCCTTCCTCAGGATATTTTCTTCTTAATCTTATTATTGTAATAGTGGGATCCTTTTCCTTCGGTGTTTCCATGTGTTCGATGGGGCCCAATGAGCACCCGGCATGGCACCAAAAAATGGGATCTTTCCTCTTTTTTTTGTCGGCCATATTGTTTAGGCTTTTTCCTTTTTTGTCTTTGTTTAGGCCTTTTGTTTGCTTGTTAAAAGTTGAAGCCTCCAGTATCCGGTGGCAAGTCTTTTAGAGTCTTTTTAAGGAGACCTCTCTCCCTTAGTAGGATAAGTTTTCCCTTAAGTTTTAGCTCCGCCTTCTTTCTACTCTCTCTCTATTGTAAACAGTTCATATTTTGTAAAACAGTTTCTATTAATAAATTTGTAAATATTGTTGTAATTAATATTGTAAATTTGTGGTAAATATGATAAATTAATTAGTGAAGTATTAAAAATAATAAATTGGTAGTCTTTGATTTAAGTTTAGTAAATAAGTTTGGTTTATTAAGTCGCACTCTTTGGAATAGATGGCGCCTCATTTCCTAGCTTATCTCCTTAACCCCTCGAGATGTATGGATTTCATCACCGCACACCATAACCTAAGTGAAGTCATGGACACGAGGTTGAGGGCGGAGTTTGCAAAGGACTTGAGGGAGTGTAAATTTTTGAAAGATTGACTGAATGTCGGACACGATGTCTAGAAACGGGTTATGACTGGTGATAGGTTTTGGATCTAAGAAAGACTAACACCAATAGAGTATATACCATTGATTTAGTTAGCCTCGGGGTGTTTTGTCGAAATTAGTCTTGCCTCTCGCGTTATCTCTATCTCTAAGTGACCATGTTTTTCGATTGAACCAAAGCTGATTTATTGAAAGTTTACCATTTATCGCGTGGGTCGCACATCCATTGAACGACCCAAACACCAAGCTAGTGTACTCTATTTAAATCTTAGGCGCACTCAATACTAATGTGTAATTATCGTAAATTTTTTTATATATAATTGTTATGGTAATAATATTTTAACAACTCCTAGGTTTAAATGACTCCGTCGGGAAAGAAAAAGGCCCAAAAGGAGGCCGAAGATGCTATGCTCCGATGCTTGGCAGAGCAAGTCGGTTGGGATTTAGAGGAGGACAATGATGCACCTTCTCCGAACCCTTTAGCTGGTCGTTCGACAACGCCCACTGGAGAAATTCCCGCTGCCCCAGTTATCCCGACCGGTGATGACGACGCCCATTCTGGTCCGACGTCCATGGCAGAAAGTACTTAGGCGTCGTCGGCCTCTTCTGAATATATCCTTTATAGCGCCTGGCGCAAGCTCAGGAGGGCCCCGACTGACCCGGAACCCAAAAGGCCTCGCAGTCTCGTCAAAAGCGAAAAATCCGAAAATTTTTTCAAGGCGACCGGAAAAAAGATAGAGTTGCCGTAGGACGAATTCACCGTGGCCCTCCCACATCTCAGCTAGCTAGTCTCTTAGCGCACAACATAGGGTCAATCATTCACGGCAGGGTTCGTATGACTACCCCTACTTGGAAGGAGTTGCCGGATGAAGAGAAGGCGAAACTGTTTAAAGAACTTTCGGTACGTAATACATACAATTTTAAATTTATTTTCTAATAACCAATAAAAATCGTAATTTCATAATAGATACGATTATAATTTTCTATTTATTTCTGATAGGAACAATATGAGGTGGATCCCACACCGGAGATGCTTAGGCATATCAACCAAACCGTGAACTCCATCTACCGTGATTGGAAATACAAGCTTCATGTGTATTATGACAATATCGGCCCCGTGCTTACCCCCGTAAAGCTGCGTGGGGATAGGGAAAATGAGTGGCAGTGGTTGTGTAACCACTTCTAAGATGAAGAATATAAGGTGTTTACTTTTTTATTTAAATTAAGAGAATGAAATTATTTTTATTTTAGTTACTTATTAATTTTTTAATGATTTATGTTGTCCAACAGAAATTCTCCAATATCAACAAGACCAACCGGGGGAAGAAGGACAAACACCATACCTCCGGCGCCAAGCAAGTGATTCAAATAGCCAAGGAACACAGAGATAAGAGCTCCAAACACCCTTATCTCGATGCTAGCATCAGCGCGTACGTGACGCCTGAGCTCAAGAATGAAGCGAGTCAATACAGCGTAAGTGATATATATATGCTTTTAATTAGCGTAGTTATTATTTAATTATTATTTATCAATTTTTTGTATAAATTTATAATTATTATTTTTTTAGGCGAGGTTGGTAGAATGGGCGCAGGAGGAATTGGCCAACACTCAGCTTGCATACCTGGATTTGCCGCCCGAAGACCTGTCTCCTTTATCGATGGAGAGCCAAATTGCAATAGTCGATGAGGTATACAGTCGTAGAGTTGGAAGGGAGGTTAGGAGGATGGGACCTAAGGTGATGCGAGATTTGTTCTCTGACTCATCTACGGGAGGTTCGGCGAGGAAAAGTACTCAGGCTGCGGCCGTCCAAGCAGCCTTTGAAGAGGCTCGACTCGCACTGGAGGAAAATCAATCGATGCGTCAAAGGCTTGATCAACAAGAAGCGCAGATAGCCCAACTCGTCGCCCTCATGCAAAATCAGGCTCGACAACAGTGTCAACCTCCTCCGAACCCATACCCATACCCCGACGACGACGACCCGGCTGGAGGCAGAGGACTCGGCGGCGCATCTGCTCCTCCAGTATTTTAGTAGTTTGTGTAGTTTATTATATCGTTTTTTTTCGATTCCGAACGATTTAATTTCATGTATGTACAAATTAATTTTTATTATTTAAGTAACAATTTATTATTTTAATTAATTTAAACATATTTAATTATTTAAATGAGAATGGAGTATTTTAATTAAATTACTAATATTTTACTATAAATTAAAATTTAATTTAAAAATAAATAAATAATCACTTAGACCACGGAGAAATGTTACTCTGTGGTCTAAGTGCGTACTTAGACCGCAGACATTTTGGACATTCTCCGTGGTTTAAGTGATCACTTAGACCACGGAGAATTGATCTCCGTTGTCTAAGTGATAACTTAGACGGCGTATTTTTTTGCGCGGACTAAGTGATCACTTAGACCGCGGACTTTCTCCGCGGTCCAAGTACGCACTTGGACGACGGAGATCAATTCTCCGTAGTCTAAGTGATCACTTAGACCACGGAGAAAGTCCAAAATGTCCGCGGTCTAAGTACGCAATTAGACCACGGAGAATGATCTCCATCGTCCAAGTGCGTTCTTCGACCGTGGGCTTTCTTCGCGGTCTAAGTACGCACTTGGACCACGGAGAACAATTCTCCGGCGTCTTAGTGCATACTTAAACCATGGAGAAAGTCCGCGGTCCAAGTCGCACTTAGACCGCGGAATACTCCTTCTCCGTCGTCAGATTAAAGTCGTAGAATTGGTCGAGATGAGTTTATAGACGCGGGATGTTGTGACGACCCGAACCAGAATCAGATGTGTGTTTGGCACGATTCTCGAGATTTGGTTATAGTCGCAGTTTTACGACATTGTGTGGTTTGTCGATTCGATTCGCGACTATATTTTCAGTCGAGAATTTGAGTTGGGTGTCTTCACGGAAATTGTAGAGTACGTGAATTCGAGCTCGTGGGCGGTTCCGGAAGATTTTTCCGATAACCGAGGAATATTTTATGATTATTTGAAGTTTTGGGTTCCGACGAGTTTATCCGATTGTTTAGAGGTTATCCGAATCACATCGTATATTCATTCCGGACCGTTGATCGACTCGAGGGACGAGTATAAATATCGAAAAGTCGAAAAATAGTCGTGAAATAGTCGAGAATTTCATTTCGGGCGTTGACCAGACTTTGACTTTCCATTTTGGGAAAGTTGACCGTTGACCCGTGGGGGGAGAGCTTTCCGTTTTCGGCTTGCCGTCCGACCACCGTTTTCCGGCCACCATCGGCCACGGGACAGGTACAGTTCGCTTCCCCTTGGAATTTCGAGTGTGATGGTGTGTGGTTTGGGTTGAAATGGTTCCGTTTTGATGAAACCCGATTAGGGCCGAAACGGTGAAGTTCGCCGGTGGCGGTTGGCCGTTTTCCGGCGGGCTTTTGGGGTGGTTGTTTGGGGGGAAAGACTCCCCTAGTTACTCTGAGTCTAGTGATGTATTTAATTGTAACTGTAATGGAGTTTTGGTGAGGACCGAGTGGGTGACCGGAATGGATATTCCGATCTGTTTCAGGCACGATTTGAAGGGGTTCTGTTTGGAATTGGGCTTTGTGGTAGAAGAGAAACAGATTCAGCTCGTTGAGAACTTGGAAACTGGAGCTTTGGGCCGTGAGATTTCACCGTTTACGGCGCGCCGCCGCCGGCGGCGGCGGTCAACGGCGGAGCTCCGGCCAAAAGTTGACTTTTCAGATTTCGATGTAATTAATGTCATTTTTCTCGTAATCACGCCCTGATCGTCGTCCAGAGGTTTTCGGGTTGATTTGATTAGCCGATTTTCAGTCGAGGTTACGAGTGGGAATTCGGGATTTCAGTAATTCATTTTGTACTGCATTTCGTGTTTCCGGGAACGGTTGGTTTCTGTACATCAGTACAGTGTTGAGAACTATGATTTTGATCAGTTATGTTTTGTAAACATTCAGGAGATCGAGATCGAGATCGTGATCGTGCTTCAGGCGATGGATCTTCCGCCGGACCACGAGATTAGCGCGAGTGCGCGTTTTGCTCACCTGTGAGTGGACAATTTCTTTTCACGGAATTCTTGCGAGTCTTTTATATGATTTTCGAACTTGAGCATGCGTATTGAGATTACGGATTACATGAGCATATGTTTTACGATTATACGATTATACTTATACGAATATACGTATACGAGTATACATACACTTATATGCTGTTTCATGCATTTGCATCGAAATGTTTATGATTTGGTTTACACAGAGTACAGTCGTGGTTACGTTGTTGTATCGATACACTCGCCTCTCGGCTGATCCCCGATGGTAGGCATTTGTCAGGGGAGGCTGTGACTCCTGACCCGAGGTCTTTACCGGGGGGAGGCAGACCTTTGACCTGAAGCCATTTCCGGCTAGAATCATGTGTGGTTCTGGGATCCCGTGATTCTGACTGTACTAGCACGGTGTGTGTCCATGAGTGACCCCGTGGGATTTTACTTGCATGCTCAGTACACTGGAGGAGTATGAGTTTTACCTCGTGTACTATGTTGTTTTTATTTACCTGGACTCGCATATGTTTTTATAACATATATATTATCTGGTGAAAGACATTTATTTTCGTCCACTCACTCTAATGTGTTTATTGTCTTTCCCCTGGGCTTTTCGGTTTCCGTGCCCAGTTGCAGTTCAGGTTTGGTGTTTTCACGTCGCGATTTGGAGGCTAGTGATCAGAGTCACCTGTGTTTACCAGTAGGTTTTTGTTTCGCCTACTGATGTACATATTGTATATGTTTTACTTTAGAGGTCCCTCAGATACATTCTGATACATGTTGTGCGGATTTCCATGGATATACATATATACATAGTACAGTTTATTTACTGTTGTTGATTATATTGATGTTGAGAAATCTGGATGGGATTGGTGCCCACGGTTTGGTTTTTGTGGCATAGGATGAAGTGTTATTTTCAGGGTGTAGGTTCATGCAATTCCACGCTAGTAACGAAACTCTGCCGAAATTTTGAAAATTTTTTGTTGGTTCGTGTTTTCGAAAGTATTTGATTCCGGTTTAGGTAACTGAATCGGAATTGGGTCCTTTCAGCTTGGTATCAGAGCATTAGGTTGTCAGATTCTGTAGACTCTTGTAGTTGTGACGCTTAGGGTATTTGAGTTGATATAGCATAACTGGAGTGATGACCCGACTGGCCAGCGGTACTCATCAATACTTCGGGTGTTGTGTGTCCTCAAATATCTGCGGTTTCATGATTACGTTCTTTCTGCTTGTACCTAATGCTTGTCTTGTATCAGTAGGATGCCTCCTCGACGTGGTCCCCGTGTTGATCGGGATGATGATCCTGATGAGGATCGCCGAACGCGCGAGTTGCTTATGCGAGTGCTGCGTTTGGAAGAGCGTTTTGACCCTGTGGTCAAGGCTCGCACTACGGGTGCTACTGTGTTTTCGGGTTCAGTTGATCCAGAGATATGCGAGGCATGGTTGGTTCAGATTGAACGTGTTTATGAGCGTCTGCAGTTTACTCCTGAGCAGATGTCAGTAGCCGCAGTTGGTTTACTTGAGGGTGATGCATACTTTTGGTGGGTTAGCACCGACAGAGTTCCGGTGGATACTCCGTGGACATTGTTTAGTTATCTGTTTATGCGGAGGTATTTTAATCAGGCTACCCAGCAGCGCAAGTACGAGGAGTTCACGAACTTGAGGCAGGGCAGTTTGTCTGTACTTGAGTATCGGGATCGGTTTACTCGTTTATCTCGTTTTACGCGGGATATGGTGGCTACAGAGGAAGCCAAGTGTCGTAGGTTTGAGCTGGGATTGAATCTGAACATCAAGGCGACGTTGACTACGATGCCGAGGAACAACTTTGATGAGTTTGTTAGTGCTGCACTCCGAGGCGAGGACATTGAGCAGGAGAGACAGCAGAGGTACCAACCGAGAAGATTTGAGGAGGGTGGACCGAGTCAGGGGCCTTCGAAGAGGCTGAGTTCTGATACTTCCGGTTCAGCTTCATCCTCAGGTGGTGGATCATATCGACCACCAGCTGGTGTACCTAGACGGAGATCGTTATGGAGGAGAGATCGACCGCCGCGACCACAGGCTAGTGGGAGTTCCAGCGGTTCTAGTTATCCTCGGCGTACCGGTGGTACATTTCCTGTACCAAGAGACTATCCATTATGTAGCTTCTGCAACAAATATCACCCTGGTACATGTCGGCAAGGTCCTGTCACTTGTTTTCGTTGTGGCCAGGTGGGTCACTATGCGAGGGAGTGTCCTCAGTTGTATGGCGGTGACGGACATGCAGCTCAGAGTTCCGGAGTTGAGCGAGGTGCCACTTCTGGAGCGCGACCAGCACCGTTTGCAGGTCAGGGTAAGCAGCAGGGACAGCCTCAGCGAGGACGACCAGCCGGACAGGCTAGGGTTCATGCTATGACTCTACGTGAGGGCAGAGCATCACCGGAGGTCATTATCGGTACGTTACATGTTTTTGGTATTCCTGTACTTGCATTGTTAGATCCGGGCGCCACACATTCATTCATATCATTTAGACTGTCATTATTAGCCACGGTTCTTGCATCTCTACTTCCGGGGTTGTGGAGGGTGTTGTATCCGTCAGGTGAGGTTGTGAGTATCAGTTGGGTTTACAGAGATTGTGAGGTGTTTATTGATGGCCATGGTTTAGCCGCTCATCTGTTATTGCTTGATATTGTGGATTTTGATTTGATATTGGATATGGACTTTTTGGAGTCGCACTGGGCCATGTTTGATTGCCACAGGAAGGAGGTCGCATTTCGACGACCAGGGTTGCCCGAGATACTGTTTCGTGGCGAGAAGAACACTTCCCTACCGTGTTTGATTTCCGCGATGAGGGCGGATCGGTTGATGAAGAAGGGTTGTGTTGCATATTTAGCCCATGTTGTGGACACTACAGCTGCAGTGCCGGATCTCGGTAGTATTGAGGTTGTGTCTGAGTTTCCGGATGTGTTTCCGGCGGAGTCACCTGGTATACCCCCTGTGCGGGAGATTGATTTTACCATTGAGTTATTGCCGGGTACTGGACCGATATTCCAGACACCATATCGCATGGCGCCTGCGGAGTTGAAGGAGTTGCAGATTCAGCTTCAGGAGTTGTTAGAGAAGGGATTCATTCGACCGAGTGTTTCTCCGTGGGGTGCTCCAGTGTTGTTCGTGCTGAAGAAGGACGGGTCCATGCGTTTGTGCATTGACTATCGGAAGCTGAATCAGATTACAGTGAGGAACAAGTATCGGTTGCCACGGATTGACGACTTGTTCGATCAGCTGAAGGGAGCAGCAGTCTTTTCGAAGATTGACCTTCGATCCGGATATCACCAGTTGAGGATCCGAGAATCAGATGTAGCCAGGACAGCTTTCAGGACGCGGTACGGGCACTATGAGTTTTTGGTTATGCCGTTTGGGTTGACCAATGCCCCCGCAGCTTTCATGGACTTGATGAATCGGGTGTTTCGGCGATTCCTAGACAAGTTCGTGATCGTATTCATTGACGATATCCTGATATATTCCAGGAGTGTGGGCCAGCACAAGAAGCACTTGCGAGCAGTGTTGCGGACTTTGCGGGACCATAAGTTGTTCGCAAAGTTTAGCAAGTGTGAGTTCTGGTTGGATAGTGTGAAGTTTCTGGGCCACGTGATTTCGGCCGAGGGGGTGAGTGTTGATCCTGACAAAATCGAGGCCGTGCTGAATTTGAGTAGACCCACTACTGTGCCGGAGATCCGTAGTTTCTTGGGGTTAGCAGGCTATTATCGACGGTTTGTACAGGATTTCTCCCGGATTGCTACACCACTGACCAGATTGACGAAGAAGGGCGTCAAGTTTGAGTGGTCGGATGCGTGCGAGGAGAGTTATTTGCTCCTGAAGGAGAGATTGACTACCGCACCGGTTCTTACATTGCCAGATGACAGTGGTGAGTTTGTTGTGTACAGTGATGCGTCGAAGTTTGGCCTTGGTTGTGTGTTGATGCAGCATGGTAGAGTTGTGGCATATGGTTCCAGACAGCTGAAACCGCATGAGGTCAACTATCCGACGCATGATTTGGAGTTAGCCGCTATCGTGTTAGCGTTGAAGAGTTGGAGACATTACTTGTATGGTGCTCAGTGTAAGATTTTCACTGACCACAAGAGTCTCACGTATTTGCGGACACAGCCGAATCTGAACATGAGGCAGCGCCGATGGATGAAGTTGATTAACGATTACGATTGTACATTCGAGTACCATCCGGGGAAGGCCAATGTTGTAGCAGATGCACTTAGCCGGAAATCAGGAGCCTCGTTGTTTCACATATGTGTGGCCAGAGTATCGATGTTAGCTGAGCTTCGAGCTACAGGTGCTATGTTTGGGTGTGATGATGATGGAGCTTTGTTGGCCAGTTTTCAGGTTCGACCCGTATTGGTTGATCAGGTATGAGAGGCCCAGGATTCGGATTCTTACCTGTTGGGTAAGAAGACCATGATACGGAATGGTGTGCCTACAGAGTTCCGATTGAGCGACGACGGTACATTGTTGTTCAGAGGAAGACTATGTGTACCCAGAGACGAGGACTTGAAGAAGGAGATCCTGGACGAGGCCCACAGTTCAGCGTATGCGATGCATCCCAGAGGTACGAAGATGTTTCGTACACTTCGAGCGTACTATTGGTGGCGCAACATGAAGCGGGAGATTGCCGCGTACGTGAGTCGATGTTTGATCTGTCAGCAGGTGAAAGCAGAGAGGCAGAAACCTGTAGGGAAATTACAGCCACTTGAGATTCCAGTTTGGAAGTGGGAGCACATTACGATGGATTTCATCTATCAGTTGCCGCGTACTTCGGCGGGCAACACTGGCATTTGGGTTATTGTTGACCGATTGACGAAATCCGCACACTTTCTTGCACTTCCAGGGAAGATTTCAGTGGGCAGACTGGCTAAGTTGTACTTATCGGAGATTGTTCGCTTGCATGGTGTGCCTGTGTCCATTGTTTCTGACCGAGATAGTCAGTTCACTTCTGAGTTTTGGCAGGCTTTACAGCGAGCGTTGGGCACGAGGTTGCGGTTTAGTACAGCTTTTCATCCTCAGACTGACGGGCAGTCCGAGCGGACCATTTAGACTCTTGAGGATATGCTGAGATTGTGTGTGTTGCAGTTTCATGGAAACTGGGATCAGCAGTTACACTTGATTGAGTTCGCCTACAACAACAGCTATCAGGCCAGTATTGAGATGGCACTGTACGAGGCCCTGTACGGGAAGCAGTGCCGCACTCCATTGTGTTGGAGTGAGGTGGGCGAGCGTTGGCTTATTGGTCCAGATTTGGTGAAAACCACGATGGAGGATATACAGGTTATTCGGGATCGACTGAAGATTGCCTAGGATCGGCAGAAGAGCTATGCAGACGTGAGGAGGAAGAGTTTAGAGTTCGAGGTTGGCGATTGGGTCTTCCTGAAACTATCTCCGTGGAGGGGAGTTGTGCGTTTCGGGAAGCGTGGCAAGCTTCGACCACGGTACATTGGTCCGTATGAGATTACGGAGAGGGTTGGAGCTGTTGCTTACAGACTTGAGTTACCGGCTGAGATGGCTCGTGTGCATGATGTCTTCCATGTTTCGATGTTGCGGAAGTACATTTCAGATCCTTCACATGTGTTAGCCCCACAACAGTTGCCGATCAGAGAGGATTTATCGTATGTTGAGGAGCCAGTGCAGATTCTCGATCGTCGTGAGCAGGAGTTGAGGCACCGTGTGATTCCGCTGGTGAAGGTCTTGTGGCAGAACCATTCAGTTGAGGAGGCCACTTGGGAGACCGAGCAGCGTATGCGGGAGTAGTATCCTCATATGTTCACATGACAGGTACGTAAATTTCGAGGTCGAAATTTCTTTAAGGGGGGTAGATTTGTGACGACCCGAACCAGAATCAGATGTGTGTTTGGCACGATTCTCGAGATTTGGTTATAGTCGCAGTTTTACGACATTGTGTGGTTTGTCGATTCGATTCGCGACTATGTTTTCAGTCGAGAATTTGAGTTGGGTGTCTTCACGGAAATTGTAGAATACGTGAATTCGAGCTCGTGGGCGGTTCCGGAAGATTTTTCCGATAATCGAATAATATTTTATGATTATTTGAAGTTTCGGGTTCCGACGAGTTTATTAGATTGTTTCGAGGTTATCCGAATCACATCGTATATTCATTCCGGACCGTTGATCGACTCGAGGGACGAGTATAAATATCGAAAAGTCGGCTTGCCGTCCGACCACCGTTTTCCGGCCACCATCGGCCACCATCGGCTTGCCGTCCGACCACCATCGGCTTGCCGTTCGACCACCGTTTTCCGGCCACCATCGGCCACGGGACAGGTACAGTTCGCTTCCCCTTGGAATTTCGAGTGTGATGGTGTGTGGTTTGGGTTGAAATGGTTCCGTTTTGATGAAACCCGATTAGGGCCGAAACGGTGAAGTTCGCCGGTGGCGGTTGGCCGTTTTCCGGCGGGCTTTTGGGGTGGTTGTTTGGGGGGAAAGACTCCCCTAGTTACTCTGAGTCTAGTGATGTATTTAATTGTAACTGTAATAGAGTTTTGGTGAGGACCGAGTGGGTGACCGGAATGGATATTCCGATCTGTTTCAGGCACGATTTGAAGGGGTTCTGTTTGGAATTGGGCTTTGTGGTAGAAGAGAAACAGATTCAGCTCGTTGAGAACTTGGAAACTGGAGCTTTGGGCCGTGAGATTTCACCGTTTACGGCGCGGCGGCGGCGGCGGCGGCTGTCAACGGCGGAGCTCCGGCCAAAAGTTGACTTTTCAGATTTCGATGTAATTAATGTCATTTTTCTCGTAATCACGCCCTGATCGTCGTCCAGAGGTTTTCGGGTTGATTTGATTAGCCGATTTTCAGTCGAGGTTACGAGTGGGGATTTCGGGATTTCCGTAATTCATTTTGTACTGCATTTCGTGTTTCCGGGAACGGTTGGTTTCCGTACATCAGTACAGTGTTGAGAACTATGATTTTGATCAGTTATGTTTTGTAAACATTCAGGAGATCGAGATCGAGATCGTGATCGTGCTTCAGGCGATGGATCTTCCGCCGGACCACGAGATTAGCGCGAGTGCGCGTTTTGCTCACCTGTGAGTGGACAATTTCTTTTCACGGAATTCTTGCGAGTCTTTTATATGATTTTCGAACTTGAGCATGCGTATTGAGATTACGGATTACATGAGCATATGTTTTACGATTATACGATTATACTTATACGAATATACGTATACGAGTATACATACACTTATATGCTGTTTCATGCATTTGCATCGAAATGTTTATGATTTGGTTTACACAGAGTACAGTCGTGGTTACGTTGTTGTATCGATACACTCGCCTCTCGGCTGATCCCCGATGGTAGGCATTTGTCAGGGGAGGCTGTGACTCCTGACCCGAGGTCTTTACCGGGGGGAGGCAGACCTTTGACCTGAAGCCATTTCCGGCTAGAATCATGTGTGGTTCTGGGATCCCGTGATTCTGACTGTACTAGCACGGTGTGTGTCCATGAGTGACCCCGTGGGATTTTACTTGCATGCTCAGTACACTGGAGGAGTATGAGTTTTACCTCGTGTACTATGTTGTTTTTATTTACCTGGACTCGCATATGTTTTTATAACATATATATTATCTGGTGAAAGACATTTATTTTCGTCCACTCACTCTAATGTGTTTATTGTCTTTCCCCTGGACTTTTCGGTTTCCGTGCCCAGTTGCAGTTCAGGTTTGGTGTTTTCATGTCGCGGTTTGGAGGCTAGTGTTCAGAGTCACCTGTGTTTACCAGTAGGTTTTTGTTTCGCCTACTGATGTACATATTGTATATGTTTTACTCTAGAGGTCGCTCTGATACATTCTGATACATGTTGTGCGGATTTCCATGGATATACATATATACATAGTACAGTTTATTTACTGTTGTTGATTATATTGATGTTGAGAAATCCGGATGGGATTGGTGCCCACGGTTTGGTTTTTGTGGCATAGGATGAAGTGTTATTTTCAGGGTGCAGGTTCATGCAATTCCACGCTAGTAACGAAACTCTGCCGAAATTTTGAAAATTTTTTGTTGGTTCGTGTTTTCGAAAGGATTTGATTCCGGTTTAGGTAACTGAATCGGAATTGGGTCCTTTCAGATATATCGGGGCAAATTCTGGCTAAATTAGTCGAAATTAAGTAAGGATCCTTTGAACAAAGTTGTTGGGCTCTTCAAGAGCTTTGATTTGGTGGGTCAATCTTCCCCACTGGTGGTAGCGTATGACCGAAAAAATATTTCCAGAAATGTTTCGTGTGATATGTAATTAGGTTCGTATAATAACTGTGAGGTTTGAATATCAATTAGGCTTCATTGACCCAGTGGGTGGACAACAGTGATGCATGTCTTTGCCAGTGGTGGTGTAGCCGACGAAGAAATTAGATTTGTCTTATATCATTACGACTGTTTGGTCGTAATAAGTTTGATACGTTCTTTGACTTGATTAGTCAAAGTTGATTATCGGATCGAATACTTTCCTCAATTTATGTGTTTATTTATTAATTTTAACGATTTTCAACAAGGGTCAGGTCCTCACAATAAAAGCCATTGGAATATTGTGCATGCTAGGAGAATATGAAACACGATGATTTTGCCGGTTCACATGTGTCGCATCGGGACTGTGAAGCACTCACTCTTGAAAATAACATAGGTTAAAGATTCTGCAGGTAATAAAAATTCACATGACCAAGATGACGGTGCCATAACCACACAGCTTCCTTAGCTTTATCCAAACTAGTAGTAGTATTTGCTTGACGTAACATATTCAACGGTTGTGCTATAGTGTTTATCAACTCGAGATAGTAGAGTTTCCCCCTTCTTATACCATAACCGAGAATTTTTCTAGTCAGAATATCCTGAAAAACACAAAAATCTGGATAGAAAGTTATAGAAGAGCCAAAGTTATTTGACCACTAGATAGAATATTATAGTTAAGAGAGAGAACAACAAGAACAAAATCAAGGGTTAAATTATCTGCAACTTTGATAGAACCTTCACCAATAACAGAAGATGGAGATCCATCAACAGTAGACACATATGTTGATGAGATGGTTTAATGGTTTCCATTATGCTAAGATTAGTTCTAGATAATGTAGAGAGAGATAATGCCTTACACATCATACCTTATGCAACTGTAGTAGCGAAGACACTAAGTAGATGTTCTTCCTCTGAAACAACAGTTCATCCAGACAACATCTTTATATTCTGAAAAACAATATTTTTTAGAATTGCACAAAATAAAGATAAAGTGTAGGTATGAAAAGAAATCACAGCAGAGTATGATTTTTCTCCTAGGTCAGCAATTCACTGCGAAATTTAGATGTTGTGGTTGATAAAAATAGGGTTTGTCGATAGATCCACAAGATTGGCTCTGATGCCAAGTAAAAAAGTATAATAAAAAAGTGTTTATGCACTACTACAAAAAAGTCTTCACACGATGGCTCAGGTGCGTCGTCTGATGACCAACTTACCTATCGTCTATCGAGCAGTCGTCTGATTCAGACGACGGGTAAATCACCAAATCAACAGTGGTATACCGATCATAAGGATGACAAATAAATTGACACACTACAGGTGGCATCCATGCATGCGTACCAAAATTTTGCATGGCCTACATTCAGACGACGGACAATCGTCTATTAATGGTATATCAGACGATGGGTAACCATCTTCTGATGATACATCAAAAGGCAGTTACATATTATATGACCATCGTCTAGCAATGATTCAGTCGACATTCTTATACTATTTTTTCGTCGTTTGATTTGTATTTGGTAGACATAATTTTTGTACTTTCAAGAGTCATGTAATTGATTTAATATGCTTTTATGTCACCAAATGAGTATTTCTAACAAAACATCAAGCCATTTTGTGCTTTCAATAGATCAATATACAAGTTAGTACCAAATATCTATAAGCATACATAATTCACTATACTATGGCTTCATCCCTAGCTAAGTTATAAGGTTGTAAGCATCATCATTCGCAGCAAGCACCATCAACTAAATCTCACTTTTTTATAGTAGAAGTGCCTAATCCATTTAAAAGGAAACAATGTCAGAACTTCAAAGAGATGAGCAACACACTATGAACTTTGATTATACACACATCAATTTACTGGACTTTGTCATCGAAACCACTTAAATCAATAATCACAAATAACACAAATACACACTAGATCAGAAGCATATCAGACTCAAGTGTAAATACCTGAAATGGTGCATTAAGGTATACCATGTACAAATTCTAATCATTAACCATGTATAAATTCAATGCAATATTAATAATGATGAACTTTGATACCTTTAGAGAGAAACAAGTTGCAACCAGAAAACAACCTACGACCATCCCAGTAACTGAGACATTGACGTTGTTCATGAAAATCCATCATGACAGACATTTTTTGAAAAATTAAACCAAGATTTCTATATCAATTGCTACCATACCATTACAAGAACTCTTCGTCCTGAGGTATCCATAAAAAATGCTCCCAATAAAGTGATTAGAACTTGCCAATATATTTCACATTAGTTAAGTACGTGATGGCTAAACATAAGAATGAGAAGGCAACTGAAAGTGATTACCTGAAGACACGCATAAGATATGGTTCCGAGATGACCTTGAACTCCTGCAATTTGGAATACAACAGTAGAGTAATCAGTTCTACATGAACAAGCTACTAACAACTAAATGAAATGAAGAATAAAGAAATTTCCATAAACTCATAAGTTACCAATTAGAGCTAGTGTTCTCAAGGATATCATCCTTCCTGTTATGAACACAAATGATCCTCCAAGTATAATGAAGAGCTACAAGCATAAGGTAAACCGAAGAAGATTAGAGTACATTGATTTATTGAACATTTAGTTTCCAAGTAGTTACTTTCTTGGTTTAGAGAATTTTAGTTGTTTCTCCAACCTTATTCAATGTCGCAAGCCCTCCACGGTTATTTTTAGGCGTTATTTCAACTATAAAAACTGGAACCTATTCATCAAATCAGCCATGTGCTTGATTGAATATTCATAACATGGATGCCGGGCAATTGAGATTAAGGGTGTTCCCTTAGAGCCTAAGAGACAAGGAAGAGGAGTAGCTTAACAAGCTCCCTCCCAATTCTATCAACTCTTGGGAGAGCTTGCAATGAAAGTTTATTATCAAGTACTTTTTCCGGGCAAGATCAATGAAAGGAGAACGAGTTTGATGACTTTACGGGAAGAAGAAGGAGAATTCTTTCATGAAGCATGAGAGCGCTTCAAGGATCTTGAGCTTGGATGTCTGAATCATGGACAAACACAAGACATGCTTATGTCCCTTTTCTACCAAGGGCTAAGTACGAAGACAAGGCGAAAAGTTGATAATGCTTGTGGTGGAGATTTCATGGATAAGACCATGAAAGAATCCCATATCTTGCTTGAGAAGTTGGTGGAGAGATCGGTTTTATAGGAATTAAAGCCTAGTGTGAGGAAACCGACAATTTCAATAAAGACGGTCACCCAAACTAATAGGGGTGGTATCAATGAAGTCAAGGGATCCCATCAACAAGAAGATAATATCAAGTGGCTAGAGGAGTAAATGAATAGGAAGCTTGAGCTCTTAATGAAGCAAAATAGAAGTGGCGGTCAAGCCCACCAAGTGTCAGAATTTAGTGTGGAGTCGGTCACTTGTTTGATATGCGAAAGCACGGTGCATGTGACTTTAAGTTGTTCTCATCAAGAAGATTATCCAAAAATTATTGAAGAATGCAAATGAGTCTTCTATGACCAACAAAAGAATGATCCATACTCTAACACTTATAACCCGAGATGGAGGAACCACCCTAATTAAAATCAAGGAAACCAATAAGGACAAGCTGGGTTGCCAAGACCAAATTGTGGTTTCCAAGGCCAAAGAGGAATGTTTAATCAAGATGGAAACCTAGGCAACTTTGGTGCTTCTAGAAGTGGAAGTAAGGGGTTCTCAAGTTATTAAGAAGCTCCCAGATTTGAACCTAGGCTAAACGGAGGCCAAGCTCCTGGTGGTAACACTTACCAACCACGAGCGCCTTTTGTGCCAAGAGCTCAACAACCACCTCTACTCCAAGCACTAATACCTCCACCAAAATTAGAGGCACCCAAGTCTCTCACATATGAGCTTTTGACTAGGCCAGTGAAGAGCCAATATGAGTTAGCAATGACTCAAGCGAAGGACAAGAAGCCTTGAGATCTTCATGAGCATGAAATGGGATAACCAAGCACTCCATAATGAGAACTAAAGAGGTATTCATAAGCTATAGATGTAAGTGAGTCAACTAGCTAAGGCACATCAAAGCCTAGGGAGTAGCAAGGGTACCTAGTTTCCTTCCACTACGGAGATGAACCCTAAATACCAAGTCAATATAGTGAAGGCAGTGTTTAGATCTGGGAAAGGATTTGAAAACTATGACGATACTCTTATTATGGAGAGCGATGATAAAGATAACTTAGATACACCATTAGTGTCAATGTCACATTCCCTGTTTGAGAAGGATACCACAAGTGGAGATAAGGTAGTGGGATTTTAAGAGAAGACCAATTTGATTTCCTACGAAGATGTTGATGGCTCAAGTGATGAGGATGATGAGCTAGTGGTTAAGCAAGCGGGTTTCAAGATAGGTTTGAGTCACCATGGAAGTGCCAAAAAAAGGTTAGAAGGTGTGAATATGGATAGGAAGCATCCCGTGATGGATTTGGAGAAGATTAAAGGAAGGAGAGCTGCCTAAAATTCGACCGGTCAAGGCACTCGATTTACCGGTTGAACAAAGCCTATTGTCCACGAAGGAGCGCATTTTCAACCGGTCGAGAAAAACAGAGTCAGGACAAGTCAAAAGGGCATTCTGAGAAAGTTCAAAGTGATGAAGATGTATACCTACCATTCCCTCAAATGAAGAATAAAGAGAGGGCTCAAGCAAATTTGGATCGGAAGATCAAGGAATGCTTAGATGTCTTCAAGAAGGTTAAGATCAATATATCCCTTCTTGACGCCATTCAAACTATCCATATATACTCTAAGTTCTTAAAGGACCTTTGTACTAATCGGCGATTAAAGAACAAGTTGCAAGGGGAGGAAAGGGCCGAGAAGGTGAAACTCAACGCTATGATATCAGCTATTATTTAAAGAAAGGTGCCAAAAAAGCTGGTAGATTCGTGGAGTTTCGTCGTGCTATGCACTATCAGAACCAAGCACTTTCCGAGAACTTTGATGGAACTTGATGCTTCCATTAACTTGACGCCCTACTTGGTTTATAAGGAGATTGGACTTGGGAAGATCAAACCGGTGAACATGTCACTACAACTTACCGATATGAGTGTGGTGCACCCAAGGGGCATAGTAGAGGATGTGCTGGTAATGATTAGTGATCTTACGATCCTGGCCTACTTTGTGATACTCGATATGGAGGAGCTGAGAGGGTATGAATATTTTCCAATCATTTATGGAAGAGCTTTCATGGCTACGGCCAGGACTAAAATTGATGTAATGGGAGGTGTGCTCACAATGGAAGTCTTTGACAAAATGGAAACCTTCAAAATCTTCTGTGATACGGGTCATATCCCCAAGTTGCAAGCATTTAAGGTCGAGGTTGCTAAATATGTGAGCTATATGGAGCCGGAAGCCAGGGGAATGAGTATAGAAAAGGGGGAAGCACCAAACAACAAAATCAGCCATGGAACGAAGAAGCGGAAGTCGTACGAGAATATGGATGACAAGATAATCATCGGAAGCAAGGTAATTTTGAAGAACTCCAACCTCTCAAGATATGCATGCTACAAACTACTTAAGATTTGTCTGAATGAGTAGTGAATTTGAGGAACTTGACGAATGGAAGAATTATGGAGCTTCATAGAGAGCAAGTGGAGGCTTTGAAGGAGGCAATATGAATATGGAATGGGAGGGTTTACCATTCTAAGGACCCAACCATGATGTCATGACCTTCTTTTCCATTCAAGGACCATGTTTACGTTCTTAAACTACAACTCGTGATGGCCGGAAACCATTAGCTATGATCAAGGAATAAAGTGTAAGGTATAGGTTGTGATCATGTGACCGGGAGAATAAACTTTGAAGAAAGCTAAGGATACCCAGTATGGAAGGCAAGACTAATCTTGGTCTTGCATGTTAGTGACTTTGGAGGCCATGTTATCGGTGTTTAAGGGGAAGCATCTCTAATCGCTTACCTCATTTTCAATTTCTATGTTTGTTGCTTGTTTGTGTGTGTGTTTTGCATAATGTCTGTGTATTGATGATGGAGTTCATTAGAGAAGTAGGAATTTGACAAATTATTAGAGCTTGGGATGGATTTTATGCAGGCCATAACAATCAAGATTCAATTCTAGGCATTTTTGACCCGTAGAGGCATTACCCGTCGAAGATAGCCCCCTGCCAACACTGATCAATTTTTTTCGATTGGTAGAGGTATTTCCTCTACTTCTCGAAGAAAGGCTCTTATCCGATTTTTTTGCACATTTTTGACTGGTCGAAAATCCTAGTGCAATTGTCCTTGACCCATCGAGGACCTACCATGCCAAAGTTGACTTTTGAAGACCAAGAGCTTGAGACTTGATGGCATACCCCTTCAAATTTTTCCTTGACATCATTTTCAATCCAAGTGTATCGTTTGCCAGTCCTTACATCAGATATGCACTTTTGGATTGCGAGACCTAACTTGGCCTTCGTTGGTTTACATATTCATGCATATAGAGCTATGAGTCAGTCTTTGAAGCGTTTGCAGCCTCTTTGTCCTTACTCTCTCTTTAATTCTTTTTGCATAACATATGTGTAGTGAACAATGATGCTTAGTATATAGTTTGAGTCATGTTAGCATGTGGTAATCTTGGCGTGATACATGTTGTGATACATGTTACTATGAACTTAATGCCTTTATAAGTGTCTGATCATTCCATGCCAAGATTTTAAAGTTCTAAGTGTGAGGTCCCCTCATGTTTTATGCTTAATTACAATGTTATGTTATTTTCCTTTGAAATATGATTAGTATGCATGCTCCCATTGTGATAGATATGACTCTAAGAACATATGTTAGCAGAATAAAATGTGAAGTGATGATCCTTATATACCTCTTGTGCACTTGTGTGTGATGTATATCTTGATGTAAATTGAGGACAATTTGGTTTTAAAGTTGTTATGCTTTGGAGAGCATGTGTCAGCAGAATAAAATGTGAAGTAGTGATGCTTATATACCTCTTGTGCACTTGTGTGTGATGTATATCTTGATGTAAATTGAGGATAATTTGGTTTTAAAGTGTGAGGTAGTAGGCTAAGTTGTATCACTCCTTATCCTAAAATTTGAAAAATTTGAGCAAATGTAATGCAACGAAAAATATGTGTTTTGGTGTGTTTGTGTCCTAATAATGGTTCTCAATAATGAAATTGAATTCATGGCTAGTAGATTGCATGATTTTAAGCATATAGGAAACAAAAAATGGAAACAATGCATTTTTAATCGGTTAAAAAGTATATGCCCCTCAAAATGTGTGTATTTGAGAAAAAGAAGGACTAACATGTTTCAAAGCTATCATTGCCTACGTGAGATTTTGAGCCAAATTATACATGACTAGCTTATTTAATGTACCAATTCTTTCATGTGTGATATCAATTAGTTATGTGTGATCTAGAACTTGCTTTAAACCGTGCAAATATTTTTCTAAAACATGAGTAGTTTTCAAAGATGATAGAGGCATTAGGAGCACCACCATGGCCAATAGCTTTTGAATCTATAATGCATATATATCCTTTAGTGACCTTATTTGAGCCTTTTAATGTTTAACCGTTTGTTTCATGAACACCACAAATACCTACCAAGCTTAAAAACTTATACCATCCCTAACTCGACAAACTAGCAAGCGACGACGAAGTCATATTAGGATGTAGTTGTAGTGTTGTGCTTATTACAAAGAATGTCAAGAGATAAGTGTGAGGTGGAGGATGTTTTGTGTTGGTTATTTGCTTGTGTAGTTTTTTAGTAGTAAAAAAAGAAGAAGGAAAATAGTACTAAAGAAAAGCAAAGAGGAAAAAATAGAAAAGAGAAAAGAGTTCTAAAAAAAGAGTTGTGATTGAAAAACAAAGAAAATAAAAAAATAATGTGTGTTGTACATAAAGAATAAGTGTTTTGGAGAAGTGGTTTGATTTGAAAAAAGAGAGGAAATAGTAGCACCTAAGAGTAGTTTAGAAGAATTTCAACTTGTGAATTTCTTGCTACGTTGCTTGGTTTTTGATTATCCTATCAATTTATTTTGGTTAAAGACCCTTCCTTAAATCCACATTACAACCTAAATAAAAGTCCTCTTGATTTGAAACTCTTATGTATGGAATGGTTGGAGTAATTGGTTGAAGAGCAAGCCTATGGAAAACATGTGATCAATAAGATTTTGGAGTGCAAAACACTAATCCTTTAAACACTTGAGTGCATTGAGTGATTTCTTGTGAGTTAGATGGTTAGGAACATGTTAGTTTGAATACATCTCAATGCATGCATTTGATTTTACATGTAGCATGTTTGACTTATTAGACATGCATTAATCTCATATTCTAACTGTGCCTAAGAAAAGTTCAATCCATTAGCCATGGTTCTTTGAGAGAAAATATTCACCATTTGGGACACTTGCATGCTTTTGTGTTTAGTCTTGTAATTCTTTTGTACTTTGAGTCTAGCTTAACTTACTTTCTTTTATTCTTTGTTTTCTTGGAGACAAGCAAAGTCTAAGTGTGAGGTAGTTTGTTAGGCTCATAATTATGTGTTAATTATGTTCCTAATGCCATGCTTATTGCTTGTCTTTTATCAATAAAACATCGTTTTTATAATGTTTCCTTGTTATTCTAGGAAAGTGGGAGTTGGCACGAAACTCTCTAAGATATGAAAATTAATCACTTTTTGGAGAAGCCGAGTACATTTCTGAATCACTTAGAGAAGATGGAGCAAAACCGGGAAAATGACAAAAAGTCAACGTCGCTCAACAGTCAACTCCGGTTGGTTAACGGTCAACTCCGACAAGTCATCATATCACGGGTCAATGATAAGGTCAAGTCCAGTTTCGGCCAAGGCCTTAAGAGTCCAAACCCACAAGGAAGATATTTTGAGAGATGGATATATATGCAAGTCACATGACTTAGGTGAGTCATACATTTGGACTACCTAAAAGCCTAAATTTTAGGATCATGTCTAAGCATCTAATTTTGAATTTTAAAACACCAAAATATCTCCTTGGAAGCTATAGGGTCGAGTTCCCCTTTGCCAACACACATATCTCACCCCATTTTCACTTTTCTCATAGTTTTAGTCTCTCTCTGTAGCTCACATCCTTACCCAAATTATCTAGCACTCTCCTCCACCTCTAAAACTCACTCTAGCACCACCAAAAGGCCTAGGAACCTCCATCACCATCACCATACTCTCATCTCCACCCTCTTCACCCTAGCCTAAGGTGGGTCCATCTTTGTGGAGCCAAGAAGTAAGAAATGAGCGAAGAAGTGAAGAAAGGACTTGAAGAGCTTGAAGGCTTTGCTCAAGGGACTCTTCGGTTAACTCTTGTTCCTATTGAATCCTATTTATATATCTAGACTTTATGTTTACCATGTGTAGTGAGTAGTCCCATTTGGGAGTCTAAAGTTTGAACCCTAGCCATGTGATGCAAACAAATGATGCCTTGATTTATGTATGGTTTATGTCTTTGTGTATGTTGTATGAAACATGTGCTTGTGAATGAGATTACTATGCGTTTGTGGATGTTTATATTCTCTAGCTTCATGGTTGGTTTCACTTATGCATGTGTTGACCTTAGTTAAGTTAATATATGTATTGAGAAACTAAAAATGAGACCTTATTTGAATTAGCTACTCACTTAAGGCTAGATGAGCATGTAAACATGATCATGGTCTATTCAGAGAAGTTTTACCTTAAGGTTTGGTTTCCTTAGAACTATGCAAGGATTATAGTTTCCTTGAATCTCAATAAATTCGAGGAGCTCTATTAAAGCACATATTGAATCGAGAGGTTATTTTGGCTACTAGTTGGATCTTTCGATTAGCAACTCAAAAGGGTGCAAATTGGGAGATTCACTTAAACTTTCTCCCGGGTCCTCCAATAGAGATTCGGGAAGAGGAACGTTCCACAAATATCGCAAAGTATGCTTGTTGACTTTACTCATGTGACATACGGTCAAGATGTAAGCCTGAAATGGCTTAGGTCTTGATCCCGATTCACAAAATGTTTTAAGGTTGGGCTCAAGCCGTCTAGAGTCCGAAATGACCTAGAAACTTGGGTTCAAAACCAAACATGACTCACAAGGTCACGATTTGGACATAAATTGTTTGAAACGGACTTTAATAATCTACCTACATAAGTCAGAACATTGTTTGAGCATCATATGGTTAGCGGGGATTTCCCTAGTCAACCATTCTTCTTTATTGTGAATTCGTTGCTATTGTAGTTTCCGTGTTTTAGTATAATCAATCAATCTTATTTAATCACTCACCATAGTCTAACCACCCCTTACAATGCTAGGTCTCCAAAGGACTTGGTATTATAAGATACACATCTCCGCATTTCACTTTAGTTTTAGTGTCAAGATTAGTGTCTAGTTTAGCCGTAGTCTAAGCGCTTTATCAATTCAAAATAAGGAGTAAAGTGGTCAATCCTCGGGGGTTCGACACTCGACTCCTTACAAATACTATCACTTGACCCCGTATACTTACTAGTGAAAAAACTCTTATACTTATAGTCTAGTTCTTAGTGCGTAAAGTGTGTAAGAGCATATTTTTCCACCATCTAGATGCTTCATAATTTCTATGAGCAGTATTTCGCTCGGTATATGACTCATTAATGGGTCTTATATATTGTTGCTCAGATCTTCCTATGGAAGAATCTACATGAATGCCAGAAGCTATAATAGAACTTTGTTGTTCTTTGATGTGCATACACTCAATTTCAACTAACATGTTATTGTACGATTTTTCTCCTAATATATGCTCAAGACCAATTTTCAATATTAAATAATTTATTTCTTCATCATTTAATCGATGTAATCCCAATTCATGAATTTTGTATTTATTAAAGCATTGCTCTTCACTTAAGTTGTCAATACAATTAGCTATTAAACAATGCTATTAAAATTATTTTTAACCATATTTATTTTAAGCTAATCAAAAGCTATATTTATTTCTGCTTCACTTTTCAAATCATTGGTAATATTTTCAATTTGACAATAATTAGTATATCTTACTGATACTTCTCCTAAATAATTTTCAAAAATTTGTATATTATCTGATTGTCTATTTTTTGACCCTTGTAAGTTAGGTAACAATCATTGAGTTCTTTCTAAAAAAACTGTTATCAATAGGTTTTGCTTCAATCATATTAACATGCTTGCTACCAAATGTTTGTACTAATTTTGAAATTAAATTTGTAATTAAATTTATCAGATACTTTACCAACATACATTAGACTCACACTTATATTTTTGAAATCTCTTTTTATGTTATAATTTTTTGTTATAACGCTCACTTCAATATGCTTGCTAAATTCTTTAGTTGTCATTACATAATTTAGAATGCAACTAATTATAGCTAAATTAGTGCTCAAATCAACTTCAGCTATTGCTATTGCAGCTTGCTGATGGTTATCTCATCTATCATCATATATGTATATTAATGATTTTGTACCAACTTGTGCTCATGTTAATCCTGTTATGCTAGTTAATAGTTCCAATATGTATTTGTGAATAATGAAGCTTTTTAAGTTGCTTAATTGCTTGATTGTTCAATAAATTTAAAGTGACTTCTTTATTAATACAACTTATTTCATGGTGCCTTATGCTACTTACAATACTATTACGATTTTCGAATGTTCCCATTTAATTAATATAAAGTATGACTTTTCTTTTGTGATCGTAAAATCTATTTCTTAGAAAATTTTGTGCTTCTTCATTATGATAAATATCCTTTGTTCGTATTATTTATTTTCCTTTTCTTTTGAAAAGTTCCATATTGTATTATCAAAATGATTATTTTTTTGAAGGGAATTCTTACCCTTTTTGGTTGATTACTTATGCTCAAATTCTCTACCATTTTAATTAAATTTGATGTACTTAATGCTAGATTAATATCTGTTAATTGATTTTTCGGTTTTATCTAATTTTTCAGATAAATTAATTAGTAATTGAATAATAGTAGTATTTTGCTTTATAAGAGTATTATTACTCGGAACCGTAGTTGTGATGCTAAAAAATCCTACCAAATCATCGTCCAATTTACCAACTTCTGTAACTTCTTGTAAATAAATATTATGATTATCGATCATTAAACCAATAACCGATCAATTTTATTATGCCACTTCTCTACTTGCTCGGTTAACTCTTTTTGTATTAATTGTATTTCTGCTACTTCAAGTTTTTAATTTTCAACAATTTTCAAAGATTGTAATTCAACTTTCTTTGGCTTGCTATCAATGTCAAGAAATTCTTTAATTTATTTTCGATTAGGAAAATGCTGTATATTTTTATTATTATTTTCTAATTAAAATGAAATAAAACTCAATTTTGTCGGATAATTTGTGAGGAATTTTTCTGAAAATGTTCCAAAATATGCTGTAAAGTAGTATTATGCTTATGTAATGTCTAAGGTGGAGTGACTCTACCATAGAGTTACTTTTTTGAATATTTTTGACCGTTAGATTTGTAATATATCTGATGGTCATATTTATTCATTCAATGAAAAAAAACTTTAGTGATTGATTAATTAATTTCCAAATCAATCATGTCAATTATGGTAACAGGATCTATTCATTAATTAATTACTTATTGACTTGATTTACTCTTCTTAATTGCTTTCCTTAACCAATAATAATTTAATCAACCACTTTTATTTTATTTTTAAAATGCTTTACCAATTCTCTTTGTTTTTTTACAAACCACAATATCATATATCCTTGTTCTTGTAATTTCTTTGGTTCTAGTTTTGTAATTAACAAATTTACTATCAAATTTGTAATCAAATTTATAAATATGACAACATATAGATGTTATAGTGGTAAATCTTTGATTTTAGACAAACGCAGTTTTTGTTCTTATTTGTGTAATATATTCGCCTTTTATGTACTTATCTTCATTTTTGAATAATTACAACGATACGTCTCTGGTATCCTTGCCGAAAGGCCGATGGAGGAATTTTGAAAGATAGAGCAAAAACTTAGGAAGAAGATCAAGAGGAAGTAGCAGCTTGTGATCCCGGGAGTAAGACGCAGAGAGGCGCAGTGACACTGTTGGTCAGTAGTAGTTCCCCATCAAGATCTTCGATTTAAGCAGTAAGTTTGTTTCTTTAAAAAAACCTTTCAAATCCCAATGTCTTCGATAGCAGGAAGTAGTTCAGAAACTATGTTGAACTGTGAAGAATGGTCTTCACGAAGTTTGTCAAACAATATCGGAAGTTGGAAACTTTCCAAGAAAAGCTATAATGAAATCTACAAAATAGGAACATTCGAGTTCAAAACCAAATACTCCATTAAGACCCAAGAGCAAACCATAGCAATAGATTCAATTACCCAAAACATCCAATTACTCACTTCAGATACTTTGACAACACATTTAAATGAAAACTACAAATATCTGCATATAGGATTGGTCTAGATAGAAATCCAGCCCTTGACCATAAATGGTCTTCAAACCATTGTCTTCGTTGCACTCCGAGATTATAGGCACAAAAACTTTGAAGACTCAATTCTTGGACTAGTAGAGTCTAGTCTCTGCAATGGTCCAATTCATTTTGAATGTTTCCCAAAATTTCTTTATCACTCATTGATACTGGAATTCAAAACTCCTTAACTTTAAATATCAAAACCCATGGATGTGATATGTCACTAGGCGAACAGCCTCTGACAATCATATACAGAGTATATTACAAAGTTATGACAACTTTGATAAACCCAAAAGCCAAAAATCTAGACTTCAAAGGACAAACTCTTTTGCTAGAAACAGATATTTCAAAAGCAAATGTGGTTATTCCAAAATGATCCAATGGATTGATATTGAACTACCCTCATAATGGAAACTTAATGAGGCAATTCCTCCGCAACAAATCCAAAACCAACAAATTGATTGTATATCACAACATCCAGATGGAAATGAAGGTATACGATTCACAAAGGAAAATAAAAACAACTTGCTTTGTAGACAATTTTTGAGTTCTAGAAGGTCAGTTTCCTCAATCCTAACTGTTCTAGAAATAGAAAGAAGTATCAGAAACTTCAGACTACAAGAATTGGATGAAGCATCCACAATCCTAAAACCCCTGTACACAAGGCAAACTTCTCCTACTCAGTCCTCGATGGCTGTAGAAGAAGTCAGAAATCCTCAAATCTTCACAATTTTGAAAGAATTCGAGATTGACAAAGAATATTTGAGAAAAGGCTTTTATTCTGAGGAAAACAAATTCAAATGTACAGTCTTTCTCCAAATCTTCAGCAAACATGAAAGGATGTTATTCAGGAAGAAGATTATGCTTTTCTGAACAAAAATAAAGTTAACATATTTTTCTTCGAGTGGTACTTTGACCGTAATAAAACATAAAAGGCAAATGTCACCAGCAAAGTCACAAAAACATGGACCTTAGTTGATGAGAAAACCCTAGAAGCTAAGAGACCTCCAATTGAAGAAATGAGATTCAATGTCAGAAAAGAAACCATTACGGCTTCCCCCTTAAAAAAAAACCGCTACAAAAGACGATACCCAAAAGCTGAGGAGCAAAACAACTTTACAAACCAATACCTAGAAATCATAGATTCCCAATTAGACAGGATAGAAGCCCCCTAGGCAATCATGAACCCCTCAAAGATAGCCAGAAGTAGAGAGACCAAAATTTTTAACCATTTTAAACTTTTAAGAGCTTTTCTCTTAAGAATGATGAACAACTATTATAACAAATTGACAGGCGACTAAAGATACTCTCTTGGAGAAGCCTCTAGCTCGAATACTCAACAGGCAAACACACTCTCAGACCGTGTCCATGACTCAGACGAAGAGTCTGAAGTCAGTGAAATAGAAAAATCCTTCCAAGTTGAAAAACTCAAATTTCCAACAACTAGAAACTATTACCCAAGACCCACTCCAATTGATCTTCAATTTGAAGAAAAGAAACTAGAAAAACATACCAGATTTTATGCTGGTACTTTGTACGAGTGGAATATTGATGGAATGAGTGAATATCAAATAATCCAAGACATCAATGAGATGCTTATGGTTAGGAATGTCCATAAAAGAGAAAAAATCAGACAAACAAATAGGAGAAATCTTGGTTGCAGGATTCATTGGTCAACTCAAAAGTTGGTGGGATAACTATCTTACCGAAACAGAAAGAAAGATAATAGCCACTAGTGTTAAGAAAGACCAAACCAGTGAGATAATTATCAATCAAAATTCCCAACCAGTTACAGACGTAGTATTTACACTGTTCTACTCAATTATGTAAATATCGGAGATCACAAAGGGGTCAAAGATAGGATGTCTGAAACCCTCACAAGTCTCAGGTGCAAAAAAATTCAAGACTTCAAAAGGTACAAAGATGTGTTTCTTTTTGAAGTAATGCTTAGAACATATTCACACCAGGCTATCTGGAAAGAAAAGTTTGTTTCAGAATTACCAAATCTTTTCGCAGAAAAGGTAAGGTAAAAACTCAGACAAATTTATAACGATAATATCCCCTATGAGAACTTGACCTACGATCACTTGATTAGTTTAATCAGCACCACTGGTTTTGAGCTCTGCAATGACATTCGGTTAAAAACCCAAATGAAGAAAAACCAAATAACCTCTAGCAAAGAACTAGGTAACTTTTGTGAAAAATTTGGTTACGAGTCATTTAAATCCCCTTCCAAAACAAAGAAACTAGGTTACCCGAAGAAACACAAAAGCCATTATAGGAAGAACTCCTATAGGGATCCAGAAAGGAAATGATCAAACAAACCATGCAAAAGTTTTAGGAAGAGTGCAAACTCCTCCAAAATGGTGCAAGAATTTGCAACTGTAAAAATAAATTAAAAATTCAGGTAATCTCCCAAAAAATAAAAAAATGAGTTACTTGAAGTAGCCTCAAAAATAGACAATGCCGAACTGCAAGCCTAGTTTCTCACTACTTTCAAAGATTTATTAAAAGAAGATGTTGATGAAGAAACCCCAAAAATTGAACTTTACAGTATGAAAGATATTGTAAGAAGGTTTGACAAAAAACAAAATCTTGAAATAACTCTTCAAGATCTCCAACGAGAGATAAACCTTGTAAAACAAGATTTTTTTTTTTACTTAAACTTGAACTCATAGAAGTCATGAGTAAAGTTACAAATGACCCTTAAACACTTCAGGCTTTAGACTGGTCCTAATTGACAAAGAAGCCCAAATAATTGAAAGTCAAGACCAAGACCCTTTCCTCGGATTAATCACCAAAGTTACTTACCATAAATGGAAGACAAGAATAACTCTTGTGGTAAATTCCTACCAAATTGAAATCACTGCCTTAATCGACACGGGAGCAGATATGAACTGTATATAGCAGGGCATAATTCCCACCAAATACTGTGAAAAATCAAAGGAGAAGATTATAGGAGCAGAAGATTCAAAGCTCCGCGTAAGACACAAAATTTCAAAATCCCATATTTGTGTAGACAATGTCTGCATTCAAAAATCCATAGTTGTCGTCGATAACTTGGATTCAGAATTTATTCTAGGAACTCCTTTATTACCCTCATCCATCCTCTCCTAACCACGGATGAGGGTATTGAAACAAATCTTTTAGGTCAAATGGTTCGTTTTTGCTTCCTTGAAAAACCAAGGAAGAAGGAATGAAGGATGATTAGATCAGATTCAATTTCTCAAAAAATCCACCTCATACAAAACAAACAAAACCACATAAATTACTTAAAACAAGATCTTTTGGTTAAAAGGATTGAAAACTAGCTTCAACAACCTCACCTCCAAATCCGAATCAAGGAGTTCAAAGAGAAACTAGAAAAAGAGTTTAGCTTAGATTTCCCAAATGCATTTTGGAAAGAAAAACTCATATGGTGAGTTTATCTTATGAGAAAGACTTTGACGATAGAAAATTTTCAACTAAATCAAGGCCCATTCATGAGTAGTGAACTATTGGAATACTGAAAAAAGGAAAACCAAGACCTCTCAAACAAAAACATAATAAGACCCAGCAAGTCTCCCAGGAGTTACTCTGCCTTCTTGAAAGAGGAGCCCTGAGACTTGTGATCAACTACAAGCCCTTGAGCAAAGTCCTTCAATGGATTAGATACCCAATTCCGAACAAACGAGATCTTCTCAAAAGACTTGTTAAAGCAACTAAGCATATGCACAAGAAATATCGTGCAAGCAAGGAAATCAAAAATATGTATGAAAGACACAAGCAATACTTGGCACAAGAGGCTAACTTTGATGAGGGAGACTATGAGATGGAAGAAGATTGTGATGTCAATCTCATTGTAGCAATTGATAAGAAAGAGATCTTTGAGACTTCTGAATTTAATTAGCCTATGTGTTAGGGTGTTATTTTTGCTATGCAATGGTTCAAGTTTATTTTTTTTTGGCTTGTTTAGTCTTGTTTTTAGAGTTTTCTTTTAATCATTTTGGAATAAGACATCTTTGATGTAATTGAGTTGGCAAGTATAAAATTTCTTGATTTTTGGTATATGAAAGTGTGAGAGATACTACATAATGCATGAATAGTTCATGATATATAAAATTTCATGGAACTATGACACTAGGCGTCTTGCCCCGTTGAGACATACAACCTGGATCGTTTTGGCATATTTTTTGATTTATTGAAATTTTTTTCCATGTTTTCTTTGACCCGTCGAAGATGGTACCCTGGACTCGTACTTGAACACTCTCGATCCATCCAGATAAGCACCCTGGACCTGTTTTCAAAAAGTTTTGATCCATCAAGAACACCTTTCAACCCGTTAAAATTATGGTCTCATAAATTGTTTTTGGTATCCTCGGAGAAGAAAAGAAATGAATTTTTTTAAAAAAAAAAAATTCAATCCGTCGAATTTTTCTGGGTTTTACGACCCTTCAACCCAATTCTCTAGTGTGATTTTGCCTTGTCTGCTATTTTACTTCAGTTTTTGGCCATTGCCATGATCAACACTTTAACCGAACCTTGCTAAGTTTTATACACATTCGTGCAAATGGTTTTTACTTGGAAACATAATATTAGAATGGAAAAGAATTCTTGTGTGTTACCTTTGTAGAATGTGGCAGAAAACGCATTCAAGAAAAGTTTATGAGCATTCGTATTGGTTTATATCTTACTACAGCTCAAGTCATTGAATCCAATGCAATCACTCACTCTACTATGTGTAACTCAGCCTCATCTAAACTTTGGCATTATGATGATCAAGATATTGAGAAATTCTCATGGTCATCTGTTCTTTAGAGCAAAGAAGCATGTGGAATACTTAAAACTATCAGTTTAGATGGAGGGACTGAGATTACTCTTATCGAACTAGGCTCGGTCTCCAAGACGAATGTAGCACAATCCTGGCTACACACTGCTCAGGTGTCGTGTGTTATCCCCTCAGATTGCTTCGCTTGGCAATCTCAGATGCACACCGCTCATTCTGCAAACAACCGCTCATTCTGCAAAGCTTGCTCATTAGCAAAGTTACAGGCATAGCCTTCTTTTGTTGCAGACACAATTAAGATTATACTATTCTTACAAAGAATCCATTATGTCATTTGTAGACCTATCAAACTTGAGTGAGGACCATTTAACTACTTTATATTTTTGATAAATGCATCGATGCTTTAGTCACACGTCGCTTTGCTATCCACAAGGAATGCTGCATTTGTAAAACTCCTAACTCAAATCATTAAGCTCCGAGCTCACCACTTGGATCATCTAATCAAGTCTATAAGATTGGACAATACAGGAGTATTTACATCATAGTTTTTTATGGGTATTACATGTTTGTTAGAATTGATGTTGAACATCCTGTTCGCCATGTCCATGTATCAAATGGTCTTACAGATGCACATATGAAGTGGGTATAGCTTGTGGCTCTGGGTGGGGTTACACAAGTTTGAATCGAATGAAGTTATGCTTATTTGTTTCAGAACCATAGCACGCCAACCATTCGGTGCATACCAGTTGGTAACTGGATACGAGCCTTACATCTACGCATCTTTGGTTGCACGGTATATGTGCCTATTACGCCTCCACTGCATACAAAATGGGTCCTTAGAGATAGTTATATAGCTCCAATGATTGTTCGTTATTTAGAACCTTTGACATGAGATCGCTTTACTGGTAGAGCTGCATATTGTCAATTTGATGAGACATATGACCCATTGTTAGGGGGAGATATGAATGGTTATATTCTAGTTGAACGTTAAGAATTGATCTGGTCAAACCCCACTATGTCTCATCATGATCCCTGCACATCTCAGACTGAAGTGCAACGTATTCTCGATCTTCAGAAAGTACCAGATTCGATGCTTGACTCATTTACTGATATCACAGAAGTGACAATAATAGATATACTCGTAGCATATTCGATACTCAGGCAAGGTAGTATTTCTCCTGCCCATAGTTGGGTTGTAGTGTCGATCAAAATTCACTGATGAGCTGCTAGTAAAAAGGCAAGTCATCAAGAGACGAAATGATTCATTCGTCATTAACACATGAGATTATTTCTTACTACAATTATGTCCAAAAGTCTACATTGACAACACTAGGGGATACCTCAGAGTCAATGGCGATGTCAGAGAGCAAAAAAATCTCACAAAGTTAATCAAATGCTAGCAATATTATGGATAGAGCTTCCATGCTAGTTGATGTTGCATTTGCTTATTTTGTTGATCTGGAATTGATGATGATGAAGTGGAACCTCACTATGCTGCAAATTGTCAACGTAGAGCAGATTCTTCGAAATGGAAAGATGGAATCCATGCTAAACTAGACCCTCTTACAGAAAGACAAGTTTTCAGTTCGTTAGTGCTATGCCCATCGAATGTTTAGACAGTTGTAAATAAATGGGTCTTTAATTTGAAGTACAACGAGAAGAACTTGCGATGTAAGGTGTTCTCGACACCCTGGTATTGATAAAGAGGAGACGTATTCTCTACTCAAGAACATCATTACTTTTTGCTACTTGATTAGTTTAGTAGTGTATGTAAAGACTGAGTATGCAACCTATAGATATGGTTAAAATATATCTCTATGGGGATCTTGATTCAAAGATATACATGAGAGTGCTAGATGGCATAGTTTTACTTAAATCAAGTAACTCTAAACCACGGAATGCTCATGTGATTGAATTGAAATTTTCACTATTCTAAGTCAGTACTTCATTGGGAAGGGATACAAGAATGATGAATTATGCCCCTGCATGCTCATAAAATGAATAGGATTAGGATTTACCATTGTAGTAGTCTATGTAGATGAAATAAACATCATCTGGTCTCTTGATGAGATAGTTGGCTATTTGAAATCCGAGTTTGAGATGAAAGACCTTGGTAGGACTCGATTTTGCCTCGGTTTAGAGCTGGAACATTTAGTTTGTGGAATTCTTATTCACCAGTGTGCTTATGTTAGATGCTCAGGTGATTTATAATGGATAAAGCACACCCTCTTAGCACACCAATGGTTATTTACAGTTTAGAACCCAAAAAAGATTCATCTCGTCTGAAAGATGATAAAGAAGACCTATTTGGAGCTGAGATTCCATATCTTAGTGTTTTTGGAGCTTTGTTGTATTTATCTCAATGCGCTCATCCTGAGATTGTCTTCTCAGTCTACGCCTATGCAAAATCATTGGAATGCAGTAAAACAAATCTTCAGGTACATGAAGGTATCCATTGACTTGGGTCTATTATTTCCCTACAAAGAAGTAAGAGAGAAACTTGAAATTTTGGTAAATGGAATGGTTGAAACACGATTATTTGATTCTGGAATTTTTGACTCGTCGAGAGCTTCTCTCGATCCATTGATGTTAACTCCCTAGACAGATTAACAAGAGTCTTTTGACCAGTCGAATGATACCTTCGACTCTTTAGAGGATCTTTTGGCTGCAAACACTGAACCATCATTCAGCGTAGTCCCCTTTTTCAAGACACCGAATGATGTGTTGGTAGGATTTGCTGATGCTGGGTATCTCTCTGACCCGCATAAAGGACATTCCCAAACTGGTTATGTTTTCAGATTGGAAATACGACGATTTCTTAGAGATCTACAAAGCAAACCCTTGTTGCTACTTTATCGAATTATTCTAAGATCATAGCTCTGCATAAAACTGTTAAAGAGTGTGTTTGGTGTAGGTAAGTAATACACTATTTTTTAAGGTCTAGTGGATTACCATCTATTACGACAGCATCAACTTGTATTTTTTTTTAAGGATAATTCGGCTTGCATTGAGAAGATGAAGTTAGGATACATTAAGTGTGACAATACGAAACACATTTCGCCAAATTTCTTCTTCAATCGACAACATAATCAACTCTTGAATATCCATATGAGCCAAATTGGTTCTACAGGTATTGTTGCAAACTTGTTTACCAAGTCACTTCTAAAATCTACATTTGTGAAACATGTGGGACACATTGGAATGCGATGTTATCTGAACTCTAAGATTGAGTTACCAATCAGAGGGACTTATATTTTGGTAGACATCAGGGGAGTATACATCACATGTAGGTAATTTGTAATTGATGCGTTGTACTCTTTTTCACTTCGACCAAGTATTTGTTTGGCCCATGAGATTTTTGTTAACTTGGCAAGGTTTTTAGTGAGACAAGAAGTTATTCATCATACATTAGAAGCTTGACACAATGGGAGTGTTTAAAGAAAGTATATTCCATATCTTCCAAAATGTGTCTTTTCCTAATTAGATTAGAAGTAGAGATTCTAGCACTCCCTGATTTATCAGGATACTCATTGTAATTGATTGTAATGCATGAATTTAAGGTCATCTATCAATATATAAAGAGATTATTTCAGTTTACAATCACTGCATATGCTTTTATCCTTCAACAAGTATTATGATTATTATTTTGTTGAACTGGAAGCAGTGTTTAGCTATAGAGCTTGCTAACTTTGACATTTAGTTTTCGATTTTTGTATTTAGTTAGCTTATATGGTTTGTTATAATATATTTTTTTAATTATTTTTTCAATAAACTTTGCTCAAATTTATAAAAAGAAAAAAAAATTTATTCGAATATGAAATCGCTATTGTTTTGTTGTTTTGTATGGATATTTTAATAATTTAACTAATTTTGATTTTAATTTTATATGGTAAGCAAATATTTCCGACTTGATTCCAATCTGTAAGTAAATAACTCGATGAAATTACATATTGGAGTGGGGTGGGGTTTGTTCGATCTTCCAAGGCATGCAATGCCATCTCTCTGAAGAATCACTCACACTTACACACCCAAGGTGACTGAAGTCTTTCAATTAACTACTTTCTTCTGAGTTTGCATGTTCCACGTTCCTGACACTACAAGAAAAATGATCATAAACATCGGTTCTGGGCCGATGTCTATGAAAATCTGAACCAGTGTGTTAGTGGCTGATGTCTATTCTCCAAAACTTTTAGACATCGGTTGACCAACTGATGTGTATTAATATTTTAGACATCAGTTCTGGTTAATTAAACGATGTTTATGGCTTATATTTTGACAATTGTGTTAGTGTCTGTATCGTTAAATCTTCTTATAATTGTGTATTATGCTTTATAAAATCAAGATGATGTAGAAGAATTTGAAAGGACCCAACCCCGATTTAGTTTCCTAAACCGGAATCAAACCCCTTCTGAGAACACGAACCCGATACAGGCTCACAGTCCAAAACGAGCTAAACGGGTCGCCCCTTGACCTGTGGTCAACGCGGGTCAAGGCCTAGTTTCCCCATATGGAAAGTTTCCAATTTCGGCAAGTATTCTCCCGTATTTTATACCGTACGCGTATCGAACCCCAAATGGATAAATACGACAATATTCGACGGACGAAAATATTCACAACTTATTCTTCGTAACTCAGAATAATCCTTCGAAAGTTCCCACGAGCTCGAAATTAAATTCTCTACAACTTCCGCAAAGGATCCCAAATCAAATTCTCGCCCGATAATTTAGTCGCTAACGAAGCCGCCATATTAACAGATTACGTCGAAATCGTGATTAATTTCGAAACTCGCAAATCAAGTCGATAACCATTCCAATTTTGGTTCGGGTCGATCAATGGTCCAAAATGGATCAAAAGACGATTCAGATAGACTCGAATACGAACGGATAAACTTGACGATATTTCGAAATTTCAAATATTCATATTATATTCCTCGATCGTCGAAATAATAATCTGGAACCGCCCACGAACTCGAACTCACGCGTACAACAACTCTCGAGAAGAGACTCAACTCAAATTCTCGGCCAATAATTACGTCGTGATCAAGACCGGCGATTCAATCAATTATCGGAGAACTGCGATTACGCGCTAACTCACGAATTAAGCCAATTACACTACTGATTATGTTCCGAGTCGTCACAAAATCTACCCCCCTTAAAAAATTTCGACCTCGAAATTTCCAAGTCTGCCAACTGAAAAGTAGGAACACTGCCTCTGCATTCTGCTCGATTCCCCAGTGGCTACGTCAACTGAATAACTCTGCCAACAGATTTTCACGTAAGAAATATTTCTGTGCTGTAATCTCTATACCCTCAAGTCTCGAATCTGAACTGGCTCCTTCAGAAATGCCAAGTCTTCCTGCATAAGGAACTGATAGGGTACAAAACACACAACAAATCTGAAATGTAGTTCCACCACACAGAATACCACACACACCAAGGCCAATGCTATAGGCAATGCCAAACTATACGGCACAACACAAACTCGCCCCATGATCACATACAGATCAAAATAACGTGGCAAATTCATAACTCAACCTGCTCACATCAATATAACTCTAATATCGAACTAGAGCAAGTATCAACCTGTTTCTGCTAATCCGAAGGTCTAGGGTAGCACATTCCACTAAAGCAGGATCAAACGTCAACTCAAACAAAACTTGCTCCAGCACAATGGAGTACAACATCGTTTCTCATAAACGACTTCATGCAATGTCATAATCATAGTGGTCTACAAACTGGTACTGCAAGCAATCTCGAACAGTTGAAACTGCTGGTCCCAAATCCCTCGAAACTGCAATACACAAGACCACAACATGCCCTCCAAAGACTGAATAGTCCTCAAAGATCGTCCACCAATCCGAGGATAAAAAATTGTAATCTGGTCCCCAATACTCATTGCAACACTTGCCAACACTCAGTTGTAACTGATTATCTCGATCAGCAATCTGGGACACAGGTACACCACGAAAATGGACAACCTCCGCCAAACACAGCTATACCAACTTGCCACCAAAATCTTTTCCGAAAGTACAAGGAAAAGAATTAAGTTCATCAAATGGTCCACAAAGACCCGACAACTGGTACCACAAACCGAAGTGCGTACTGGCACACAAAATCCATAGTGACAAGCTCCAACTTCTAATCGGAAATCTCCAATGGTTGTAATTTCCCAACAAGTCTTTGCCTCCTGGCCATCGCCTGCCGACAAATGTGGCATCTACACACACAAGCTGCTATATTCCTCTTCATGTTGCGTCACGAGTAGGAAACTCGAAGTATCAGATACATCTCCGTACCACTAGTGCATATCGCACGCAAAACAATGAGCTTCATCATCATCACACTCTAACTCAGCTCGCGTAGCTCGCAACTCGGCTAACACAGAAACTCGAGCCACACTCACATGAAACAATGAAGCTCCCGATTTTCGATTGAATGCATCAGCAACGACATCCCTGAATGATAGTCAAAGTACAACCACTAGCCTTTCTCGGATAAATTCAAATGTACAGCCATAGTCGTCAATCGACCCCATACATCTACGCTGCCTCAAACTCAAATCTGGCTTAATATGTAAGTAGATGAAACTCAAGTAATCAGTGTACATCTTACACTGCGCTGCACGCCGTATCAATAGTGTCTCGAACTCTTCGATGCTAACATAAAGACAGCAACTCCCAAATCATACATAGGATATGTAGCTTCATAGAATTTCCACTGCCTGAAACCATGAGCCACCGCTCTGCTATGCTGCATCAAAACATAACCAAATCCAAATCTCGATGCATCGCTATAAACCACAAACTCACCACGATCGTCAGGTAAAATCAAAACCGAAGCAACGGTCAACCTTTCCTTCAGGAGTAAGTAATTCTCCTCACACGCATTGGACCACTCGAACTTGACGCCTTTCTTCGTCAATCTGGAAAGTGGAGTGACAATCCGAGAAAAATCCTACACAAAGCGCCGATAGTAACCTGCCAAACCCAAGAAACTCCTGATCTCTGGTACAATGGTAAGTCTACTCCAAATCAACACGGCTCTATCTGGTCAGGATCCACGCTGACTCCCTTAGCTGATATCACGTGCCCCAAGACTTCATGCTAACCAACCATAACTCACACTTGCTGAACTTCGCAAACAGCTGATTATCTCGCAAAGTCCGTAAAATCGCTCGCAATTGCTTCTTGTGCTGGCCCACACTCCTGGAGTAAATCAGGATGTTGTCGATGAACACAACTGCAAACTTGTCCAGAAACCGTCTGAACACCTGGTCCATCAAGTCCGTAAAAGCTGCGGGGGCATTGGTCAACCCAAACGGCATAACCAAGAACTCGTAATGCCCGCACCGTGATCCGAAAGTTGTCCTGACCACATCTGACTCTCTGATCCTCAACTGATGGTATCCGGACCTGAGATCGATCTTCGAAAAGACTGAAGCTTCTGTGACCTGATCAAACAAGTCGTCAATCCGAGGTAGAGGATTCTTGCTCTTCTCTGAAGCCTGATTCAGTTTTCGGTAGTTGATGCACAACCTCGTCGAACCATACTTCTTCCGCATAAATAGTACAGGAGCACCTCACGGTGATACACTGGATCATATGAAATCTCCTCCAGCAACTCTGGAAGTTGAACCTGTAGCTCCATCAGCTCCGCTGGCACCGAACGACAAGATGTCGGTGATATGAGTCCAGTGCCCGGTAAAAGCTCAATGGTGTAGTCGGTCTCCCGAACTGGAGGAATACCCAGTAACTCCTCCAGAACACACCTGGAAATTTGGAACCACCTCAATACCACCAATCACTGGCACAACAACTGTAGTATCTACAACATGAGCTAAGTAAACGACACAATCCTTTTCATCATCCACTCGCCCTTCATCGCTGAAATTACACATGGCGATAAATATTCTTCTCACCACGAAACAGTATCTCGGGGAACCCGGGTCGTTGAAACACAACCTCCTTCTTGTGACTCTCGAACATAGCCCAATGTGTCGCCAAGAAGTCCATACCCAACATCATAACAAAATCGACGATATCCAGCAATAACAGATCCGCAGCTAACCCATAATCTCCAAGAAAGATCTCACAACCTCTCCGAACCTCGGAAGTGGAGATGCAGGTACAATAGCCATGGATATCAAACTACGGTAACCTCAAAGAAACTCTGTCCTCATACAAGGTTGTGGCACGAACTCCAGTATGCCCAACAAACCATCCACGTCGATTACGACTTACTGGATGACTCGTTTAGAAGTCTGCGTTGGTCAAACTCCAGAAATGGCATCTTGACCTCCTCATGAACTCTGAGCTGTCGAACAGCTAAAACATCTGGCTGAGGACACTCCCTCGCAACGTGACCCTCCTGGCCACCAAAATAGCAACTAAGAGTGCTCCTTGGACACAAGTCACAACGACGCCTACTGTGTGGAAGGATCACCAACGACCACCCTGACTCATGCCACAGGAACAAGTCCACTACTCTGTGATCTCCACCATCACTAAACGGATCGTTTGCCTTATTCAGATGACCCACAACATAATCGAAAAGGCCACAGCCTGATGAAGTCACTGATTCCGAGGTGCCTGAACTCAACCTCATCAAAATATCTCAACTAAGTTCACCTTCCTTAAACTGACATGTCGGAAACCGCGTACGCCTTTCCTTCTCAATATTCTCGCCTCTAAGTGCAGCACATCAAGCTCCTCACGGTTGTCTCGAGGCATAACAGTCAAAATCCCTCTGATGCTCAGGTTCAAACTCATCTCGAACCTCGTGCACTGCTTCCTCTGAAGCCACATAACATGTGCAAACGGAAACAAACATATGAACGATACATCTCTGCCTCAGGTGGGTAAACACTTCATATTTCTATTGTTAGGAAGCCTGATTGAACCATTACCGTATAAACAACACCCCGAATACAGGCCATGAAGTCGCAACAGGAACTCACACAATACCAACCCACCAAATATGATAATCTGACTCAGGCACACCATCAACTGCCCCAATCTCTGCTCAAAAGCAACATGTAGGCGCCCAAATACGCACAATCGGGCAAACCATGCCACACATAACTCTGAATCCAGAATGCTCAACTAAACCCACAACTCACTGCCAAGTCGCGCGTCGACTGATCCTCGATAGGATCCACAACCATACCGACATGGAAAGCACGTCAAGGAGGCATCCTAATGAATAAAACATCGTTCGCAACAAGTAGAACGTAATCATGGAACTTTAAATATTTGAAAGCATATAACACTCGGAGCATTGATAAGTATCCACCGGCCGGTCGGGTCATCACTCCAGACATGCTATACATTCACAAATATCCTTAGTAAACACGACTACAGAAGTCTATAGAACATAAAACCTAATGCTCTGATACCAAGCTAAAATGACCCAACCCCGATTTAGTTTCCTAAACCGGAATCAAACCCCTTCTGAAAACAAGAACTAACAGAAACCATAAAAATTTTGGCAGAGTGACGCTACTAACGCGGAATTGCCATTAACCTGTACCCGGAAAATACACTTCATCCTATGCCACAAAAGCCAAACCGTGGGCACCAATCCCATCCGGATTTCTCAATATCATAACAGTAATGTAAAGTAATAAATAAAACTATACTTTACAGAAATCCGGGAAAAAATTGTATAAAAGTATACATCAGAATGCTCAGAGCGACCTCTAGTGTATAAATATATAAATATACAACAGCAGGCAGAACAAGAAACCTACTGGAAGAAACAAGGTAGCTCGAACACTATGCCTCCGACTGCGACGTGCGACACCAGAATCCGAACTGCAAACTGGGCACAGAAACCGAAAAGCCCAGGGGAAAGGCAAATAAAACGTTAGAGTGAGTGGACGAAAATAAACATATGCCTTTCAAAAATTTCATATATAATAAACAAGTATAGCGAGTTCGGAAAACATATATGGAGGTTGCCAGGCGAATCTCTCAAGCCCGACGGTCAGACGAATCTCTCAAGCCTGACGGTGATAGGCTAGGAGAATATCTCAACCCCAGCGGCATAACAGGGGAATCTCTCAACCCTGCCCAGAGGAATCTCTCAACTCTGGTCCAGAGGAATCTCTCAACTCTGGTCAGACTACTGGTGATCAGCCGAGTAGCCGAAACATTAATGCAGTAATTTCATCACCATAAAATATAAAATGATACCTCCGAAAATACTAAATAATTCAACATCGTATAAAATAAATACGGAAAATCACGAACTCGCAACAACTGTGAAAATATAAAAATGTCCACTCACAGGTGAGTGTAACGCGACTTCAGTCGAGTTACTGTGTCCCTCTCATTTCATTCGAGTAAGTAAACTATTAAAATAATAGCCTTTGAATCAGTGAATTGAGAGGTTATGAAAGAACTTTCATGCGGAAGGATATTTCATTCAGACTAATACGCGTTAATCCCGTGATCTGGCGGAAAATCCCTCACCAAACGAACGATCACGAACCCCTGGATAATCATAAAATCCACTGCTAAAAATCATAACTCGAAACCTCAAATCAAATCACGAGAAACAACTGTTCCCGGAAACATATAATCCAATAACAACGAACTTGTTAAAATCCAATAATTACACCACAAAACCTTGCTGTAATTTCCGATGCTCAATTCGAAAAACAAACCTCACCACTGCGATCGGGGCTCGATTCCGAGTGAAACGACATATAACTCGTCGAAAAACACGTCGTCGGAAAAATTGTCGCCGCGGACGGCAGCGCTGCCGGCCGCCGGAAAATCAAACCTGCCCAGAAAAACTCAAGCTACACATAGATTTGAAGATCTCGACATTTCCAACAACTTTCCAGTTCAAAGTTAAGGCCAATTTTGATCGGAAAACCTCCAAAATTCAACTCAAAGTTCCAAACCTTTACCGGAATTTCAAATCTATCGATCTCTCTCCTTCGGCCACGGCAACCCTCAAGACCACTTGCAATAGCTTCCTTACCTCGAGGCTAACAAAACCCCTCAGAGAGGAGCCACCAAATTGGCCGAAAAAACCACCTCCGACTCCGTCAAAAACTCGCCGGAAAAACGCCATTTTCGCCGCCGCATATCTTCCTCCTCCGGCCACCTCATAGGACGATTCACCTCTCAAATCGAAGAGGGCCACGAGCCCAACAAGTTCCGTGAAGGGACCCCGGCCAACCATGGCCGGAATCGTCCTCCACGGCGAGGCAAAGTTCACGGTCCAAAACGAGCTAAACGGGTCGCCCCTTGACCCGTGGTCAACGCGGGTCAAGGCCCAGTTTCCCCATATGGAAAGTTTCCAATTTCGGCAAGTATTCTCCTGTATTTATACCGTACGCGTATCGAACCCCAAACGGATAAATACGACAATATTCGACGGACGAAAATATTCACAGCTTATTCCTCGTAACTCGGAATAATCTTCCGGAAGTTCCCACGAGCTCGAAATTAAATTCTCTACAACTTCCGCGAAGGATCCTAAATCAAATTCTCGCCCGATAATTTAGTCGCTAACGAAGCCGCCATATTAACAGATTACGCCGAAATCGCGACTAATCGCGAAACTCGCAAATCAAGTCGATAACCATTCCAATTTCGGTTCGGGTCAATCAATGGTCCAAAATGGATCAAAATCACGATTCGAATAGACTCGAATACGAACGGATAAACTCAACGATATTTCGAAATTTCAAATATTCATATTATATTTCTCGATCGTCGAAATAATAATCCGGAACCGCCCACGAACTCGAAATCACGCGTATAACAACTCTCGAGAAGAGACTCAACTCAAATTCTCAGCCAATAATTAAGTCGTGATCAAGACCGGCGATTTAATCAATTATCGGAGAACTGCGATTACGCTCTAACTCACGAATTAAGCCGATTACACTACTGATTCTGTTCTGGGTCGTCACAGAATTTTCCTAATTAACATCGCTTACTCCTAAATAACCGATGTCTAGTGCAAGTAAACCGATGTGTTTGTAACAAATTGACATTGTCTGCTTGATTACAAAGCAATGTCTATATATCTCCTAGGCATCAATGTTTTTTGGCATTCCTGACCAGTTTGTACTTGTAGACATCGCTTAGCTTAGCTTAACTATTGTTTAATACCATTATAGACATCGATTTTGCTCTGTACTGATGCATTTTGTTTATAGACATTAGTTAGTTCTCCCAAACTGATGTTCATTTTCTGATATGCATATATCAAAAGTAGTTCACAAAGCAAGCTATAACTCATGTCCATTTCCTAATCAGTCATATATCAAAAGAAGCTAGTTTACACACAGCAAGCTAACTCATGTTCATTTCTTATTATGTTTATATCAAAAGTAGTCTACAATGTGATGCCTCAATCTTCATATGACGTGCCAGACCAGCACTGCTCATGATTGTCCATGCTCGATAGTTCTTGTTCTTATCAATTTTATCAGGAGAAGGGGTGCAAAGCTCGATGGCATTTGCCACTAAGGTTTCATAATTGCAGGAAATGTAACTACAGCAAATAAGAATAAAAGTTAGCTTCCAATAAATAACTGTACAAACTCAGGTAACCCAAAAAAACAAAGCATGAGTACTAACACAAAGTGAATCCCTTGGTAAAATGCACCAATACTCACCAAGCAGCTTACTTGTTAACATATGTTAAACTTATAAAGTCAGCATATTAGAGACAGCTTAAACAATTATATTTTTAGTTGTTGCAGCGTGAAGAGTACAGTAGACTTGAAATACACACAGACACTACACGTCAAGAGGCCGCTGGGTAAGCATCAAATCTTTCCCGACAAAGACTTGCATATTACAAGCATCAAACAACCTGATGAAAGTACCTGATTTGATGCATTGCCAGTTGAAGAAAAAGAAGGAACTTCCTCTGAGTTTCCATTTTGAATGGCCCCTGTGTTTCCATTTAATGTATTCATGTCCATTTGGTTTCCATTTTTCTGAGCAAACTGAGATGCATCTTTTGAACTTGAATTGGCTAGACGTGATTCATCAGTGTAAGCTCCACCTCGTTGTCTGTCATCAGCTAACTCAAGCTGAAGCTGTTGCACTGTATGCATATGATGTCTCTCCATTTTCGCAAACTAGAATTGGTGATAAAAAAAAATCAAATCGGTCAAACTCACCCAAAAACAAACCATGTTATATTTATGTACAGCAACACTCATTTTGATTGATAGACATAACACAGTAATATACTTGCATGCATAAAAAGATCAACGTCTAGGCAAACATCATGTTACATTGGGAATCAAACATGTTTTCACGCTGAAGATGCAGAAAATGAAAATGTCAAACCTGTGTTTGACAACCAAGCCAGAGCTGATTATAGTGTTCCACATGTTCCCGCTACTGATTTTGTAGTGTAGTTGACTGTAGCCCATCCATTTCTTGAACACGATTGATCCAAGCTTGGGCTTCATTCAGTTGTTCATTCTTAAATAGAATGGCTTCTTCAACAAGCCTATGCTGAAATTTTGATGGCTGTCAGGTACTGCTTCACTATAGGTCTATAACTACACCCTAAACTTCTTGAAGCAAACATAACATCAAACTAGTTTTAATTTCAATGTCAGTTATTCTGACATTTTGTTAACAATAGTTTTACATACTGTTTATTTGTGGAGAAAAAAACATTGGTCATCTGCTTGAGACCTTTTGTCTTGTCAACTCCTTGAGTATGATTATAAACATGTATTAAATGTATGTAAGTGAACAAACCTGTTCCTGCAACTCAAGAAGTTGCCTTTTTTTTTCTTGTAAATGTTCTTGAAGATCTTGCAATTGCTATAAATGTTGGACTCTTTCAGCTTCTGAATGGTCACGCTCCCTTCTGCAATAAACAACAACTCCTTTAAACTTGTTCATATAATAAAAAAGACTCATTCAACATTTATTCATACAAATCTAGATAGAAAAGCCTTGTATCCTATAATCAGAACCTCAACCAGCATTGTAAATGCTGACTCATAGTGAAGCCATAACGCCACATTGTATATGTGTGACGACCCGAATAAGAATTAGCACGTTAATCGGCTTAATCCGTGAGTTTACGAGTAATCACAGTTTATCGTAAATTAATCGAATTGGTAGTTCGGTTCACAACTTAATTATCGGGCGAGAATTTGAGTTGAGTCTCTTCACAAGAATTGTGGTATGCGTGATTTCGAGTTCGTAGGCGATTTTGGATAATTGTTTCGATAACCGAGGAATATGTTATGAATATTTGAAATCGCGTAATTTCGTTGTGTTTATCCGTTTGAATTTGAGTTATCCAAAACGTGGATGTGATTCGATTTGGACCGTTGATTGTATCGAGCCACGAGTATAAATATCGGAATAGTCGGAAAATTATCGAAAATCACTGTTTTGGGAAGTTTGACTGCCGTTTGACCAAAAAAATTTAGTTGACCCGCGTTGACCGAGGAGGAGGAGCACCGCCGGTTGACTCGCCGAAGACTTGCCGTTTCCGGCCACGATTTTGGTAGGTATGGCTTCCCCTTGTGATTTGTAACTGTTTAGGACTTGATTTGGATTGAATTGATCACGGATTGAGGGAGAATGTGGAGCTTGAAACTCGCCGGAATCGGGTTTAATGGTGGATTGTTTTCCGGCGACTTTCCGAGGAGGATTATAGGTGGAAATGGTTGGGTTTGTGGTTGGGATGAAGTCCCTTGAAGATGGGAGGCCGATGTGGCCTCACGGTGGAGGATTTCGCCGGAGAAGTTTTTCTGACCGGTTTGAATTCTAGCGACTTTCGAGCGGATTTCCGGCCACGGTGGTGGCTGGACAGTGGTGATCCTTTGGAGAGAAAGGCTTGGCTTGAGGAGGAGAATATTTTGGGGTCTTGTTCGCCGGAAAATTCCTCCGGTAGACGCCGCGGCGGCGGTCAACGGCGGAGCTCCGGTGACCCGTTGGCTTTTTGAAATTTGACAAGTTTTATGCCGTTTTGCTCGTAATCGCGCCCCGATCATCGCCTTGAGGTTTTCGTGTTGATTTGGATACTGGATTTTTAGTCGAGGGTTTATGTGGAGAATTTGGGGGTTTTCGTCGATTATTTTGTATCCAAGTTATATGTTTCCGGAAATGGTTGGTTTCCGAGGTGTGGTACAGAGTAATGAATTGTGATTTTGATAATTTATATTTTGTGATTATTCAAGAGATCGAAATCGTACATTGGGCGAGGGATCTTCCGCCGGATCTCGTGATTAGCGCGTTTGCGCGTTGAGTTATCTGTGAGTGGACTTTTATTTACACTGTCGTAGCGAGTTCTTGATTTCAGTATTTATTTTCAGTATAGTATTGAGATTATTTATTGTTTTGGAGGTATTGTTTTATATTTTATGGTGATGACATTTATTTTGCATCGATGCATTGGTTACTCGGCTGATCATCGGTAGTTCAGTTCCAGGGTTGAGAGATTCCCCTGATGTGCCCACTAGGCTTGAGAGATTCGCCTAGTCTATCACTGTCGGGCTTGAGAGATTCGCTTGACACCTCAATTTATTATAAGAACTGACATTGTTTTTATATTGTATAAATGGTGAAAAGCATATGATTATTTTCGTCCATTCACTCTAACGATTTTATTTGCCTTTCCCCTAGGCTTTTCGGTTTTCATGCCCAGTTTGCAGTTCGGATTCTGGTGTCACACGTCGCAGTCGGAGGCTTAGTGTTCGAGCTACCTTTCTTTTCCAGTAGGTTTCTTGTTTTGCCTACTGTTGTATATTTTTGTATATATACACTAGAGGTCGCTCTGATTACTCTACTGTTATACTTTTATATGTTTTCCCCGGATTTCTGTAAAGTACAGTTTTGCTTATTACTTTACATTATTGTTATGATATTGAGAAATCCGGATGGGATTGGTACCCACGGTTTGACTTTTGTGGCATAGGATGAAGTGTGTTTTCGGGTGCAGGTTAATGGTAATTCCACCTTATAATGAAACTTTGCCCAAATTTTTATGGTTTTTGCAAGCTCGTGTTTTCAGAAGGGGTTTGATTCCGGTTTAGGAAACTAAATCAGGGTTGGGTCCTTTCAACATGTTCTTGAAGAAGAGCTTATAGAGTAGAGAATAGATCCTAACCACATTGACCATTACCTGAAAATTGCTAATTCTTTGTTTTGTTCTCTAAGAAGGCCCTCTTTGGCCCAGGCCTGCCCAAATGTTACGAAAGTCAGCTAAAAATACAAATTACTCAGCTGAACCAACCTAGAGCAGTATATATTTGCACAAGCATTAGTTTACTGCTTCATTGTCTAACTTGATAGCATGTAGCTCCCTATCTTGATCTTCTAATTTCCTCTCCAAATCATGTACAATATGCTCCTTTTCACGAAGTTGCTCCTACAAAAACATGTCAAGCACTGTTAGTCGATCATCGATTTGCTACACATTTGAGAGTTTGCGGAAAGAAATCGAAATTCAGTTATCAACCAAAACCCTCACCTCGTAGAATGCTCTCTCATCCAAATGCCCTAACTTTGACCGTTCCTCCGCAGTCCATGATGAGTCCTAAGAGCTTTTATCACTTGCATATCAATGAATATAAGTCAGCTTCACCAGTTTGTCATTCAAACTAGACAAGGGAAAATCTTGACACCAAATACAAACACGACGTGCTAAAGTCAGCCCAATTGTTTCAGTCCCACAACATACATCAAATAGCAACGTCTCAGGACCCAACTCAGCCCAATCCCCAACAAGAGAGTATAGTTTTTCTGCAGCAAGGCTATTAACCTACAGATAAATTGGAATGAGGTATGGTTACTGTTGACGAGATAAATTTTATCTACCAAGCATTAAAAAATCCAGTGATGCGAAATCCAACCTGGAAAAACACTGTTGGTGATATACAGAAGCGAAGACCGCATATATAGTCATGAATTTTTGGTTCTTCTATATTGTTGGTGGCCTGGACTTCAGAACCATTCTCTTCCTTAGAAATACATAATGATCGCAATAGAGCATCAGCTGGTGCTACATTTGATATTCCTTGGTGGTCCTACAAAGAAGGCACCCTTGTTCAAAGAGCACATCTACATATAGAAGAAAGCATAAAATTCGGTAGCATTATCCATCAACACTAAATCAGTCAATCTCATAAGAATTCAACAATACAAGTCTGGCGGCAACAAAATAAAAATCAGAGTGAAATGAATGACTGACCTGCACTTGTGACACAGATTGGCGAATCTACCGGATCGCAAAGCCCAACCTCTCTTCCATTCGATCGAGCTCAAGCCCAACCTCTCTTCCATTCGATTGTGCTCGAGCTCCTGCAATATGTGTTCATACACCCGCTCGGATCCATTTCCACTGAAAACAAGTTCCACCTATTCAAAAATTCAATTCAAAATCCAGTCATCTCTATTCTATCCAATCACAAATTTCTCACCAAAACAAATGAGATTCAAAATTCAAAAAATAACAGCAGCAACAGAGAGAGAGAGGGGATCAGTCATCAGTAGCGAACTGACCTTGAAGGATCCGTCGGGGTGGTGACTGTGTTTCCGGCGAGAGGCGATGTGAGCCGGTGAGGAACGATCGAGGTGAGCCTGTGAGTGACAAGGAGTGAGATTTTGACAGAGAGAGAGAGAGAGAGAGAGAGAGAGCGAGGTGTTTGACAGGGAGAGAGAGCGAGGAGTTTAGAATTAGGGCAATTAGCTCGTGTGTTCCAAGGAGTTCCCGCATTCCCCAAAATCGGAGTTGCCGCATGCCCCAAAATCATTATTAGCCGTTTTTGCTTCTTTTTTTTCAATTTTCAACACAAAGTAAAGACATCCGTCAACAGTGTAAAGCGATGTCTATAAATAATATAAACATTACTTTTGTATTTTCTGATATCTAATTACGATTTAACATCGGTGACTTTCTTGATCGACGTTTATGGACCGTTGTCTATGAACATTTTTCTTGTAGTGCGAGTTCCTACATTAATACATCGATCCAATCATATATCACTTTTGCTCAATTTCATATTTGGGTTTTAATTTGATATGAAACGCAAAATGAAACGGTGAAATAGAAAAGAGAGAGGGAGAAAGAGCCGTTGAATCAGAAGGCTGGCGGAGGAAGATACAAGTTGATCGGGGTTTGCTAGCTTACCTCTTCTTACATGCACTAGATATTTCAGATTGGATTGGTGTATTTCTTGAATTTTATTTCGATAGTCACTACTATTATTATAGGATTTCGCTTATGCACTAATCTTCATTTTGGAATTTTGTAGGTCGTTCAAATTCCAGTTCATTTGTTCTGTCCGAAATCGAACGATATATTCGCTGCCTCTAGCAATATACAGGGTCACATTTGTTTTCTACTTTTCTTCCTTCTGCTTATGTTTACCAGTCATTGAATATGTGTTAGAAGTTCACAAGCAATTTGTATAGAACAATAATTTTTTTTTCAGCGTTGCTCTTATGGGAAATGGCTACCAAGAGTTTGATCCTATAGTTATTTATGCAGTAGCTTTGTACGCATAAAGTTACTATCATAGTTGTGCAAATCAAATTATAGTTAGAGATGACTCAAACTACGACATTGAATCACTCTACGGTTCTTCCGGCTAAGAGGTCATTTCATGCAAAGGTTACTGAAATAATGTTTGAGGGATACACAATTGAAACTGTTGTTGATGGAAAGCCTCTTCATTGCCAGATTTTGGGCGAAATCAGTGAACACCATTGAAGATGGTGAGTTGAATACTGGGTAGACTTCCCTCTGATTATGGCCTGGCTGCTAAGACAAAGAGAATGAGCGTCAGAAGTGACACTACCACATATTTAATCATTGTCGGCGATTTTTAAATCGCCAGCAATGTTTTTTAACATTACCGGCGATTTTTAGAGAAAAAATCGCCGGTAATGTCTTTTTTTTTTTTTTAACATTGCCGGCGATTTTTTCGGCAAATCGCCGGGAATGTCCCGCCGGTAATTAAAAAACAAAAAGACATTACCGGCGACTTACATTTAAGTCGCCGGTAATGTCTTTTTTTTTTTTTAAACATTACCCGCGACTTAAATGTAAGTCGCCGGCAATGTCTTTTTTTTTTTTAATTACCGGCGGGACATTGCCGGCGATTTGCCAGAAAAATCGCCGGCAATGTTAAAAAAAAAAGACATTACCAGTGATTTTTGGGGAAAAAATCGCCGGTAATATTAAAAAACATTGCCGGCGATTTTTAAATCGCCGGGAATGATTAAATATGTGGTAGTGTACGTGAATACAGGGGTAACCCACCTAACACACTCTGATGCTTAAGTGAGAACGTGTTTAAGGTAAAAAAATGGAATAAGGAACAAAGTGTATTTATGATGTGAATGATTGCTTAACCTAATTCAATAATAAACGATTTACCTTTATACTTACACCGTTGAGCACTTTCAACTATTCCTTCGATGTGGGACTCAGTGCATTCAAGTTTTCTCTTACTCGCGCGCTTTCTATTTTCGGTCAAGTGTGTACGAAGTGCTAAGCCCAAGCGCTTATGCTAACAAGTCCCCAAAGTCCTCATATCAAGATTATTCTTGATTACGGAGTTGAAAAGATGAGCTTTCTTCGTACACACTTGATGTTGTCTTTGTCAAGTAACGGAGCACCTCATAGTCCCCTTCAACACCACAAGAAAGAATGATTCACTTAAATTAGGGATAGAACAATGATGGAGTAGTATGTCGAGGTATACAGCATCATGTGGGGCGAGGTAAAGTATCTGAGTGGTTTGCGCAGATGTATACGCTTGTATCGATCAGCCACACAGGAAATATCATATATAAGCGGTAGAAAGTACCTGAGAAGTACTCTCATATGTATGTGTATTACTTAGGAAAAACAAGGAGTATTACTTGCGAGAGATGTAGAATATCTGAAGGGTACACTCGAATGTATGTGCTTGGATCGATCAAGCTAACAAGAAGTGTCACCTGTGGCGATGTATGGTTACCAAGTTTACAAAGTTTGTTTTATAAGGGACGCTACGCTCATGATGATCAGTCATGGGGGTCCTCTTAAAAAAGATGGTGTTGTTGTAACGCTCATGAAAAAAGAATGCAACATGGCCATTTCTTATCATGGATGACCATGCTTTTAACATATGCATATGTATCCGTTTGGATATAGTGTGTCGCCCAAGTAACTTGGGATGTGGACGCTTGAACTGCAAAACCATAAACTGGTGAGGAAATACTTGTGAAAATATGCCAAGTAGAGAAATGAGTGGGCAAATAAATACAGGGCCCATACAGTGATGATGTCATATTAGTACACAACGATGCATGTAGGACACGTGGGTGACAATGGTTTGCGAGGCAGGAAAAGGGAACGTCATGCTTGCTCATCATAATGGCGTGAGTCCATGACTTCTCGAAATGGTGCGAGTCGCTTTGATATTGAAGTAGTGGGATGCGTAGTATGTGATAAATGATTGTAATTATGCTTCGTGTACGAGCAGGTTGGTTTCATGGGTTTTTAGAGGAGGATATAAAGAGATGGAGAGCTCGTCGTTTTTACATTTCTCATCTTTGTAAAAACTGTGAGAGAAAAGACATAGTGAAACCAAGGAAAATAAGAGAAGAAATTGTTGTTGAAGGATCAAAGAAAGAAGAAAGTCTCGTTTACTGCAAGAACCCAGAAGCATCAACTGTTCATAAGGTAAATCCTTTTTTTGTGTGCAATTTTGGTTTTTAGACTTTGTGCAAAGTACATAGTTTTCCAGAAAATAGTGTGTGTTTTATGGGTCATTGGGTAAGAAAAGGTAAAATGGGATTTTGGGTTCTAGGTTTGTGTATGAATAACATAGTAGGTAAGATGAATTGATCCTTGGTGTTGAGGAAGAGGAAATTGCATATGTTTGCTAAGTGTCAATTTAGGAATGATTTTGGGTTAAAAGCATGTCTGGGTGGAAAATGTGAGACTCTGGGTAGAAGAACATCAAGAACAGAGTAAGATCATAATGAAATTCGGAGGTAGATCTGTGTGAGGGTAAAAATGTAGAATTGAGCGGTTAGTAGAGGTGAGTAGGTGTGATGTTGGTTAGGTGGCCTAATGAATTGTGCTTTTCATGTCAGACCGTGGAACTACCATTATGGACCCAGTTGAAGTTATAGAGATATCGAGCAAAGATTATAGAATAGTACGTAGGAGAAAATACTTTTTAAAAGAGAAAATATCATTCAAAGAAATGGGCTTAGGAGACTAGTGGCTTAGGTCATATAGTGAGAGCTTAACAACTACATTGTCCTATTAAGAGCCTAACATTTGTAGTGCACTGCCGCTCAATTGTGGAGATGATGCTAACACATCTCTACTTTTGTTGCTAGCGTCGCCCACAATGGAGGATGCAACCATTGATGTGTACTTGGCAGCCAAGCCTAGGCAGCCAGCTCAACATAATAATACATACGTGGGGACCTTTAGGGCGCGGGAGGGGGGGGGGGGGAGGGAATGAACACCAAAACCTGTGATGAGAAAGAAGAGAAATGCAAATCGCCTAAAAATGCTAAAGAACCAGGCAGGTGCTACACCCTGGCCTACATGGACGTTGACCCCTACTCTTTCATAATTCCGGATAGGCGGACCCTGGTTTTACCGCCCAGAGGATGAGACTGCCGCCCAAGAGTTGATGAGCGCTTCATCAGACAAACAAATTAAATATTTATATGAGGATTTTTGTATTCCGTCGAGTGTGAGCCTGAGGCGCCTGAAAGAGGGAGAATTGGTGGTAAGATCCCCAGAAGGGTTCACATGCATGTACACTTATCAATTTCACCATGGGCTGGTATTGCCACTGCACCCATACGTCTAGTATATGCTAGCGAGGCTAACCTGCAACTAGGGCAATGTGAGCCATTCATTATCAAAGTCATTCAAGTGATCTATACATTGTTCAACCTTTCTGGTTTTGGTCATCCCACCACTATGGAATTAATGTCGATCTGCGAGCTTGGGCATTCGAACAGAGCAAGAGATAAAGGTACCGCCACCTTCAGACATAGGGGAAAATAAGTGGTTCTTTCATGACATGCCCACATTTGCGCCCATCTGGCAACGAGGCGCCGTTTTAAAAGGCGGGAAATGGGAATTTGGGGGAAGGAGTGAGTCAGGAAGTGCGAGCTAATATGTGTCAAGTCCCCATGTCTTTCCAGGCGATAGGTAGAAAACTTATAAGAATTTTGTGTAAGAGATTTGTAGATAATCAGTTCACTGTATAACACATTTGTCTTTCCATTGTAGGTAAGCGGAGCTTCCCACTATGCGGAGAAGAAAGGCATCTCCTACAGAAGATATCGTACGCCTAGGGTGATAGAGACGATTGCCACTCACTCGTAGCTCTCAACCATTGGGAAATACTTGAGCAAATGGGTCTAAGCTGACGAATAAGTAGTTGGATGAGATGAGAAATGAGCTAGAGATATTGATGATGTAAGCGCAGAAGGCATAACCTTTGGAAGGAGGAAAATTTGAGGATGGTGGGGTTTTGTAAAACACGCTCGTTCCGTCGAAGGCAGTATAGAGGGAGCCCGTATCGACGCCTATTACCACCGTTAAGGAAGAAGAACTAGAGATAGATGAGCATGCAGAGGAAGAAGTGGGGGAGCTTGGTAATGACAACGAGGATGACCAGGCGGTTAATCTAAGGCACCAGGAGGGTCAATCCAGCTGTCAATGCTCCAACCTGTTGGAGGTTGAAAAGGAATTCTCCTTCCAGAAGAGGAGAGCAGAGAGGAAGAAAGCAAAGATCGACGAAAATTTCAGGAAGAAGTCTAAAAAGCTCCACTCTCATTCATCACACTCGAAGCTCCGCCCATTCAAGATCCCTAGACATGAGGATGGGGAGAATGTGGATGTTGTGTACTTGGATAAGGAAATGCCTACGTCGCACCATTAGAAGATCGAGTTAATTTTGTGGGAGAGCGTATCGGGAACGCCACACTTGCGTTTAAGGGCGGGACGACTATCCGCTCGGGGGTATGTTAAACGGGTTATTGAGGCCGTGGACAAGGGTACCGAGAGTATCCACCAAGTCCAAACACGATCTACGCCTCTAGAGAACTTGTAGACTATCTTCTTAGACCACATTTGGTCGGGGCATAAGTTGTATTTGGCGCTAGAGGATGAGTGCAGCGGGGGCGAAACAGCTGAGCTGGTGGCACTTCATGTCACACACACGATGCTACAGGGCGACTTGAAGAAGGTCGAGGACTTAGAGAAGCGCCTAAGTAAAAAAATGAAAAAGGCAAAGTCCATTATAGAGAAGCTCAAGGCAGAAAAGAAGACTGCTGAAGGTAACACGATATAGGCCAACAAGGAGAAGGCTGAGGCGGAGTAAACCCTTGAAGAGCAAGTATGCACACTTGAGAATAAGGAGCAGGTGGAATGGAAGACTGAGAAGGAGAAACTCAAAAAAGAGAGCCGCTCTTTCAGCGCTTATATTGAGAGCTTGCGTAGCTTGATGTTGAGCGAAGATGCCCAGGAAAAGATGAAGGGGATGTTGTTAAAGCGTATAAGGCAAGAGATGGGCAAGTGGAAAGGAAAAAGTCTTAGACAGAAGCCCAAAGTTCTTTGTTGAACCAAATGCAGAAGTCCCCGTATTTCAATTGGGCGCAGTTTGCGAAGGACAAGGGCTTCTGAGCTGGGTGTGGGTTATGTTGCTACTGAGTTGCTTCTCTATTTTTGTCGCTATTTTGGTTGTATGAAGATAATGGTTTAGGTTTTCTTTTTTACTTGGTTGTTGTGTAGCCCATAGTGATGAAAAAATTATCTAGTTTATATTATCCATCGACTATTTTTATCGAATATGAAATGGATGGAATATCTAATCTTATAATCATGTCGAGATAACTCTATGTTTTTATGTAAAGGATTAAACTTTAGAGCGGGAGTTTTATAAAAGCCGGCAACTGATCCATACTTCATGATTGAACATTATTTAAATACAAAATAGTGAGCGGGAATATAGTTGAGACACGTGTTTGCCACTTGTGGATATAGTAGTTCAAAATCAATGAGTATTTTCAAAGATGTGCCGAGTTCCTGGGATATGGTAGGATGCGCCCATTATTATCCTTGAAGTAAAAGGTGTCTAGACGGATTTCTTCCACAGACGGCACCAAATATTTTAACAGATTCTGGGTGGGAGTTAGTGAGATACCTTTGAAGATGGTGAGTTGAATATTGGGCGAACTTCTTTCTGATTGTGGCCTGGCTGCTAAGACACAGAGAATGAGTGTCAGAAGTGAAGATGAGGTGACCCACCTAACACGTTTCGATGCCTAAGTAAGAACATGTTTAAGGTAAAGAATGGAATAAGGAACGAAGTGTATTTATGATGTAAATGATTGCTTTACCTAATTCAGTAATAAATGATTTACCTTTATACTTACTCCAGGGAGCACTTTCAACTATTCATTCGATGTGAGACTCGGTGCATTCAAGTTTTTCCTTACTTGCGTGCTTTCTGTTTTCGGTCCAGTGTGTACGAGGTGCTAAGCCTAAACGTTTATGCTAAAAAACAAGTCTGGGATATGTACCACCACTGCTCCTAACTTCAGTAGGTACGAGTATGGTTAATCACTGTAGACCTGTAGCCATGCATCTATTCCTGCATGTTTGGGTAGATATATTTCCTTTGGTTTGATTAAGAGTTTCTTATTCTAACATTAGGAAGCAGGATGCCAGTGAAGCGGATGTGGTAGCTAGTGTCTAATGCTAGTTGTAACAACAACTCAAAAGAAGGCATCAGCCAAGACGCAATAGATCAAAGACAGCCAGTTGTTGCTAATGCAAAGGAGCCGACATCAGATGAGGTTGCTCCTGGACAAGTCTTGGATGTGAGTTGTTGAGGCCATTGATTTTTAATTTTAATTTTTATGATTACGTTAATAAACCACATTCGGTTATAAATGTCATGTGTTTGGTACACGGTATCTAAGATTGCAACTATAATCTTAATTAACTACTTTCGCAGGTTACGGAGAACCTTTTGCAGCCTGTGATATCTTTGAATCTTGGAGATAACAACACAAATACTGCTCCGAAATCAAACACCAAGGTCTGGAAAGTGACAAAACTGAGGTACAACTGTAACATTACCACATGCTCGCTAGCCCAAACTTATGTTGCCTTCCTCTTGCGTGATGCCAGCTGCTACCCCTGGTATGCTCTCTCTCTCTCTCTCTCTCTCATTAGGGCTAATTTCATTGTTAGGGTTTGTGCGGTCATGAATTTTCAATTGGTGTGTGCTTGTTGAAGCGAATGAGGTTTCATGAGACGGATTGATTGATGCTTGAAATGGAGATTATTTTTGTTTTGTTTTATTGTTATGATTAGGAGGTCAATGTGTTTAAGGGATTATGTGATGATAGGTTTGGAAAACTAGTTCGTTGTATACCACTCCAATTGATTGACATCTTTACCTTTTTGTTGAGTTTCAAACATTGTAGGATAAGCTGGATATTAAAAGATCAACAGAACAGGAAGCTAGGATGTGCCAGTGGCTTGTATTATGGCTCAACTGTGATAGAAAAGGATAGAGCATTGTGTTTGAAGTCAGACGTTTGAACATCCGTGAATCACCATGTTACCATAAGGAGGGCACGCTTCTAACCATTGATTGATAGGTTCTATACTCCTTTTGTTTTCTTGTAAACCCAAAATCTCTAGTCTCTATTTCTCTTGGTATTAAATTTCCATAGTATTTATCTCATTGATGTTTCAGGGACATCGAGCATGCCATGCTGAATCTTGACAATGTAAACAAATACTTTACTGATGTAGTGGAGGCTAGGCAAGTTAGTACCTTTTCTTTACTATACTCTTTTCGTATCATTACATTTAGATTTCAGATATCAGTTAGGGTTAGCAAGGATAATTAAAATTATGTAATTCTACAACCAAATATATGTAAAAATCGAGGACCAATGTTAGCCATTATCTCTTAGAAACATTGCTTTGATCCTGGTATTTTCGTGTTCTTCTACGTCAAATTCAGATATTTCTCTTAATGTGTGTTAACAGATTGTCTCCTCAACCTTTCGACTATTAGTTAGTTTAAAACTAAGTGAATTTCTCTTATCCATAGGTATACGAGTTCAAGTAATATAATTTATAAGAAAATCGAGTGTCGAACTCATGATGATTAAGCACTCTAATTCCAAAGCTTGACTCGGTTAGGTCCTAGACTACAGATTACCTAAACATGTAATGTGACCAAAAACGAATGCATGAAAAGATGGAAATGTATCTTACCTAGTTAAGTTATTTGGTAACCTAACTATACAAGGGATGGTGTAATTATAGTGAGCGATTAAACAATTAAATGGTTGATTAACTAACTAAATGCAATCCTGAGGTAAAATAAAACAAAACAAAACAATGTAAATATTTGGTTGGCTAATCAACTCAATATACCAATAATGTCCAAGTTATGAGTTTTAGTCTGGTTTACATGCTCAAACGTATTTTGGATCATAAGAACAAATCCTTTCATTGTCTAAATCATGTCCTCTCGGGTCACGCTTCGTTATGGGCCGAAACTCCTAGGCTTGTTAGGATTCTAGAATGTTTGGGTCCATTTATGAAGCACAAAGTAAACCAAGATTAGGAGCTAGACTTTTAATGCTAGACTCCTAATGTATTTCAAGCGTAGTGAGTTTGATTGCAAATACATGTGAAGAGTATAAATTACTTCCCTCCCAAAGTCTCTTTTAGAGCACTTAGGACACTACCCCAAAAATTGCTTCAGACAATGAGCAAGGCCCGTTGTCTGATATATGTCAGAGGTGTTGTCTATTGAGCTGAGGAGAGAGGACATATCAGACAATTAATGAGCAAAAATCTTTGTCTGAATTCAATCAGACAATATTTTTTTATAGTAAATGTATCGTCTGAATTGCTTCAGACAATGATTTTGGAGTATTGTCTATTATAGGTGTCGGGTGTTGTCTATTGAGCTGAGGTAATGAGTCATGTCAGACAACAGTCAAAAACAATTATTTGAAGTTTTATCATTGCATATATTCCATAACACGACACTATGTATAGTCTTTTCTATTGTTTGAAATGTACGTAAAAGTTTTTTTATATCCATTGTCGAATCAATCTACAAATATATATCCAACAACATACATCAATACAAAAGTACCTAAAACCTATTTGATATGATCCTATACGTTGAAACTTTACAAAAACAGTTTGTCTTTCATGTGAAGTAGACTTTTGAGTTACTACCTAGTCATGAGTTCTAGTAAGCTAACGATTTTTTGTGTTCAATGGACAGTTGCTGCTGGTTTCTCGGAGGGAGGAGTGTTTTTTGTGTCCATTCTATGTAGCATAACTTCATTCCCAGTAGCCACCATATCCATTATAGACTGCAAAGCAAATATGACAATATTTATGGACACACAATAAGATTGAAACTTCATACAAGATTCAAGATCATGTTACTATAATGAAGAATTGAAACTATGTGATATACCTTCCAGTCCTTAAAGCCAAATCAGAATACAGAATGGCTATAAGCTACTTCATTTTCAACTAGAACATTCGTAGGTACTGAATAAGAGCAAACCCTCGAGCAAAATATAACAACTAATAGTCTTAGTACCTCGACTAAATGTTGCACCAATACCAGACCACGCAAGAGCAAACACAATGTCATGCACTGCTACAATTTCAATAATTTTCGACCGCTCCTTCAGAAACAGAAGCACTATAGCACAATGACCTTTCAAATCATGCGTCTCATATTCCTCCTGTACATTCAAAACCACAGCAAAACTTCAGACACTTCACCAACAACTAACACCAATACCATTTAAAATTGTCACCAACATATCACCTAAAAGAAAGTATTAAAATTTCAGTATCCAAACCATAACAAAGCATCATCAGCATATATGTAACTAAATCAAGTTCTTAGCCAATATCTGCAAGAATGCTAGCTAGGCGTATGCAGCCTCTCCATCTAATCCTCGTATATGTTGCAATTCAATAATATCAAATTATCAAGTGTTCTTGAAAGGACCCAACCCCGATTTAGTTTCCTAAATCGGAATTGAACCCCTTCTGAAAACGTGAACCAACAAAAACCAACAAAATTTTGGCAGAGTTTCGTTACTAACGTAGAATTACCATTACCTGCACCCGGAAAATACACTTCATCCTATGCCACAAAAATCAAACTGTGGGCACCAATCCCATCCGGATTTATCAATATATCAACAGTAATGTAAAATAATAAATATATCTGTACTTTACTGAAATCCGGAGTAAAATCATATAGTATACACAATAGAATACTCAGAGCGACCTCTAATGTAAAATCATATAAGTATACCACAGTAGATAGAACAATAAACCTACTGGAAGAAACAAAGTAGCTCGAGCACTATACCTCCGACCACGACGTGCGACACCAGAGTCCGAACTGCAAACTGGGCACGAAAACCGAAAAGCCCAGGGGAAAGACATGAAAACTGTTAGAGTGAGTGGACGAAAATAAATGTCTTTCACCGAATAATATATATGTTATAAAATCATATGCGAGTCCAGATGCATAAATAAATAAAGAAATGGTACACGAGGGAGACTCTAACTCCTCACGCATACAGAGCATGCATAAAAATCTCATGGGGCCACTCATGGACACATCCGTGCTAGTACAGTCAGAACCACGGGGTCCCTAGCCCACACGTGATTCTAGCCAGAAAGGCCTCAGGTCAGAGGTCTGCCTCCCCCCGGTAAAGGCCTCGGGTCAGGAGTCACAGCCTCCCCCGGTAAACATCCTCGGGGATCAGCCGGGATGCGGGTGTATCGATACAACATATATAACGACTGTACTCTGTGTAAACCAAATCATAAATAGTTCGATGCAAATGCATGAAACAACATATAAGTGTATATACGTAATATATTTACTGGTATAGGCATAATCGTATAACACATGCTCATGTAAATAGAAACCACGTATGCATGCTCAAGTTCGTAAAACGTGTAATAAGACTCGCAAAAAATCCGTGAAAAGAAATTGTCCACTCACAGACTAGCGTAACGCAGTTCGCGTTAACTCGTGATCCGGCGGAAAGTCCCTCGCCAAACGAACGATCACGAACCCCTGAATATTCACAAAATCCATTTCTCAAAATCATAACTCGACAATACAAGACAAATCACGAGAAACCACCGTTCTCGGAAACACGTAATTCAAAGTCGACGAATCGTTGAAAATCCGATATTCACACCTCAATACCTCGCTGTACTTTCAGATGCTCAATTCGAAAAACGAACCTCCCCACTGCGATCGGGGCGCGATTTCGAGTGAAATGACATGCAACTTGTCAAAAACCACGCCGGGCGAAAAGTCGCTGCCGTCGCTGGCAAAATCTGCCCAGAAAATTTCATGCTACACATGGTTTCAAAGATCTCGATGATTCCAACAACTTTCCAGTTATAGGTTAAGGCCAATTTTGACCGGAAAACCTCCAAAAATCAACCCAAAGTTTCAAACCCTTACCGGAATTCAAACCGTTCGATCTCTCTCCTCCGGCCACGGCAACCCTCAAGACCACTTGGAAAAGATTCCTTAGCACGAGGCTAACAAAAGCCCTCAAAGGAGCACCACCAAATCGGCCGGAATCATAGCCTCCGTCCACCACCGTTTCTCGCCGGAATTTCGTGAATTTCACCACCACAATTCGTCCTTCTCTGGCCACCACACAAGGGGATTCAACCACCAAGTGGAAGAGAAACCCAAGCCCAACAAAAACCGTGAAGGAACCTTGCACAATTATGGCCGGAATCGGCCACAAATCCGGCAACAAAACTCGACATCCAAAGGGCAACAAAACGGGTCGACCCACCATGGTCAACCCAGTCAACCAAACTGAAATGGAAAGTTGACTTCCCAAACAGGAAACCTTCTATTTATAGGCCTTCCCAAAATGGAAACCACATAATTCACTTTTCGGTAAACTTCAAATACCCGTAACTTTCTCGTCGTAATTCCGATTCCGATAATTCTCGCGGAAACAAACTCGACTCGACATGTTCTTCAATTATCACCCGAAGTCAAACACATCGACCAAACCGATAAAAAGTCAACGGTTCAACCCAAACACATACTTAACCGACTAAATAATCAACAATCGGAAATATTCACAACATAATCCTCGTAACTCGGAATAATGCTCTGGAAGTTCCCACAAACTCGAAATTAAATTCTCAACAACTTCCATGAAGAATCTGAAACCAAATTCTTGTCTGGTAATTTAGTCGCTAAGAGCACCACCATTTAAATCCTATTCCGTCGAAACTTCAAATATTCATAATTTATTCCTCGGTCGTCCAAATAACGATCCGGAGCTGCCCACGAACTCGAAATAACACGTACCACGACTCTCGAGAAGAGACTCAGCTCCAATTCTCGGCCAATAATTTAGTTGTTATCAAATCTGGCGATTCAAACACTGTCGGGAATCTGCGACTACGTAGTAACACATGAAGTGAGCTGATCACACTGCTGATTCTGTTCTGGGTCGTCATAGTTCTATATAAGAACAACGATACTAACCTGAACTACCGGATTCCAATCCTTGGTTTTCAACAAAGCTTCAAGCTTCTTGTTATCCAACTACAAAAAATCCACAAACAGACACACATAATTGGTATTCCATATAGTTCAAGCCTAACAAAACAATGAAACTATAAACAGAGCTCTATTTTCATTACCAGGAGCACAACAACTTGAGGAAGATTGCCTACATTCTTCGTAATGTCCCCGAGCTCTTGTTCATCAAACTTCTAATTAGATACAGGCTCAAAAATCAAACATAGTGGTGTCGATTCCAACAAAAACTACATAATTGAACAAAAAAAATTAAAGATACCATTTGGACTGCTAAACTTACGAACTCATGGTATACTGTGGTTATATAAATCATACTTAGAAGATATTTTCGGTAAAACCATACATGTTAATGTGGCAGAGCATGACGCGTGAAATTTATGGATTTAAGTTAGGCATTTTTACCTCACTCTCATCAGGAAGTAAAATTCGAACATCATGTAGCTCAAAACGAGATGCAATCAATTGTCCTCTAGTAGCTAGCTATGGTGTGAGGGCCATTGAGATTCCAACGACAAGAAAGAGAAAAGATGATAGTTGAGGAGTCATAATTCCCTATAGATTACAAACTGAGTGTGGCTTCTAGTCTTATAGAAAACAACCACTTCTTACTTGAACTTGTACATAATAGAAAGCAAACCTGATTTACAGCCTCACCAAAAGAACCAAATGCAAATACTCCACCAGGAGCACGAAGAAGACCAACTCTTATTGCAGAAATTATTGAAATACAAAAAATCTTGCCAATTACAGCAATCAATAACGATTTTCCAACAAGTAGGAGTCCTAATGATCCAGCTATAACAAGGAAGTTTGAAACAAGAAGTTTTGGATCAATAGACATTCTAACCTGAAAAACCAACAAATTAATTGTTAAAGATTGCACAATATTAATTTACACTATAAATATTAATAGACCTACATATGACCAAAAGTCCAATTCAAGAACTCTCAATTGTATCATTTTTAAGGAAAACTAATCAGGAATATTATTTGATTGCATTGAGCATATTGAAGATCCCAATAATAATGAGAAGTTTGATCGACTATACTGAGTCCTTTAGTAGCGAATTGCTCCTCGATCTGATCAAAATTCAAATTCAAATTCAAATCCAAATCCAAATCAAAACACACAAAAATTCGATTCAATTCTACAAATTTGACAACCGAGAGAGAGAGAGAGAGAGAGCTGACGAGGGTGAGAGAGATCTCGAGCTGAGGGAGAAGGCCGAGCTGAGAGTGGAAGAGTGGAACAGAGTCAGTGATCTTGACGAAGTCGTTTTGAGGAAAAGAGAAGCATGGTTGTGGAACCTAAACTAAACTATATAAATACATCAAGTTACTTCTCATAAAAGTGGATAGCAACCCGGCATGAATATCTACTAATTTTGGCACTCAATCTTCGAATTTCAAAAGGATATTGAAAAAGAATACAAGCCCATATCTTACCTAGGTTTAATGCTCTTACTAACTTTGCTGTAGAACTCAACTGTGAAGTTGGAATTTTCAGCTCCAAAAGTACTTTATGGAAAGAAGAAAAATAAAACCTTGATAACATCCTACATAGACTGTCATTATTAAGCTTACGAGATGAATAATTGAGAGCCCAATATACATAATGATTCAGACTTTAATCTAGAAAAATGCTTCATCGAGCAACTGTGGAACACAAATTACAATCAATAACAGACACTTATCTTTGTCTTTTAGATCAAACAAAGAGAAAATATAAGAGGAAAATGGAGACCCATGTAAGAGAGAGAGATAGAGAACCTGGGATGAGGGAGAGAGAGTCTAGCTTGGGGTTGAAGGCTCGAAGTGTAAGTCGTTGTGGGGAAAGAGACTACCATTTTTGCGAGCTCAGGAACAAACTGAGAGCTGGGAAAAGAAAGAACTTTTTGTACCTTATTTTCTAAACCAATCTAAATAGATGTGGCTGACAAGGATGTCTTGACGGCAGAGGTCTTGTGCTTGAGAGCGTGAAGCACAAGCTTTATGTACGCACCCAAATCCGAGAATCTGAACCCAAATCCTCTCTTCTCTACCAATGACTTCATCAACTGCGTTCAAAATTAAGCCGACGATACCTAGGACGAGCTCGCGAAGGAATCCATTTTACCGAGAAGGTAAGAACAATATCGCACACCTGTAAAACACATTTCCAATTCAAAACCCAAATCAATCACAACCCTATAATCCCAAATTAATCAATGTAAAAAGGAACACTAAGTCAATATCCAATGCTTACCTGGGGGCTAAGGGTTTGTGAGGTCAGAATGCTAGGTCAAGAGAATTAACTTAAAGTCAAGACAAGTCTTTGTGGAGGAAATAAAAAATTTCGACAAGTGTTGGAGGGAATCTCAATTTTGGCCTCCACTGTTAGGAGGGGAAACCTCCTGCCCAGATAATTGATGAAAATCTTGGTATTGTTTAACTACAATTCAAACAATAAACAAAACAGACTATTGTTTGAAATGAGACAATGGGAAAAAAAAATTGTCTGAAACACATTCATTCAACAGTTATAAACCATTGTATAAAAAAAATTTCATTCAACATAAAAATTAATGGGTGTTGTCTCAATTTTTGGGCACAGACAATAGAAAAAAATGGGTATAGTTAGAACATATTACCATCTACAGCTGATTAAAATCTATTGTCTCCTTGACACATCTGGGCACATTCAGACAATGATTTTTTTTGGGTCTTTACTGTATTTTTCAGACAATGGACAAACTGTTGGTTGTTGTCTATTAGGTGTTGTCTGAAACACTTTTTGGCGAAGTGAAAGTGAGTTCTAATGAAATCTCCCAACTCACACCTATTAGGTTACTAGTTAAAAGAATCAACAATAGCTACAAAGCCTCTCAGTTCAATGTAAGCTTAACTGAAAACCCTTGAGTCACTTGGGCCTTAAAAGTTTTTCAATTCATTCTCAAGCACAAGGAAACCAAATCTTAAGATTAACCTTTTAAGTCTAAGTCTAAGTCGTGTTACATGTTTATCATCCTTAGGTGAGTAACTAGTTCACTGAGGTTCATTTATAGCTCCCTTATACATATCTCAACATAGTCATGACTAAGACATGAATATGAAAATATTGAATCAAGCCCAAACATGCAAACATACCACAATCATATCACACAAGCAACAAACTCATTCAATAACATGTAGTACACTAAAAAAAAACCAATTTCATAAATCAAAGCATCATTGTATGTACATCAAATTGACTAGGATTAGCCCTAGCCTTCCAAAAGTTAGCTACTCACTAAGCATAACTAGAACAAAGTTTAAATACATGCTTAAAACCAGAAGAGTAAAGAGATAACCAAAGAGTTCCTTTAGTCAAAGCTCCACCAAATAACTCCAAGGCTTCTAGCCTTACATCTTCACTTCTAGCTAGCACCTAACTTCAAGAGGATAGAAGGATAGCTCTTAGGATTCCAAGGAGCCAAGAGGAAGAGGGATTACTTTCCATTCCTTTGAACTCTAAGAACCGAACCAAACCAAACCAAACCCTAGAGGCAAAGGTGAGAGGAGGAACACCCAAACTGGACTGAAATAATGGTGTGGTGGTGGAAAGGTTTGGCTCTTCCTTTGAAGGAGGAGCTAGGTCTCTTTTGGTGATGGAGAGGTGGTGGTGTCTGCATAGTAAGGGGAGGAGAGGGGGAAGAGAGCTTGAGAAGGTTGGAGGAGAAAACTAGAGAGAAAAGGCTAACTAAAACTTGGAAATGTGTATAATGAAGTGTGGTGTATGTGTGGATGGTGGGGAGCTCGAATTTGGGAGAGAGATGGGAAAAATTTTAGCCCTTAGATGATAGAAAATGAGGAGTTGGAATATCTAAATGTTAGTTTTGAATTAAGGGAACTATGCTTCACTATTTTAGGCTTTCTAAGTTTAAAATACGAAATAAGTGACATCATGTGATCTATTTTCTTTATCTTCTCCTCAAATTAGAGTGACATGCATTATTGGGTGGATTGTGCCTCCGTTGGAATTTAATTAAAGTGTTTGAGCCGGCAGGGTGGTCCGAACGACTGTGTTGAATTCCGGCAGGTTTTGGGTAACTTTCGGTGAAGCTATTTTGCCTTTTTTTCAAAATTGCTCCAAATTCTCAAGTGACTTCAGAAATGTATACTTCTTCAATAAGTGTGTAATTCTTCTCCTTTAATGCATTTTCGAGTCAAACCATGATTTCCTAATAAAAATGGGAAAAAACCATCATAAGAACAATGCTTTATTCATGAAAAACAAGTAATAAACCTAAAGTTTGAAGCATATTAGAGACATAGTTATGGTTCTAACAATGTGCTTGTGACAATAAATAGATTTACGAATTGGTGCATCATTTACCAAGTTTCAGACTATGCTCTTGAAAGATGCTTTTGTTATTGATTCTGCTACAGATGACAAAAAGCCCTTGTTCTAACTTACGGTCTGTGTTAGTTATTACTGATTCTTAAACACAAATGACCATGGTTTCAAATTTGTGCAATTGTGTTTTCCTTCAAACCTCCCTTTCAATGCAGTTTTCTACACTTGGCTTTATTGTGCAACAATATTTGGAGCCAGAGTCACACGAGCTAGAGGAATTCTAAGCTATTTACTGCTCACACAGTTCAGATGAAGGCATTGCTATATTCAGTTGGATGTAAGGTGTTCCTAGTTTCTACCATCAACAGTGATCTACGCATTTTATGCTTGATTATTAACGTCTTTCTCCTTGTATTTAGCTTTGTTATGACGTTAGTATTCTTTAGTTTTACTTATTTTGTTGTTTTTAGGTTTTTAACAAAGGAGATGAAGAAAAAAGGACAAAAGAGATGAAAAATGCAGTAAGGGGGAATTTTGTGTTTTGGACCATCGGAGATGGGCCGGCCCATTATGCAATTCGTGAGGCCCATTAAAGGAGATCAAGGCCGGCCTAAATAAATCCCAATAATGAAGTCCACATGTGCAATTCGTTCAGAAAATATGACTTGGAGGTAAAGAAGACAAAGCAAATATGAATTTCTCAAGTTACTTAGTGGGCAAGGAAGAAAATCAAGAATCCGACCTAGAATTTCGTTGGATCGCATAGAACGATTCCGAAGTCAAAAAAATATTAATGATGCCTCGTTGGAAAGATCTCGATGTCCTCTTCAATTAAAGATCAAGAATCATCTGATTTGGAGCCCTAGAGCTCTTGGAATCTCCATTTTGGTGAAACTGTGCAAGAAGCAATTAAGAACCGGGTTGGAAATCCTTATTCACATATGACAAGGTTTCAAAGCTCTATATAAGCAAGGGTCACGTCTCTTATTCATCATCACACATTGTAATAGCCAAAGCTCTGCCTAAGTCACCTCCTTACACCAAAAGTCGAGCTATTCTCCATAAGGCCGAATGAAAGGACCCAACCCCGATTTAGCTACCTAAACCGGAATCGAACCCCTTCGAAAACACGAACCAACAAAAACTTTTCGAAATTTCGGCAGAGTTTCGTTACTAACGTGAAATTACCATTACCTGCACACGGAAAATACACTTCATCCTATGCCACAAAAAGCAAACCGTGGGCACCAATCCCATCCAGATTTCTCAATATATCAACAGTAAAGTAAATCAATAAATATATTAGTACTTTACTGAAATCCGGTGTAAAATCGTACAACGTAAACAACAGATTTCTCAGAGCGACCTCTAATGTATAAACATATCAGTATACCACAGTAGGTAGAACAATAAACCTACTGGAAGAAACAAGGTAGCTCGAGCACTATGCCTCCGACCATGACGTGCGACACCAGAGCCTGAACTGCAAACTGGACACGGAAACCGAAAAGCCCAGGGGAAAGACATGAAACTCGTTAGAGTGAGTGGACGAAAATAAATGTCTTTCACCAAGTAATATATACGTATAAAATCATATACGAGTCGAAAGTAATAATAATCAAATGGTACACGAGGGAGACTCTAACTCCTCACGCGTTCGGGTACACGAGAGAGACTCTAACTCCTCACGCATACAAGTACGAGGGAGACTCTAACTCCTCACGTACATAAACACGAGGGAGACTCTAACTCCTCAAGCGTACAGAGCATGTATACATATCTCACGGGGACACACGTGGACATTTAACAACATATAAGTGTATATACGTAATAAGTATAATCGTATAACACATGCTCGCAATAAACATAATCTCGTATGAAAACTCATGCTCGTAAAACCATAATCATACTGCATACTCAAGTTCGTAAAACGTATATAAAGGACTCGCAATAATCCGTGAAAATAAATTGTCCACTCACAGACTAGCGTAACGCGTATCGCGTTAACCTGTGATCCGGCGGAAAGTCTTTCGCCAAAAGAACGATCACGAACACCTCGCTTTACTTTCGGACACTCAACTCAAAAAACGAACCTCCCCACTGTGATTGGAGCGTGATTTCGAGTCAAATGACATGCAACTTGTCGAAAATCCAAAAAGTCAAAGTTTGACCGTTGACCGCTGCCCCTGGCGGCGCCGCCGCCGACCGGAGAATTTCACGGCGGAGCTACCTCAATTCCACTCAAAATCGCCCACTGAGCAACTTTCATAAAGGGTTAGAATCCTTCAGAGGAGAGCTACAAAACCCAGTCAATTTTGTAGTTCAATTCGGCCAAAAACCATAAACCCGAATTCACCAAAATACCTTCACTTTCTTGCCGGAAAATTGCTCCTCCTCCGTGAGCTTGGCCGTGCGTGGTGGTCGGGGTTGAGTAGAGGACCTCGAGACGAAGAGAACAACACCAATCTCAAGCCATGGGGTGCCGGAAAATTCCTCGCCGCGGGCGAGCCGAAGTCGCCGTCGAACTCTCTCTCATCACCACGGTCAAACCAGGTCAAACGTGGTCAAACCATTTAATTGAAGTCTTGACTTCCCAAAGGGGAAACTGCCATATATATCCTTATATACATACATGCTATATAAGGATATATATAAAAATAGACATATACACATATACCCTTACCCATTGACCAAAGTAGTTTGCAAACGTCCTGTTGTGGTAATCAACATTTCCGGCAATAGCAGGGCAGTGAAGATGATAGTTTTTCCAATATTTTACTTCTTGACAGTTAATCAGTACCGACCAGTGGGCAATGGCTATCTCATTTCCATCCAACTTGTACGACTTTGGCAAGCTTCCCTGTACTACCACGTCACTGGAGATGATCGAAAGGTTGAACTGGGGTTCATCTATCGGCATCTGTTGTTGGGGGTCCTCAAGCGCTCCCAAGTACACTTTGGTGTACATTACACACTCATGTGCAACATATGCTTCAGCGATACACCCTTCAGGTGCATATTTATTCTTCACATAGTCCTTGTAGGCTCCCAATTGTCTACAAGTTAAGAAGTGCGCGCATGTTAACTTACTTAAAAAATAAGAATTTACATATAAAAACATAGGCAAACCAAATGTATGAATCATTTGTACCTTTCCATGGGATACATCCAAGTGTAGTGTACGGGACCGGTAAGCAACAATTGTTCGGGAAGATGGATCATCAGGTGAGGCATGATGTCGAAAAAATTTGGGGGAAATATCCTCTCAAGCTTGCACATGATAAAAATGATGTCATCTTGCATCTCCCTGAGGTCTGATTTTTTAACTTCCCTGGTGCATAACTTCTGAAAGAATCTTGACAAGGCCACCAACGGCTCCACCACCTCTTTCGGCAGGTACCCTCGAATGAAAATAGGGAAAAGGCGTTGAAGCAGTACATGGCAGTCATGACTCTTTAATCCGTACATCTTATTGTCCCGGAAGTTAACACACCTGCTTATATTTCCTGCATAGCCATAAGGATACCAGCATATATATATATATATATATATATATATATCCATAGGCAACAATCATATTTCTCACATATAACCATAATCCGGAAAAAATTTAAGGCCAAATTCCTGCATAGCCATAAGAATATATACCTGACATTACTCAGCCACCGAAAAATTTCATGCTTATGCTTCGGCTTTACGGTGTAAGGAGCTTGCGGCATTTTTCTCTTACCATCTCTTAACCACAAATGTTTCTGCAGACCCATTGCTTTCAGATCAATGCGTGCCTTAGGGATGTCTTTTGTTTTCCCCTCCAAGTTAAGAACTGTGCCCACAACACTTTCACACACATTATTCTCTATGTGCATGACATCTAGGTAGTGTCTGATAGGCAACCTAGGCCAGTATGAGAGTTCCCAGAATATGCTCTTGTGTGTCCAAAACTTATACCTTTCGGGCTTGTCTGGAATTGACGCGACTATGTCAGGATGATTGCTCAGTTGGCCAAAATCATATTCATTCAACACTTCCAAAATTTCTTCCCCTGTCCATCGCCTGGGTGCCACACCTGTTTCCACAGTCCCATCAAACGCGTCTGGATCCTGCCTAAATGGGTGATCATATGGAAGCCAACAACGGTGACGCATCTGAACAATTTTACTGCAATGAGGACTGCAACAATCAACCGTCATGCACTCTGAACAAGCCCTGTAACCCCTAGTAACGTTGCCCGACAACATACCGCGGGCAGGAAAATCACTGATGGTGCCAACAAGCATGGCATGCATCTGGAACATCTCATTTTTGAACCTATCGTAAGTGGGGTGGCCACACTCACTCAGGTACTTAAGCTCCTCAATAAAAGGCCTCAAATACACATCGAGACACTTTCCTGGATAACCCGGGCCCGGAATTAACAGAGTTAGCATATTGTATTCCTTCTTCATGCACATCCATGGTGGAAGGTTGTAGGGTACCAAAATAACTGGCCATATACTGTATTGAAGACTCATGTTGCCAAAAGGGTTGAATCCGTCAGATGAGAGCCCTAGCCAAACATTTCGGACCTCTGCTGCAAAATGATCAAACTCCCTGACCATGTGCTTCCAAGCCTCTCCGTCGGAAGGGTGTATAAGGGTGTCATCGTCAGGCAAATTCCTCTCAGCCCACCATCTCATTGCTTCGGCCGTGAAAACACACATGAACAACCGCTCCAGCCTATCAATAAGCGGGAAATATCGAAGTATCTTCACAGCTTTCTTGTTGCCTGCAGGAGTCAACTTATACCTTTCTGTAAAACATATCGGGCAGGCTTCAAGGTCTTCGAGATCTTTTCCCCAGAAGGGAATACAATCATATCTGCATGCATGGATTTTTATGTAGGAAAGCCTAAGATCTTTGAGGATATGTCACACCATATGATGAGTGGTAGGAAGACGATGACCGGGTGGCAGTAGCGAAGCAGTCCACTTCAACCAAGAATCAACAGCTTTGACAGACATTTTGTTCTCCATTTTGAGCTGCATCACTCCCATGACACTTTCAAGAACAGTCTTACTACAACCGTCGTACAACGGAGTCTGTTGCAATGCAATCAGGTTGTTGTACTTGTCCATACCGCTTGTGTTGACATGAGCTCCAGGTAATGGCTCGACTGGCTCAATATGGGGGAAACCCTCAACGACGGGAGGGACATTTGGTGCTTCATCAGCAAATACACCGCTCTCATGAGGAAACATATCATTGATTAACATCGATGTTGGATCATAGGATGAACTGCCCCTCTCAGCAAAATCTCCATGATCATAGCGTGGACTGGCCCTCTCACCAAATTGTCCATGATCATGCGGACCCGCTAACGATGTTTCACCGTGATAAATCCAACAAGTGTACTTATCCCAAAACCCGTATTTACTCAGGTGCTTCTGGACTTTATCAATGGGAAAACGAAATCGATCGCTGAAACACTTACATTCTTTACATGGGCAATAATGAAGTGTAGTGTCTCCACAATTAGCCTTCACAAAATTCACAAAACTCCTAATTCCCTGGTGATATCTGACATCCCATCTTTCGAGGCTTATCCAACTCTTGTCCATCTTGAAAATTCTAACAATTTTACGTATTATATATACACACATTCACTACGTACCAATAATCGACGCGATATCTCAATTCAACTCTAATTAAATCAACACATGCATGCATATATATATATATATATCGATCTAATCTCTGAATTCGATTCAGTACTCGATGATGGTATTCTTGTTTTTTCAGTTCAAAATGTATTTGACTAGGTAGGAGGCTCTCTTAAGCCTGACTCCGATAGCATTACGATAATACCAGTCGTTGATTCAGACACAAGATAAGATTAACTACAAGCAGTTTTCTTGTTTCGGTGACATCAACAACGTACATTTCATATATCACGAATTGGATTTGATCAACACACACACATATATATATACATACACATATACATATATATACGTACCTATATATATATAGCTTCCCGAGTGATCGAGTTTTCGACGCGCGCCTTAATTTTGACAATACGTACCGAAGGATCGATTTCAGAGTGTTTTCCTTCTTTCGATTTCACCGGATTTTTTTCGATCAAAATGAATGAGCTCGTGCGATCTGCATCTAATATAAGAGGCATTGCCGACGATTCATTAAATCGCCGGAAATGGAGACATTACCGGCGACTTTACGCCGGAAAATCGCCAATAATGTTTCAAAACATTACCGGCGACTCCAACCGTCGCCGGCAATGTCAAGCCACACATTTCCGGCGAAATTCTCGCCGGAAAATCGCCGGAAATGTTTGGCTTGACATTGCCGGCGACGGTTGGAGTCGCCGGTAATGTTTTGAAACATTACCGGCGATTTTCCGGAGACATTACTGGCGACGGTGTAAGTCGCCGGTAATGATGAACATTACCGGCGACTTTTCCGGTCGCCGGCCTTGTCTCCGGTAATCTCGCCGGTAATGGTTCTTATTCCGGTAGTGATACAATATGAACAACCTAGACTCAGCAAAGAAATCATGCAGCTCTAAAGTTCTACACTTTGAAAACCTAGCCAAACACTAAGCAAGACAACCAACCACTAATGAATGAAATCTCATCCATTATATAAGCCACAAAGATAAGTGATCTAAGGGCCAAACACCCCAACCATGTTTTGGACTAAACTAAGGCTGTCTCTCAGACGTGAAAGTGACAATAGAATCTGTCATAAGCCAAGACAAAAAGGACAAAAGTTCATGGATCACGATATGATTAATATAAATCAAAGAGAAATATTTTGTTGATTTCGAAAACAAGTCATATGACTAGCAAAACACATTTCTCAAAATTAATCATATACCCAATATAAATCTAGAGGTTTGAATCACAAACCCAGCTAGAATCTTGTGTGCCCAATCACAGAAGTCACAAGTCTAGTTATGACACAGTGGAATTGGGATACCAAGGCTGCTATCTATTCTGTGTCTAAACAAGATACAAGAAACAAGACACATACTATATGACAAAAGCATAGATAGCCTAGCTAATACACTTATAGTCGACTTGTCAAAGACACTAATTAGACATGGAGGTCTTATGTCCAATACTCAAAAAAAGAGACAAAAACATCTTTCAAAAACTGTATTCATATTGTCCAATGAGGAAAAAAGTTTTGCTAATTTTACATAAAGCTAAAATAGTCACATGGAGTCAAAACACATTTTTCTATCAGCCCAGCTGTCATCTTGAGTTTGTAAATCGAAAATCCAGCTGGAGCCTAAGAGCCTAGTCAAGATATCATGAGTTTGATCAAGAAATTCTAAACCCAGAAAACTAGGATGACAATGCTATTGGTTATCCTAGAAGGATAGGAGCCAAGGTAGGTTTCCTCTTTGAAAATCAATGATATGCATATACATGATTTACCTAAACCCATGAGATCATCTTGGTTCTTCATCTTGTTCTTCCAATAATTCTTCACATATGCAAATATATGTCCTTCATAGGTTGTGTTTTGTTAAACAATAGGACTTCCAACATATCTTATGCTTACAATCTCCCCCTTTGGCATTCCTAAACAAAACACACTTTTACGAGCTGAGCTATCTAAACGTACACACTAGTAGCAACTTGAATAGGACCTGCACACATATCTCACCAAGGCAAGAACAAGTGAAGTAAAGAAATAAATTAGGATTTTTATAAAATAGCTTATACATGAAAATGACAACACCTACTTATTAATTCTCCCCCTTTTTGTCAATGAATGACAAAGGGATGTAAATGATTCTAGATCAAATGACTCCCCCTCAATTATGAAATCAGGTTTTTTCAAGATCAAGGCAGAAGCCACCATTAGTATCCTAGACCCAACAATGAAAGCAACACTTAGCATATGGGAAGAAAAGCTTAACACTTTTTACAGTTCAAAGTGAGATCCATGTGAGTTCCACAGACCGATTACTCCCCCTAAGAGTATGCATAAGAAAGAAAAACACTTTCTATATGTAGTACATAAGAAAGGAAAGAAACGAAAACTGATATATGACTACACAAAACTTAGGATACCAATACCTTGTTTAATGCCTTAAAAAAACAAGTTTGAGCATAGACTCACAAAGTAAGACGCCAATGTTTCATGTACCTCAATTACTCAAGTATCTCATATGTATGTATGATTGAGAGGAACACATTATCACCATGGTCCAAGAAATCATGTTCAGGACATCAAGATGTGTGTGTGTGTGTGTCTCTCTAAAATAGCTTGACCCATGGGGAAAAGTTTGAGCATCAAATGAGATGAGAGATAGTACAACAGTATAAATCACAAGTGACATTGTCAACACCATCCTTGTATCTCCAAGAACAACCATTTTCAGTTTAGATGCCAATTTGCCTTAAGATTCATATGATTATGAGCTCATCTGAAAAATCGTCATCTTAGGTCCGTGTAATGAAAGAACTATCGTTGACTCCCTGAGCAGATGCTCTAAAGGGAAATAAGTGTAACAAGGACACTCTAAAGATAGTCATTTCGAACCCATCGAAGGATAGAATAAATTTCAGGAATCCTTACTTGTTCCATGTAGCGAACCGCGCTCAACCCAAAATCAAGTGAAGGACTAGCTCTTGTATTTATTAACACACTTCACCTTTAAGGTGGTAATTAATTTCCAATTTCACAACTTGGTTAAATCATAATTTCTCCAAGGACACATATCCTCAACATCTCATCTCATCTCATCTCAATTTTCTAGCTTTACTTGGTACAACCCACAAAGTTAAGATAGTGACATATATAGTCTATATAGTCTCGTACTTGATTTAGACCACACAAAATGAGAGTTAAACATACAGATGCATACATACATAGAAGACAAGTAATAACCAAGATAACTGAAATATGGACACTTACTTAGGTCAAGTTCAAAAATTGTCTTGGGATATCATGAAGCTTACCTATCCTAAGACTAACATAAGACACCATATATACAACTTAACAACATTTTTGGAGTTTTTATTTCTTATAAAATTAAGATGAAGACACAAACTTCTAATTCTACCAAAAACTAAATGCAAAAGGCACACACTAAGTAGGAGAAGTAATCAACCAGAGGAGCACACATAAATTTCCTTTTGAAAGCTTTAGCATATAAGTTGCCAATCAATTTTGTGAACATGCAAATCAGCCAGGTCATCTTCAATAGGAGTAACTATCATTTCAAGCAAACAATTCTTAACAAGATTCCTAATGAAGTGAAATCTCAATGTGTATAGTGTGAGGGTGCATGACAAGATTCTTTGAAATATTTATGCATGACACTTATTTGTCACAAATCCAAGTAAGCTTACCTTGCATGGTGAGAAGCCATAATCATGAAGCACGTGCTTCTCTTGCGAGCATTGTACCCATGTTGACTACCTAGCAGAGTTGCTATCCCAGTATGGGATCAAAGGATGACATAGTCAATAACGATCCTCCCAGCATTCCAACTCAAAATGGCTAGTGTCTTGAAATTCCGAGAGTTGCTCAATAAACATTTCTTTCGTAACAATCCATTGAGTCTTACTTCTGGTTATGACCATCATGGGTATCATTAATCTCAGATGATCATTTTTTTTTACTTGTCACTTTCTTGATATGTGGGGAATCAGGATAACAACAGTCTCATCTATCCTTGTTCACTCAAGATCATGTTCAAATAACTCATTCTCACGTTCAAATAATTTATCCTCATATAAAAGGTTTTCACACCAGTAGGTGTATTTGCAATAATATGTACATGCTCATACATGAAAAGAGAAAAGTGAGAGCACAAAGGTGATTAATCAACAACAACAACAACAACAACAAAACCTCTCATTACATCACGGTGCCCACGATTATTCGAAGAATATTCAAGATAAATTCCATATCGTTTAGGCAGTACTCTACAAGCATCAATCAATCACATAAAACATCATTTTTCATCAATATTTCTAGTTTGGATATAGACGAACAAGATCCATTTGTATGAGAAGGCTCAAAGGCATGTCAAGCAAGGTAGATACGTACAGTAGGATTTTCATGTTTAAAGCTAATGTGGCATTGGTTTAATCATAACACATAAGTACTTCAACCAAGCTAAAGTTTAAGTACACAAAACATGAAAATGACCCTTACCGAGTTGACCGATTCATGAGGAGGATGTATTTCACTTACCAAACTTGATGACATATATCATCACATACCCGTAAGTTTATCAGTGGGTCCTGGAAAACCTCTATCTCATTCATTTGCTGAGAGTCTAAGACTTCACAAGGTCTAGATCAACGATCCAACCATTGTCACTTGGCATAGGATTGCCCTCTTTGCTATCCTCTGGGCTATCATCTTGTCACCACAAATGGTACTTCCATAGTCTTTGCCCAATGTAATTGCCAACATATTCTACCTAATGAGTCTGAATAGTATGCAACCTAATCATTAGAACGATAAGTGTGTAACACACACATCCTAGGACTTTTTTAATAAAGACACAAATCTAATGATACAAACTTATAATGAAAAGGGTACACAAACCAATAGTGAAAGGCAAATCACGTCTACAAGTAGTACGACACCAACTTCGTATCATGCCACATAAGAAGTTTGATCAAAACTGATTTCAATTATATCCTCACATGTTATTGACTTAAGATTGATGAACAAGTACCAATCTCCAACCTTTTCTAAAGAATATATTTAGATTCAATTGTTTCAAAATGAAACCAAATCATGCGCGTCAAACTGAACCAGGTAACAATAAATTTGCTTCGATATTCAAGAATAAAACCTCATAATATATCTAGCAAAAGGATTCAATCTATCTTGCATGAAAATCATTCAAACATCCACGACAAGTTATGAAGACAATATTTCTTGATGATATGCAAAAATTCATAAAAGGAAGAGTTTTGCTTACAACCATTTTTGCTTGTTTCCAAGACTTGAAGATGATAACCCATGCACTGCGAGATAGCAACTACAACTACTATCATAACACTTTTCTGTCATCCTTCTAGGAGGCATCTGAAGCTAGGTATTTTGTGCAATAACATTTGGGATGGCTAGGGAGCTTGCTCTCCTTTTGTGATATGCATAGCATGTTGAGATGGCTGATATGCTTTGAAACTCCCACATGAATTCTATGATGATTAGATATCATTATATCCTCATAGAAAGAGTGAGTGATTATAGCGGCATGCTAAGGCAGCAGAAGAGACGTCTTTGAAAAGATGGAGCAGAGCATCAATTGCTATAAACGCACTCAACGGCCAAAACATAAGTTTATGAGGATTTATCTCCACTTAAGCACCTAGAAAACAGAAGCTTAAGTTTCACCAACATCCCTGATACATTAGATATAGATTAGATCCAGCCATGAAAGAGTTCATGAGAAGCTTCCAACAACCAACACATTCACACAATCAGGGATTCATAGAGTCATAGTAATCCCATCTCTTTACAGGATTCCAACATAACTTTTTATCTCACGGTCGTCATTAGGTTCGGTTTGTGATCAAATCCTTTCAAACATGGACATTCATCAATCATTCATTAAGTAATCTGTATCACCACTTAGAAACAGAAAAACTCGTGATTCGTGGTGTGGTATGACATACGACATAGGTATGAAAGATGAAGATTCATTCAATAGTTAATGATGCCAATGAACAATGAATCTCATTAATCATCCAACAATGAACGCATGGTGTTTGGGACACACAAATAGAACCCAAAACATTATACAACAATCAACTACTCACTCTATTTGATGTGTGCTATATGCAATAACTAACATATCTACACATGCATGAAGGAATTGAACAAAATGGAGAAAAAAGGAAAGGAAAAGAAAAAAATCTTTTTATTTTGTCTCTACAATAAATCCATACAATGTTGAGATTAGTAAGTGAACAACTTTTCTTTCAAATTAGGATAGACGATGATAAGTCATAGATGTCAATAAAGGAAATTGAACCTAGGATAGAAACAAGTTTGCAATCCTAAAAGGTATTGAATACTAAAGCATATGCTCTTGTAGACTTATATTCTAAGCTTGTGTTCATCAATAGCATTTAAATTCAACCTCAGCATAGACAGATGTCATGGAAGAAACATAACAATAAGACATGAGCCCTACTAAAATATGAGATGCATAATTCACGAATGCATGAAACTATTCTAATTATGCAACAATGACATATAAACATAAGCAAAAATTTGTACATATATACATGCACAAAGGAGATCAGATTTCAATCAACTATCTGTGAAGCCGCAAGAGTGCGAGGTTTCGTTCATATTAAAACATGACTTGTGCTGGGAACGCATGTTGCAAGGATTGAAACAAAGTCTCCCATCCTATGTCTGAGTCAACTAGGATACTGAACAGTCATGATAACAATGGTACCGTCAATCCTTTATGCTTTTTTGTCATTTCGAGTATTAGTCTCATTGTCACTCGAAGTAGATACAAAAGTTCTCTTTAAAAGTGACATATACTTATTTCTTTCAAACATAAACTCCAAATGAACAAATCCTCCACACAAAAAGTTTTCACAAGAAATAACTGATAGGAGGATACATGTGTGTCTAGTGATCCTTAACATCCCTTGCAAGGATTTCTCTACACCGACCAATTCTTCAGCCCACCCCTCATGATCAGTTAATAACTCCTGAGAGACCTCATCATCTTTCGATTCACTTGAGAACTCATTGAGGGTAATAACATTAAGAGCCACAGATTCCTTATGCATAAAAGGAGTATTAAGCTTTAAGTCAATTGATAAATCTTTGATATCACTCTTCAAAAAGAAAGAGCAAGAGGAAGTTTTTTTTTTACCATACTAAAAATCACTTTCGAGACTTAACACACTTTTCAAATTGTTTCATGAAAAGAACAAAGTGCATAAAACAAAAGCCCAAAGAATCATTTACATCTTCCATAATGGAGGATGAGACAAACTCTTTGTCCATCCAAGCTGATATGAGGATCTCACTAATATAGGCTAGTGACCCGCACTGCCCACTTAAAGGCTTGTTTCTAAATGTTTACACATATGAAGCTTTCTGATCGAGGATGGAAAGAATCAGAGCTATCCCTACCAGTCTGCCAGACTAGCTTGAAAACCACTCGGTCTTGTTTCTTCGTCTCCTCATACGATGATATCAGAAAGTTTATCATGAACCCAGCTATCACAAAGCTGGTTCTTTAGAAACACTTCTAAGGTTGCTTGTACTATCAATACGATCTCATGGATATAAGATGCAATGAGTATATAAAAATGTTTTATGCAACTCTAAGGTTATAATCACAAAAGGATAACTTAGAGTGAAATACAATATGAACAAACCTAGACTCAGCAAAGAAACCATGCAGCTCTAAGGTTCTACATTTTGACAACCTAGCCAAACACTAAGCAAGACAACCAACCACCAATGAATGAAAGCTCATCCATTATATAGGCCACAAAGACAAGTGACCTAAGGGCCAAACACCCCAACCATGTGAGCACATTTTAGACTAAACCAAGGCTATTTTTCAGAGGTGGAAGTGACAAAATAGTCTGTCATAAGCCAAGAGGAAAATGACAAAAGTCCATGGCTCAAGATATGATTAATATAAATCAAAGAGAAATATTTTGTTGATTTGAAAAATAAGTCACATGACTAGCAAAGCACATTGATTAAAATTAATTATATACCCAACATAAATCTCGAGGTTTGAATCACAAACCCAACTGAAATCTTATGTGCCCCATCAAAGAATTCACGGGTCTAGTTATGACACAGTGGAATTGGGATACCAAGGCTACTATCTATCCTGTGTCTAAACAAGATAAAAGAAACAAGACATATGCTACATGACAAAAGCATAGATAGCCTAATACACTTATAGTCGACTTGTCAAAGACACTAATTAGGCATGAAGGTCCTATGTCCAATACTCACAAAAGAGACAAAAGCATCTTTCAAAAAGTGTATTCACATTGTTCAATGAGGAAAAATGTTTTGCTACTTTTACATAAAGGTAAAATTGTCACATGGAGTCAAAACACATTTTTCTATAAGCCCAACTGTCATCTTGAGTTTGTAAATCGAAAACCCAATTGGAGCCTAACAACCTAGTCAAGATATCATGGGTTTGATAAAGAAATTCTAAACTCAGAAAACTAGGACGACAATGCTACTGGCTATCTTAGAAGAATAGGAGCCAAGGTAGGTCTCTTCTGTAAAAATCAATGATATGCATATACATGATTCACCTGAACCCATGAGATCATTTTGGTTCTTCATCTTGTTCTTCCACACAATTCTTCACATATGCAAGTATATGTCCTTCATAGATTGTGTTTTATTAAATAATAGGATTGTCTATGTTATGCTTAGAATTTAGTTCAGAATCGCCTTGCCGATTTGCTTGACATGCCACACTCGAATACAGCTGTAGAGGAGATGCGTAGTTTGCAATTAAGGTACAATGAGTTGTTGACACATAATGAAGTTATTGGAGACAGAGGTTGAGGGTTCAGTGGCTACGTGATGGAGATGAGAACACTGCCTATTTTCACTGAAGAGCTTCAAATAGGAGGTGTCGAAATAGAATTTCGAGCCTTGAGGATAGTCAGGGCATTATGCAAGATGATCCTAATGATATAGCACAAATTCTAACATCGTATTACGATGACATTTTCAGGTCTTCTCCGGTGGTTGAGGAAGCTTTAAACATGGTGTTTGAAGTAGTACACCAGTTATCACAAGCGACATGAATACCATGTTCACCAATCCGTATACTGATGAGGAAATTAAGGAAGCTCTCTTTCAAATGAAGCTTTCCCAAGCCCCTGGTCCGTAAGGCATGTCACTATTCTTTTTTTCAAAAAATTTGGTCCACAGTCAATGCTGATGTATGTCTTGCAGTGAGGGAGTTTCTTAGGGACTATTCATTTTCCATTGAACTTCACACATTTAACGGTCCTGCCAAAAGTCAGCTAAGGACTTTCGCCCCATAGCTCTCTGCAATGTGATTTATAAGATCAAATCGAAAGGTATTGGCTAACAAGCTAAAAACAATCTTCCCTTCAATAATCTCACATTCTCACCTTTGCAAAGCACTTTTGTTCCTGGGCGTATGATTGCCGATAACACTTTGGTAGCTACGGAAGTGTCTCACTTTATGAATCGGTTGAGGAGGTCTACAGGCTCAGGTTATTTCTCTCTCAAGCTCAATATTTCTAAAGCTTATGACAGGCTAGAATGGCCTTTTGTAGAGGCTATTATTCGGCGGCTTGTTTTAATGGATACATGGATCAACATTATATTGGCTTTGTTACGTTCTGTCTGTTATTCAGTTCGTTTTAATGGAAACCCTACCGGATATATCATTCCTTCACGAGATATCCGGCAAGGGGATCAATTATCCCCATATCTATTTATACTTTGTGCAAAAGGTTTACTAACCTTGATGCAGCAAGTTGTCCGATTAGGACCTTGGCAGGGGCTAAAATTGTGTCTGGGAGCGCCAACGCTACATCATTTACTGTTTGTCGATGGTTCTTTCCTTTTCGGCGAGGCCACTGCTAATGAATGTCATCAAGTGTCATCACGGTGTTAGTAAAAATTTTGCGATGGATGATATGGTAGCTATGGCTAATATCCTGCAAGTGACATGCGTAGAGGATCATGGGAGGAATCTTGGTCTACCTATACATGTTGGTAGATCAAAGTCTGCTATTTTTGAATATTTAAAAGAAAGGCTTAGCAACAAAGTGATTAGATAGAGGACAAAGATTCTCAGTGCAGCGGGAAGAGAGGTGCTCATAAAAGCTGTTGCACAAACCATTCCTTCATACACCATGAATTGTTATCTACTTCCATAGAATTTGTGTGACGATTTACAACCGTTATGTTGTGATTTCTTTTGGGGCAGTACGGAGGATACCAAAGGCATTCATTGGCGTTCATGAAAGCATATGTGCTTCACAAAACATGAAGGTGGTATGGGGATGTCTCCAAGCTCACAACTTGGCGATGCTAGCTAAGCAATTATTGTGCATAATGACTACACCGGATTCTTTAATTGCTAGGCTCTATAAGGCAATTTAATTACTTTCCTTAATGTTCCTTATTACAGGCAGACATGGGCATCTTTTTCGTGGAGGAGTCTGATGGAAGCTCGACTTGTGCTACTAGCCGAAGTTTCTTGAAGTTTCTTGGAGAGTTGGATCAAGACAGATTATCTGTGCTTGGGATGATGACTGGATTCCGGGTTTCCCTCCTTCCTCGGTGTCTCAGGCAAGTCCGAGTTCCATTTTTTATGTGTTTGATCATTTTTGCCCAAATACTTTACAGTGGAACGAGACTTTAGTGAAGGAGTGGATGCTCTAGGTATGGCTACCACTTTATCTCCAATACGGTTTCGCACAATTACTAATGATTGTTTGGAGTTTATGGACAAATAGGAATGATAAGTTATGGAGAAATTCTTCCAAAAGAAGCAGTTCTTTTAGTCTCTCTTGCCATGACTAGATTGGAGGAGTTTCTTCAAGAAAAAGCTAGGTTAACACCATAGTCTTCCACAACAACTAGTAAACCTAGCAAACAGTGGAGTCCCCCGAACAGTCACACGTTGAAAATCAATGTGGATGGCTCTTTTATTCGGTCGACTCTTCATGGAGGTGGAGATGGAGTGATACGTGATGATCAAGGAAGATTCATAGATGCAATGCAGGTGAAACTTCTTGCAATCAAGAGTGGCATTGAATTCCTCTCTGCATTAGCGATATCACAGGCAATTGTAGAATCAGATTGCCTCGTTGCTATGCAATGATGTCAACAGAAGAATAGAGACTGTTCTTTACAAAGACATAAAGGAACTTCTCCGAGTTTGAGGTTATGTGTTAGTTTTTGCACCTAGAGGATGTAATAAAGTTGCCCATAGACTAGCTACTCATGTTCATGTGGTTTGTACCAATTTCGATTGGGTTCACACAGCTCTAGATTTCATACTGGATGCCACTGTTTACGAAATCTATCGCATCAATAAATAAAGTCCTCTATTTTGAGTGTTCTTTTTTATCAAAAAGAAAAAATCATTACACATATTGCTACCTAATTATTGGCAGATAAGAAGTCACAATTCTAGACAAGGACCAGGTACACAACAAAAGTCATCTAACTAGTCCAAATAATCTTACCAATAATAAGCACTACCGGATTAAGAGACATTGCCGGCGACTTTAAGTCGCCGGCCTTGTTTTTTTTTTCGCCGAAATTGTCATTACCGGCGACAAGTCGCCGGCAATGCCGTCGCCAGAAATTTCCCGCCGGAGATAGCATTGCCGGCGACGGGAAACGCCGTCGCCGGTAATGTCCTAAACATCACCGGCGACTCAAGTCGCCGGCAATGTCAGCGCTGCCGTGGCCGGAATTTGAAGACATTGCCGGCGACTTAGGTCCATGTCGCCGGCAATGCTTGGAAAAATTTTGAAAAAAAAACACGGTTCTGGATTGGGCCCAATTCCAGAACCTGCATTGAAAAACATAAACCGTACAATCATACAAGTTCAACAGTACACATAAATGTCCAACGTACAGTACAAATAACAACGATACGAAAATACACTATAACTACACGTCAGGGTCGAGGAACTTGCGGGTCAGGGTCGAAGAAATCCATGTACTCATTTGAATTCCGGTGGCTACCCTGGTCTTGCTCTGGCGTTGACTGGTGCGGTGGTGGTGGTGGATAACTAGGGAACGGAGGGACCGGGGGAGGTGTGGGGAACGGTTGTCCGGTAGTCTGAGCCTCGTACATCGTCCGCATCCATGTGAACATCTGTGTCTGAGTCTGGACCAGGTTTTGGTACTCGGCATCTCTGATTGCCTGCTGTTGGACCATGTTTTGGTACTCGGCATCTCTGATTGCCTGCTGCTCGGCTGCGTGCCTCTTTTGCTCCTCCAACTCCCTCCACGTCCTCTAAAGCTCCGCTGCGAGGTTACGACTAGAAGTTCAACTTCTTGACCCGGTAGAGTATTCTGAAGTGCTCTTCAATACTCCTTCGCCCGCCGAGCCCATTCCCCTACAGTAGTAGGTATTCTTTCCAGTCCCGCACGCTTTTGCCATGATCTGAGCAGCTATAGGGCGATCAAGCGGATCGATCTGAGAGGCATACTGGGTGACTTCTTCCTCGGAGCAGTCAGGATGGTTAGTCCGAGCTATATTCATGGTCACTTCTGCGGTCGCTTCCTCCACTCTCGCCTAATTGAAAAACGAAAATGAATAACGTATTAGCTAACAAAATAAATTAATATCGAAAAATAGTTTTATTAACACATGGAGAGGCGAAAGAGTTACCGCTTCTTCAGGGCACTGCGGATAGAACTTCTGATGAATATACACCAACGGGTTCACTTCTTGTTGTTGCTGCGCCTTAGTCGACCAACCCAAATAGTTTAGTGAACCTGCATGATGGGCCCTGGTGTTTTTCAATCTATTCGCCCGGTTCGTCTTCGAAATCGCCTTGTTTGATAAACATATGAAAAAAAATTAGTAACTAACTATTTCAATGTGATACGATACATTAGGCTTGTAAGATATATTCAGGATGCATACCTGAGCTTTGGGGTGCTCGAAGTGGGCTATTAGCCACAGCCACTCGTACTCCCTAAACCGGAATTCGCTAGGGGTAGAACCTCGGCCTAGCTCCTTGTATACAGTGTAATGGGAAGAAAGCTCGTTCTTCCACTCTTTATACCTATATTAAAACAAGGAAAAAAAGTTAGAGATATTAAAACACTTGATAAACAAAAATCTAACTCGATATATACTCAAATAACTCGAAGCACATCACCTCATATGTAGTTGACGCTCTACCCACGTGTGAATAAGAACTTCATCCACGTCAAACCACACCTGCAATATGAATATATAAAAGGTAAAATTATATATTTATTTGGACTTAATTAATAAATGTAAAATTTACGTAATGAAAATACGATTTAACTCGCACTCAGTGCATTATGCACTTGCATCTTCACGTAAATGGGCACAGATTCCCAATCTGGCCAAAGCATTGGGACCTTGTCCCGCACGATCGCACCGGCCATGCTGACATATTTTCGCGTGGTGTCAAATGCCTCGATCACCTCTCCATCCTCATTGCCCCTTATGGGCGTTTTCCTTCCCCCGGTGGCCTGCTCAAGTCTCTTCCCGGTGCAGGTGCCTCTAGCCCCTTTCCGTTTTCCAGTCCCATTAACGAAATTGCCTAATAATACAATGTCAACAAATTGATATCATTAATTGAACCTATCGTAAGTCTTAAGTAATAATTAAGTACTCACTCTGATGTTAAATAAAATTTACCTGCATCGTCCATTTGTTAGTTGGTGCACCTCACACTTCAAAGATACACGAGGTCGAACGGGATGAAGTTATACGCTTCCTCCACGCTCAGGAACTCCGGCCGTCCTTCAACATAAACAGGCATCCCCCTATCATCGAATTCAGGGATGACAGGAATCTCGTCGGGTAGGAAGAGACCGGACGGCGGAGATAGACGAGGCCTGGACGATGAGGCGCCAGCTCCACCATGTGCCTCAGATGATTCCCGTGAAACGGGAGTAGGCACCGGGCGAATATGGGGCATTCGGATTGAGGGAGTTTCTGATGCCCCCGTTGACTGTCGCTCGTCTGGTTGTCTGCCACTGGAGGGACGTCTGCTGACTGAGGCTCGAGGCTCGACTTCCGGTTGCACGGCTCTTGATCGTGCAGCTTCCTCCTCAGCTCGCGCATCTAGCAAGGCTCTCGTGCGAGCATTCATCATTGGCCCACTGCGCGTGTTGCTAACTGCGGGTGAGGAGGAAGCTTGACTACTGCTCCCTCCACTATTTCGGGAACCTCTCCGAAGCCAATTTGCCGCAAAACCTCCTAGACACCGTAATAGTCATAAGGATTCTATTCTATAACAAATCGGAACCGGAACGGTTTAGAACCGGAACTGTTTGAACCTGGAACCGTTTGGAACTGGAACCGTTATGTTACAAACGGTTCCGGTTACAAACAGTTCCGGTTCCAAACCGTTCCGGTTCCAAACGGTTCCGGTTCCAAACTGTTTCGGTTCTATAACAAATCGGAACCGGAACGGTTTGGAACCGGAACCGTTTGAACCTGGAACCGTTTGGAACTGGAACCGTTATGTTACAAACGGTTCCGGTTACAAACAGTTCCGGTTCCAAACGGTTCCGGTTCCAAACCGTTTCGGTTCTATAACAAATCGGAACCGGAACGGTTTGAACCTAGAACCGTTAGGTTTCAAACGGTTCCGGTTTAAAACCGTTCTGGTTCCAAACTGTTCCGATTACGATATTTCACCTTAACTTATACGTTAAATTAACAACTATATCACTACAACATTTTTACCCATTGCCGGCGACTTTTATGTCGCCGGCAATGTTTTTGGACATTACCGGCGATTTTTGCCGGAAAAATCGCCGGTAATGTCTTTTTTTTTTTTTTTTACATTACCGGCGACAAAAAATCGCCGGTAATGTCCGTCGCCGGCAATGCCTCGATGGTAATGTAAAAAAAAAAAAAAAAAAACGACATTACCGGCGACATACATTTATGTCGCCGGTAATGTAAAAAAAAAAAAAAAAAAAAGACATTACCGGCGACATTAATTATGTCGCCGGTAATGTCTTTTTTTTTTTTTTTTTTTTACATTACCATCGAGGCATTGCCGGCGACGGACATTGCCGGCGACAAAAATCGCCGGTAATGTAAAAAAAAAAAAAAAAAAAAAAAGACATTACCGGCGATTTTTCCGGCAAAAATCGCCGGTAATGTCAAAAACATTGCCGGCGACATAAAAGTCGCCGGCAATGGGTAAAAATGTTGTAGTGTATCACCTTAATCCAAACACGTTAAATTCCGATTCCGATTTTTCACCTATTATACGTTAAATTAACAACTATATAACCTAACTTAACATATATACATACATCATTTCCGGCTTTAAATTTTCCACATATATATATACATCACATATACACTTTGTATACATCATGCATCTTAATTTCACGTTAAATTCACACATATATATATACATCACATATTAATCCAAATCACCCTAGCTAATTAATTTTCCACATTTTTCAAACATACGTATATATATACATTGCATATAAATTAATTAATTTTTCACATATATACATCACATATATTTCTCCTTCACCCCACAATTATCCACATTAATTTGCCACAATTTTCAAACATACCTTAATTACATTTTCCAAATATTTTCGACATGCATATATACATACATCCCACAATTATCAAAAATTAATTAATCAAAATGCATAAAAATAAAATGTGGATTGAGAGAGAGAGAGAGAGAGAGAGAGAGAAAGGGAGAGAGAGTGGGCTATTACCTGCCATGGTGGAGCTCGACCCGACTCTTGTCCGGCGACGGAGGTGAGGAGAGGAGGAAGAGAGGGGAGAGGGGAGGAGAGGAAGAGAGGATTGAGGAGAGGGATGCGAGGAAATTGATTGAGATGAAGAGAGAGGGGTTTTAGGGTTTGAGAGGGAAGAGGGAGAGGAAGAAATGGGGAGCAGCTCGAGCTGCATGATCTGGAAATACCGCCACCATTGCCGGCGAGTTACATGGTAACTCGTTGTTAATGACATTACCAACGAGTTGATATACAATTCGTTGGTAATGTCATTATTTCCCGAAGATTATCCGATCGACCTATTTCCGACCAATTTCCGACTAAATAATTTCCGACAACATTTCCGACCATATATAACTACAATTTCCGACTACGATTTCCGACTACGATTTCCAACACGATTTCCAACACGATTTCCAACAACAATTTCTGACTACAATTTCCGACTACGATTTCTGACTACAATTTCTTTTGACAATTTCCGACTACGATTTCCAACACGATTTCCAACACGATTTCCGACTACGTACAATTTCCGACTACATTTTCCGACTACAATTTCCGACAACGATTGCCGACACGATTTCCGACTACAATTTCCGACTACAATTTCCGACTACATCATTAATGTACTAAGGATGATAATCGTAATCATCTTCATCACTTGAGTCTGACTCGGTTTCATAGGTAACCTCTGGCAATATGTGCCGCTCCTCGTCATCTGAATCAGCGTCAACTTCATATGGATTAACATCGAGAAGTTCTGCTCCAGTAATTCGAACCACACTCCCAGATCTCACATTATTAAGGTGAATCGTAGATGATTCCGGAATGTCAAAAGCGTTCGGCTCTTGGTATGCAGTAACTTCCTCATCATCTGCGGTCTCACCAAGTGTGGCAGCACTGTATATGTTTCTATGAGCAACATGGTTAACCACCTTGCACGTGACTTTGTTAAGAAGATCGTCAAGGTAAAACACTTGTTTTACTGATGAGGCAAGAACGAAAGGGTCTTCTTCATACCAGCTAGTAGCAGTATTCACCGAAAATGTTCCGTACTGATCAGTCCTTGTGTTCTCCGGGCTAGTATCAAACCATCTACACTTGAACAAGTGCACTTTCATGCGGTTCACAAATTAGTTCAACAACTGAATGAAGGACACCGTAATAGTCAACGCCATCCTTTCAATTCTGTGTTTTCAGTCGGTCGTCTCGATTTTCACATATAAATTTCACGCCATTGACCTGACACATCGAGTAAACTTGTGAAGCTATCGGTTTCATCGCCAGGACCCTCAATTCGTTTGACCACTCTGGGTAACCATCATCTGCTACATGGTTCATCTGAAAACGATAAGAAATACGTACACAAGAAATTATGAAAATAGAAACCACAAAACCACGTACGTACACACATGTTATATAAGGATATATATATACAAATAGACCTATACACATATACCCTTACCCATTGACCAAAGTACTTTGCAAACGTCCTGTTGTGGTAATCAACATTTCCGGCAATAGCAGGGCAGTGAAGATGATAGTTTTCCCAATATTGTACTTCTTGACAGTTAATCAGTACCGACCAGTGGGTAATGGCTACCTCATTTCCATCCAACTTGTACGACTTTGGCAAGATTCCCTGTACTACCACGTCATTGGAGATGATAGAAAGGTTGAACTGGGGTTCATCTATCGGCATCTGTTGTTGGGGGTCCTCAAGCGCACCCAAAAACACTTTGGTGTACGTTACACACTCGTGCGCAACATATGCTTCAGCGATACACCCTTCAGGTATATATTTATTCTTCACATAGTCCTTGTAGGCTCCCAATTTCTACAAGTTAAGAAGTGCGCGCATGTTAACTTACTTAAAAAATAAGAATTTACATATAAAAACAGAGGCAAACCAAATGTATGAATCATTTGTACCTTTCCATGGGATACATCCAAGTGTAGTGTACGGGACCGGTAAGCAGCAATTGTTCGGGAAGATGGATCATCAGGTGAGGCATGATGTCGAAAAAATTTGGGGGAAATATCCTCTCAAGCTTACACATGATAAAAATGATGTCATCTTGCATCTCCCTGAGGTCTGATTTTTTAACTTCCCTGGTGCATAACTTTTGAAAGAATCTTGACAAGGCCACCAACGGCTCCACCACCTCTTTCGGCAGGTACCCTCGAATGAAAATAGGGAAAAGGCGTTGAAGCAGTACATGGCAGTCATGACTCTTTAATCCGTACATCTTATTGTCCCGAAAGTTAACACACCTGCTTATATTTCCTGCATAGCCATAAGGATACCTGCATATATATATATATATAGCCATAGGCAACAATTATATTTCTCGCATATAACCATAATCTGGTAAAAATTTAAGGCCAAATTCCTACATAGCCATAAGAATATATACCTGACATTAATCAGCCACCGAAAAATTTCATGCGTATGCTTCGGCTTTACGGTGTAAGGAGCTTGCGGCATTTTTCTCTTACCATCTCTTAACCACAAATGTTTCCGCAGACCCATTGCTTTCAGATCAATGCGTGCCTTAGGGATGTCTTTTGTTTTCCCCTCCAAGTTAAGAACTGTGCCCACAACACTTTCACACACATTCTTCTCTATGTGCATGACATTTAGGTAGTGTCTGATAGGCAACCTGGGCCAGTATGAGAGTTCCCAGAATATGCTCTTGTGTGTCCAAAACTTATACCTTTCGGGCTTGTCTGGAATTGACGCGACTATGTCAGGATGATTGCTCAGTTGGCCAAAATCATATTCATTCAACACTTCCAAAATTTCTTCCCCTGTCCATCGCCTGGGTGCCACACCTGTTTCCACAGTCCCATCAAACGCGTCTGAATCCTGCCTAAATGGGTGATCATATGGAAGCCAACAATGGTGACGCATCTGAACAATTTTACTGCAATGAGGACTGCAACAATCAACCGTCATGCACTCTGAACAAGCCCTGTAACCCCTAGTAACGTTGCCCGACAACATACCGCGGGCAAGAAAATCACTGATGGTGCCAACAAGCATGGCATGCATCTGGAACATCTCATTTTTGAACCTATCGTAAGTGGGGTGGCCACACTCACTCAGGTACTTAAGCTCCTCAATCAAAGCCCTCAAATACACATCGAGACACTTGCTTGGATAACCCGGGCCCGGAATTAATAGAGTGAGCATATTGTATTCCTTCTTCATGCACATCCATGGTGGAAGGTTGTACGGTACCAAAATAATTGGCCATATACTGTATTGAAGACTCATGTTGCCAAAAGGGTTGAATCCGTCAGATGAGAGCCCTAGCCAAACATTTCGGACCTCTGCTGCAAAATGATCAAACTCCCTGACCATGTGCTTCCAAGCCTCTCCGTCGGAAGGGTGTATAAGGGTGTCATCGTCAGGCAAATTCCTCTCAGCCCACCATCTCATTGCTTCGGCCGTGAAAGCACACATGAACAACCGCTCCAGCCTATCAATAAGCGGGAAATATCGAAGTATCTTCACAGCTTTCTTGTTGCCTGCAGGAGTCAACTTATACCTTTCTGTAAAACATACCGGGCAGGTTTCAAGGTCTTCGAGATCTTTTCCCCAGAAGAGAATACAATCATACCTGCATGCATGGATTTTGATGTAGGAAAGCCCAAGATCTTTCAGGATATGTCGCACCTTATGATGAGTGGTAGGAAGACGATGACCGGGTGGCAGTAGCGAAGCAGTCCACTTCAACCAAGAATCAACAGCTTTGACAGACATTTTGTTCTCCATTTTGATCTGCATCACTCCCATGACACTTTCAAGAACAGTCTTACTACAACCGTCGTACAACGGAGTCTGTTGCAATACAATCAGGTTGTTGTACTTGTCCATACCGCTTGTGTTGACATGAGCTCCAGGTAATGGCTCGACTGGCTCAATATGGGGGAAACCCCCAATGACGGGAGGGGCATTTGGTGCTTCATCAGCAAATACACCGCTCTCATGAGGAAACATATCATTGATTAACATCGATGTTGGATCATAGGATGAACTGCCCCTCTCAGCAAAATCTCCATGATCATAGCGTGGACTGGCCCTCTCACCAAATTGTCCATGATCATGCGGAGCCGCTAACGATGTTTCACCGTGATAAATCCAACAAGTGTACTTATCCCAAAACCCGTATTTACTTAGGTGCTTCTGGACTTTATCAATGGGAAAACGAAATCGATCGCTGAAACACTTACATTCTTTACATGGGCAATAATGAAGTGTAGTGTCTCCACAATTAGCCTTCACAAAATTCACAAAACTCATAATTCCCTGGTGATATCTGACATCCCATCTTTCGAGGCTCATCCAACTCTTGTCCATCCTGAAAATTCTAACAATTTTACGTATTATATATACACACATTCACTACGTACTAATAATCGACGCGATATCTCAATTCAACTCTAATTAAATCAACACATGCATGCATATATATATATATATATCGATCTAATCTCTGAATTCGATTCAGTACTCGATGATGGTATTCTTCTTTTTTCAGTTCAAAATGTATTTGACTAGGTAGGAGGCTCTCTTAAGCCTGACTCCGATAGCACTACGATAATACCAGTAGTTGATTCAGACACAAGATAAGATTAACTACAAGCAGTTTTCTCGTTTCGGTGACATCAACAACATTTCATATCTCACGAATTGGATTTGATCAACACATATATATATATATACATACACATATACGTATATAGACGTACCTATATATATATAGCTTCCCGAGTGATCGAGTTTTCGACGCGCGCCTTAATTTTGACAATACCGAAGGATCGATTTCAGAGTGTTTTCCTTCTTTCGATTTCACAGGATTTTTTTCGATCAAAATGAATGAGCTCCTGCGATCTGCATCTAATATAAGAGGCATTGCCGGCGATTCATTAAATTGCCGGAAATGGAGACATTACCGGCGACTTTACGCCGGAAAATCGTCAGTAATGTTTCAAAACATTACCGGCGACTCCACCCGTCGCCGGCAATATCAAGCCAAACATTGCCGGCGAAATTCTCGCCGGAAAATCACTGGAAATGTTTGGCTTGACATTGCCGGCGACGGTTGGAGTCGCCGGTAATGTTTTGAAACATTACCGGCGATTTTCCGGCGACATTACCGGCGATCGAGTAAGTCGCCGGTAATGATGAACATTACCGGCGACTGGAAAAGTCGCCGGCCTTGTCGCCGGTAATCTCGCCGGTAATGGTTCTTATTCCGGTAGTGAAGCTCAAGAAAAATAAAATGTAATTGAAGATCGTAACCAGTAACCATGACATTGCACGAAGGGGCCTAGCGTGATAAGGAATACCTATTCCATTCGAATTTATTGAATTGCAGAAAATAACATCCTCATCATAAATACCACGGTCCGAAGAACACGGGTCAATATAGGATCCTCCTAGGTCCAAAGAACCGAGATCATGAACCAAATTGACTAGGGGTAGGCACGAATCCCGTAAATTTTGAACCCCGACCCGATCCTGTCCTAATCTCGCTCGGGACAAAAATTAAAATTTTCACTATTCCGTTCCATCCCAACTCATCCCTTTTTTCGGCACGGGATCTGGTCTTGACTTTGAAGTCCCGATATACCTGTCTCGTCCTGCATAATATATTTTGTTTATTTTATCATTATTTTATTAAAAGTTGATATATTAAATTATCAAACAATTAACAATATCCAACCTAAAAAATAAATTACCCTAATATGAACTAAATGTATCAATTAAACATGAAATAAGTGCTTGTAGTTTGAATGTTTTTATTTAAACATCAAGTAAAATGGTATTACGTTGTATAATTACACTTTTTGGTTGTATTAAATTATGTTTATCTTATATTGAGCCCAAAATTTGGTTCATCTCATCGAATTCGAATTCTTTTTATTAAATACTATATTAATTTTTTTATTTTAAATTGAACCCGAAATTTGACCCGTCACGTCCCATCTCACACTACCAGAGAAAACAGTATAGCCGACGACTTGCCAGAAAACGGGTCAACGAAAACCCTTGTCGTCGGGTATAGTAGGGTATAACCAACGAGGTTCTCCAGTCCTCGGTCATAGTACTATAGCTGACGACTTGATTCTAGTTGTCGGTTATAGTAGCCGGAAAATCGTCAGGTATAGTTTGTAACTAATACCGACGAGTGTTTTTGACTATAACCGACAACTTTATAGTATCGTAGGCTATAGGTGTTTATAGATCCAATCTGGACAGCAGCTCGGTCATTCAAAAAAAAAATTCCCACGGAAACTGAAAACGCTATGAAATCATTAGGTGTTGTCGAAAACTGTCCACAATGAGTTCGTGATTCATTATATAGGTAGGTGTGTACGTACTATATATATAGGTATATATATGTGCATGTGTACTTGTTGATTGTGGTACATATATATATATATATATATATATGCATGATGTATAGAGTTGAGATATATATTGTTAATTTTGAGTTGATTGTTGAGTTTGAGTGATTGATGGTTCATTTAGAGTGATTGATAGTTCATTTGTAATCATTGTCGTTGATTATTGTGAATATAGGGTGATTTATTTGATTATTGTGATTATTATAGGGTTAATTGTGATTATTATGGTTAATATATATTGTGATTATTGTGTGTTTCGGTTAATTGTGATTGTAGTGTGGTTATTATTTAGATTTTTGTGAATATAGTTAAGGTATATATATTAAAATTATAGGAATTGTGCGTGCGTGTAATCATATATATATATATATATATATATATTAATTGATTGATTGTTGATTTAATTTGAGTTAAATTAGACGAAAATAAATATATGATCGAATAATTAGAGATCGAGTGGAATATATAATTAGACAAAAATAAGCTTTATATATGAATAGAAATTAGACAAAATATATATAAGTTCATTTGTAATTAATTAGGGATCGATCGAGTAGAATAATTAAATTATGTAATTTATAGTTTAAATATCGATATATATATAATGATGAATTTTTAACTAATTAGATCATGGGTATATATACAGCTATAATTTTCAGAATGGACAAGAGTTGGATGTGTCTTCTAAGATGGGATGTAAGATATCACCGTGGAATTAGGAGTTTTGTGGAATATGTGAAGGTTAATTGTGGAGGGATGACAATTCATTATGATCCATGTATGAAATGTCAGTGTCGCAGCGAGCGATATCGTTTTCACATCGATAAAGTATTGGAGCACTTGAAGAAAAACGGGTTTTGGGATAAGTACACATGTTGGATTTATCACGGTGAGAGCTCATCAGTTGGTTAGCATGATCAAGGACAACTTTTTGAGAATGCTAGTACATCAAATGATCCAACAACAAGGTTGATCAACGATATGTTTCTTCATGAGAGCAGTGTATTTGCTCAAGCACCAGATATCCATCCCGCCATTGGGGGTTTCCCTCATATTGAGCCAGTCTAGCAATTACCTACAGCTGTCAACACTGCTGGTATGGACAAGTACAACAACCTCATTGCCTACAAATATATCCCGTTGTACAACGACGTCAACGAGTGTAATAAGACTGTTCTTGAAAGTGTTATGGGAGTAATGAAGTTCAAAGTGGAGAACAAAATGAGTGTGAAGGCTGTTGATGATTGGCTGAAGTGGTCTGGTTCGTTGTTGCCCCCCAGTCATCGCCTTCTTACCACTCAACGTAAGGTGCGACAGATCCTAAAACATCTTGGTCTTTCCTACATTAAAATCCATGCTTGTAGATATGATTGTGTTCTATTCTGGAGTGAAGATGCTTATGGGAATGATCTTGAATCCCTTGAAGGTTGTCCGGTATGTGGTACAGATAGGTATAAGTTGACTCTTGCCAGAAACAAGAAAGCTGTGAAGATACTTCGGTATTTTCTGCTGATAGATAGGGTAGAACGATTGTTCATGTGTGCACACACGGCTGAAGCTATGAGATGGTGGGCCAAGAGGAATTTGCCCAGCGGTGATACCCTTATACACCCTGCTGACGGAGAGGCTTGGAAGCACATGGTGATGAAGTTTTTTTATTTTGCATCTGAGATTCGAAATTTTTGGCTAAGGCTTTCATCTGACGGATTCAACCCTTTTGGCAACATGAGTCTTTAATACAGTATATGGCCAGTTATTTTGGTACCGTACAACCTTCCTCCATGGATGTGCATGAAGAAAGAATACAATATGCTCACTATGATAATTCCAGGGCCTGGTTATCCAGGAAAGTGTCTCGATGTGTATTTGATACCCTTGATTGAGGAGGTTAAGTACCTGAGTGAGCATGGTCATCCCACTTATGACAAGTTCAAAAATGAGATGTTCCAGATGCATGCCATGCTTGTTGGCACCATTAGCGATTTTCCTGCACGCGGGATGTTGTCGGGCAACGTTACCAGGGGATACAGGGTTTGTCCAAAGTGCATGACTGTTTAGTGTTGCAGACCTCATCGTAGGAAGATTGTACATATGCGTCATTGTTGTTGGCTTCCACATGATCACCCATTTTGGGAGGTTATGGAGGCATTTGATGGGATTATGGAAACAGGTAAGCAGCCGAGGAGATGGACGGAGGATGAAATATTGGAAGTGCTAAATGAATACGATTTTGGGCAGCTCAGCAATCATGCTGAGATAGTGGCGTCAATACCTGGCAAACCTGACAGGTATAAATTCTGGACACACAAAAGTATTTTTTGGGAACTTCCGTATTGGTACAAGTTGCTGATCAGACACTACGTAGATGTCATGCACATAGAGAAAAAATGTGTGCGAGAGTGTGGTCGGCACAGTGTTGAATTGGGAGAAAAAAACTAAAGACGGCTCGAAGGCACGCATTGATATGAAAATAATGGGACTGCATAAACATTTGTGGTTGAGAGATGGGAAGAAAAAAAATGCCTCAAGCTCCTTATACCGTCAAGCCTGCCCAGAAGAATGAAATTTTTGGCTGGATGGGTAATGTTAGGTATCCTTCCGGCTATGCAGGAAATATATGTCGGTGTGTTAACTTCAAAGACAATAAGATGTATGGACTAAAGAGTCATGACTGTCATATACTGCTTCACCGCCTCTTCCCTGTTTTCATTCAAGGGTATCAGCCTAAAGAGGTGGTGGAGCTGTTAGTGGCTTTGTCAAGATTCTTTCAGAAGTTATGCACCAGAGAAGTGAATTCACCGCCTCTTCCCTGTTTTCATTCAAGGGTACCAGCCTAAAGAGGTGGTGGAGCTGTTAGTGGCTTTGTCAAGATTCTTTCAGAAGTTATGCACCAGAGAAGTGAAGAAATTGGACATGTGGGAAATGCAACAGGACATCATTTTTATCATGTGCAAATTGGAAGGATATTTCTTCCAAACTTTTTCGACATCATGCCTTACCTGATGCTCCATCTTTCGGAACAATTGTTGCTTACCGATCCAGTACACTACACATGGATGTATCCCATGGAAAGGTACGTAAGGCATCTCTGAATCTGGCTATGTCTTTAATATTATTTATTCACTTATTTTACAATAATCATAACATGCTCTTTACCACTTTATAGACAATTAGGGGACTACAAAGACTATGTGATGAACAAATCCGCACCTGAAGGGTGTATCGTTGAAGCATATATTGCGCACGAGTGCGTAACGTACACCAAATTGTATTTGGGAGCGTTGGAAGACCCTCCACAACATATGCCGGTAGATGAACCGCAGTTCAACCTTTCAATCATCTCCAATGATGTTGAAGTTTCTAGAAAGTTGCCCAACTTGTAAAATTTGGAACCATATGAGCTAATCATTGCCCACTGGTCGGTATTGATTAACTGTTTAGAAGTTCAATATTGGAAAAATGTGCACCTTTACGCCCTGCTATTGCCGGTGATGTTGAGTACCACAACAAGACGTTCACAAACTATTTTGGCAAATGGGTTCGTATATAGATATATTTACTTGTATATGAATTTAAGTGTCTCGTATCTTATTTATAGTTAAGTTAATAAATGATTATTTTCAGATGAACCATGTACAAGATGATGGTATCTCTCAAGTGGTCACACGAATTGAGGCTCTTGGCGCAGAAACCGGTAACTTCCAAAGTTTATCTTCTGTGTAAGGTAAATGGCGTGCTATTTATTTGTGAACATAGAGACGTCAGACGAAGAACACAGAATTCTGGGGTAATGGTGCATGGTGGGCATAATGGAGTTGACTATTACGGTGTTCTCCATTCAGTAGTCGAATTAATTTATGGGGAATGCATGACAATGCACTTGTTTAAGTGTAGATGGTTTGATACTGACCCTGAGAACACAAGGACCGATCAATATGACATATTTTCGGTGAATACTGCTACAAGCTGGTATGAAGATGATCTGTTTGTTTTGGCCATGGCGGTGAAACAATTGTTCTATCTTGATGATCTTGTGCATAAAGGCGCGTGGAAAGTGGTTAACCATGTTCTTCTAAGAAACTTATACAGTGCCTCAACACTTGGTGTGACCTCAGATAATGAAGAAGTTAGTACATACCAAGAGCCGAACGCAACTGGTATTCTTGAATCCTCAACAATTCGCCTTACTAATGTGATACAGGGTAGTGTGATCGAATTCCCCACCGGAACTTATTGATGTTAATCAAAATGAAGCAATAAAGACTCAAGTGACGAGGACTTACACATCTTACCTGAAATTAACTCGAAAACCGAGTCAGACTCAAGCGATGATTCTGACTATGCGTGAAAGGACCCAACCCCAATTTAGTTTCCTAAATTGGAATCAAACCCCTTCGAAAACATGAACCAACAAAAACTTTTCGAAATTTGGGCAGAGTTTCGTTACTAGCGTGGAATTACCATTACCTGCATGCGGAAAATACACTTCATCCTATGCCACAAAAAGCAAACCGTGGGCACCAATCCCATCCGGATTTCTCAATATATCAACAGTAAAGTAAACAATACATATAATATATACTTTACTGAAATCCGGGTAAAATCGTATAACATATTCAATAGGAAACTCAGAGCGACTTCTAATACATAATCATATACGCATACCACAGTAGGTAGAACAATAAACCTACTGGATGAAACAAAGTAGCTCGAGTACTATGCCTCCGACCACGACGTGCGACACCAGAGCCTGAACTGCAAACTGGGCACGGAAACCGAAAATCCCAGGGGAAAGACATAAAACACGTTAGAGTGAGTGGACGAAAATAAATGTCTTTCACCAGTTAATATATATGTTTAAAATAACATATGCGAGTCTAAGTAAATAAAAACATCATAGTACACGAGGTAAAACTCACACTCCTCCAGTGTACTGAGCATGCAAGTAAAAATCCCACGGGGTCACTCATGGACACACACCGTGCTAGTACAGTCAGAATCACGGGATCCCAGACCCACACGTGATTCTAGCCGGAAATGGCCTCAGGTCAAAGGTCTGCCTCCCCCCGGTAAAGACCTCAGGTCAGTAGTCACAGCCTCCCCTGGAATAAAGCCTACCATCGGGGATCAGCCGAGAGGCAAGTGTATCGATACAACAACGTAACCAAGACTGTACTCTGTGTAAACTAAATCACAAACATTTCGATGCAAATGCATGAAACAACATATAAGTGTGTGTATATTCGTATACGTATATCCGTATATGTATAATCGTAAAATATATGCTCATGTAATCCGAAATCTCATACGCATGCTCAAGTTCATAAATCATATAAAAGACTCGCAAGAATTCCGTGAAAAGAAATTATCCACTCACAGACTGGCGTAACGCGTATCGCGTTAACCCGTGTTCCGGCGGAATGTACCTCGCCAAACGAACGATCACGAACACCTGAATATTCACAAAATCCATATCTCAAAATCATATCTCGACAATGCAAGACAAATCACGAGAAACCACCGTTCCCGGAAACACATAACTCAAAGCCGACGAATCGTCGAAAATCCATATATAACACCTCAATACCACGCTTTACTTTCGGATGCTCAAATCGAGAAACGAACATCCCCACTGCAATCGAAGCGCGATTTCGAGTCAAATGACATGCAACTTGTCGAAAGTCCAAAAAGTCAAACTTTGACCGTTGACCGCCGTTGACCGCCGCCCACGGCGGCGCCACCGCTGACCGGAAAATTTCACGGCGGAGCAACCCCTATTCCACTCAAAATCGTCCACTGAGCAACTTTGTCAACTGCACCGAAGTCCAATTCTCACTCTAACACATCCAATTTCAAGTAAAACCGAAATAGAACACAAAATTCAAATCAAGAATTCTCCAAACACAAACCGAATTGAAACTCCAAACCTACGTGGTTAGATTCGTGGAGGGAAGAGCTTCAAAGCCCAATCCATTTCATAGCTCGAATCGGTCCGAATCCAAGAACCCGAATCACAAAGTTTTCCTCCACATTTTCGCCAGAAAATCTCCTCTTTCCGGTGAGCCACGCCGGAAACTAAGGTTGGGGATGAGTTCGGGAGGCCGAGACGAAAAGAAAGAGACCAAAACCAACCCCAAAGGTGGCCGGACGGCATCTCGCCGCCGGCGAGCCAAACGGTGTCGCGCCACCCCTAACCACCGAGCTTGACTCGGTCAAAGCATCATTATTCCAGGTTTGACTTTCCTCTTTTAGTAAGTTTCTATTTATACTCTTTCCCAAAATGGAAACTTGTAATTATCCTTTTTAACGAACTTCAAACGCGCGTAACTTTCTCGTCGTATATCCGATTCCGATAATTCTCGCGGCCACAAACTCGTCTCGACGTACTCTTCAATTATCACCCAAAGTCAACTATATCGGCCAAACGGATAAAAAGTCAACCATTCAACCAAACACATATTTAATCGACTAAATAACCAACAATCGGAAATAATCACAACTTAATCGTCGTAACTCAGAAAAATGCTCCGAAAGTTCCCACAAACTCGAAATTAAATTCTGAACAACTTCCGTGAAGAAGCCGAAACCAAATTCTCGTCCGGTAATTTAGTCGCTAAGTAGCTCGCCATATTAATCTGTTTCCGTCGAAACTTCAAATATCCATAACTAATTCCTCGGTCGTCCAAAGAACGATCCGGAACCGCCCACAAACTCGTAATCACACGTACAATGACTCTCGAGAAGAGACCCAGCTCCAATTCTCGGCCAATAATTTAGTCGTTAACGGGCTTGGCGATTCAAATAACTGTCGGACAACTCTGCGACTACGCACAAACTCATCGATCAAGCTGATCATACGGCTGATTCTGGTCCAGGTCGTCACAAATCCACCCCCTTTAGAAAAATTTCGACCTCAAAATTTCCAAGTTTGCCGACTACACATAGGAGCACTGCCTCTGCATACTGCTCAACTGCTCAGTGGTAACGTCAACTGAACAACTCTGATAACAGACTCCACAATAGGAGATAACTCCGTGCTGGAATCCCTGTACCCTCAAATCACAAATCTGAACTGGCTCACACAATCGCCAAGTGTTCCTACATAAGGAACAGACAGGGTACACAATGCGAAACCAACCTGAAACACAGTTCCGCCATACGAAACACAACTCGCACAAAAACCAATGCTATAAGCGATGCCGAACCATATGGCACAACACACACTCGCCTATGATCACATACAGATCAAAACAACATGGCATTTCACAATTCAGTTCACACATCTCAACATAACTCACACCCTCATATCAACATAGTTCAAACATCGGACTCGGGCAATTAACAACCCCATTTCCGCTAATCTGTCAGTCTATGGTAACACATTCCACAAAATCAGAATCATACATCAACTCAAACTCAAACCAAACTCACTCCAGCACAATGGGGTACAACATCATCCTCAAAACAACAACATGCAACATCAATACCATAGTGGTCCACAAACTGGTACTGCATACAAACTCGAACAAATGAAACTGCTGGTTCCGAATCTTCCGGAATTGCAATACCAAGATCCATAACATGCCCTCCAAGGTCTGAATAGTCCTCAAAGATCGCCCGCCAATCCAAGGATAAGAACTGGTACTAACTCGTAATCTGGTCCCCAATGCTCGCTGCAAAGCTTGCCAACACTCTGTTGTAGCTGATTATCTCGGTCAGCGAACTGGGACACAGGTACACCACGTAAATGACCAATCTCCGTCAAACACAGCTATGCCAGTCTGCCACTGAAATCGTCTCCGAAAGTACAAGGGAACGTACTAAATTCATCAAATGGTCCACAAAAGTCTGACAACTGGTATCACCAACCAAAGTGCATACAAACACACACAAACACAGCAACAATCGCCACGTCTAACCGGAATCTCAAATGGCTGACACATCTCGGCAAATCTCTGCCTCCTAGCCATCGCCAGTAGACAAAAGTGGCATCTGTACACACAAGCTGCTACATTGCTCTTCCATGTTGCGCTACGAGTAGTAAACTCGAAGTATCTGATACATCTCTGCATCACTAGCGCCAAACGCGCGCAAAATCACGAGCCTCAACACCATCATACTCGAACTCAGCTCTCGTAGCCCACACTCGGCTAACACGGAGACTCGAGCCACACATACACACATGCAATACTAAAGCGCCTAACTCTCGCCTGAATGCACCAACAACAACATCATCCCAAACGGATGGTCAAAGTACAACCTCTAGCCTTTCCCGAACAAGCTCAAAGGTGCAGCCATAGTCGTTAGTCGACTCCATCCATCGACACTGCTTCAAGCCCAAATCTGGCCGAAAATGCAAGTGGATGAAACCCAAGAGATCAGTGTACGTCCTACATTGCGCTGCACGCCATAGCAGTAGTATCTCGAACTCCTCAATGCTAACATAAGGACGGCTACACCTAAACCACATATAGGATACGTAGCCACATAAGGTTTCCACTGCCTGGAACAATGAGCCACCGCTCTGTTGCACATCATTAAAACATAACCAAAAACCAAATCTCGATGCAATGCCATAACCCACGAACTCGTCGCAGTCATCAGGTAGGGTCAAAACCGAAGCAACGGTCAACCACCCTGCAGGAGTCAGTAACTCTCCTCGCGTGCATCAAACCACTCGAACTTGACACCTTCTCCGTCAAGCCGGAAAGTGAAGTGGCAATCCAGGAAAATCTTGTACAAGCCATCGGTAATAGCCTGCCAAACCCAAGAGACCCTTGATCTCTGGCACAATGGTAGGGCAACCCCAAATCAACACGGCTTCAATCTGGTCAGGATCCACATCACTCACTCGGATAGCATCACACAGCTCAAAATCTTCATGCTAATCAGCCAAAACTCACACTGGCTGAACTTCGCAAACAGCTGATCATCTCGCGAAGTCCGCAAAATCGCTCGCAATTGCATCAGGTACTGGTCCACACTCCTGGAGTACATCAGGAAGTTACCGACGAACATGGTCGCAACTCGTCCAGAAACCGTCTGAACACCTGGTACATCAAGTCCACACGACCTACGGGGCATTGGTCAACCAAACAGCGTGACCAAAAGCTCCTGATGCCCGTACCATGATCCGAAAGTCGTCCTAGCCACAACTGACTCATCAAACCTCAACTGATGGTATCCGAACCCATAATCAATCTTCAACAAGACTGAAGCTCTCGCAAGCTGATCAAACCACTCGTCAATCCAAAGCGGAGGATACTCGCACTCCTCTGAAGCAAATCAGGCTTCTGGCAGTCAATGTACCACCACGTCTAACCATCCATCCTCCGTACACACAATGCAAAAGCACACCATGCAAACACGCGGGGTCGCATGAAATCCCCTCCAGCAACTCTTGGAGTCGAAACTATAGCTCCATCAGCTCCGCTGGCTCCAAATGACAAGATGTCGGTAAAATGAATCCAGCGCCTGGTACAAACTCAATGGTGTAATCAGTCTCCCGAACTGGAGGAACACCTGGTAACTCCTCCGAAACACACCTGGAAACTCAGGAACCACCTCAACGTGACCAATGTCAGACACAGCAACCACAGCATCCACAACATGAGCTAAGCAAACCATACAACTCATCTTCACAAACCGCTCGACCATCACCAAGAAACAGCATCTCGGGAAATCTGGTCGTCGAACATAACCTCCTCCTCGAGGCTCTCAAACATCGCCAAATGCGTCGACTGTAAGTCCATACTCACAAGCACACCAAAACCACAATGTCCAGCTATCACAGATCCACGGCTAACACATAACCTCCAACAAGGATCTCACAACCTCTGGATGGATGCAACACCCTCCAAGACCTCGGAAGTGGAGATGCAGGTACAATTGCCATGGATATCAAACAACAGTAACCTCAGAGAAAAGTCTGTCCTCAAACAAGGTCATGGCACGAACTCCAACATGCCCAACTAGTCGCCCACGTCATATGCGACTTGCTGAAGGATTCGTCAAAAGGGTACATTGGTCAGACTTCAGAAACAACATAAGGATCTCCTCGTGAACTCTGAGCTGTCGAACCGCTACAATAGCTGGCTGATGCGTTCCCTCATAATGTGACCCTCCTAGCCACCGAAACAGCAACTAAAAGTGCTCCACGAACACAAATCACCGCAACACCTGCTGCGTGAAAGGATCACTAACGATCGCTTAAACTCATGCCACAGGAGCAAATCCGCTACTCTGTGATCTCCGCCATCGCCAAACGGATCCTCTGCGTGGTTTGATGGCCCTCATCAATATCGGAATGACCACAACCTGATGAAGTCACTGATCCCGAGATGTCGGTACTCAAACTCATCATAACATCTCTACTGAATCCATTTGCCTTAAATCATCACATCGAAAACCGTGTACGTCTTTTCTTCTCAATAGCCTCGCCACTGAGTGCAGCACACTAAGCTCCTCACGGATATCTCGAGGCACATCATTCAAACTCTCTCTGATACTCAGGTTCAAACTCATCTCGAACCTCGTGCACTGCTTCCTCTGAAGCCACATAACATGTGCAAACATGGACAAATATGTGAACAGTGTATCTCTGCCTCAGGTGGGTAAACACTCCTCAGTCAATTGCTGGGTAGCCTGATGGAACCATTACCGTATACACAACACCCTGAATGTAGGCCATGGAGTCACAACCGGAACTCACACAATAACAGCCCACCAAATACAACAATCTGACTCAGGCAACATCACTGCCACAATTCTCAGCTCTGAGGCAATATATAGACGCCCATATACACACCCCCAGGTAAACCGTGCCACACAATTCTCTGAACTCTGAATACTCATCCAAATCCACAGTTCACTGGCAAATCACGCGTCGATTGATCCACAACTGGATCCACAACCGAAACGACACGGAAAGCACGACAGGAGGCATCCTAATGAATAAAATATCGTTCACAACAAGTGGATCGTAATCATGGAACTTCAAATATTTGAAAGCATACAACACCCAGAATTTGATGATTATCCGCCGGCCGGTCGGGTCACCATTCCAGACATGCTGTACATTCACAAATATCCTTAGTAAACACGACTACAGAAGTCTACAGAACCTACAACCTAACGCTCTGATACCAAGCTGAAAGGACCCAACCCCGATTTAGCTTCCTAAATCGGAATCAAACCCCTTCGAAAACACGAACCAACAAAAACTTTTCGAAATTTGGGCAGAGTTTCGTTATTAGCGTGGAATTACCATTACCTGCACGCGGAAAATACACTTCATCCTATGCCACAAAAAGCAAACCGTGGGCACCAATCCCATCCGGATTTCTCAATATATCAATAGTAAAGTAAACAATACATATAATATATACTTTACTGAAATCCGGGTAAAATCGTATAACATATTCAATAGGAAACTCAAAGCGACTTCTAATACATAATCATATACGCATACCACAGTAGGTAGAACAATAAACCTACTGGATGAAACAAAGTAGCTCGAGTACTATGCCTCCGACCACGACGTGCGACACCAGAGCCTGAACTGCAAACTGGGCACGGAAACCGAAAATCCCAGGGGAAAGACATAAAACACGTTAGAGTGAGTGGACGAAAATAAATGTCTTTCACCAGTTAATATATATGTTTAAAATAACATATGCGAGTCTAAGTAAATAAAAACATCATAGTACACGAGGTAAAACTCACACTCCTCCAGTGTACTGAGCATGCAAGTAAAAATCCCACGGGGTCACTCATGGACACACACCGTGCTAGTACAGTCAGAATCACGGGATCCCAGACCCACAGGTGATTCTAGCCGGAAATGGCCTCAGGTCAAAGGTCTACCTCCCCCCGGTAAAGACCTCGGGTCAGGAGTCACAGCCTCCCCTGGAATAAAGCCTACCATCGGGGATCAGCCGAGAGGCAAGTGTATCGATACAACAACGTAACCAAGACTGTACTCTGTGTAAACTAAATGACAAACATTTCGATGCAAATGCATGAAACAACATATAAGTGTGTGTATATTCGTATACGTATATCCGTATATGTATAATCGTAAAATATATGCTCATGTAATCCGAAATCTCATACGCATGCTCAAGTTCATAAATCATATAAAAGACTCGCAAGAATTCCGTGAAAAGAAATTGTCCACTCACAGACTGGCGTAACGCGTATCGCGTTAACCCGTGTTCCGGCGGAATGTCCATCGCCAAACGAACGATCACGAACACCTGAATATTCACAAAATCCATATCTCAAAATCATATCTCGACAATGCAAGACAAATCACGAGAAACCACCGTTCCCGGAAACACATAACTCAAAGCTGACGAATCGTCGAAAATCCATATATAACACCTCAATACCTCGCTTTAATTTCGGATGCTCAAATCGAGAAACGAACCTCCCCACTGCAATCGGAGCGCGATTTCGAGTCAAATGACATGCAACTTGTCGAAAGTCCAAAAAGTCAAACTTTGACCGTTGACCGCCATTGACCGCCGCCCACGGCGGCGCCACCGCTGACCAGAAAATTTCACGGCGGAGCAACCCCTATTCCACTCAAAATCGTCCACTGAGCAACTTTGTCAACTGCACCGAAGTCCAATTCTCACTCTAACACATCCAATTTCAAGTAAAACTGAAATAGAACACAAAATTCAAATCAAGAATTCTCCAAACACAAACCGAATTGAAACTCCAAACCTACGTGGTTAGATTCGTGGAGGGAAGAGCTTCAAAGCCCAATCCATTTCATAGCTCGAATCGGTCCGAATCTAAGAACCCGAATCACAAAGTTTTCCTCCACATTTCCGCCGGAAAATCTCCTCCTTCCGGTGAGCCACGCCGGAAACTAAGGTTGGGGATGAGTTCGGGAGGCCGAGACGAAAAGAAAGAGACCAAAACCAACCCCAAAGGTGGCCGGACGGCGTCTCGCCGCCGGCGAGCCAAACGGTGTCGCGCCACCCCTAACCACCGAGCTTGACTCGGTCAAAGCATCATTATTCCAGGTTTGACTTTCCCCTTTTAGTAAGTTTCTATTTATACTCTTTCCCAAAATGGAAACTTGTAATTATCCTTTTTAACGAACTTCAAACGCGTGTAACTTTCTCGTCGTATATCCGATTCCGATAATTCTCGCGGCCACAAACTCGTCTCGACGTACTCTTCAATTATCACCCAAAGTCAACTATATCGGCCAAATGGATAAAAAGTCAACCATTCAACCAAACACATATTTAATCGACTAAATAACCAACAATCGGAAATAATCACAACTTAATCTTCATAACTCAGAAAAATGCTCCGGAAGTTCCCACAAACTCGAAATTAAATTCTGAACAACTTCCGTGAAGATGCCGAAACCAAATTCTCGTCCGGTAATTTAGTCGCTAAGTAGCTCGCCATATTAATCTGTTTCCATCGAAACTTCAAATATCCATAACTAATTCCTCGGTCATCCAAATAACGATCCGGAACCGCCCACAAACTCGTAATCACACGTACAACGACTCTTGAGAAGAGACCCAGCTCCAATTCTTGGCCAATAATTTAGTCATTAACGGGCTTGGCGATTCAAATAACTGTCGGACAACTCTGCGACTACGCACAAACTCATCGATCAAGCTGATCATACGGCTGATTCTGGTCCAGGTCGTCACAATGCGCCTTAGTGTACGTATGTTAATTTGAGTAGGAACATGCAATGTAAAATGATGTGTAGGACGATGACTTGAACTTGCAATTTGAGTATGAACGTGCAATGTAAAATGATGTGTAGGACGATGACTTGAAAGTGCAATTTGAGTATGAACGTGCAATGAATAATGTCGACATTCGTGATATGTAAAGTAGGAACTTTGTTTAATTAGCCTTTTTTTATAAGTAACTAAAAAAACTCATAGCCTTTTTTACTAAATGAGAAAAAACAAAAGCAAAGTGAAAGGAAAAAAAAAAGTATAGCCGACGATATTCATAATAAATGTTGTCGGTTATACTATAACCGACGACTATACTTATGTCGTCGGCTATAGTTGTCAGGTTTTAACCCCCAGAACAGTCGTTTTGGACAAATCGAAAACCAACTGCCCCAAGAAAAATTTAAACTGTCTAGTCCATCCAACTACAACCAAGAGCCGCCGCCATCCTTCGATCTACAACCCAAAAACAGGTTCGATTCCTCTTCCTAAATCCCTAAATCCCCAATTTTAAATTTTTTATTTATTTAGGTTCAATTTATGTTTAGTTTGTTGATAATGTGGATGTTTGGATGAGTTGTGTAAATATATATTGGACTATTTTTGAATTTTGTTGATTTTTAAAATTATTGTTGGATTATATATTGGATATTATTGGATTATGAATATATATATATATATATATATGGGATTGTTGGATTAGGAATTTTTGGAATATAATGGATTTTTTTTTGAATTTTTGTAATTTAATGGAATTTTATATGAAGAAATATATAATGAAATTTTTGGAATATAATGGAATTTTTATGAATTTTTGTAATTTACTGAAATTTTTATGATTTTTGTAATTTTTGGATTATTATAATGAGCATATATATGAATTAATTTGGATAATATTTGGTGATTAATATGAATTAAATTGGTAGATTAATAATTAATTTTCATTTTTAGTAATTTATGAGATTAATATGAATTAATTTAATTATGTGAATTAATTTGACTAATGGGAATTAATTTAATTATGTGAATTCATTAATATGTGAATTAATTTAATTATGTGAATTAAATTTTATTATTCCAGATTTATGTGAATTAATTTTTTTTATTCTAGATTTATGTGAATTAAGTTAGAATTTGGTAGATTAATATATATGAATTAATTTGAATTTTTTGTAATTTATGGAATTATTGTGAGTTAAATATGGAAATATGTGAATTAATATATATGACATTTGGTAGATTAATGTGAATTAATTTTAATTTTGGTAGATAAATTTTAAAAACTATATAAAATTGAGTATGTTACGTAAATTTTATAGAAACGATGAATTTGTTGAATTGTGGTGCTTCGCGAGGGGGATCGAGGGGGGGGGGGGGGGTAGAGAGGGAGATCGGGACGTGGGGATGAGGGCAGCGGAAGTCAGTCCGCATCCGGATCCTCTAGTATCGGCAACACTTACAACGGTCCTCCCACCTCTCAGCACCGTGCACTTCTAGGTCAGGGACAACCTCAGCAGCAGTAAGTCGAGCATCACCGACCCTCCAGCTCGAGGAGGCTTTATGAGGACAGTTGCACGCCTTCAACGGATAGTGCGCCTCAATCCTCGGTCCGAATGCCGAAAATTCATCGGCCGGAGCCTTCCCCATCCACCGACCAGACTCCTCATTCTTCCGAGGAGGCTGGTGGATCGACTCAGTCCTCGGCCGGGATACGACTATGCCCGCCGTCTACCCTATTCTTACCCTTGAAAATCCCGACGATACCACTCGTCGATCCCACGGGAATGCGTGCTTCAGGACAGCTAGGGTTCATTACCCCAGACCAGGCATACGCGTATGTACATTTCCTGCAACCTCTCTGGAGTGCAAGGATTCTGGGACAACGCACCGACGAATCAAGTAAATATTAATTAGTGATATCTTTTTACTTAGTAATATTCAAATTCAATTAGGTGTTGATGTTTAAAAAATCGTCTACAAATGTGATAGGCGCGATCGTGCCTGGTGAAAAACAGAAGAGGACCAGAGGCCCTGTCGTCGACAAGTTACTGGATGACGCGATTCGGGTTACCGGTGGTGGCCAAGTTATGATTCCGACCGGGCATGGAGGCGAGGTGATCGAGGGAAAGGTCACTCGACAGTACGCAGGGATGGCGGGCAACATCATACGGGATAGAGTCTCAATGTTGTGGCCAGATTGAAATTCGATGCCGTAATCCGTCAAATATGAGCTGAATAATGCATTGTCGGTGAGTAGAATTGTATATTCATTATGTATATTTTCTAAATACATTTTTAATATTTATATATATATGCATTGCAGAGGTGGTTCTGCGTGGACAAGGACATTAGACCCACGAGTGCGGATGAAGTGCAAGGGAGCAGGTTATGTGATTCATTTGTTTAGATTTTTTCGTTTGTTTTGATTATGTTCAAAAATTGTTGTAAGTTACTAACATTTGTGTTTTATTAATACAGGTACAGGGAGTGGAAGGCCGAGCTGAAAAAACATTGGAAAAAGTACTGCGACGATCGTTCGAGTACCTCTAGCGAGTTTCGTTATAGGGAGTACGAGTGGCGATGGCTTGTGGTTCACTTCAACAACCCGAGATTAAAGGTACGCAACCTTCAATCGATTAAATTTTTGTTTTATCGTACTTCCCACAAATTATTTGGCTAATATTTTTTTGATGTTGGATTAATCGAGCAGGCTATTTCTGAAGTCAACACAAGGAACCGGGCCAAAAACACAAAAAATCATCATGCCGGTTCCAGATCATACTCGGGTTGGATCGAGGAGGCGGCCAACCATCCAAAAGTCCATCCGCTTATCTATACGATGCAGCACACGTATCCACAGTCTCTCGAAGATGCTGTAAGTGTCCTTATAACAAAATAAACATATTTCTAAAAAAATTTATTGTTTACATTAATTAACATTTTATTTTTCTTTGTCAATTAGGCGAGAGTTCAGGAGGTGATTCCGGAGATGTTGACTCAAGTGGCAAGAGAGGGCTATCCCAACACCTCCAATGCGGAACCCCCAACTAATCAGATTGATCAATCTAATCTGATCATAGTGACAAGGATCATGGCAGCCGCGATCCCTCCAGGGAAGAACACTTTCTACTGCAGGGGCTCGGAAAGTGGGGTCAAGGGCTGCTGAAGAAGACTCCTGAATTCTCTCGTGGATCGGGATCTTCGAGGACTAATGAGCTACAGGAGCAGCTTCAGAGGCAAGCGATGGAGGCTACGGATGGAGGAGCTTGAGTGGGCAAGATCCACCGAGCAGGAAGAGCGAGCCGCAGAGCAGAATTGGTTGGGCGAGTAGCAGCAGATGATGGGGACATGAATTCATCACTGTTTTGCACAGTTACAGGCGTCTGGAATCTAGATAGCTCCCCCGCCCATTTTTAGTGCATCACAGCTACAGCCGCAGCCGCCGGACCAGGACCAAGGAGACAATAGTGATCCGTTTGACCACATTTACTTAGGAAACCCGTAGTACCCATAGTACGCATATGTATATAGATTTGAACGATTTCGATTTTTTATTTTATTTACGTGTATAGTTTCAATATTTTTGGATTTTAAATGTGAACAATATTGGTGCTTTTTGGAAATGCAGGTTCTAGGATGAAACCCAGAATCTGCAAAAAAAAAATTAAAATATCACACATTATAGCCGACGACATACATATGTATCGTCGGCTATAGTGCCCTCCATAGTCAACCAGTTTGACCAGGGGAGGAGGTATGGACGACGACTTTGTCGTCGGTTATAGTATGGATCTATAGCCGACGATCTATTCTCATTGGCTATAGCTCCATACTATAACTGACGACAATCATATCTTGTCGTTGGCTATAGTACCGACGGTCTATTACTGACGATACTATATCCAACGACTCCTCATCGGCTATAGCTATAGCTGACGAGTTATGGGGACAGGCCGACGATTTCATATCGTCGGCTATAGTGTTTGTGCTGGTAGTGTCATCCATCCCGTTCGTGTTTTGGGACGATCCAGACAAACTTTTAAAATGTTTAATCTCGTCCCATCCCCTTTGGGATAGGGATAAGAACGGCCAAATAATGATCCGACATATCTCGTGTCCACCCCTAAAATTGACATTAGCCTAAGAAAAACCCAGACCCAGCAAGCACATGAGATCCAGTCCAACTGAGTAAGCCCAAGCGCAGCTCACTTTTACCTAAAGTTGACAAATCAACCCTAAGCCGAAGAAGCCATTCACTGTGTCGCCTTCTCCCACCTAATGAAATCTCGCCGCCCCACATTTTGTCCCTGCACTTGATGTCACACATTTTCTCTATTGCTGAATCCAATTGAAGCAACCAACTAATCGAACAAAGCCAATCGAATCAAATATCGTTGAACCCCGTGAATTGCCTCCCAAACACATCAAGAAAAGTATAGGCCCCACTAGCCCTCCAAACACATCAAGACCACAACCAACGTCGCAACCTTCCATCACACAACCCAGTGTCTAGGAAGAAATGTCAAGACCACTGACCCGAAACCCCATTGCTCCCAAGCCCCACCAACACCAACAGTCTTCAACCTACCCTACGAGAAAGTCATTGCGATAAGCACCAGGAATCCGATCATACACACTGCCCTTGCAACCAACCACCATCTGACATAGTAGGATACCGTCTCTTCCCCAATGAAGAATGTGAAGTCGGAGCGAAGAAGAATATACAACGTCATCAAGGGAGAACAGATGTTGCCACCCTCCATGCCAATACTAGTGCAGTGCAACGATGATGTCTGTTGCTTCAACTTATTGTAATCAACTGAGTCTTCACTTGATGTCGATTTCTTCCCTTGATTTGTACGTTCAAATGATCGAAGTATGGAGGGTCTTATTTAATATCAACTATAACGATCCAAACCAAAAGTTACGCTAACCTTTACAAATTAAGTTTTCTATAGATTTTTCACATCGTGAGTTTTGTTAACGACTTTTTCCTTGGGCGGGAATTTGATCTGACTTTCTTCGCGGAAGTCGTAGAGATTTTAATTTCATGCTCGTAGGAATTTTCGGCAAAATTTTTTCGGTCTTAAGAGTTATTTCTTTTGATTTTTGGAAGTTCGCATGAAGAAAATGTGTATTTTTAAAAGTATTTTCCTTGTCAGTTTAATTTGAACCGTTGGATCTTGATCAAATCAAACCTTGGCCGTTGATCTGATCAGAAACGTTTTGTATTAATACGGGAATTATGGTAGAATATAGTATGAGTTTGGTATACGAGGGATACATACGTGATCAGTATAGCCTTTGACCCGATTTGGTTTTCCGGTCGGACCCATTGATTCCGGCCACCGTTGCCATCGTTAAGGTATGGAAATTGAAGCCCTTGATTCCCTGAATCGATTCATGTATCTAACTATGAGTTTTGGCAAATTTTTGGGCTAACCCGATTCGAGTTTTATACCCAATTTTTGCTGCCGACGGGGAGCGGTGCTCCAATGGGTTTTTGGAGGTGTGGGTTGGGGGGAAAGGATCCTCTCCTCCCCCTAGTCCTTTTGGGTTGTGCTTTCTGATCCGTCGAAGCCCCACGGCGGAGCTTCAGCGATGGTGAAATTCCGGCCAAGTTTGGGGCAGTGAGTTTCGATTGAAATTCCCTCCATGTGAGGGAGAGTTGTGATGCGTGAGTTTAAAGCTTTGGTTGGGCTTGGTGAAAGGAGAATTTTCAGGGGTCATCTGCCGCCGTTGGTGGCGGCCACCGGAAAGTGGTTTTCCGGTCGGTTTCGTCCAATTCCGGCCAATCGCCGTCAAATTGGACCTCGGTCCAATTACGTTAATTGTTGGGCTCGTTGTGATCTTTCCAACTAGTGGTCAATTGTCCTCATCGGATTTGATCATCGGAGGCGCGTGTGATTTACGCGCCGCCGCCGGTGGGGGTGCGTGACAGCCACGCACCGCCACCCGCAACGGAGCTTCGGCGAGTCAAAAATCTTATTTTTCCCGTGGGGTTTCCGGGAAGGTTTCTGAGTTGTTTCGAGCGCGTTTTATTGAATTCTGAAATTAAATAAACTTTTATTTATTCAGGAGACCGCGACAGAAATTTTGGAGAGGGAACTTCCGCCAGGCCTCATGGCTAGCTGTTTATTGTGAGTAGACACTTTGATTTCACAGTTGATTTGCGAGTCTATGATTATGTTTTTACGATTATGCATTTACACGATTATGTATTTACGAGTATGCATTTATGATTATGCATTTTATGAGCATACCTTGGTTCGGAGGCACATATGATTTGTTTTTACACAGAGTATGGTTATTATGAATGCATCGATGCTATGGCATCTCGGCTGATTCTTGAGATACTCCGAGAGGGTTATGACAAACACTTGACCCGTGACTACACAGCACCCAGGAGGGTTAGGACAAACACCTGATCTGGGCATGTTTGTAACTTGAGGGAAAGGTACTCAAATTATTGCCTCCACACATTACACGGCACCTAGGAGGGTTAGGACAAACACCTAACCTGGGCTTGATTGTTTTGACTCGCATGATTTCTAAGTGCATTTATTGTGAAAAACATGTTGGATTTATATTTTTGATTTATGTGATATATTATTATTTTCGTCCACTCACTCTAACGGTTTTATTATTTATATGCTTTTGTCTGGGATTTTCGGTTTTCGTCGCCCAGTTTGCAGTTTCTTTCCAGTGGTTACACATCATCGCAAGAGGCCTAGAGTTCGAGTCACACTTTCTTTTTAGTAGGTTCCTGATGTAACCTGCTAGTTTTATATATTTTGTAAATTAGAAGTCGCTCTGAGTACTATGTTTGATTTATTTCCTTTTGTAATGCGTTTCGAATACTTGCTGGATTTCGGATAACATTTGTAAATGATGTTTTCACTGTTACTTAGATTTGAGGATTTTGAGAAATCCAGATGGACATTGGTGGTCCACGGTGTGTCTGGGAATTTATTTGTGAAGTGTTATCTTCTTGCATGTTTTTGGTTTATACGTTTTATAAAGTAAACTCTGGCAAAAAATTTGTAAGCTATGGCGTTGTTAAGGCCTTATTCCGGTTTAGGCAACTAAATCGAAGTTGAGTCCTTTCATCAACCAAAGCAAAAGGCGTTGGCTTATTTAAGACTTTAGGTCATTTTACCAAATTCATAGTTACCGGACTAAACGAACTGCTCACCTTAACTCATTCTCAGGTTAAACTCTAACCTATAAAAATTATTGGAAAAGAATCACCACCAATGTCTGAATTTTTGGGACGTATTAATTTGACCCATTTAAAACCATCAAAGTGATACTCAAACTCTTAAAATTCTATTTTCGTGATGCCTAGAGCTATTTTGCATCACGACACCGTCTCTGTCGGTGACGTTGACATTTTTTTTTCCAAAATAGAGGGAGAAAGACTATAATACCTTTATAATTTTAATTTTTTTTTTTGTTATTTTTTCCCCTCTCCCTCCTTGTCGCCTTCACATTCTCTCTCCCCCTTTCAAAATGCCTCCATCTAAACTAGGACACTTGAGGCTTAACTCTCTCAACTCGTCGTCAAATGAGCTATCTGGGAAGATCCCAGATGTGCTTAACAACCTTGCATACGAAAACAGTTTCTTGAACAATTTTAATTTATGTGCTAATAGTCCTATTCTACAGCTTCCTAATTGCTACATCAAAGTCCATAGTTCCCACAAGTTATCCTCCAGAGTCCTTGCCATGATCTTAGTCCTTTCTATGGTTGTGTTTCTAATCATTGTTGTACTTCACCGAGATTGGCAACATGGAAGCTCACCTCATTCTAGAGATTGGATTTCACCGAGGGCATGTTTACTTACTTGAAATGGATATAAAAAAAGGAATTATTGTGTTTACTTGTGAAAACTGAATTTGAAATGAAATGGAACCTACACTTTCATCAAGAATCGATCTGAAGAAACCCTTGACTTGATACTCATGTGGGGGTATGTATTTGGAATGCAATCGCCTGGAATCAAATTTTTATACCTAAATTGCCTAAATCAAAACTTATAATATCCAAAGGCTGCAACTATTCACACCTCATTTTTTTTTTCTCATTACACCCCATAAAAATATTTCAGAACATGTAAAATGCTGAATACACCCCATTATTTGACCTAAATACCCCTTTGGGGTGTACATGATACGCATAACAAAATGATCACTTTGGGGTGTAAAAAACGAGTCTTCATAAAAATCACATTGAAGAAAAACATTCATCAGGACTTTAACGAATAATATTTAAGCATTCATCAAGACTCTGACGAAGAAAACATCAATTACTTAAGAAACGACTTAGTCAAATCTACTCTCATTCGTCAGGACCTCGATAAATAGTCTTTAAGCATTTGTTAGAACTCTGACGAACCAAGCAACCACTACTTAATAAACGACTCTACTCTCGTTCGTCAGGACCTTAACGAGCAATATACCTATGTTTTTCGAGACTTTGACAAGTAATCTTTAAGCATTGGTCAGGACTCTGACAAACCAAGCAACCACTACTTACGAAACGACTCTACTCTCGTTCGTCAAGACCTTAACAAACACATCCTCATGTTTGTCAGGAGTTTGACAAATAATCTTTAAGAATTTGTCAAGACTCTGACGACCAAGCAACCACTACTCACAAAACGACTCTATTCTCGTTCGTCAGGACCTTAACGAACAATGTACCCATGTTTGTCAGGACTTTGACAAATAATCTATAAGCATTTGTCAGGACTCTGACGAACCAAGCACTCATTACTTCATAAACGAGTCTACTCTCATTCATCATGACCTTGACAAATATTGTACTATTGTTTGTCAGAACGCTGATGAATATCATATCAACCTTTGTCAATGCATTGTCAAATATTATTCTACGGTTTGTCAAAAATTTGATGAACAATCCAATTTGTAAACATCTTTCGTTGATAACGATGATTATAACAAATTCAAGAAAATTGAAGAACGACTCACCCAAGTCCTTTCATACGCGCATACAATTTAACTAGTATGATTTGAGTTGGGGTGTAGAAACAATAGAAATTTAAATATTGATGTTTATGTAAATTTAAATAAAAATAAAATAATAATTCAATAATTCAAATGATATGGGGTGAGGAGAGTAAAATTTGGGGTGTGAATAACCGCAGCCATTTCCAAATTGTCCTTATAAAACAAAAATCATATTCATAATCTTCTATTTTAACTTATGATGATAATCGGTTTATCTATTACTCTTAAATTTTTAAATGATAATGACTCGAAAATTCCAGTTTGGGTGGATAAGACATGTGATGATATGTAGCCATGTTGCCACTTATATATATTTGATGAATATAATTTTAATTTATTTAAATTTTATTCCAATTCATGAGATAGGTAAATTACACTAATGAGAACTAGAAACATTCTTATTTCATTTTTTCATAGATAGTGAACAAGTGAATGAGAATGATTTATTCCCTTATCATTTCTTTATAATAATTATTGATTTTAATTTCTATTCATGAACTAATTCATTCCAAGTAACTAAACACACCCCAAGTTCAATGTTTTGACAAATCTGACAAATACTAAGCTGATTGGGAGTGGAGGTTCGAGGAAAGTTTATCAGCGCCGTCCAGATACGAGAGCATCACTTTTGTGGTGATGGAGACAGGTTGGCCCAGCTCTAGTACCGACCTGAGCAAACTAGACGCTTACCCGATTTATGCTAAGCTGTACATTAAGGGGTTATTGGGTAATCTCAAGTCGAGTCGAGGCACGCCGCTCCAAAAAGAAAAGCCCCCAAAGTCTATATCAACGAGCTGATTGAAAAGCACGTGAGCCATTGGTGCTGAGAGGGAGATAACAAAAGAGAAAACAAAAGGAAAAAAATTCTAAGAATATTATCTTTTCCCCTCTGTTTTAAAAATAAATAAATGTCACATGGTGTCGTGACAGAAAATGATTCTTAACATCACCAAAATAGATATTAAAAAATTTAAACTTCACTTGGAAATAGAGATTCAAAAATTTGAACTTCACTTTGATAATTTTTAAAGGTCGGGCATCATATTAATAAAGCCAAAAAAATTCATACCCTTATAGTGAATTTTTTCCAAAATTATAAATGACAGCATGAACTTAAACATGACAAGACTTTCAGAAGAAACCAGCATAGGTATATATCACAGCAAAATCGCCAACGAGAATTCTTGTGTGTCAAGATATCACAACTGTGACCGTTACCGTCGGTCTAGTTGTTAATAAACAGGCGCCATAAATATAATTACCTAGTAACCATGGTTCCCCTAATACAGATCACAGCAGGCATAACCAAGAACCAAATGCAGAACAGGGCGATTACGACCCTGCATTCCTCCGACCAACACGAGCAACAAAACCTTGTTTGATCTGAGCAACTGATCTTCCAGAACCGCACTGCATTGTTTATAAAAATAAAAATTAACCCAACACAAACATGCAGAATAAACTCTACAACAAATGACACAGTACATGACCTGTCAAATGAAGAGGCACCCTAAAAATCATATTCTAACAAACCAAAAGCTGGGGGATACTAGCACCCTCAAGAGAGCTAGGATCCCTTGCACACTAAGCAAGACCAAACTCTTCCACAAGGAGGCCTCAGATAAATGCGGTTCACTCCATCATAAGCAAGACTCGGCCAATGTAGGCAAAATTTCAATCATCACAGGCCTCCACACACAACATTATCAGCATTGGAATACATTTAAATCTTTAATATTTGCTTTGTTGTCGCACAAATACAATTTTCTTAAAACCAGTCCCACCAAGCCTGCGTATGGTGTACATGTGTAGATAAAAGCCCGTAATTGGTATGTAACTAAACCTAATTACTAACTACACCTACTATAATTAGTACAGCTAACCAAAACACAACAATGTACAATTGTTACCTTCTCGCATCTGAGAAAATACAGTCGATTCTCCTTTGAAAGTATTGTGTCAGGGCTTTTGCATCCAAGGCAAATCACATACTCATCTGATAAAAAAGACTGCTATAAACAAAAGTACTAAGACCAACAATAATCAGAACAGACATAATACACTACCAAGCTTGCATTATCCTTAACAAGAAAAAGAAGAAAACCTGCATAAATCAATTAAGTCAAAAGCAAAGCATGATCCACACAGGTCATTCCAAAACAGCACAACTACAATAATATATAGTCAAACTGAAAAACTTAGGTACTTACTGACATATCGCCTCAATATTCCTTCAAAATTCTTGGGGGCAAATCTCCCCTTGACAACCAACCTCTGTTGTCCATCAAGTGATCCACTTGTACCCAGTTCGGCCAACAAGAAATTCTGGACATGCTCTGGCTGCCTATGCATCCTGTGATTCAACAAAAGAGAGGTCAAAGCCTCAGGTCAGAAAAGCATTCTCTTTTGGAGAATGTAAAACAAAACAAAATGGCTTCAAATCGTAAATTTCGGAGAATTTTTCACTACTAGTGGTAGGATGCAGTCTAGCCAGACTAGCCAACATAGAATCACTCCATATAAATATGAGACTAACTGAAAATCTACACAAACTCAAAGCTTATTCTAAATACGCACATACTATCATTTCTTGGATTCCAGAACAAATACAAATGTTTCCTTAAGAAATGATGCAATAAACATAAAACCAAGAACCTATGGAACACAGATTTAAAGCCTAAAAGCTCATATCAACTTGATATATGTCATCCTATGTTGAACAGAACAGTCACAAATTCCATAAAGAAGAGGGGAAAAAAACTCCAATAGAAGAGAGAAATAAATAAAAAAATACATCATTGCCTAAAATATCACTCGAGACAATGATCATCAAACACAAATATAGGACAAAAGTAAATTAGTGATTCATGAGGCAAATGAAGTAAAACATACGTCTTGCAGAGATCCATAAAATTCACAAAGACAGTTTTCTTTGTGCCCTCACGTAGAACTTGTGGAGGCCTCATAACTGTCCTACGCCTGTCCCCAGCTAGCTCTGGATTATGCTCCCTAAGAATGTTATATACCCTCCCTAGAAGCTGCAGATATTACATTTATGAAAAATATAAATAAAATATACCATTTACGGTATAGGCTAAAGAATATACAGGGTACTGTGAACAGCTGATATGAAATGAGACTTATACAGACCTCCTCATAGTCATAGTCACGATCACTACCCTCCCAAGGATTGGCAGACTCTAGCATAATTCCTTCTCCTTCTTCATCCTCAGCAGGATGCTCTGAAAGGCCAAACAAAGTATTACTCTTTTCTGTTTCAAGATAAATGAGATCGTATACATCTTATAAAACCAGAATATCTTACCTTCTCCCAGATCTTCCCCTACATCATGGGTCTCTTCATTCAAAATACTAGTTTCAATCTATAATGACATCAACCAACCCATCAATAGTCCATAATTATGAGAGACAATTTGTGTGTAGGAAAGAAGGATGGAAACTTACTGGCTTCTTCTTCTTCTTCTTCAAACCAGAAAATGAACTATCCTGCCCTTCAGAAACTGCCACAACTAATGAGATTATTCCCCTCACACAAAAACAATGCACACAAAGCACAATCGGAAATTAAAATACTAGACAGCAATCAACCGTTGTTCAACAAAATCACCTGACATATTTTCTGTCTTCTCGGCCAACTTGTCCACGGAGTCATCAGCCGGATCCTCAATGACAACCTTCTTCTTCTTCTTCTTTTTGCTCGGATCAAAAGGGGCAATCTGCAAACAGAGACACAATCGCCACTTAGTTCCTATCTATACACCGAACCATTATCCAATACTATAATCATCAGCCGGAAACCCGCGCGTAGCGTCAATACAAGATGCAATTGCAAAAATAGAACTTACATCAGGCACTGCCAACTCTTCCTTCAAATCATTCTGATCATCTGCCATGATTGCTGCTTCAAAACACAACCCAGAATCCATCACGCAAGCATAACACACACAAATATTACACGAAATAATTGCCTCGAAGTCAGGCTCAATAATCATTCACAGTGAGATACAGAACCACTTTCTGTTTTACTCTTTCAATTTCAAGTGTGCTCAAAAATAATATACAGATAGGGCAAATGTGACTGTGGAGCAAGCTCAAGAACACAGAATACAACTTGAGATACATCTAGCTAGTGGATATTGTCAATAACCAAATATGCACACTCTAATATGAGATTAAAGCTTATTTAAACAACAAACACACAGGACCTAGTCAGTAACGTATTAAGATCGAAGGACTGGAAGCTCAATACCTACAATTTTATTAAGAACAAAAACGACAAGTCAGAAGATGATCAAAGTGATTCGTAGAGCAGACGATGAAGAAAGATGAGACGCGCGCGACTGTTTTTTGGAGGCAGAGACGAGACAAGACGAGAGAAAGGCAACGGCGCAAGATGTGTGTGCCCTTTAGGTTTTGCCGTTTTCGGTTTCAAATTTTTTTTTTTACTATTTTCATGCATTGAAAAGTCCTTTATGCCCTCACTTATCTTTGATAACAAAATCGGTGACGGTGTCCTCAAGTATCAGCGTATTCGATCCGTATTGTGATCCGTATCGTATTCATACCGTATCGAATATGCTATACAGTGGGCTGCACACGTATCCGTGCTTCATATCCACGTAACCAACATAGAAGCTGCAATGTTCCAACCGAATCATACACTGATGTACACGCCAGAAATTTGGAATATATCAAAATGGTTCTCATTACACTATTTTCGTGCTGATGAAAAAGAGCGTATATACAGAATTAATAGATTGAAACAGTTAATGAATCTTAATTTAAGTATTATAATATGTTATAATTATTATTCTTATAAATTATGGATTGAGAGAGTATCTATTTCTACTTTAATTAGGACAAGATGTATACTGAGATATCAAGAATATTTCTCCTAGAACACTCTCTCTCGTGTCGCGATCCTAATGTATGATGCATAATTTGTTGTCTCATTAAAAGGTTTGTCAAACAAAAATCTCATAGGTAAAACAAAAGCTTGGTCTAAGGAAAAAAGAGTACAACGCATAAACTACATAAGCTACTACATGAGGCTCCCCCTGATGTCTACAAAATTAAACTTTCCCTTATCAGTAACTCAATCTTTGAATTCAAATAACATTCGTATTCCAATGTGTCCCATATATTTCACTAATGTAGATTTTGGAAGTGACTTAGTAATAGGGGTCGTCAATGGCCGGGACCGGGCTGGGCCAGGCTTTTTCGCTAATGCAGGCCGGGTTGGGCCAGACTTTTTTGAAATTTGAAGCCCACAGGCTTTTTCAACCCCTGGCCTTAGCGGGCTTGACTTTTTTGTGTAAAATACAAAATCTTATAATTTAGTAATGTTTAATCATTCAATATATAAACACTTATATACACTAAATAATTTATATGCCTAAAAAATGGTGTTTAGTATATGAATAAATGATATTAAGATAAATTTGATAGTTTATAGGTATATATTGATAAGATAATCTATAATATATAATATATAAATTTAGGCCGGGCCGGGCTTTTTTAAGCCCGCGGGCTTTGGGACCTCTGCCCAAGCCCGGCCCTAAGCCCATAGGGCTAGACTTTTCGGGCCTAAATTCCGGTCAGGTCGGGCTTGGGCTTTGTGGGCATCGGGCCGCCAGCGGGATTTTCGGGCCTATGGGCCAAATAATGACCCCTACTTGGTAAATAAGTCTGCAATATTATTTGCAACCAAACCGGTTCACATGGATATTCAGTATTCGTTGTTGTTTCTGATTGAAGAAGTACTATGGCGAAATATGTTTAGTATGATCACCCTTTATGTAACCCAACTTTGTTTGTTCAATGCAAACCGCATTATCCTCAAATATGCAAGTTGGTGATATCATAGTAGATGGTAATCCACTAGACCCTCGAATATGGTGTATAATTGATCTAAGCTAGACATACTCCTTAATCGCTTCATGCAAAGCTATAATCTGAGAATGATTTAAGGAAGTAGCAACAAGGGTTTGCTTTGTTAATCTCCAAGAAATAGTCGTGTTTCTCATGGTAAATACATAACCTGTTTGGGAACGTCCTCTATAGGGTCAGAGAGATACCCTGTTAGTATATGGTTACGAACTAGTGCATTGTACACACTAAACCAAAGTTGTCCAAAAGAGTGCAAAATAGGGATGTCCTAAGTCCCATATCAAAAGTGGATGAAGGAAGATATATGTGAAAGGACCCAACCCCGATTTAGTTTTCTAAACCGGAATCAAACCCCTTCTGAAAACACGAACCAACAAAAACCATTAAAATTTCGGCAGAGTAACGCTACTAACGCGGAATTGCCTTTACCTGCACCCGGGAAATAACACTTCATCCTATGCCACAAAAGCCAAACCGTGGGCGCCAATTCCATCCGGATTTCTCAATATCATATCAATAGCAATAAACAGTAAACATAACTGTAATATATAGTAAATCTGGAAAAATTCGTATAAAATATGTATCAGTAACATGTCAGAGCAACCTCTAGTGTATATATATACAAAATGTACAATAGTAGGCGAAACAAGGAACCTATTGGAAAACACAGGTAGCTCGAACAACTAGCCTCCGATCGCGACGTGAGACACCAGAATCAGAACTGCAAACTGGGCACGGAAACCGAAAAACCCAGGTAAAAGGCAAATAAAACGTTAGAGTGAGTGGACGAAAATAAACATATGCCTTTCACCAGTTTCATATACATAATCAATATAAAACAATGCGAGTTCGGAAAGTATATATGGAGGTGCCAGGCGAATCTCTCAAGCTCGACGATCAGGCGAATCGCTCAAGTCCGACGGTGATAGGCCCGGCGGCATAACAGGGGAATCTCTCAACCCTGCCCAGAGGAATCTCTCAACCCTGCCCAGAGGAATCTCTCAACTCTGGTCCAGAGGAATCTCTCAACTCTGGCAGACTACCGGTGATTAGCCGAGTAGCCGAAGCATCGATGCAGTAATGCCATCACCATAAAATATAAAATAATACCTCCGAAAATAATAAATAACACAACATCGTATAAAGTAAATACGAAAAATCACGAACTCGCAACAACTGTGAAAATATAAAAATGTTCACTCACATATGAGCAAAGCGTGCACTCGCGCTAATCACGTGGTCCGGCGGAAGATCCCTCGCCTGAAGCACGATCACAATCCCCTGAATAATCACAAAATATATCTGATCAAAATCACAATTCACAACACTGTACCATACCGCGGAAACCAACCGTTCCCGGAAATATATAACACAGTGCAAAATAATCGACGAAATTCCCGAAATCTCCACTCAAAACCCTCGACTGAAAATCCGATACCTAAATCAACTCGAAAACCTCAAGGCGATGATCAGGGCGCGAATACAAGTAAAACGACATTAAAATCACTAAATTCCAAAAAGTCAACGAGTCGCCAGAGCTCCGGCGTTGACCGCCGCCGCCGCCGTCAACCGGAGAGTTTTCCCAGCGACCGAGCTACCAAACTGTTCTCCTCCTTAAGCCGAGCAACTTTCCCAAAGGGGTCACCACCATCCAACCACCACCGTGGCCGGAAATCAGCTCGAAAGTTCAAAATCTCAAACTGGCTGGAAAACATCCCGGACCGATTCCGGCGCTGTCGCACCACCTCGTCCCTCCAAACCAAAGGGGAAATGATCTCCATTCGAAACCCAACAGAACCCACCAAACATCCACCCCGAAAGTCACCAGAGCGCCGCCCTCAAACGAGGCCATGACCGGCCGGAAAATCCCAAATTTCATCTCCTCCGTTCTCCCTCAAATCAACATCAAATTCCACAATTCAAAGTTCTAAACAGTAGGAAATCAAACAAGGATTCGAAATATACCAACCACAAGACCGGAGGTGGCCGAAAAATGAAGGTCGCCGGCGAGTCAGCGGCGGTGGAGATTTTCTCCTCCGATCAACGCGGGTCAACGCTCCAATGATGGTCAAACGACGGTCAAATTTCCAAACAGTGCATTTTCGACAATTTTCGACTATTTCTGATATTTATACTCGCGTCTTGGGACGATTGACGGTCCAAATTGGATAACCATTACGATTCGGATAAACTCGATACGAACGGATAAACTCGTCGATATTCCGAAACTTCGAATAATCATATTATATTTCTCGGTCATCGGAAAAATCATGCGGAACCGCCCACGAACTCGAAATCATGCACGTGTACCACAACTCTCGAGAAGAGACTCAACTCAAATTCTCGGCCGATAATTAAGTCGTAATCAAAATCGGCAAACCACACAATTATCGAAAAGCTGCGATTACGTGATAACTCAAGAATTACACTGATTACTCTACTGCTTCTGGTTCGGGTCGTCACAATGTGCCATCAGGTATATATCAAATATTTACCACCAGACTTGAGGGACATTCTATTATATACTCTTCTACATTCAGTTCTCATTTCATAATAGTTCTCAACCAACACATCTACTTACTTAAGCATCAGAGTGTGTTAGACGGACAATCCCGTTTTCACTTCTAACCCTTCGCTTATTTCTTAGCATCTAGGTTGGAAGCAAGCGAGTGACTCCGTCCGAACTTGAGGAGCGGTCTTGACGATATCCTCTGTTTCATTGACTTCCTGCCGAAAATTCAGTAAAAATATTTGGCGTCGTCTGCTAGATTCGTTACAAAAAGTGAAGAACGTCGCTTTCCCTAGCTAAACCTGAAGCCCGTTTGGATTAAAAATTTGGTCTCATTTGGATGATCAGTTTTGTCTCTCATGCTCGTCTGGACCCACCTGTTTAGGTAGCCCGTTTCGATTGTACGTTAGGTCTCTCACGCCCACTTTGGATTATCTGTTTGGAATACCTCGTTTTAGTGTCCCTTGCGCTCCGCCTAAAAGAAGTTTAGGCCCGCTAGCTTCCCTCGTCAGGCTCACTAATTCCAGCACAGCCTTCAAACCCGCCCACACTAGGGGGCTCCCATGCAAGTCTAGGAATGGGCCTTTACATATAACATTTAAAGGGGCGATCCATAGCGCCTACTGAAAAGTGACACCACCCACTCCATCTCGCTCATTCAACTCCGCTGGGATGATACCAAAAGAGCAACGCGATTATAAAAGTCAACGCCATGCCCTCGGTTCAAATCACCAAGCGCACCAATAGGAAGCCATGCGTGGTAGTACACCTTCGGCAACCAACACCTCGCCAAGCTCCCTACTATGAGCGATGCTAGCACCCAAAAGTTACAAACTTCGTCAAGGAACTGACAATTGAAGGACTCGACGTCCACGACATCACATCGCCATGCGAAGCAGCACTCGATAAGTGACCAAAGTTAAATGAAGGTAATCGACTCAAACATCAACTGCCAAGTGACGCTAGCAGTATCACTTCTTAACAAGAACTACCTTGACGTGTACGCTCGGGACCAAGATCTTTGAACTTGTTGTACTAATTACTGTACCTCCACAATTCTGAGCGCAGGCTCCCGACCACCGTAACATCGCCACGGATGCCATAACATCATGGTGATTGTTTCTACCGGATTACGCAGGACGTAATCTAGCAGAAGTAAGTACGAGCTCTACTTCCTCTCGTACAAATGCTCGGGCTGTTCGGATGGTCGGGCGCTTCTTCTCCCTTCGGGTGTGCGGGTATGGCTATTAGAAGAATACAACGACAAACAGACAGTCAGGGGTCGAGATAGGGGTGGCCTGCCTTCAACGCTCCGATGCCTAAGTTAGAAGATGTATTGGATATAATAGTCAAGCGAACGTGCACAAAAGTAGGTTGGAGTGTTTAGTGGAGTTGAATGGATTCAGATGATGTTACCTGTAATAAATACCTTACATATATAGGTGGTTGAGTCTGGTGCTTACTTGTGCTCCTCGATGTGGGACTGGTTTGTACTTGTTTGTCATGTGATCCGCGCATTCGGATGTGCGCCTGTCGGGCGCGTGTACGCTCGGATGGGGTCAGTCTTGTGAACAGAGTTGTAGCCTTCCTGGTGGTCTTTCGGGTGGTCTGGTAGGTGTTGATTGCCTGCTTAAGTGGATAAGTATATTTAATCGGACAACTAATGATGTTATACTAACAAGTCCCCCAAGTCCCCAAGTCAAAGAGAACTTTCTTGACTGGGGAGTTGAAAAAGGGTTCGTGCAATTAAACAAGATACTTATCCGATTGAGCAGTGGTGCATGATCCTGTAACCCCCAAGTCCCCCAACTCTCTGGTCAAGGAAGGGCTCGCATGACGGAGTGGGTACCTGTGCGTCCGATCGTGTACCTGTTCGTGCGGTCCTGTATTCTGGGCCCGGCCTCCAAACGAATCTTGCTATTTGGAGCCGCGCGCCTGTGGAGTTTGCCTGGTAAACATAAAATGGGTGCAGTATAGATATATAAGTATGCAAATGCGTGAATGCATGAATGTATGTATGTTTGCGAGCATGATGGATCCGAGCTGGACCCCAACCCTGGGATGGACCCGTTAAGCCACGGATCGGTCGTTCTTGAAATGTTATGGGTGGAACCGAGCTGACCCCGACCCCCCGATTCGGAGCCGTTAAGCCTCGGAACGGTCGTTCTTGATGCATGGATGGATCCGAGCTGACCCCGACCCCCTAGGAGTCATTAAGCCCCGGACCGGTCGTTCATAGGTGCCCGAGAGGGAGTTGTCAACTCATCGGCGCCGACCTACCGTACCGCTAACGTTGGGATGCCGTTGCGTACGTTCGTAGCGTCAACGGTGGGATCAGGACCGTTACGTACATGTGTTGCAGCGCGCACGGACGGACGGACGCATGCCCGTGCCGCTCATTGGTTTTAGCGCGCGCAAATAGAAGTCGGCCCTATGCCTCTGCCGCCTAATCCGGCTTGCTTTCGCGCACGGAGAGGACGAACCCCCTACCCTGAACGCTCATCGGTCTTAGTGCGCCCAAGGAGGGGACGAACCCCAAGCCCTTGCAGCCTAAGTCGGCGAGTCGATCGTTAACGTTGCTCGCACGGAGGGGAAGAACCCCACGCCCGTGCCGCCCATCGGTTTAGCGCGCGCAAAGAGGAGTCGGCCCCATGCCTTTGCCGCCTAATCTGGCTTGCTTTCACGCACGGAGAGGACGGACCCCCTACCCGGAACGCTCATCGGTCTTAGTGCGCTCAAGGAGGGGACGGACCCCGAGCCCTTGCCTCCTAAGTCGGCGAGTCGATCGTTAACGTTGCGCGCACGGAGAGGACGGACCCCACACCCGTACCGCCCATCGGTTTTAGCGCGTGCAAGGAGGGGACGGACCCCATGCCCGTGCCGCCTAATCCGGCTTGCTGATCATTTACCGTTACGCACATGGAGGGGAGGAGCCCCACGCCCGTGGCGGTGAGTTCCTCATTTGCCTGTGATGTTTCTTGGGCGCTTTGTCGTGCGTGTTGTCCGTGCGTCAGTCCGAGAGGCGCCAGTCCGAATGGCGGGAGTCGTGGCGTGTGTCGTCTTGCCTTGGGTGTGGTGATGCTCTGTTTGGTGAGGTGGCTGAGGTGACATTCCTTTTGACTTGTCCTTGGGAACCGTTGTGTAATAAATGCTAGCCGGCGTAATTAATGCTGGCGTGCCCTGGGCATTAAATGCTGATGACGTAATAACTGCTCGAAGCTCAGGCGTCAGGCGCGTGGGAGCGTGGGGTGTTGCATGGATGACACATGGCGAGCCGTGGGAGACCGTGCTAGGGTTTTGAAAACGAGGCGGGAAGCTGAAGAGTTGGCGCGGTTACTTAGGCGGGTAAGTAAACCGCCTCGGGGCCACGTGGCGTGATCTGATGGTGGACACGCTAAGATGGACGGCTGGTGTTCGATGATGGGTTCCGTGTGATCAGTATAAATAGGGCCTCCAGTGTCGTCTTCCCCATCACTTTCACAAATTACCGAAACTCTCCAAAAATTACCCTGTGAATTGCTCATCGTCTGATCTTCTGTGTTCTTGCTTTCTTGCCGGAATCTTACGTTGACGTCCACTTCAACCTACAATCTCAATTTGGTGAGGCTCTCAACCTGTTTTTGCTGTTTTCCGTTTTGCTTTTTTCCCTGTTTTTGGTTTTTCTGGTTTCTGTTTGTTTTTCTCCTCCATGGTTTCTGGGTTTTTGTCTTTTTCTAGGTTTGCGTCTCAAGAGCAAGGCGTGTTCTTGAGGCGTGCCTGGTTTGATCCTGTTTGGGGTAGATTTTGTGGGTTTTTGGTGTTTCTGGTAGGTTTTTTTTTTGCTAAGTGTGGGTTTTCGCGTGCGTGCGTCTAGGAGATGGAGCCGATAGAGAGATTGAGCGGACAATCGTGTGAGTGAGTATACATACCGGGGGCGGGATGGGTTAGTTATGGTTCGGACACGAGCGGATCGAGTACATCTTCGTACGAGTCCGTGATGAGTGTGACGCCTCTGCGATACATCCCTAACACTTCTCCTGTGGTGCAGCCAATGGATCCCAAGCAAGCGCTCGCTGCCGCAGGGTTGGGGAGTGCGTCGAGGTCGTCGGGCGGGTCTTCGTCCGCTTCTGGACCATGGGGTGAGAAGGACGTGCAGCAGGAGGCGTCCGTTCCCCAGTTCGCGTACACTGGGTGCTGCCAGATGGTACGCCGGTTCAGGAGCCAGAGCGTGCGCCGTCCGTGAAGGAGATGGCACGGTGGGCACGCGACTATCATATTCTGAGCTCCGTGCGTCTGAGGATCCCTTGCAAGGGCAACACGTTCACCCGTCCTCCGCTCGGCCACGTTTGCCTGAGCGAATTCCACCTGAAGGCCGGGATCAAGCTGCCCTTGCATCCGTTCTTCCAGTACATGCTGGCGCTTCTGAGGATCTCTCTCAGCCAATACGGGCCCACGCTCACCCGCACGCTCGTCGCCATGCTCAACATCTTTCAGGTGAGCGGAATGGATCAACCGACACGGGCGGAGTTCCTGCATTTCTTCCGTCTACGATACTCCACGCGCTAGAGGGACTCGGGGACCTTCACGGTGGAGCCCTGCGTGAAGTGGTGGCTGGTGGACCCGCCAAGCTCATCAACCTCCTGTCGCACAACCAACTGCTTGGTGGGGGGAGATTTGGAGTTCGGCGCCTTCCCTCCCGAATACGCCGCCAATGCCGACAAGATCGATCGAGTCCCCCAGTTCTTCCATACGCTCGACACGAACGAGTATCCGCTCACGCCTGTTGAAGAGGCCAGGATAGCTCGCCTCAAGTTCGTGTTCGACCTCGCGCCCGAGTCGAGATACTTCTGGGCCGCGTGTAATTGGGATCTCATCGAGCGCACGCGTCTCGCCAGACCGCCCGGTCTGTGGCCTTTGTAGTTCTTTGCGTGCTAGTAGTAGAAATAGTGAATAGGGATAGAATTTACCAAGTGTTGTATCTGTTCGCTGACCTTCCGTTTGTGTGTTCTGCAGTTAAGATGACGAAATCCAAGGTGACCGAGAAGGATGAAGCGCTTAAGCGCCGGATGGCCGCGTTGCTCTCAACTGCCGAGAAGGTCCGCAAGGTGGCGGATGACGGGCGTGGCGGGCTCGTCCTGGGGAGCAGCACACAGGCGAAGATCCCAATCCCTAACGTGGCCGACTGCGCCCAACCCATCCGGGGGCTAGAAACGAACGCTTCTCGCCCGCCTCCAGGCAATGCTGCTGCCTCCAAGGCCCAGGACCGAGCAGAGCGTGATCGCCTCCATCGCGAGAAAGAGCAGCGCCAGGTGGAGCGTGATCAGCGTCGGTCGGAGCAAAGGGACAGACGGGATGCCAGCCGTACGCCTCAGTCTTTAAGTCCTGCTGCCGGCATGCCTCAGTCTTCAAGTCCACCTTCAAGTCCGGCTGAGATTCCTGCCAAAGCGCCCGAGTAGGAAGGCGGTGCTGAGCGTCTGCCGAAGCGGCCATGGGCGGATGCCTCTGGGGTTCAGCACGCCTTCTGTGAGCAGTGAAGTCCGCCGGTGCGCTGCTGCCTCCACAGGGTCAGTATGTCCTGGATGACATTGACTGGGCCTACAACACCTGTGCGACGATGTAGCATAGGCTCTTCAGAGCGCGCCAGCAGGAGGCGAATGACCGGCAGGCGGAGGTGCTGAAGGCGGAGCTGCGCGAGCTGACTTCGTCGAATAAGAAGCTGCAGCATGGGCTCTCTAAGTCCAATGAGGTGGCGGACCGCCAGCTCCGCCAGCTCCATGAGGCCGCGGAGCGTAAGGCACTTCTGAAGGCGGAGCGGGACAGCGCTCTTGCCGCGTTGGAGGAGGCCAAGGCAGAAGCGGCCAGCAGGCTGGCGGAGATGGAATCCCGCCTGATGGAGGCTGAGCGCCAGGCATGGACAAAGGAGCGTGTCCACCGGGCCCAGGCGGAGGCGGTTGCTGCCTTCAAGAATTCTTTGGAGTTTTTGGAGTTGCTGGCTGCTGAGGCTGATGGTCAAGTAGCGGAGTTCCAGGAAGCGGTGACGCCCTTCCTGGACTTGGAGCGTTACAGCGCCCACCTGTAGTCGCTGGCGGGTGGGGCGTCCGCAGAGCCGGAGCAGGGGCAACCCGAGGTGGTGGCTGGGGGAGGGGTGGCTGGCAGGGCGGATGGGGCAGTAGAGTAGTTTTTCTTTTCTTCTTGTAATAGTGTAGGGTTTTTTGTAACAGGCCTCGTGCCTCTGGATATAATGAAGAAGTTTCTTTTCCTTTCGTGCGTGTGCCATTTTCTATTTTTTTTTGGCATCTTTTGAATGACTCGCGCGAACATGCGCTTTCCATTTTTTTAAATGGAATTTAACCAAGTGTTACATTGATGCAAATAACCTCGCCCAGTCCCCCGAGTATCGGGCGGGCGGGGTGAGAACAAACGAGCGTAATAATAAAACAAACTTAAAAAAAATGAGCAAGTACAACACAACAAAATTTAATGAAAGTACTTCCTCAAGTGTTGGATGTTCCATGGGTGCCGTAGTCGTTGACCCTGCATGTCTCTAAGGTAGAAGGTGCTGGCGCTTATCACCTCGTCCACGACGTACGGGCCTTCCAACAACGGGCGGAGTGCCTTGACCTTCTGCTAGATTGCCTTCATCACCCAGTCCCCCAATTGGATTGGTCGAGCTTGAATACGCTGGTTATACAATCGGGCGATCCTCTGCTTGTTCGCGGTGTTGTTTAGATGCGCCGTGTCTCTTCGTTCTTCCAGCAAGTCGTTGTTGAGTCGTAGCCCCTCGCTGTTCGTGCGTGGATCGTACCCCTCGATCCGTGGGCTCTGATGGGTAATCTCCAAAGGTAGCACAGCTTCCGTTCCGAACGTCAGGCTGAACGGGGTTTCGCCTGTGGCGGCGTTGGCGGTCGTTCGGATGGACCATAGGATCTCTGGGATGACCTCGGGCCAGCGCCCGTATCCCGCATCCCCGGGTTCAATATCTTCAATTTTCTTCTTGATGCCTGCTTTGATGATCTTGTTCGCTGCCTCCACCTGTCCGTTTGTCTGAGGGTGCGCTGGTGATGCAAATATGAGGTCTGTTCCTTGCCTTTTGCAGAAGGCCGTGAGTCGAGGGTTGTTGAACTGTGGCCCGTTGTCCGTTATAATGCTGATCGGTGTCCCGTAGCGACAGAAGAGGAAACGCCAGAGGAAGCGCTCGACCTTTTCTGTGTGATCTTCGCCATTGGCTGGGCTTCGATGAACTTCGTGTGGTATTTGATGATGACGATCAAGTACCTGTACTACCCCTTCGACTTAGGGAGCTCTCCGATCAGGTTCAGTCCCCATTGTGCGAACAGTACGGGTGACAGGAGGATGGACAGTGGGACGGCGGGCGAGTGGTGGTGATGCGCATGGAGCTGGCACTGGTGGCACTTGCCTGTTAGCGCCATAGCGTCCGGGTGGATGGTGGGCCACCAGAATCCACACCGAAGGGCCTTGTGTGCGATCGATCTGGCGCCCGCGTGATGGCTGCATGTGCCCGAGTGGATTTCCTTCAGGATGAAGTTGCCCTTTGTTGAAGTGACGCACTTGAGGCTCGCCCAAGTCCTCCTTTGTCGATACAGCGCTCCATCCCGCACGCTGAAGTTAGTCGCACGTGCGACGATGGTTCTGGCCTCTCGCTTGTCTTCTGGTAGCTCTCCCCTTGTTTTGTAAGTGATGAGCACGTCCATGTAGCTGTGCTCGTGCGGTTCGATTGCCAATACTTGCTCCACTCCTGAGATGCTCGGTCGTCGCAGTACTTCGACTATCCGCTGTCCTGGTCCCGTGTGCACGGGGGCCGTGGCCAATCGGGCGAGCCTATCTGCCTTTGCGTTGAGTCCTCTGTGTATGTGGTTGATGTTGACGTACTTGAATATACTGATCAGCGCCTTCGCGTACTTCAGATAGGCGATCATGGATTCCTCCTTTGCTTGGAATTCTCCTCCGACCTGGCTCACCACCAACTGTGAATCACTGAACACATTGAGGTCTGGCGCCTCCGAGTTCTTGGCCAGCTGTAGGCCCGCGATGAGCGCCTTGTACTCGGCCTCGTTGTTGGTCGTCTTGAATTCGAACTTGAGGGCGTACTCCGCGTTTACCCCTCCTGGTCTGGTTAGGATGATCCCGGCGCCGCCTACTTTCTTCGTGCATGAACCGTCGACGTAGAGGTTCCACTCCGACAATGGTCCTTCCTTGACCCCCGGTTTGTCGAACGACTCTACCGTTGGGCCGTCGGATGCGCCGACCGGCGTCGCCTCTGCTTCCATGTACTCGGCGATGAAGTCCGCCACTGATTGTCCCTTGATTGCCGTTCGGGGCTTGTACTGAAGGTCGAATTCACTGAGCTCGACCGGCCACTTCGTTAGGTGGCCACTGTGATCGGGCGATTGTAAGGATGTGGATGCTGTGCGCTTGGAAGTATGGCCTCAACCGTCGGGCGGCGGTGATGAGAGCGAGCGCCATCTTCTCGATCGTCGGATATCGGGTCTCAGCGTCTGTCATGCCTTTTCCTGAGAAGAAAACGGGCAATTCCGTGCAGTCCTCCCTGCGGACGAGGGCAGAACTGACGGCTGTGAGTGAGGCGGCCAGGTATATGTATAGTATTTCCCCTCGGATGGGTCTGGAGAGGAGCGGGATGGACGCCAAGTACTCCTTGATCTGAAGGAAAGATGCCTCGCACTCGGGCGTCCATGCGACCTCCCGCTTGTTCATTGTTCGGAGGGCGTTGAAGAATGGGGCGCATCTGTCTGAGTATCGAGATATGAACCGGTTCAGTGATGCGAGCTTGCCCGTGAGGCTCTGCAGGTCTGCCTTCTTGACTTGCGGTTTCATGTTGATGATGGCTTTTACCTTGGCGGGCGCGACCTCAAATCCCCGCTGACTGACGATATACCCAAGGAATTTGTTGTTGGTGACCCCGAACGTGCACTTGGCCTGGTTCAACCTCATGCCGTTCCTGATAAGGACGTCGAGCACAGTCCCCAGGTTCTGGACGTGGTCGACCGCCTGAACGCTCTTCACCAGTATGTCATCTACGTACACGTCCATAATGTTGCCAATCAGGCCATGAAACATCGCATTCATGAGTCTCTTGTACGTGGAGCCAGCGTTCTTCAACCCGAACGACATGACGACGTAGCAATATAGTCCCTTGTCCGTGACAAACGTCGTCGCCTCCTGGTCCTCGGGGTCCATGAAGATCTGGTTGTAGCCCGAGTATGCGTCCATCATCGAGATGAGCTCGTGCCCAGCTGTCACGTCCACCAACTGGTCGATCCTCGGTAGAGGGAAGCTGTCCTTGGGGCACGCCTTGTTGAGATCGCTGTAATCGATGCACATCCTCCATTTCTTGTTGCTCTTTAGCACCATTACAGCGTTGGAAATCCACTTCGGATAGTCCACCTTGCGGATGAACCCGATGCCCAGCAATCGGTCCACCTGCTCGTGCATCGGCGCGTAGTGTTTCGCCTTGTACGCCTGTCGCTTCTGCTTTACCGCCTGGGCTTCGGCGCTGACGCTCAGCTTGTGGGATATGATGTTTGTGCTGATCCCAGGCATGTCCCTGTACGACCATGCGAACACCTCTTGCTTCTCCTGCAACAGCGCGATGAGCCGTTCGGCTATCGCGGGAGCCAATGATGCTCTGATTTGGACCGTCCTCTCCGGGTGTTCGGAGGATAGCTGAATCGTCCTCAGCTCTTCGCGCTCGGGAACGGGCGACACTGCCATCAGCCCATCGCGCGAGTCGTCTGGTACTTCCGTCCCTGGTGCAGGTTCCAAGGCGAGGACCTACTGCCTGTTTCGGGGCTTCGCAGCTTCCTCATAGTTGTATCCCCGAACGTATCCGACCCCATGCTCGGTTGGGAATCGTCCCAAGAGCATGTGACCCGCAATGATCAGCCTCAACTTATTGATCCCCGGCCTCCCGAGTATGGCGTTGTATGGGGAGGGGGTGTCCATGACAATGAAGTCTATCCGGACCTCGCTGTGTGGGGAATCGGGGGCGCCAATTCCGACCCGGATGTTATCGCTTCCAATCGGGTACGACGTTTCGCCCGTGAAGCTGGAGACGCACTCGTGGTCCTGTGTCATCTTGTGTGCGGGCCTGCCGAGCGCCGTGTACGCATCCAGGTAGATTACGTTCACGGACGCCCCATAGTCCACCAGCACCCTCTTCACGAGGAATCGGTCGATGATCGCGTCGATCACGAATGGTAGGGTGCTGTCCCTCGGGCTTCCTTCTTCGTCCTCCGCCGTGAAGATAATGGCGGGCGCCTCCCTCTTTCCTGCTTTGTGCGTCCGTCCTGCCCCGATCGTCAGCACTTCCCTGCTCGGGCGATCGGGCGACGAGGTCCCCTCCTTCCGCTTTCCCCCGGATATCGTGCTGATAGTCCCCCGGGTCTCGATATTTGGCTCGCGCTGTCGCCCTTCCACCCTAGGAGGGGTGACGCGTTCGTCCTTCTGCATATCCGTGAGGACCTTTGTCAGCATGATGCAGTCGTTGGTGTGGTGGGTGGCGGTGTTGTGGTACTCGCACCAGATGTCCGGGATTCGGCCGACCGGGGCCATCGCCTTCGACATGTTGTTTGGCGGTGGGATCTGGTGTCGGTATTGGCGGAGCAGATGTGTGTTTGACTGTCGGTTGATCGTGTATACCTCCTGGCCCGCCAGTCGGTACCGTGGCGCTGGTGGTAGATGGGCTTCCTGTGGCGCTGGTCCCCTCGCCTTGTTGTAGCGGTAGTTGTGATAGTTGCGGGAGGATGGCCTCTGGTGATTCTGTCCTTGTGCGTCTCGGCTCCTCTTATAGCCCCCGGTTGGCTCCTTGTCGTCCGCGAATTATCGCGGTTGGGCGCTTGCCTTCTCCGGTCTGTTGGTGCTAGACTCGAAGGTGGACCCGTACACTCGCGTCTCTACCAACGCCTTTTGCATGATCAGGTCCATAATCTCGTCGTAGTTGAGATGTTCTTTTCGCACTAGCTTCTCTACGAATGGTGTGGCGAGCATGTTGTCCATCAGGGCTATCTTGGCTACTCGTTTGTCAAGGTCCCTGCACGTGCTTGCGAGCGCCCTCCACCGGTTTATGTAGCTGGACATGCTTTCATCCCTCCCCTGGCGGACCTTAAGGAGGATGCCCGTGGTGTTGTACTTCCCCTGGAGCCTGTACTGCTTCTGGAAGCTCTCCGCCAGCTCGAGGAACGAATGGATGGGGCCTGGCGAAATCTCGTAAAACCAACTCTTGGCCTCCTCCGTCAGTGTTTCCTGGAACAGGAAACATAGGGTCGGGTCCGAGTATCAGGTCCCGTCCGTGGTGGATCGAAACTCGTCGATGTGCGTGCGGGGGTCCCCACTCCCGGCGAACCGGGTGATCTTCAATGTCTTCACGTGGAGGTCTCTTCCCCTCTCCAGTATATACGTCGAGAACGGGCTGACCCGGGGGGTGAACGTCCCACCCTGCCCGACAAGCTTGTCTTTTCGTAGGCGCGATACTTCCTCCGCCAATTTTTCCATCCTCTGGAGGATTCGGTTGTTATCCGTCGGGGGTGGCGATTCCCCTCCCGGTGTGGGCGTGCGGGCTGCCCGGGCGTCATCCCCACCGAACGGATGTCGCTCTTCGTCGATGGTCTCTTGGGTCCGTTCGCGTTGCCTTCGCGGCTGGCCGACGAGTGCGTCCAGTCGCTCCTCCAGCCTCTGCCGGATCTGACGCTCCTCTGCTCGCTCGAGCGCTGCCCTCTGCAGCTCTCGGAGAAGGCCGTCAACGCGCTCCTCGCTGCTGCTCGTTGCTAGCTCTATTACCTGCCGCTCCTGCAAAACCCGGGGGTGTTTCCCCGACGGGTGTGCTGCTGACGTTAGGCTCCGGGGTATGCATGTGGGCTTTTGGTTGGTGGTGTTTATATGAGGTTTGCAATTTGTAGGATTCCCACAGACGGCGCCAACTGTTTCTACCGGATTACGCATGACGTAATCTAGCAGAAGCAAGTACGAGCACTACTTCCTCTCGTCCGAACGCTCAGGCTGTTCGGATGGTCGGGCACTTCTTCTCCCTTCGGGTGTGCAGGTACGCGTGTTCGGGTATGGCTGTTAGAAGAATACAACGACAAACAGACAGTCAGGGGTCGAGACAGGGGTGGCCTGCCTTCAATGCTTCGATGCCTAAGTTAGAAGATGTATTGGATATAACAGTCAAGCGAACGTGCACAGAAGTAGGTTGGAGTGTTTAGTGGAGTTGAATGGATTCAGATGATGTTGCCTGTAATAAAATACCTTACATATATAGGTGGTTGAGTCTGGTGCTTACTTGTGCTCCTCGAAGTGGGACTGGTTTGTACTTGTTTTTCATGTGATCTGCGCATTCGGATGTGCGCCTGTCGGGCGCGTGTGCGCTCGGATGGGGTCGGTCTTGTGAACAGAGTTGTAGCCTTCCTGGTGGTCTTTCGGGTGGTCTGGTAAGTGTTGATTGCCTGCTTAAGTGAATAAGTATATTTAATCGGACAACTAATGATGCTATACTAACAGTGATCAACTAACGACGCAAAAGATTAAGCATCAAGACTCCGCTCAAAGGTCCTCTGCCACGCCAAAGATCTGGCGCCAAATACTTAAAATTTGCGTACGCCAGCAAGCGGAGTCATGTATGAAAACACAAACTTGACCATGCAAGATTCAAAAATTCAACTTGAGAAGATAAGTGTTTCTCTTATCTACGTTTGGGTCAAAATTGACTACGTACGGCAATAATTTGGCTACAACGCGTCTCATTTGGTTTTACATTTACATGCCATTCACATGCATTGCACGTTCACTACTATATGCCATGAATAAATGTTGTGTTTTGCAAGTCTCCGCTTATCAGTTATATGCTTTGCACAAACTAATAAACCTTGTTGTCATTCTCTCATGAGCTCTGCATCATACATGGACGTGTCCTGTCAACTCAACACCATACCGCCATGCCTCGGCCTACCTCGACAAACGATATCTAACACAACAGCACTAGCGCTAGCTACTTCAAAACTGCCAAGCGCACCGCTTCGAGTGCTGCTAGCCCGCTTGCACCTCTCAAACTCCCCAATATCGGGGGACTCCCGCCGGATCCGCCGCGACGCAGCTTCATCTCTAGGTGCTCCGTTTGCAGCCCCAATCCTTCATCCAAATACAACTTCGTGCACGACCTTCAGAAACCAAATGCTAAATCATGGTGCCGCCCAAACTTCAATGCTCAGGCTGGCTGAGAGTTCAGAAGCTAGCTAGGTGTCACGTCCCGCGTTCGGGAGTGTCTATCGTGGGCGTTGCTGGTTCTTTGTGCTTAATGCATATGTGGGATTGCTCCACGGCCAGAGTCTGTGTGGGAGTATATGTGCTGCCCTTCGGAGTTCAGGCAGGCCGACTCGGTTAAGTTCGAGGAGCTTGTCGCTAGTCGAGGACTTGACGCTGAAGAAGGGATTAGGCCATCCCTACACAAACTGGTCGGGGTCTGGAGCCGATCCCCTGATGAGCCCGAGGCAGGGCGAAACCAGTCGATTGCCCTTTTGGATAAGGCTGGCTCCTTGGTGGGGAGCGCCGCATGAACCTCGTGTGGTGGCCATTCGGTTAGGTCCGTGACATAGGGCCTTAACTACAAGCTCTGCCATGTTGCATCTACAGCTCAATACCTCGTCAGTAAAGATAAAGACCTTGAAAATGTAGCACCGATCAAGCACGCCGACTCTCGCGGCCACCCTCAACGCATGGACACGGTCTTCACATATCTCTAGTGTGCCTGTCATTTGTTGGCCATGGCCAAGTCCGTCACCAAAATCGAGCAAGGTACTGAGGGACTGCGAAGGAAGAGCATCCCTTACTCCGTCCATCATCCACATACAATTCTGGGTGCCAACTCCAGAAACCAAGCTTAGCCAGGCTAGCTCAAGACTGCTCACCCAACTTTAAGCGCTGCCTGAGTTACGAATCCGCTAACCTCTTTTGAATGTAGCCAACGCCAAGCACTATTGAGATCAAAAACGTTCAAACAATGGCGGACCCATCACCACGATGACTCTCCGCCTTGCGATGCTGCAAAAAAAAAAAGTCAATAGGCGAACGGGTTCGTTACACTACCAGGCGCCAAGCTCTTCTCTCGACACCAAGGAAGCATACCAACCATTGGAGTAAACAAGCTTGATCCCTGGGGCACGAACTAGGAGGCGTTACAAAAAATAAAAGTGACGACGATGTCTGCCATGGTCTAAACGGGGTATGAAGGTGTAAAAGAAACTTACGTATTTGCAACGATGAGCAAAAAAAAGAGAGGAGAAGCGGGTTGTACTGAGAGAAGTGAGCGGGACTAAAAGTTTGGTTATTTTCCCCCCACCAACAAGAGTAAATAGGGCAAAGCAAGCGAGCTTAGTGTCACGCCCCGCCAACATTCAAAGGATTGCCTTGAGCATTTTTGAGGGAAGCATGGCTCAAGGATAGGGTTGGAGCACCCTAGAAGCGTCCGAGGGCAGCAAGAGGCACCCAGAGGGGGCTGCCAGAAACATACGGGGGCTGTCAGAAGCACCCGGAGGCAGCCGGGTGCCAGCCAGGGGGCTGCCTGGCGCAACAGGAGGCAGCCAGGGGCCACCCGGGTGGCTGCCAGAGGCACCCGGGGGCTTCCAGAAGCACCCGAGGGGGCTGCCAGACGCACCCAGGAGGGCCTGGAAGGTGCTAGAAGGGTGCGGAACAGCAGAGACAGTTCCGGAAAGGTCCGGAACAGCGGGGTTAGTTCCGGAGGGGTCCGAAACAGCGTGGTAGCATCCGGAAGGGTCCGGAATGGTACGGAGGCGCCCGGAACACTACGGAAGGTTCCGGAAGGCCGTGGAAGGCCTTAGAAGGTTGTGGAAGTTTGCGGAAGTCTCCGGAAGACTCGGGAAGCATCAAGAGGGGTCTTGAACTCTCTAGAACCTTAGAGAGGCTCATGGGTCAAGGTCACTCCGGAGATCTCTAGAAGCGTCAAGGGACATCTTGGAGTTGTCTAGATAGGTCTAGAACTCCCTATATTTGTATATGTACTAGATTAGTCTAGAAACACATAGGCTTGGAGGTGGAGACTATAAATAGGGAACCTCCCCTCCCATTTGAGATTAGATTGGGCAGAATAGAAAGATTAGAAAGAAGTAGTGAGAAGAAGAGTAAGGAACTCTAGGAACTCACCTTTGTAAAGCTTTCTTTAGCAATACAAGTTCTTCTTTCAAAGCTCTTCTCCCTTCGATCTTTCGGTTGTTCTAGCCAAGCGTTGGCGACAGTTAGGCTGACTTAGCATAAGGGGAGTGCTAAGGCCGCACGAGTGCTAGCAGAAAAGTAAGCTCGTGACATTAGTCCCCAATATTTCCCTCATCCTTATACAATTAACTATTAACTATTGTATTCCGAAGAGTTCACCACAAGATAAGTTTTCTTCTTCTTTCCTTTTGTTAAACATCAAGAATAACCGTTCACACTCAGTTAGTCAAACACATATACAATAAACGCATGACACACGATATGATACCCGCTTGCTCACTTATATACTTATTTATTATACATGACATAATCATTACGCATCACTGTGCATTCATGGTATCTCATTATAACTTTTCACCTACGCGTGAGTCAAAAATGGGCAGCGCTACGGTTCGCTGAGTTTCACCTATGCATGAGCCAAATATGGGTAGTGCTCATATGTAATGCATACAAACTAAGTGTGCGCCACAAATGGGTAGCACTTGGTGTAAGAGCAGATTTGGATCTCCCTCAAACTTGTTTCTTCGTGAACCTGTAAAACAAGTCGGAGCATGGTGTGGTACCGCGCTTAGACCATCTGATGCTTAAGTCAGATATTCGCTAGAGAATCAAAGAGTAATAAGGCCAGAATAATGTTACCTTGAGGCATGCTAGGATGGCCTATATATACAGATCGTACTAGGTCTAAGTATAGTCCTTGTTCGAATTGGACTACTTTACTTTAGGCACTATGCCACAAAGGTCTTAAGACAATGGGCAATTTTTGTCTATTGTCTGATATAGGTCTGAGGTGTAGTCTATTGAGCTGAGGAGAGAGGCAATATTAGATAATGATACAAAAACAAGTCTGAATATACTACTTTACTTTAGGCACTACACCACAAAGGGCTTAAGACGATGGGCAATTTTTATCCATTGTCTGATATAGGTCTGGGGTGTTGTCTATTGAGCTGAGGAGAGAGGTCATATCAGATAATGGTACAAAAAAAGTTGTCTGAATAAATTCAGACAATAGTTTTTGTATCGTAAAAGTATCGTCTGACATAAGTCTATTCTACATTCAGTAAAATGTTACTATTGTATAGATTCATTAAGATGACACCACTCGTACTCTTCTCTATTGTCTAAAATGTACACAGAGCTTTTTCATATTCATGTTATTGTGAGGAAGAATGTTCCGCAATTGGTACTAAGCTTATTCTGTAGTAATGTCTAAATCAGACAATATTTTAAGTTCTTGTATTATTTTCAGTCAGACAATATTTTTTTTTCAAAGTTGTTTTGCATAGCTGCAATAGACTCAACCGTTTTATGTCTAGTGATGTTGTGTTTTTTGTATCAAGCAATTCCTTTATTTGATTCCCTTTTTGTGTTATTTTCAGTCAAACAATACTTTTTTCAAAGTTGTTTTGCATAGCAGCAATAGACTCAACAGTTTTATGTCAAGTGATGTAATTGTGTTTTTGTATCAAGCAATTCCCTTATTTGATTCCATTCTTGTGTTATTTTCAGTTAGACAACACTTTTGTTCCATGTTATAATGGTATGCATTAATACATAGTTGTTTTCAAACAATGCTTCTAACTAAAGTTGTGTTGCTCTTTAATAGTTTGATCAATAATTTACTTTTATGCAACAACAAGTAGAAGTTCTATTTGTATTGTACCAATTCAAGAACAGATCATTCATATAAGTACTAGCTTGCATATTGGAAGTCAAATATACAAATATCCAAAAATATACTTCCATACACTTTAAATAAAAATACCTAAAAGTTATTTGATATGATCCTAAAAGCTGGAACTAAAAATAGGTTGTCTTCCATACCTCTAGCTAAAGTTTGATTAATTAAGTTGGGATATATACCAAAATAACAGGTTGTCTTTCTACATATGCATACCAAAATGAGCAACCCTCCAGATCCATCAGCTCTACATGCATGTTAGTGCTCCTAAGTGTGATACTTCATTATATATGCTGCACATTCTAATCTCACTTCATCAAGTTTCCGCTGCGTATACTCAAGACCTTTTTTAGTATTCAGCCACTGAAACACAATAAAATAAACCACATAAATGGTGAATCAAATTAAAACACAATACGCAAGGCATGCAATATCATCATATATATAGGCAGCGCATATGCTTTGAAACATTAGCTAAAGTCATAAATCAACCTAAAGAAATAGTAGCTATTGCACAAACAAATCCAAAACCATAAGCAACAGTGACTTTCATGAATTAGTTGTACCTATTGCATCCAAAATTACTCATTCTCTAACTTTGCAAACCTCATACCAACAGAGCAGACTTTATAATGTCATATACCAAAGTCATCGAGTTAAACACATATATTGGTTCTTTTTTCATACAATATATACCCTAATTTTTCCCACCAACAAGACAAATTAGCGGAATCAAATAAATCACCTTTGAAACAATGTCCAAGTTCTTGTGTTGAGTGATTTCCTTCATTTACTGCATTAGGTGATAGCCATATTCAGTGTCGCCTGGTTGCACAGGGATTCTCTATGAACAAAACAACATATTTATTTAACAACAATCACATATGATGAACAACATATTCTGTATCTTCGTTCTAGAACCTGCAAATCAATAAATAGAAAACATACCAAGAGAGTTTTCCAAGCAACTGCCTTCCTTGTTGTCTTATTCTTGTGAGAATAATAGATTTTTAATGCACTTCATTAAATTGCATGCATTAAAAAAAGAGTCAGATTTGACATTTAACATAAAATCAGATTTTTTTTTCAGCAAGAAAAACACAAAGGAATGGTTCAGTACATTTCCACAATATATTTATGCTTTCATGTGTCAAGTCGTCGATTTTGAGAGTCCAAGAAGTAGATAATCTATTCATCAAGATTCACAACAGATTATTCCCAATGATTCATAGGAAATAAATTTCAAATTTTGTTAATCTAATTCACACACCTAGTTGCTATGCTAAGAGACAACTTCAAGGAGTGGAACTATAGAGAATAATAATAATGCACATACCCTTTTATTATAGGGGCGCATAACTAACTGGCCTTTCTTGGCAGTAATGAACCTGTCCGCAACATATCGAGACTTGTCAGCTGGAGAGCCTGAATCAAGAATCTTAATTCTTCCAGGGTCTGCTATAACACTATGTCTGCCATCTTAGATTTTTTTAAGGACTCAATCAAACAGTTGTATATACAATCAAAATTTTTGTTCAGCATCATTAACAACTTTTATACAATACAACAATGAAGAATCAATCTTACCACGTGTACGTGGATATTAAATGGCCCGATAATGGCTTCATATGAGCAAAGTCTACAATGTAATCCCTAATGATGTAGGCTCTCCTTGCAGCCCCGAAAATATTCTCTATCCATTGTAAAATTGATTGTGAGCCCCTCTCCCAAGTATGTATTTTCCCATAAGCACAGCTTTTTGACCGATGCTAAAATAGTCAGAGGTAACTTTTTCACATTACTAATGCCTTGCTCAGCATTTCCCATCTTATTTACTTTTGTTGCAAACTTTGCGGATATATATATGACAAAAACATATTAATACTAGTTGATAATGCTTTTGATTATATACTAGGATATGGATATATAATGCACCTTTATTGCAGAATGTGCATCAAGCAATATTAGGTCTTTTATCCATTCAAGAAAAGTTCCAACAACTTCTCCAACTGTCGTTATCTCATTCCCAATTAGAAATGGTAGCTTCGCATCACCAACAATAGAACGAAGAATGGTCACACATGCATTTTTCTTTCCAAGTGGAACACAATGAAGTGTCTGCACAGCGACACCAGCTTCCACTTCCACCACCTTTGCGATAACGACAATATTTTATGTTAACCCCAAAGCCAACTTGCACTCCTCATCACTTTGCTCCTACATTTCCATAAAACATATTAGTAATAAATCATAACTATACCGATCATATAAACTTCTTCAAATATTAGGATATGAGCTTACCACTTATTCTGGTATCACAATAGTGACTTTGACAAGAGTGACCTCTTTGACAGCCTTCACAATTTTTTGTTTCTTCTTCTGTGGACTAAGAAACTCGGCCCCACCATTATCAACCCTGTCATGGCATATATTGACATCTAATTCATCAGCTGTGGACTCCAAACGCAGTCGTTTTCTTGCATACTTTAAAACTTCTTTGGCACACTTCCTATTCTTGGCCAGCAAATTAGAGCAGCTACCTTGTACAGATTCATGTTCCTTACTTGGTGGCATTACGGAAGACTTATTCTTTTTATATTCCTCTACTACATTCCCTCCTATTAGCAGCCTAAACATCTTCATCCAAAAGGCATTCACTTCTGCAACTGCTTTTTTCACTGCAGATTCCACAGCCAGCTGAACTTTTTCTGAAAAGGATTTTCGTTCATCTTTAGGCAAATTGAAGTATGTTGATGCCCTCACGCCACCTCCGACACTATGCACCCTTCCATGATGCTCAGGCTTTCTCAAAGCCATTGTCAAAAGATCATCTGATCCAGAAGTGGTTATCTCACCATCAACCACTTTCTTCTTTAACATGGCCTGAAAATTAAAATATATTTATACAATATGAAAAATTGCATTGTTATTATATAGTATTGAATATCGTATAAACTGGAAGTCACTCAAAATTTTCAGTACCATATAACTTCTCATAGCCGACGACTTAGAGAAACAAAGGCCGACAATTTTTGAAGTCGTCTGCTATAGTGTACTATAGCCGACGACAACACCAAAAATCGTTGGCTATAGTACTATAGCCGACGATTTTTACAACAAAATCGTCAACTATACTCATTGCCAACGCTTTATAGCCTACAGGACTATAACCGACGATTTTTATGAAGTCGTCGGCTATAGTATAAAACCCCTGTAGGCTATAAAGCGTTGGCTATAGAGTATAGCCGATGATTTTGTTGCAAAAATCGTTGGCAAATCGTCGGCAATAGTACTATAGCCGACGATTTTTGGTGTTGTCGTCGGTTATAGTACACTATAGCTGACGACTTCAAAAATCGTCGGCGTTTGTTTCTCTAAGTCGTCGGCTATGAGAAGTTATGTGGTAGTGTTTATTAATTATCTCCTCTACTTCAGAATCTTTGAAGTTTTCTTGAGCATCTTTACGTGCCATGACCCACATATCTTTCTTCCCAAATTTCTTGCCCGGTTGTTTTTTAGCCTTTGACAATATTTAAAACAGACACATATAGTGAGATATAAATATTGAATAAAATGAAGATGACAGGCAAAATACAAACCAGCCCGACTCACCAACTCTGCTTTCATATTCGCATATCCCCTTAGCGATGTCCGATGACGGTACTTATTGTTAACTTACTTCTTCACTAACTTCTCATGAATTACCAACCAAAAAGATGAGAATACAAGGCATAATATAGTTTTGAATCAGAAAACAAATGCATAAGTTGAAAATTTCATTGTTTTGTAAGTTACATACAACAAACTCTTCTGATAGTCTATTAGCTACAAAGAAGTTCCAGTGAGACTTTTCAATGAACTTGTAATCTTCTGGTGGATATTCTAATAGTTCAGGATCATCCTTGTTAGGCAAAATATACTTTGTAGTAGGGAGACGCTTGAATTATCTCCACTTTTGGGTAGCAGATGAGAGAATACGTTTTCTAGTTGTTGGAGGTACGTCTAATATCTTCTACAAAATCACAATGTGTATACATATCAGAACCTAAACACATTTAGAACAAAGGGAAAACATAAGTTCAATGTCCGACGTGAACAAATCTAAAAATCTTGTCTTCATGGTCCTTAGGCACATTAGGCCAATTTTGTCTCTATATCAAGACCTTTATTCGTGCTAACGCCTCAATATATGACTGGATGTTGGTATTTCCAGCTTTGTGCGACCCACGATCCTCATCGAGCTCTATACCTATTGTTTTTCCATGAATCTTGTGTTGATAAATCTTGTGCATTGTAACACAGCCTCGCTTGAGTAACTATAAACGAGGAACTGCTTCTTTTTCATTTGCAGGTTGTTTCTTTTTCTTCTTCCCTTTTGCAGCCACATTGTTACTTATTGAGCAAGCCTTCTTAGCAGGTGGCTTGGAATGAGAAGTAATGGAAGTGGAATTAACCTCTTCAGGCGGTGTAGACTTTGCTCAACACTTCTTAATTGCATTCGCAATTCTCTCCCTGGCTAGTAAAGCACCAACTGCCTTCTTGCGTGCCATCTACAAGAGATACTAAAATGAGTGAATATTAACATATGTAACTTTCTATACCATATATAAATCAATAGAATGAGGAAATAATGCAATGTAATGTAAACATTGTTGCAATGAATTCATCATATTCATCATACTAACAAACACACTATAGATATCAATATATCATCACAAGCAAAATAGACTGCATTTTCCTACTCTAGGCACATTTGCAAAAGAATAACTGTTAGTTATCAACCCATATTCCTTCATCAACATCTCGTATTTAATTCTAAGATGGGTCACCATCTACAATGGAAGTATCAATTTTCGGCTAAATAGGAACAAAAGGTTACTACTCCACCACAATTAATGTCTTCAACCTCTTCATCATCAACACCATGCCACTCCTTTTCTGGACATTTTAAAACTACAAACCAACCAATATTCAAGGGATCATCTATGTAGCATACTTGTTTCACATCTGATGTTAATACAAAAGGATCATTTAAATGACATATTCTATTCAAATCAACAGATGTATATCATAGGTCATCAATTTTAATCCCCTTGTCATTCTCCACCCAACTACATTTAAGGATAGGAATCCTAAAGTTCTCATAATCAAGCTCCCAAATTTCCTGAATTACTCCATAAAACAACATTTTAGATGTAATCGGCTTCTTGTCCTTTGCACTAGCAACTTTCATTGTTCTTGCTATTAAAGATACCCCACTGTATTGAACTTTATGCGCAGACTCGCTCTCCTTGGTGTGGAAAGTCACCCCATTTATTCGATACCCACTGAATGTTGCTATCCCATGATTTGGACCATCTGCCATCCACCTCATTTTATCGACCGCATTATTATCAGAATCTCTGATTTCAGATGCTACATACACAACAATGCAAAAACGATACAATGGAGACAACATTAGTTAAATAGATTGGTGTATGATCTTTCAAATTCAAACTTGATATTAATGAAAGTAGATAGATAATTTACTTTTTTCAGTAACTAGCCATCAAATGTTCTATTTTGCTCCTCCCTTAGCCATTTTTCATTTTTTTACCGGAGAAAAGCACACTTCAATGATGCTAGGTGTTCACTGAGAATGGACAACAACTGAAATTACTTTCAGACTAATCATTTATATTCAAGCCAAAAAAATATATTCACAAAAAAAAGAGTACTTACTTGAAATAAGGCCTCGCTTCATCTGTATTTTGAAGGACACAAAGAACTGCGATGTGCAAGTCATGAGGATCATGGGTTATTATTGTGGCACGTGATAGTGGTTTAAAATTCTCTATTATTCCTCTTGATGGTAATCCAACAGTAGGCTCATCTAATATTCTTTCAGCTAGAAACTCCACTGCTTCTTCAACAATATAGGACTCCACAATGCTACCATCTGGATGACTACGATTATGAACATATCCTTTTAAAGTATGCATGTATCTTTCAAATGGGTACATCCATCAGAAAAATACAGGCCCACAGTGCTCAACTTGTTTAACAAGATGGACTGTGAGATGTACTATAATGTCGAAAAAGGAGAAAAATACATTTCCAGCTCACAAACTGTGATGACAAGGTCATGTTGCATTTCAGTAAGCTTCTCCACATCAATTACTTTACAACAAAAAGCCTTAAAAAAATAGACAAGACCAAATTATAACATCTCGTACAGGTTTCTCTAACACTGATCGTAAAGAAATGGCCGGCAGGTGATGAAGCACTATATAGGAATCATGAGATTTAAAACTGTTAGTATTGCATCATTGGTTGTACGATTAACACACTTATCCACTTAAGCAGATTAGCAACACCTACCACACCACACGCAAGACCACCAAGGAGGCTCCAACTTCACTCACCAGACCCACCCCATCCGAGCGCACACGCGCCCGTGGGGTGCACGCTCAAACGCACGGATCACACACCAGCAGAACCACCAGTCCCACATCGAAGAACACCATCCAACTCCAGATTCAACCACCTATATAGGTAAGGCATTTACTACAGGTAAGGACATTCCATCTGATCAGACTCATTCGCGTTCCAACACTCTCATTCACTCGACCCAAATACTACTTGCACGCTCGTTCGCTTGACTGTTATATCCAATACATCATCTGACTTAGGCATCAGAGCATTGAAGGCGGGCCACCCCGTCTTGACCCCTGACCGCCTGCTTTGTTGTTGTATTCTTCTAACAGCCGCACGCGAACGCGCCCACCCGATCGCCGAAGAGAAAAGGAAGCGCCCGACAGAAGGAGCCCGCACGCACGAAGGAAGAAGAAGAGAGCGCCCGTCCATCCGAACAGCCCCACCGTTCGGACGCACCAAGAGGAGGAGAAGTGTATTCGTGTTGCTTCTGCCCCGTTACGCCCCCGCGCATAATTCGGTAGAAACATCTGGCGCCATCTGTGGGAAACTTACAAATTGCAAACCTCGTATAAACACCACAAAAACCAAAGGTCCGCATGCTCAACCCGGTGACTAACGGCAGCAACACGCCCGATGGGGAGACGCCGCCAGACTCGCAGGGGCGGAATGTACTAGCGACCGACAGGGATGATGGCGAGGGGCGCATCAGCAGCCTGGTCCAGGAGCTACGGGAGGCGGCGCTCGAGAGAGCAGAGGAGCGCCAAATCCGCCAGAGGTTGGAGAAACGACTGGACACGCTCATCAGCCAACAAATGGAGCAGCACGAGGAGACCCAGGAGACCACCAGCGAGGAGCAGCGCCCGTTCAGTAGGACCAACGCCCAGGCGGCCCGAGCGCCCTCGCCCGTGGAAGAGTCGGCGCCCCCGACGAACAACGCTCTGATCCTTCAGAGGATGGAGGCACTGGCGGAGGAGGTCTCGCGCCTGCGCAAAGACAGGTTGGCCGGTCAGGGCGGGACGTTCGCCCCCGGGTCAGTCCGTTCTCGGCGCATATACTGGAGAGGGGAAGGACCCCCATGCCAAGATAACGAAGATCGCTCGGTTCGACGGGAGCGGAGATCCACGCGCGCACGTGGACGAGTTTCGGTCCACCACGGACGGAACCCTTCCAGGAAACGCTGGCGAAGGAAGCACGGAGCTGGTTTTACGAGATCCCACCAGGGTCCATTCATTCCTTCCTCGAACTGGCGGAGAGTTTTCAGAAGCGCTACAGGCTTCAAGGCAAGTACAACACCACGGGCATCCTCCTCAAGGTCCGCCATGGGATGGACGAGAGCCTGTCGAGCTACGTCAACCGATGGAGGACGCTCGCAAGCACGTGCATGGACCTTGATAAGCGAATGGCCAAGGTAGCCCTGATGGATAACCTACTCGCCACTCCATTCGTAGAGAAGCTAGTGAGGAAGGAGCATCTCGACTACGACGAGATCATGGACCTGGTCGTACAAAAGGCGTTAGTGGAGACGCGAGTGTACGGGTCCGCCTCCGAACCCAGTTCCAGCGGACCAGAGGCAACAAGTCCCCAACCACGACAGCTGGTGGACGATGAAAGGCCAACCGGGGGCTTCAAGAGGAACCGGGACACGCACAGACAGAAGTACCAGAGGCCTTTCTTCCGCGGACATCAGAGCAACGACTACAACCAGGCGCGGGGGCAAGCGCAGCAGAGCGCCCGCTTTCCACCAGCACCGCGCTACCGACCGGCGGGACAGGAGGTCTTTACGGTTGATAGGCAACCGCTCGAGCAGCTTCTCCGCCTGCATCGACACCGAATACCGCCACCAAACAACATGACGAAAGCAGGGGTTCCGACCGGCCAACTCCCGGACGTATGGTGCGAATTCCACAACGTCGCCACCCACCATACCAACAGCTGCATTATGCTGAAGAAGGCCCTTGAAGACTTGAAGGACGAGCGGACAACCCCTCCCAGGGCAGAAGGACGACAGCGCCAGACGGGCGCCAGGACCCGTGGGACCATCAATACGATATCTGGAGGCAAGCGCAAGGAGAGAACATCGCCGCCCAATCGCACGAGCAGGGAAGTGCTGGCGATCGGGGCAGGGGGAGCGCCCAGGGCAAGAAGGAAGGAGGCGCCCACCATCAGCTTCACAGCAAGAGACGAGGAGGAGAACCCGAAGGACAGCACCCTACTGTTCGTGATCGACGCGATCATCGACCAATTCCTCGTGAAGAGGGTGCTGGTAGACAATGGGGCGTCCGTGAACGTAATCTATTTCGACGCGTACACGGCGCTCGGGCGGCCCGTCAGCAAAATGACACAGGACCATGAGTGTGTGGCCAGCTTCACGGGCGAGACATCGTACCCGATCGGGAGCGACAGCTTGCGGGTCGAGATTGGCGCGCCCGACTCCCCGCACGGTGAGATCCGAACGGACTTCATCATCATGGACACCCCCTCCCCCTACAACGCCATACTCGGGAGGCCAGGGATCTGCAAACTAAAATTGATCGTCGCAAGGCATTTGCTCTTGGGAAGATTCCCAACCGAGCGTGGGATCGGGCACGTTCGGGGATACAACCACGAAGAAACCGCAGAGCCTCGGGGCAGGCAGGAGGTTCTTGCCTTGGAGCCCACGGATCGAAGGGCACGATCCACACACGAGCGATGAGGGACCACATCTTAACAGCAGACCACTGAAAGGACGAAGAGACAGACCGCCCGATCGTCCAGACCAGTGCATTCAGGCTCACCCGAACCCAACTAGGGGACTGGGAGGCAATCCGACAGGCGGGACACCCCGCCCACGGAACGTCCAACATCTGGGGAAGTACTCACGTTAGGATCTTATTATATTGTACTTTTGTTGTGCTCTTTCCGGTAGTTTATATTAGCGCGCCCGTTCATCCTTGACCCGCCTGCCCATACACTTGGGGGACTGGGGATAGGCCACTCGCGTATATGTAACACTTGGTTAAAACCCATAGCCATTCAAAACAAGGGAATTGGCGCGCGTTCGCGTGAGTCATTCAAAAAGATGCCAAAAAAATAAATAAAAGAACAAGGCACACAAACGGAAAGAAACTTCATTCATTCGCCCGTTTACAAGACCTACTCTATTACAAAAAAAAAAAGCTACTCTACTCCGCCCCCGTATCAACATCCAACTCTTCACCCTCCGACGACTCAACCCCAACAGCTTCTACCTGCTCGCCCGGATCCACCCGCCTGATCACCGGCTCCAGCTCCGCCCCAGCAGGTTCCCTAGAAGGCCCCACCACCCTCTCGTACGCAGGAAACTGAGCACCCGCCAGTTTCTCAATTTCAGACACCAGGAACGCCTCCCGGGCGGCTGCTTCAGCACGAATGCGCTTCAGCACACCGCGTACACACTCCACCTCGGCCAAGGCCTTATCCCGATCGATCTTCGCCAAAGCTTCACAGGCAGCAGCTTCATCCGCCCGGACACTCGCCTCATCGGCACGGGCGACGTACCGACGCGCCAGCTCATTCGCCTTGTCCGCCCTGGCCACCAACCCCTCCACCACCTTCCGGTGCTCCAGCACGTCGGCCCTGAGGCGTGCAAGACTTGCTGCATCATGCGGGTGCACGAACCAAAAACCGCATCCAACTCATCAGGCGCGGCATCCTCCAGCGGCTGCAGCAGGGACGCAAGAGATGCAGCACCATCCGCCAGCATGCGGCGCAGCCCATCCACAACATCACCGCCCGAGCCAGGAGCGGGGCTGGGAAAGGATCCTTCAGTTCGGGGGCGCTTCTGCGCCTGCTCCTCGCCTTCCCCTTGCTCGGAAGACTTTGGCGGACCCAAAGACCGAAGCAGAGAAGACTGATGAGACAGGTATCGTGGAGGACTTGAAGGTTGACTTAAACACAGAGCAGCAACATGCGCTCGACTTGAAGACGGAGGCGCGACGGGCGCACGACTTGAGGACAAAAGCGCAAGAAGCACCTCCCGCCTGCCCCCGACATCATCTCGCTCGGACTGACACCGTTCGCACCCACCTGCTGCTGTTCACGCTCCGCCCGGGCCTGGGCCTTGGATCCAGCCGCACCTAGGACAATGTCATGTTGCATTTCAGTAAGCTTCTCCACATCAATTACTTTACAACAAAAAGCCTTAAAAAAAAATAGACAAGACCAAATTATAACATCTCGTACAGGTTTCTCTAACACTGATCGTAAAGAAATGGCCGGCAGGTGATGAAGCACTATATAGGAATCATGAGATTTAAAACTGTTAGTATTGCATCATTGGTTGTACGATTAACACACTTATCCACTTAAGCAGATTAGCAACACCTACCACACCACACGCAAGACCACCAAGGAGGCTCCAACTTCACTCACCAGACCCACCCCATCAGAGCGCACACGCGCCCGTGGGGCGCACTCTCAAACGCATGGATCACACACCAGCAGAACCACCAGTCCCACATCGAAGAACACCATCCAACTCCAGATTCAACCACCTATATAGGTAAGGCATTCAACCACCTTTTGCGTCGTAATTCCGATTCCAATAATTCTCGCGGCAACAAACTTGACTCGATGTATTCTTCAATTATCACCCGAAGTCAAACACATCGACCAAACCGATAAAAAGTCAACGGTTCAACCCAAACACATACTTAAACCGACTAAATAATCAAAAATCGGAAATATTCACAACATAATCTTTGTAACTCGGAATAATGCTCCAGAAGTTCCCACAAGCTCGAAATTAAATTCTCCACATCTTCCGTGAAGAATCCGAAACCAAATTCGCGCCCAAAAATTTAGTCGCTAAGAGAGCCACTAATTTAACCCGATTCAGTCGAAACTTCAAATATTCATAATTTATTCCTCTGTCATCCAAATAATGATCCGGAACCGCCCATGAACTCAAGATCTCGCGTACAATGACTCTCGAGAAGAGACTCAGCTCCAATTCCCGGCCAATGATTTAGTCGTTATCAAGTCCGGCGTTTCAAACAACTGTCGGAAATCTGCGACTACGCAGTAACACATGAAGTAATCTGATCACACTGCTGATTCTAGTCCGGGTCGTCACAAATCCACCCCTCTTAAAAAAATTTTGACCTCGAAATTTTCGAGTCTGCCAACTAAAAGTAGGAGCACTGCCTCTGCATACTGCTCAACTCTCCAGTGACAACGTCAACTGAACAACTCTGATAACAGACTACATAATATGAGATAGCTCTGTGCTGAAATCCCTGTACCCTCAAATCACGAATCTGAACTGGCTCTACACAATCGCCAAGTGTTCCTGCATAAGGAACTGATAGGGTACAAAACATGTAACACATCTGAAATATAGTTCCGCCACACGGAACACAACACACACAAAAGCCAACGATATAGGCGACGCCGAACTATACGGCATAACACAAACTCGCCCATGATCACATACATATCAAAACAACATGGCAATTCACAACTCAACCTGCTTACATCAACATAGCTTAAATATCGGACTTGGGCAATTAATAACCTGTTTCCGCTAATCTGAAAGTCTGTGGTAACACATTCCACTAAATCCAAATCAAATGTCAACTCAAACTCAAACCTAACTCGCTCCAGCACAATGGAGTACAACATCGTTCCTCAAAACGACATCATGCAACATCAAAACCATAGTGGTCCACAAACTGGTACTGCATGCAATCTCGAATAGTCGAAACTGCTGGTTCCAAATCTCTCGGAACTGTAATACACAAGGCCACAACATGCTCTCCAAGGTCTGAATAGTCCTCAAAGATCGACCACCAATCTGAGGATAAGAACCGGTACTAACTTGTAATCTGGTCCCCAATGCTCGCTGCAACGCTTGCCAACACTCTATTGTAGCTGATTACCTCGACCAGCAAACTGGGACACAGGTACACCATGTAAATGGAAAATCTCCGTCAAACACAGCTATGCCAGTCTGCCACTGAAATCCTTTCCCGAAAGTACAAGGATATGTACTGAGTTCGTCAAATGGTCCATAATAGCCTGACAACTGGCATTACAAACCGAAGTACGTACAAACACACACAAAATCACAGCGACAAACGCCACGTCTAACCGGAAATCTTCAATGGCTGTAACTCTCTGGCAAGTTTTCGCCTCCTAGCCATCACCTGTCGACAATTGTAGCATCCGCACACACAAGCTGCTACGTTCTTCTAAAGGTTGTGTTACGAGTAGAAAACTCGAAGTATCAGACACATCTCCGTACTGCTAGTGCATAACTCACGCAAAACAATGAGCTTCAACATCATCACACTCGAACACAGCTCCCATAGCTCGCAACTCGGCTAACACGGAAACTCGAGCCACATACACATGAAATACTGAAGCCTCCGACTGAATGCATCAGCAACAACATCCCAAATGGATAGTCAAGTACAACTTCTAGCCTTTCCCGAACAAGCTCAAAGGTGCAGCCATAGTCGTTAGTCGACCCCATCCATCTACACTGCCTCAAGCCCAATTCTGGCCGAAAATGCAAGTGGATGAAACCCAAGTGATCAGTGTACGTCCTACACTGTGCTGCACGCCATAACAGTAATGTCTCAAACTCTCTGATGTTAACACAAAGACAGCTACACCCAAATCATACACAGGATTTGCAACTACATAAGGTTTCCATTGGCTGAAACTATGAGCCACCGCTCTGCTACACAACATCAAAACATAACCAAATCCAAACCTTGATACATTGCCGTAAACCACGAACTCACCACGATCGTCTGGTAAGGTCAAAACCGAAGCAAGGGTCAACCATCTTTCAGGAGTAAGTAACTCTCCTCGTGTGCATCGAACCACTCGAACTTGACGCCTTCTTCGTCAATCCGGAAAATAGAGTGGCAAGCCAGGAAAATCCTGCACAAGCCGTTGGTAATAGCCTGCCAAACCCAAGAGACCCCTGGTCTCTGGTACCATGGTAGGTCAACCCCAAATCAACACGGCTTCTATCTAGTCTGGATCCACACTGACTCCCTCTGATAACATCACACAGCCCAACATCTTCATGCTAATCGATCAAAATTCACACTTACTGAACTTCGCAAATAGCTGATCATCTCGCAAAGTCTGCAAAATTGCTCGCTATTGCTTCAGGTACTGGCCCACACTCTTGGAATATATCAGGACGTTGCCGACGAACATGACCGCAAACTCGTTCAGAAACCGTCTGAACACATGGTCCATTAAGTCCGCAAGATCTACGGGGGCAATAGTCAACCCAACGGCGTGACCAAGAACTCCTGATGCCCGCACCGAGATCTGAAAGCTGTTCAAACCACGACTTACTCATCGATCCCCAACTGATGGTATCCAAATTCGAAATCAATCTTCGAAAAGACTGAAGCTCTCGCGAGCTGATCAAACCACTCGTCAATCCGAAGCGAAGGATACTCACTCTCCTCTGAAGCGAATCAGGCTTCCGGTAGTCAACGCACCACCACGTCGAACCATCTATCATCCGTACAAACAATGCAAGAGCACACCACGAAAATACGCGGGGTCGCATGAAATCTCCTGAAACCTCCTCCAGCAACTCCTGGAGTCGAAACTGTAGCTCCATCAGTTCCGCTGGCTCCGAACGACAAGATGCCGGTAAAATGAGTCCAGCGCCCGGTACAAGCTCAATGGTGTAGTCGGTCTCCCGAACTGGAGGGACACCTGGTAACTCCTCCGGAACACATCTGGAAATTCGGGAACCACCTCAATGTCGCCAATGTCGGGTACATCACCCATAATATTCACAACATGAGCTAAGTAACAACACAACCCATTTCCACCTTCTACTCGATCATCGCCGCGAAACAGTATCTCGGGGAAACCTGGTCGTCAAAACACGACCTCCTTCTCGAGGTACACGAACACAGCCATGATGTGTCGCCAAAAGTCCATACTCATAGTCACATCAAAACCACGATGTCCAGCTATAACAGATCCGCGGCTAAACCATATCCTCCAACAAGAATCTCGCAACCTCCGGATGGATACAACACTCTCCAAAAACTCGGAAGTGGAGATGCAGGTACAATAGCCATGGATATCAAGCAACAGTAACCTTGGAGAAACTCCATCCTCATACAAGGTCGTGGCACGAACTCCATCATGCCCAACTAGCCGCCCACGTCAATTGCGACTTGCTGAATAACTCTTCAAAAGGGTACATTGGTCAAACTTCAGGAATAGCATCATGACCTCCTCCTGAACTCTGAGATGTCAAACCGCAAACACAGCTAGCTGAGGGCGCTCCCTCGTAACGTGACCCTCCTGGCCACCACAATAGTAACCGAAAGTGCTCCATGAACACAAGTCACAGCGACACCTACTGTGTGGAAGGATCACCAACGATCACCCAAACTCATGCCACAGAAACAAGTCCGCTACTTTGTGATCTCCATCACCACCAAACGGATCCTCTACTTGATCTGATAATCCTTAACATAATCGAAAAGGCCACTGCCTAATGAAGTCACTGATCCCGAAGTGTCGGAACTCAACCTCATCAAAATCTCGACTAAGTCCACTTTCCTCAAACCAACACATTGGAAACTGCGTACACCTTTCCTTCTCAATAGCCTCGCCACTGAGTGCAGCACACTAAGCTCCTCATGGCTATCTCGAGGCATATCAATCAGACTCTCTCTGATGCTCAGGTTCAAACTCATCTCGAACCTTGTGCATAGCTTCCTCTGAAGCCACATAACTCGTATAAACAGGGACAAACATGTGAACAATGCATCTCTGCCTCAGGTGGGTATACACTCCTCATTCGATTGCTGGGTAGCCTGATAAAGCCATTACCATATAAACATCACCCTGAATGTAGGCCATGGAGTCGCAACAGGAACTCACACAATACCAGCCCACCAAACACAATGATCTAACTCAAGCAAGACATCAACTACCATAATTCTCTGCTCTGAGGCAACATGTAGACGCTCATACACACACAACCAAGAAAACCGTGCCACACAAATCTCTGAACTCAGAATACTCATCCAAACCCACAATTCTTTGGAAAATCACGTGTCGATTGATCTTCAATAGGATCCACAACCGTACCGACACGGAAAGCACGTCAAGGAGGCATCTTAATGAATAAAACATCGTTCACAACAAGTGGAACGTAATCATGGAACTTCAAATATTTGAAAGCATACAACACCCGGAATATTGATGAGTATCCGCCGGCCGGTCGGGTCACCGTTCCAGACATGCTGTACATTCTCAAATATCCTTAGTAAACACGACTACAGAAGTCTACAGAACCTATAACCTAATACTCTGATACCAAGCTAAAAGGACCCAACCCCGATTTAGTTGCCTAAACCGGAATCAAACCCCTTCGAAAACACGAACCAACAAAAACCAACAAAATTTCGGCAGAGTTTCGTTACTAACGTGGAATTACCATTACCTAGACGCGGAAAATACACTTCATCCTATGCCACAAAAATCAAACCGTGGGCACCAATCCCATCCGGATTTCTCAATATATCAACAGTAATGTAAAATAATAATTATATCTGTACTTTACTGAAATCTGGAGTAAAATCGTATAAAATATACAACAGAATACTCAGAGCGACCTCTAATGTATAATCATATAAATATACCACAGTAGGTAGAACAATAAACCTACTGGAAGAAACAAGGTAGCTCGAGCACTATGCCTCCGACCACGACGTGCGACACCAGAGTCCAAACTGCAAACTGGGCACAGAAACCGAAAAACCCAGGGGAAAGACATGAAACTGTTAGAGTGAGTGGACGAAAATAAATGTCTTTCACCGAATAATATATACCTTATAAAAACATATGTGAGTCTCAATGCATAAATAAAGAAATGGTACACGAGGGAGACTCTAACTCCTCACGCGTCCGAGTACACGAGGGAGACTCTAACTCCTCACGCATACAGAGCATGCATCATAAAAATCACGGAATCACTCATGGACTACCACGCGATAGCACAGTCTGAATCACGGGATCCTAGACCCACACATGATTCCTAGCCAGAAAGGCCTCGGGTCAGGATATCTGTTCCCCCCGGAGCGTACTCAGGGATCAGCCGAGAAGCCAATGTGTATCGATACAACAACATATACTGAGACTGTACTCTGTGTAAACCAAATCATAAATCCTTTTCATGCACATGCATAAAACATAATATATATGTATGTATACTCCTATACGCATATCCGTATACGTATAATCGTAAAACACATGCTCGTAAAAATCATGATCAAACTGCATGCTCAAGTTCGTAAATCAAATATATAAGTCTCGCAATCAATCCGTGAAAAGTAATGTCCACTCACAGACTAGCGTAACGCAGTTCTCGTTAACCCGTGATCTGGCGGAAAGTCCCTCGCCAAACAAACGATCACGAACCCCCTGAATAATCACAAAGTCATAACTCAACAATTCAAAACAAATCACGAGAAACCACCGTTCTCGGAAACACACGATTCAATTACAACGAACTGTCGGAAATCCGATATTCACACCTCAATACCTCGCTGTACTTTCGGATGCTCAATTTGAAAAACGAACCTCCCCACTGCGATCGGGGCGCGATTTCGAATGAAACGACATATAACTCGTCAAAAACCACGCCGGGCGAAAAGTCGCCGCCGCCTTCGCCAGAAAATCAAAACCTGCCCGAAAATTTCATGCTACACATGGTTTCAAAGATCATGACGATTCCAATAACTTTCCAGTTATAGGTTAAGGCCAATTTTGACCGAAAAACCTCCAAAAATCAACCCAAAATTTCAAACCCTTACCGGAATTCAAACCATTCGATCTCTCTCCTCCGGCCACGGCGACCTTCAATACCACTTGGAAAAGCCTCCTTGGCTCGAGGCTAACAAAAGCCCTCAAAGGAGCACCACCAAATCGGCCGGAATCATTACCTCCGTCCACCACCGTTTCTCGCCGGAATTCCTTGAATTTCACCACCGAAATTCGTCCTCCTCCGGCCACCATATAAGGGGATTCAACCACCAAGTTGAAGAGCAACCCAAGCCCAACAAAACCGGTGAAGGAACCATGCTCAATTATGGCCGGAATCGGCCACAAATCCGGTGACAAGCTCGGCATCCTAAACGGCATCAAAACGGGTCGACCCACCATGGTCAACCCAGTCAACATAACAAAAATGGCAAGTTGACTTCCCAAACAGGAAACTCCACTATTTATACACCTTCCAATTTTGGAAACTTCCAATTACACATTTCGGTAAACTTTAAACACCCGTAACTTTTGCGTCGTAATTCCGATTCCAATAATTCTCGCGGCAACAAACTCAACTCGACGTATTCTTCAATTATCACCCGAAGTCAAACACATCGACCAAACCGATAAAAAGTCAACGGTTCAACCCAAACATATACTTAAACCGACTAAATAATCAACAATCGGAAATATTCACAACATAATCTTCGTAATTCGGAATAATGCTCTGGAAGTTCCCACAAGCTCAAAATTAAATTCTCAACATCTTCCGTGAAGAATCCAAAACCAAATTCTCGCCCAAAAATTTAGTCGCTAAGAGAGCCACCAATTTAACCCGATTCATTCGAAACTTCAAATATTCATAATTTATTCCTCGGTCGTCCAAATAATGATCCGGAACCGCCCACGAACTCAAGATATCGCGTACAAAGACTCTCGAGAAGAGACTCAGCTCCAATTCCCGGCCAATAATTTAGTCGTTATCAAGTCCGGCGATTCAAACAACTGTCGGAAATCTGCGACTACGCAGTAACACATGAAGTAAGCTGATCACACTGCTGATTCTAGTCCGGGTCGTCACATTCACACACAATTTTCTTCTCTTCTAGCATAAAATTCCAGCTTGCTAAAGGCAACTTTTGTCTTTAATCCCCATCTGTAGCTTCTAAACCAGCCCTTATACCCATTTTCCTAATATCTAAACGAGCAGCCAACCCATCTTTGGTCTTTCCAGGAATATTTAGCGGTGTACCAGGGAGGGCTTCTCAAATGTTCTTCTCAATATACATATCATCGAGATTGTGTTGAACTGGAAGAAATTCCAAATACTCCAAATCAAAGAAAATAGATTTGTTCTTCCAAACGGGTATGATCCCATCATCAGAACCTTTAAAAGGTGATTGAGGGTTCATTTTAAAAAATAGCTAATCCGTACCCTTCACTCTTTCAAGTACTTCCTCACCCGTCAAGCCAATAGGAGAAAAATCAAGTTCAATCGTGTCATCAAATATTGCGGTATTTCTTCGATAAGGATAGTGGTGTGGTAACAGACGCCGTGTGTGCATATAAGACATCTTTCTACCATGTTTTAGCCTATACGGTTTAATTGTTCATAGTAGACTGGACACGGATTATAACCCCTCACAATGTTGGCTGACAAATTCTCATATGTGGGGAAGTCATTAATTGTCCAGAGGAGCATCGCTCTTAGTTTCTATAGGCATCGAAGATTATGCTTACTCCTTTTGACAAAATTTGTAAATCCTTTATCAGAGGCTGGAAGTAGAAATCCATGTCATAGCCAAGTTGTTTGGGTCCAGAGATCAAGAAAGTGAGCATCATGAACTTCCTTTTCATGCATAATTGGGGGGGGGATTGTAGGTCACAAGTAGGACATGACAACATAAGTATTTACTAGATAGAGAACTATAAGAACTAAAACCATTAGTAAAGAGAATAAGCCTTAAGATGCCTAGGTTCTGATCTAAATGCATCAATATCATTGGCTATGTTCCAAGTAGGGGATTCCGCTGGATGACGCATTTTACCATCCTTTATTCTCTCATCTTCATGCCAAGTAAGACTCTTAGCCATACTTGGAAGTGAAAACCACGACTTAAATATAGGAATAATCAAAAAGTATCAAAACACTTTCCCCGGCACCCCTACTATCTCAACATTATCCTTAGTTAACTTCCCACTAGATGAACCACATGGAAGGCAACTAGTGGCATCTACATTACTATCTTTATATATCATACAATCATTAGGACAAGCATGTATCTTTTCATGTTCTATTCCCAAAACACTCAACGTCTTTTTAACTTCATACATAGATTGTGGAAGCTCATTATTTGGTGGAAGCAATACTCCAAACATGATTAACATGTCAGAATAGCAAGCATTAGTGAGCCCATGCTTTTCTTTAAAATTAAAAATTTTAATGAGTGTATGCATTCTTGTAAATCTAGTGCATCCATGGTATAAAGGTTTCTCCCCACTCTCAACATACTTCAAAAATTCACCACAGTTTTCAGAAAACACTGAATCATCTCCCATCCCAGAACCCATGTTATTTGGAATATGGGTAGCATCTTATAAGTTGGATTTCATGTTTATAGATTCTGATCCTCCCCCAATCGATAAAAGTTCCTCATGCCATATCTAATTCTGGTAACTCAAATCAATACTAAACCGGACACAATGCTCTTTCACTATATCTTTAGACCAATTCATATTGTTAAAACATCTCACGCATAGACAACATATGTTATCTTTGCTAATACCACTATCTATTGCAAACCTAATTAGCTCACCGACCCCTAAATGAAAGATAAGTGATATTTGAACCTTATGCATCCAAGACTTATCCATCTTAAAAAACTAAGACAAACAGACTTCTATCAAAAACAAAGTTCCAACAAACATTCAAGTATTCTACAAACATTCCAGTATTTGTACCAACAAACTAAAAAGATATTTCTCAATATAAAATTGTCATACACACATCAAGATTCTACAAATGCAAAAATATCCAAACAAAGCCTAAATAACAGATAAATATGCATATTGTAGTCCTTTCACTTCCTAATTCATTTTGAAAGAAAAAAATAGAATTTGTATGCAGTTCACACAAGTCAACAATATAATGTTTATACTTTGATAAAACAAATAAAAATATGATATTTATATCTAACAGACACACTGAATAGGTTACATGAAAGGTAGAAACACTGACCAAAAAGATGAAGCTTAGCCCACAACAAATTAGCTTTTCAAATTCAAACTGAAATCCTAGTCCATGACAACTCCTTGCCAAATGTTCTGCTGTGTTAAAAAACAACATTTTAGTGTACTGAATCAACTAAATGGTCTTGTCTAATACCAACAATAAGTAGTAATGAACTCCAACAGAATATCGCAACTTCAAATTTAACAACAAATCCAATATACAACGCAACCCATTGAAGCCAAATTAGATTGCGAAATTAAACATCACACCATGACGGAAATGACAAGTACCCCATAAACATCACACCGGCCATGCTCAAACAACAAAGGTTACAATAACAGAAGAGCTAAACCTACAATATCACTAACCCAGAAAGAACAAGCCTAATATCAATCATATCAAGATGTTTTGACATGAAACAGAAAGAATTTTTTAACATAAGCAACATCAAGGAAATGTATGAAAAATTACTATACTCAAAACTCTGATGTACAAGCACTTGATACTGCTTTCTATATAATAATAATAATAATAATAATAATAATAATAATAATAATAATAATAATAATAATAAAAGAAGCGTAAAGATGAAAATATTGCAGTATCCAGTACAAAGATGCTCTCATTAAGAAATTCTTACTTTGGATAACAATTTCTGGCTCTGAGGTGGTTGCTTCTTCAAGCTTTGTGGCAGGATTATAGTAACTAGCTCTGGTTTTCCGACTCGAAAGGCACCCCTAATTATAGCTGCATTAGTGCCAGATGCCCATGATGTGTATATGTGATTTTTCTGCAAATAAAAGTTTATGAATGTACAATTGATCCATTCATAATTCAGAAATACTGATAAAGGCCAGTGTTCCTGAACATATACTATTCTCACTCAGCCTAATAACATGAACATTCAAATCAAGTCCATTGATTATAACACAACACTGGTAAACCCACTAAGACTAACAACCAAACTCACATGAAGATTATGATCTAGGTCTCCAATCTATGTTCCCAATCAAGCCTTCAACAATTTTTAATGGAGTTGAATCGACTTCTTCGCCCAAACCTAGGTTTTTGTTCAAGCCTTAATAAGAAATTTGGGATTCCATTATCATAGCTTTTGAGCTCAGACTTGGGATAGAGATAGAGTGAAAGTTGGGTATTGAAAGATTGAGTAGTTAATTTTGAGAGAGCTAGCTCTGGGTTTTGAGAGAGTGACTACATTTTAATCAAGTGAGGTCTGAGAGATATGAGTTTTGAGAGGGCGAGATGATATCGATAGCTGGCTAGCCTTGTGAGTTTTAATTTGGTCTTGAGATTAAGTCAACCACCTTATTAACTCAAGAAGTCAAGGTCAACTCATAGTCAACCTATTTTCAGTGGGGGAAAACCTATTTTCAGAGGGGGGAAACCAAAATTTTGCTAAGTGTTGGGAGGGAAACCAAAATTTGGCTAAAGTATTGGGAGGAAAACCTCCTTCCAAGACAATTGACCTAAACCACATATCTGCCTAACCACCATTCAGACAATAGACAAAATAAAATCATTGTCTAAAGTGACATAATGAAAAAAAAAGGAACAGTATGAAAGAACTTCCATCAACACAAAAATAATCATTATAGACCATTGTCTGTAGAAATGTCGCACAACACCAAAAATAATGCTTGTTATCTAAAGCGCAAGATATAAACAATTATTAGAATACATTACTACAACAACTAATTTATAACTATTGTCTGCATGATTATGTAGACAATGGTTTTTTTTGGGTGTTGACTGCATTTTTGAGACAATGACCATACTTATGGATATTGTCTGAGAGGTATTGTCTGAAGTACTTTTTGGCATAGTGCGGAGAGGAGGAATCCACTAAGAAATGGATCTCCGTATCCAGAGCCAATCATACCTCATGATTACCACCTGCCCTTGAGTGTAGTCCCTCTAGTATTCATACAAATCTTATTCATTCCCTCATGGATTCCATCAATCTCCTCGAGGTCTTCATCGTAACTTGGAATTGTCACACCATCTTTCAAACCTTTAAGAGGCTTCTACATCGTTCTAAATACTTCAAGAATTCTTTAGATACCTGATTTTTACTCGAAACCCTAATCGCACAGGCCCAAGCCCAATATTCTAACCATCAGACCTCTATCACTGGCGGACCTTGAGGGCTCAAAACCTTCAAGCTCCTCGTGGCCAAAACTGACTTCCATAAACATCTCCACAGCAGTATAATGTCCGACACGCGTTGCCCCCTTGCTGCTTTCACCAGACCTTTAACCCTTTAGAATTTAAAAACTCTCAAGCTTTCCCATTAATTACCTACGCAAAAACTGAAACAACTCTTTCACCTTCACCATAGCTCTCCCACCATCAAACTTCTTCATCATCACGTTTTTTCCCCAACAAAAAAAACCTTATCCAAAGATACTCCTTGCCCCCAGAATTTTGCTAGGCTATTCGAGTCTTGAAGAATGCTCAATGCCCTAAAGCTTGAATTATCTTTATGCATGACTCCCTATGCTTTCTATCATTGTTTCGACAATTGTACTACAAAATCCCGCGAAGTGGTCATCGTTCTTTAGATTCTGAGTGCACAAAATCCCTCGAGCTTTTGGGATTTTTGGTGTGTACCCTCGTGGTCTCCTCTTTAATTTAGCAGCTTCCTGATGAATTATAAAAGGCTTCAACTGTGGGTATGGTAACCTTACTCCCAGTAATTTTTGAGCTAAGGGGAACAATGCCCCCAGGTCTGACCCAGAGCTCTCTACAAAACCACCCCTAACTTTCTCGCAAAGCTTGAGGGCTTGGGTTTTCCATATTAAAGGTACCATTCATGTTCTGATCAATGACCTCCCACTGATTACTTGTGCATTCTCCTTTTCCTCTAGCTCTCCACGAGCTCTAAAGTTGCTTCTTATGGAAACCTTTCGGGTCCATTTCTCGGTCAAGGGAATTCCCTTCTATGCCTTGTTTCTGACCTTATTTTGTTATCTACTACACCGAACTAGCATTCCTCGAGGTCTCTCCCGAGACCTTGAATTAGGTCTTCTTTCTGGCTTATTACCCTCAAGGTTTCTAGACAACCTCAGCGTACCTCAAGCTTCTCTGGTCGTGGGTTAAGAGATTCTTTAGCTCTTGAGGATTCTGGCACCAGTTGAATGGTGTACAATATTGCAAAATCATCCATTGGTTGAGAAAGGGGAATGAGCTCTTTGTTCAGTGATTCTCGCCTTCTTTCTCGGTCTTTACTTATCTTTCCTCAAGGATCAGCATGCCTCGAGCTTTCTTGATACGTCATTGAGCATCCTGGGATAGAGAATGCCCCCAGGTCTCTGACTTCTACCACTCAACGTACCCCGAGCACTCCAAGCTGGAGGATACCCCCAGTTCCTCGACCTTTGTCAGTGCACAATTGATGCTTGAAAAAATCATTCCTCCAGCGTATTTTGAAGCTCTAATGATACTGTTTAACACTAGATACTTCTTCTTTTGGCCCTTGGATAGTGGTGGTGGGTTCTTGGAACACTTGACTCCACCTTGAGGCTTCAACAAATCATTAAGTTCTTTACTGTACTCATTGGTTAAGTACTCATAACAATACCTTTAGTCAACCATCTCAACAAAGCTTCACTTGAGAACTTCATGATATTTTTTTATATGATCGTTTCCTTTGTGGTAGGCACAGAAATACCTTGAGCTGTTCTTGGATTGGCTTGAGAGTGATGGAGGTCTCTTCGAACACGGCTCATTTTTGACGCGGTAGAGAATTGCTGAGATAAAGATCTTGGTTGGCCTTATCGAGCTCATCGGTCTCTTTAGTTTTTGTAGCCCTCCATCTTTTATCCTCTTCTTCTGATTCTGGGCATAACTCCTTGTCATGCTGCTCGCTAGGGTCATCTTCGAGCTCCGCCTCAAGAAGAGGTAAAAAGTCAGATTCTCGAGCAGACTGACTTTTTTCTATAAAATCAGTCATAACTTCTTCATGAAACACGATAATCGAAATTTGAAAGATGTTCTAGAAACTAGACACCTGAGGCTTTCCACGAATATAAAGATTGTAATTTAGTTTATTGTTATGACCTGAAATATCATTATACGATAATCGAGAACTTATGTGGTTAGTCGCTAATTAATTACACTAATTGTTGATGGTAATTAGTTTTTACCATCGATAACTTTCACTGACGTTTCGTCAAGATTTTATCGATTTTGTTTTTCAATAAATTTCTTAGGATAAAGTTTTAGAGTTTGTTGATACGAGTTCGTGGCCACATCAAGTGTTGAAATCAGAGTTACGACGAAAAAGTTATGGTCATCGAAAATTTTACGAAAATATCGGAAAATGTTTTATCACAAAAATCACGGGTATAAATACAGGTTTCTATTTTGGGAAAGCGAGAAGTTTCAATTTTTGGCAAGTGGGTTAATCTGCGTTGACCGAGTTCACCGACCCAGAATCGCCTCCGAAGGCGACGATGATGGCCTGACAGTTTCCGGCCACCTCCAGCCTTGATTTTTGGTTGAAACAGTTGAGTTTCTTCTCCTATATCGATTTATGGGTGCATCTCCGATGTTGGTGGCCGGAGGAGGTAGAATTGAGGCCGAGTAAGTGGCGATTTTTGGGTTGATTTTCTCAGCAACGGTGGCGGCGCTCACGGAGGCATTGGATGTTTAACCCAGAGGGGTTTTGAAGCCTTGGAAGAGGCAGATCGATTGCGATGGGTCTCGGACCCTGCCGTGGCCGGACGACAATGAACGGAGAAAATGTTTTCCGGTGAGGATTTGTAATATCAACGATGGATTTCGTTAATTTCTAGTTTGATTTTGATGTTGTATTGTACGAAAATGTTGTTGGGCATGTTCAGATGAACATTTTAGTATGTAGGTTGCTTGATTTGGTGTCGATAAGATTCCGGCCCCCGCCGGTGGTAGTGCGTCGCCCCACGTGCCACCGTGCGTAGCGGAGCTCCAGTGAGGTAGAATTTTCGGCAAAACTTTATGTCGTTCCGCTCGTAATTTCGTGATGAATGCAATGGTGAGATTCTTGAATGGATATAGACTTGATTAATTTAGACGTGCGTTTAATCAAATAATAATTAATTGATTTCACGATATTATTAATGGACGATCCAACTATCGATTTAAATTCGAGTCGCTCGATATTTGAAATTTATGTTGCGAGTCTAAAATTATTTATAGTGAAGGAATGCAAGATACTAAATTCATCGAAAAGTATGTAATTCGAGAATGTGAGATTCTCGACATTATTGCTCGTCGGATTATGAGTCTAGCTATTTTTTATGAATATCTACAAGTAGATATTAATTATAACCGTAGTTTCAAGATTACAAGTTAGCGGGCCGTGTCGGATGATTATTGTGCCGTTTGGTAGGTTTTGGCTTTATGAATATCTCGACATAGTATGGTGAGTGGACTTTTATCTTTCACAGTCGTTTGCGAGTTCAGAGATTTATATTCACACTGTACTTTCAGTTTATAGATTATAATTTCCAGTTTACAGTATATTCTAGACTAGATTAAATTTGGAGCTTTTTCTTATGATGGCTTATAGGCTAGCTGCATCGATGCGCTGATTGTTCGGCTGATCATCGGATAGTCCCTGGTCAAGGGAGGTCAGGTTGCCTCGTCGGACCTATCAGAGGAGGTCAGGTTGCCTTGTTTGACCCATCACCTTTTATTTTTATTTGTCGTAGCTACCGACTAGGGGAGGTCAGGATACGTCGCCTGGCCCATTGTTCTATTCATCGTAGCTACTAGTCAGGGGAGGCCAGGAGTCCTCGTCTGACTACCTCCACAATTTTTTAGAGCTTCATAACTGTTGAACTCGCATATTTTTATAGAAATTGGTGGAAAGGCACAAATAGAATATTTTATTGTTTTATATTGATTGTGAGTTTTTGTCCACTCACGCTAACATTTTTATGCCTTTCCCTGAGCTTTTCAGTATTCTGTGCCCAAGTTGCAGTGCTTCTCCTGAGCTAGAATTTGGTCCACAGAGACTTTGAGTCCACCGGATTATCATACATTTTTGTAGGTTTTGTCCCACTAGTAGTGTATTTTGATATGTTTTATACTACTTCTAGAAGTCGCTTTAGAGACTAGTGTTATAAATATTTTTCAGTGCTGGTTATGAATTGTTAGTAATGCTTGATTATGAATTTTCATTTTCAGTAATATTATTCTAGCATTTTAATAAATTTACTTTCCGCACTTTATTGAGAAATCCGGATGGACATCGGTGGTCCACGATATTGTTTGTGGGAAATCCGAAGTGTGATTTTCTTGCAGGTTTCTGGTAGTCTACTTCGTAAAGGAAGTTATGTCAATTTTTTTTACAGAAATCCGTAGTTTAAGTCTTGTCGTTAGGGCGTGCTCCAAGATTATTAGTTAATATAGGGTTAGGTCCTTTCATTTGTTCTGAGCTGTTCCTAGTTCTTCTTTAAAGTCAGATGGTCTGCATAAGCAAATTCCCCCATTTGAGTTTGGAACCTCTCTTCTTCGCCTTTTCTTTTAATTCATTCCAAATTTCCTCCAGTACTCGGATGTATCTTCCAAGCCCTCAGGTGTTGGTTATTCTCTTGAGGCTTAGCGATTATTCATGCATGGTTCGACAAGATATTGATCACTAGTTGCATAACTTTCTACTCCAAGACCAAAGCTTTATATTTGATCTTTAGCTTTCAAAGATTTCTTCGAGATGTTGGCTTATGGTTTTCAAGTCTTCATCCTTTGTGCTGCATAAACATGGTTGTTCATCTACAAGCACAATTCATGACCTGCTGCAAACTACAACATGTCATCATGTTGTAGAACTTCTTTCATGACTTTGTATAACTTGATCATACTCGTGAATGGGGAATAGACTCTCAAGGTTGATTGTGACTTTGTGAACTTTATGAGGATGTTGGTTGTGACTTTATCATTGCTCCTCATGTATGATGTTCCAGGTTTAAAAATCATAAGAGTCGAGCTAGTAAACTCTTCAAAACCTTGAGGATGCTCCTCCTAGTCTTCGTATGGTGTGCCCTTGATTTTAACAAAACCACCCTAAACTTTCCCCCCCGTAGAAAGCTTGCGGACCTCAAACTTCCATATTTTCCTAGATTTCAAGCATATGTTCCTTAACGACCAAGGCATCATCCTGATTATCCTCCTTTTCTGGGAGGTCAGTGTCCAACTCAAGCACATTGATTTTAGATCGTACTTTGGTCATAGCTTCAAATATGGGCCTTTTCGTGCCACGCTCTTTCTGCTTCAGCGTCGCCCAAGCTCCCTTGCTTCAGCCATTATATAGTTGATGTCTGAAAAGATAGTTCCCTCAGGGTACTCAGGGGCCTAGATGATATAGTTCTACACTAAGTACTTTTCCTCTTGGCCCTTATGTGGTGGCGACAATGTGTCATTGTTTTATTGACATTTGCCGTTACCTTGCGGCTTCAATGAATCTTTAAGCTTTTTCCTATAATCCTCCGTCAGGTATTCCAAAAAGTATCCCTAATCGACTAGCTCAGCGAAGTGTCTCTTGAGGAACCAATAATCGATCGTCTTGTGTCCGTTCCCCTCATGGTAGGCACAGAAGTTCTTGGAATTGTTCTTTGTCGCCATAGGTGGGGGCCTTTTTAACCAAGGTTCATTCTTGATATGGTGGAGTATGGTTGAGATGGGGATCATTTGGGAACAAACAATCTCCCCCCAGAGCCAGAGGACTGGTGGATCGTGGCCTTTCGCTTCTTGTCGTAGTTGCCCAGTCCTGGACCTGAGTTATTGCTGGAAGAGGTTCGCCTCGACCTCTAGGGGTTCTCTGTTGCCTTGCCCTTTGAGGATTCTTGGTTGTACCCCCTTGCATCCTCCACACGAGCGAAGTTGAGGACTTCATGATATGCCTTGGCTAGGTCCTTAGTCTTCTTCCTGATTATCTTGCTCACAAGCTCTAAATCCATATCCAACCTGTTGATAAAAGCCGTGGCAGCAATAACGTCGTCCTTGCAGTTGATGGAGGCATACTACATCCTGAATTGGGTGACCCGATCCCTCAAGGACTCTCCCTGTCTCATCTTGAAAGAGGTAAGATAACTTACGTCTTTCACCCCATCTGTGTTACTTTCGTACCTCTTGAAGAATTTTTCCTTCAAGCTTCTCTAGTCCTCGATCGACCCAGGGTTTAAAGTCTCGTACCACTACACAGTGTGGTCCCTCAGATTCGCTTGAAAAATCTTGCACATCCATGCGTTGTTCGACTGACTTGTCGTCATTGTCGACTGGTAGTTTCGAACGTGCTTGTACGGGTCTATGTTCCTCGTATATTTATCAAACCTCGGGTGACTCCACTTCTTCGAGGGCTCGGCCTCCTGGATGAAATGTGCTAGAGGATTCTGGGACATTCTCCGAGCTCGTTGTTCTGCTTCTGACTTATTCTTATAGAGGGTTTCCTTCCTTATATTTTCTGTCTCCTGGTTCGCTTGGATGTAATGGGCTTTCTGAGCTTCCATAAATTCCTTCATCATCCTTCTGAGGGTCGTCACACAAGGGGTCTCCTTATCTCCCGTTCGGGCGGCTAGTTCCTCCGACCATCATCCCTTGGTGTGTTGACAACTGAAGCTGTTGGAATCCTCATTTCTCCAATAGTTGTGGCATTGGTCGAGATCATTCCCTGTCCCTTCACAAAATTGATGAACTCGGACAATGTGGCCTGCATCGTCGCGACTGTACACGCTAGTTCGTTAGTGGCCTTAATGCTGCCCTCAGTGGAGTGTTGCAGTGTTTTTATGTCAATCCTCAAGGTGGCGTATCACTCATCGGCCCGACGGAGGTCCTGATCAATCTTGGTCCTCCACCATCGGGCTCCTTCATTCTCGGGATTAGAGTTGTCTTTGTTGCTGATGTGGATTTCCCCCGAGAGGTTCCTTTGTCCCACCTGATGTGAGACACTGCTACCATACTCTGATGTCCCCATGGTAAGGGTTGTCTATCCTATCCCGTAAGGAAGGGTGGTGTCTTTGTCATGTCGGTCGTTCACGTTGGTGTTGCTTGTATCGCCTTTCATGGTCCTCCATTCACAGGAGTTAGTGAAAGGACCCAACCCCGATTTAGTTTCCTAAACCAGAATTAAACCCCTTCTAAAAACACGAACCAACAAAAACCATCAAAATTTCGGCAGAGTAACGCTACTAACGCGGAATTGCCATTAACCTGCACACGGAAAATACACTTCATCCTATGCAACAAAAATCAAACCGTGGGCACAAATCCCATCCGGATTTCTCAATATCATGACAGTAATGTAAAGTAATCAATAAAACTATATTTTACAGAAATCCGGGGAAAAAAATCGTAGGAAAGTATAACATCAGATTGCTCAGAGCAACTTCTAGTATATATATACAAATAGTAGGCCAAACTAAGAACCTACCATAAAAGAAACATCGCTCGAATACTAAGCCTCCGACTACGACGTGAGACACCAGAATCCCAACTGCAAACTAGGCACGGAAACTGAAAAGCCCAGGGGAAAGGCAAATTAAAACGTTAGAGTGAGTGGACGAAAATAAACATATGCCTTTCACCAATTTCATATACATAATCAATGTAAAACAATGCGAGTTTGGAAATATACATGGAGGTGTCAGGCGAATCTCTCAAGCCCGACGGTCAGGCGAATCGTTCAAGCCCGACGGTGATAGGCTAGGGGAATCTCTCAACCCCAGCGGCATAATAGGGGAATCTCTCAACCCTGCCCAGAGGAATCTCTCAACTCTGGTCTAGAGGAATCTCTCAACTCTGGTCAGACTACCGGTGATCACCCGAGTAGTCGAAGCATCGATGTAAGTATGCCATCACCATAAAATATAAAATAATACCTCCGAAAATAATAAATAATCTCAACAACGTATATAAATAAATACGGAAAAATCGCGAACTCGCAACGACTGTGAAAATATAAAAGTCCACTCACAGATGAGCGTAACGCGATACGCGTTAATCCCGTGATCCGGCGGAAAATCCCTCGCCAAACGAACGATCACAATCCCCTGGATAATCATAAAATCCACTGCTCAAAATCATAACTCCAATCCTCGAATCACATCACGAGAAACAACCGTTCCCGGAAACATATAATTCAATAACGACGAAATCGTCAAAATCTGATAATCACACCACAAAATCTCACTATAATTTCTGATGCTCAATTCGAAAAACAAACCTCACCACTGCGATCGCTGTGCGATTCCGAGTGAAAAGACATATAACTCGTCGAAAAACACGTCGCCGGAAAAGTCGCCGCCGGAAAATCATACCGGCCCAGAAAAATGCAACCTATACATGGATTTGAAGATTTCGACATTTCCAACAACTTTCCAGTTCAAAGTTAAGGCCAATTTTGATCGGAAAACCTCCAAAACTCACCTCAAAGTCACAAACCCTTACCGGAATTTCAATCTCTCCGATCTCTCTCCTCCGGCCATGGAAACCTCCCAAACCACTTCCAATAGCTTCCTCTCCTCATGGCTAACAAAACCCCTCAAAGAGGAGCCACCAACTCGGCTGGAAAGGTCACCTCCGACCACCGCCGAATTTTCCGGAAAAACGCCGAACTTTGCCGCGCCGTTTCTCCCTCCTCCAGCCACCTCACGGGTCGATCCACCTCTCAAATCGAAGAGGGCCACGAGCCTAACAAGTCTCAAGAAGGAACCCGGCCAACTGTGTCCGGAATCGGCCTCCACGGTCGCGCAAAATCATGGCGTCCAAACGGTGCAAACGGGTCGCCCATGACTCGTGGTCAACGCAGGTCAACCCAACTTTCCTGATTTGGAAACTTTCCCAAATTGGCATGTATCGCTTCCGTATTTATACCGTACGCGTATCGAATCTCAAACGGATAAATACGACAATAATCGACGCCCAAAAATATTCACAACTTATTCCTCGTAACTCGGACAAATCCTTCGGAAGTTCTCACAAGCTCGAAATTAAATTCTTTACAACTTTCATGAAGGATCTCAAATCAAATTCTTGCCTGATAATTTAGTCGTTAACAAAGCCGCCATATTAACCGATTACGTTAAAATCGCAACTAATCGCGAAACTCGCAAATCAAGTCGATAACCATTCCAATTTCGGTTCGGGTCGATCGACGGTCCAAAACGGATCACAATCACGATTCGGATAAACTCGAATGCGAACGGATAAACTCGACAATATTTTGAAATTTCAAATATTCATATTATATTCCTCGGTTGTCGAAATAATAATCCAGAACCGCCCACGAACTCGAAATCACGCGTACAACAACTCTCGAGAAGAGACTCAACTCAAATTCTCGGCCAATAATTAAGTCGTGATCAAGACCGGCAATACAATCAATTTACGGAAAACTGCGATTACGCACAAGCTCGTGGATAAAGCCGATTACACTACTGATTCTGTTCCGGGTCGTCACAGTTAGCCTAGGGTTCTGCTCTCCATAAAAGCACCAATTTGTGAGAGCAGATATAGATCTCCCTCAAGCTTGTTTCTTCGTGAACCTAAAAAACAAGTTAGAGCACAATGTGGTACCGCGTTTAGACCCTTCGATACTTAAGTCAGATATTCACTCAAGAATCAAAGGGTAATAAGGTCAAAATAACGTTTCCTTGATCCATGCCAGGATAGCCTGTATATATAGATCATACTAGGTCTAAGCATAGTCCTTGTTCGAATCAGACCACTTTACTTTCAGAGAGGAGGAATCCATTAAGGAATGGACCTCTATATCCAGAGCCAATCATACATCATGATTACCATGGGCTCTTTGGTGTAATTCCTTTAGGAATCGTACAAATCTTACTCATCCCCTTAAGGATTTCGTTAATCTCCTTGAGGTTTGCAAAGTACCTTGGAATTTTCACACCATCTTTCAAACATTCTAGAGGTTTTTGCATCGTTTTAGGTACTTCGAGAATCCTTTAGATAACTTATTTTTAGTCGGAACCATAATCGCATAGGCCCAACCCCAATTATTTAATTATCGAACCTTTACTGCTGGCGGACCACGAGGGCTCAAAATCCTCAAGCTCTTTATGGCCAAAATTGACTCTCAAACTTGGATATGCATGTGGGCGCTATTAATGCACCGTCTTACACAAGCAGACCCCCTAGCGGCTGATCATCCTAGGCTCTGTGTCCCTTGGTCACATATTTACCTTAGGTGCCACACATCACCAACAGATGAATTTCCTACTCGGTTTGATAGGCCCTAAGTGATACTTCTACTTCGGTTCAAAAACCAAGCACGAACTTCTCTTCGTGAGCCATACATCACAAATAGATGAATTTCCTGTTCGATTTGATAGGCCCTAACCGATACTTCCTCTTTGGTTAAAAAAACCAAGCGTGAGATCCTATTCGTGAGCCACACTCACTTTATCTTTTTATTCCACTCCCTTGTATACCTTCCCCTCCTATATTGGGCGTTGTTTCTTTCATTTTCTTTTTGCATATGTTCGTTCTTTCTTGCGGAGTTGAAGGGGAATCAAGGGTACGCTATGTGTCACGTGCCGACTTGAGAAGCGACAAAACAGACTGTGCGGCACTTGCCTGTTAGAAAGTTAGCCAAATGAGTACCTTGCAAGCAGCAATAATCCACATGATATTAATATAATGTAAGGGACAAGCAAATAAGCAAGCAAGCGTGCAAGTGAGCAAGCGAGCAAGCAAGCGTGTGGGCTGAGCGTCAACGAAGAACACAACAATGAGCAAATAATTTAAGAATCGAATGGAACAATCTCACAATGCACAGATGATTGAATCTCCTCTTTTATTGATGGTACGACGTTTAGGGAGGCAAAAGTACATGTGCTTCCCTATACTAGTTCTTGAATCCAATAGTAATGCTGAAAGGACCCAACCCCGATTTAGCTTCCTAAATCGGAATCAAACCCCTTCGAAAACACGAACCAACAAAATTTTTTCGAAATTTGGGCAGAGTTTTGTTACCTGCACGCGGAAAATACACTTCATCCTATGCCACAAAAAGCAAACCGTGGGCACCAATCCCATCCGGATTTCTCAATATATCAACAGTAAAGTAAAGTAGTAAATATATATGCACTTTACTGAAATCCAGTGTAAAATCGTATAACGTATTCAATAGGAAGCTCAGAGCGACATCTAATACATAATCGTATACGCATACCACAGTAGGTAGAACAATAAACCTACTGGATGAAACAAAGTAGCTCGAGCACTATGCCTCCGACCACGACGTGCGACACCAGAGCCTGAACTGCAAACTGGGCACGGAAACCGAAAAGCCCAGGGGAAAGACAATAAACACGTTAGAGTGAGTGGACGAAAATAAATGTCTTTCACCAGTTAATATATATGTTTAAAATAACATATGCGAGTCCAGGTAAATAAAAATAACAAGTACACGAGGTAAAACTCATACTCCTCCAGTGTACTGAGCATGCAAGTAAAATCTCACGGGGTCACTCATAGACACACACCGTGCTAGTACAGTCCGAATCACGAGGTCCTTGGTCCCCGTAATTCTAAGCCAGAAATGGCCTCGGTTCCGGGGAAACGCCCCTCACCGGTCAGGTCGGGATGACGACGTCCCTCCTGGTGGCCTACCATCGGGGATCAGCCGAGAGGCAAAGTGTATCGATACAACAGCGTAATGAAGACTGTACTCTGTGAAAACCAAATCACAACAATTCGATGCAAATGCATGAAACAATATAAAAGTGTATGCATATTCGTATACGTATATCCGTAATAACATATTCGTATAATCGTAAACACATGCTTATATAATCATAATCTCGTATGAAATCTCATGCTCGTAAAATCATAATCATGCTGCATGCTCAAGTTCATAAATCACATAAAAGACTCGCAAGATTTCCGTGAAAAGAAATTGTCCACTCACAGACTGGCGTAACGCGTATCGCGTTAACCCGTGATCCGGCGGAAAGTCCCTCGCCAAACGAACGATCAGGAACCCTTAAATATTCACAAAATCCATACTCAAAATCATATCTCGACAATGCAAGACAAACCACGAGAAACCACCGTTCCCGGAAACACATAACTCAAAGTCGACGAATCGTCGAAAATCCGTATATGTACACCACAATACCTCGCTTTACGTTCGGACTCTCAACTTGAAAAACGAACCTCCCCACAGCGATCGGAGCGCAATTTCGAGTCAAATGACATGCAACTTGTTGAAAGTCAAAAAGTCAACCCGTTGACCGTTGACCGCCGTCCACGGCGGCGCCACTGTTGACCGGAAGAATTCACGGCGGAGCAACCCCTATTCCATGCAAAACCACCCACTGAGCAACTTTGTTAACTGCATCGAAGGCCAATTCTCACTCTAATTAGGTCAATTTCATGATAAACCGAATGAACACACAAATTTCAAATCCAAAATTCTCCTTCCATAAATCGAATTAAAGCTTCATACTTACATGGTTAGAATCCTTGAGAGGAGAGCTTCAAAGCCCACTACAAATTGTAGTTCAATTCGGCCTAAACCGTGGAACCCGAACTCAAACAAAATTCTTCAATTTCAAGCCGGAAAATCGAGCTTCTCCGGCGAGCCACGCCGTGGAGGGAGGTCGGCGTCACCACAAGGGAACCAAGGCGTGTCGATTAGGACCAGCCCCACACCTTGGGGTGGCCGGAAGCATGTCACCACCGTGGAGGCCGCCGTGAACCGTCGAGACCATCACCTTCCCATCGGTCAAACAAAGTCAACATGGTCAGCACATTAATGCCACATTTTGACTTTCCAAATCAGGTAAGCCCACTATTTATAGTTTCCCAAAATGGAAACCCCAATAATACATTTCGCGACAAACTTAAAACTCCCGTAACTTCCGCGTCGTATATCCGATTCCGATAATTCTCGTGGCCATGAACTCGTCTCGACATGTTCTTCCAATATCACCCGAGGTCAAACACATCGGCCTAACGGATAAAAACTCAACCCTTTGAACCAACACACATTTAAATCGACTAATTAATCAACGAACGGAAATATTCACAATTAAATCTTCGTAACTCAAAATCACGCTCCGGAAGTTCCCACAACCTCGAAATTAAATTCTCAACAACTTCCGTGAAGAAGCCGAAACCAAATTCTCGTCCGATAATTTAGTTGCGAACAAATCTGCCATAATAATTCGTTTTCGTCGAAACTTCAAATATTCATAACTAATTCCTCGGTCGTCCAAATAACGATCCAGAACTGCCCACAAACTCATAATCACACGTACAACGACTCTCGAGAAGAGACCCAGCTCCAATTCTCGGCCAATAATTAAGTCGTTAAGAAGCTTCAGCGATTTCAACACTGTCGTAACTCTACGACTATGCGACTTAACTGCTGATTTCGTTTCGGGTCGTCACAAATCCACCCCCCTTAGAAAAATTTCGACCTCGAAATTTCTGAGTCTGCCAACTACGAGGTAGGAGCACTGCCTCTGCATACTGCTCAACTCTCCAGCGACAATGTCGACTGAACAACTCTGATCGCAAACTCCATAATAAGAGATAGCTCCGTGCTAAAATCCATGTACCCTCAAATCACAAATCTGAACTGGCTCACATAATCGCCAAGTGTTCCTATATAAGGAACAGATAAGGTACACCACACATAGCAAACCTGAAACACAGTTCCGCCACACGGAACACAACACACATAAAAGCCAACACTATAGGCGATGCCGACCCACACGGCATAACACAACTTCGCCTATGGCCACACACGGATCAAAATAACATAGGAAATCTCAACTCAATCTGCACACATCAACATAACTCAAATATCGAACTCAAGCGTATATCGGCCTATTTCCGCTAACCTGACAGTCTCAAATCAACATCAAACAACCTCAAAATCATAATAGTCAACAAACCGGTACTGCATGCAATCTCGAACAGCTGAAACTGCTGGTCCCAAATCCTCCGGAACTGCAATACCGAGGTCCACAATATACCCTCCAAGGCCTGAATATTCCTCAAAGATCGCTCGCCAATCTGAGGATAAGAACCGGTACTAACTCGTAATCTGGTCCCCCAATGCTCGCTGTAAAGCTCACCAACACTATGTTGTAGCTGATTACCTCGACCAGCAAACTGGAACACAGGTACACCACGTAGATGGCCAATCTCCGTCAAACACAGTGATACCAGCCTGCCACTGAAATCGTCTCCGAAAGTACAAGGAAACGTACTGAATTCGTCAAGTGGTCCACAATGGTCCAACAACTGGTATCACAAACCAAAGTGCTTACAAACACACACAAGGTCACAGCGACAAATGCCACGTCCAACCGGAAATCTCGAATGGCTGATACATCGCGGCAAGTCTCCGCCTCCGAGCCATGGCCAGCTGACAAATGTGGCATCTGCACACACATGTTGCGCACACACAAGCTGCTACGTTCTTCTACAGATTGCGTCACGAGTAGTAAACTCGAAGTATCTGACACTTCTCCGCGTCACTAGCGCCAAACACGCGCAAAATCACGAGCCTCAACACCATCATACTCAAACTCAGCTCTCGTAGCCCACACTCGGCTAACACGGAAACTCGAGCCACATATACACCCATGCAATACTGAAGCTCCTAACTCTCGACTGAATGCATCAATAACAACATCCCAAACGGATGGTCAAAGTATGATCTCTAGCCTTTTTCGAATAAACTCAAAGGTGCAGCCATGGTCGTGAGTCGACCCCATCCATCTACACTGCCTCAAGCACAAATCTGGCCGAAAATGCAAGTGGATGAAACCCAAGTAATCAGTGTAATTCCTACACTGCGCTGCACATCATAGCTGTAGTGTCTCGAACTCTTCGATGCTAACACAAGGACAGCTACACCCAAATCATACATAGGATACGTTGCCACCATAAAGTTTCTACACTGCCTGAAACTATGAGCCACCGCTCTGCTACACAGCAACAATACACAACCAAATCCAAATCTCGATGCATCGCCATAACCCACGACCACGAACTCATCACGATCGTCAGGTAAGGTCAAAACCGAAGCAACGGTCAACCATCCTACAGGAGTAAGTAACTCTCCTCGCGTGCATCGAACCACTCGAACTTGACGCCTTCTTCGTCAATCCGGAAAGTAGAGTGGCAATCCGGGAAAATCCCGCACAATCCGTCGGTAATAGCCTGCCAAACCCAAGAGACCCCCGATCTCTGGCACAATAGTAGAGCAAACTCTAAATCATCACGGCTTCTACCTGGTCAGGATCCACGCCAACTCCCTTGGAAAACACCACATAGCCCAACATCTTCACGCTAATCGACCAAATCTCACACTGGCTGAACTTCACAAGCACCTGGTCACCTGGTAAAGTCCGTAAAACCGCTTGCAACTGCTTCAGGTGCTGGCCCACACTCCTGGGATACATCAGGACGTTATCAACGAACATGACTACAAACTCGTCCAGAAACCGTCTGAACACCTGGTCCATCAAGTCCACACGATCTACGGGCATTGGTCAACCAATGAAGTGACCAAGAACTCCAGATGCTCGCACCGAGATCCGAAAGCCAACATAGCCACATCTGACTCATCAAACCTCAACTGATAGTATCCGGACCCGAAATCAATCTTCGAAAAGACTGAAACTCTCGCAAGCTGATCAAACTACTCGTCAATCTGAAGTGGAGGATACTCGCTCTCCTTTAAAGCGAATCAGGCTACCGGTAGTCAGTGCACCATCTCGTCGAACAACCCATCATCCGTACAAGCAATGCAAGTGCACACCACGCAAATACGCGGGGTCGCATGAAATCTCCTGAAACCTCCTCCAGCAACTCCTGGAGTCGAACCTATAGCTCCATCAGCTCCGCTGGCTCCAAACGACAAAATACCGGTAACATGAGTCCAGCGCCTGGTACAAGCTCAATGGTATAATCAATCTCCCAAACTGGAGGAACACCTGGTAACTCCTCCGGAATACACTTGGAAACTCGGGAACCACCTCATTGTCACCAATGTCGGACACAGTAACCGTAGTATCCACAACATGGGCTAAGCAAGCAACACAACTCGTCTCCACCATCCGCTCGACCATCACCGTGAAACAGCATCTCGAGGAAATCTGGTCGTCGAAACCCAACCTCCTTCTCGAGGCACACAAACACCCCAAAACCACAATGTCCAGCTATAACAGGTCCGCGACTAACACATAATCTCCAATAAGGATCTCGCAAGCTCCGGATGGATGCAACACTCCCCAAAACCTCGGAAGTGGAAATGCAGGTACAATAGCCATGGATATCAAACAACAGCAACCTCGGAGAAAAGTCTGTCCTCAACAAGGTCATGGCACGAACTCCAACAGGCCCAACTAGTCGCCCACGTCAATTGCGACTTGCTGATTAACTCATCAAAAGGGTACATTGGTTAGACCGCAGGAACAACATGAGGATCTCCTCGTGAACTCTAAGCTGTTGAACCGCAAACACAGCTAGCTGAGGGTGCTCCCTCGCAACGTGACCCTCCTGGCCACCGAAACAGCAACTGAAAGTGCTCTACGAACACAAGTCACCGCAACACCTGCTGCATGAAAGGATCACCAATGATCGCCCAAACTCATACCACAGGAGCAAGTCCGCTACTCTGCGATCTCCGCCATCGTCAAACGGATCAGTAGAGGATCCTCAACATAACCGAAAAGACCATAGCCTGATGAAGTCACTGATCCCGAAGTTTCGGAACTCAACCTCATTAAAATCTCGACTAAGTCCACTTTCCGCTTTCCTCAACCATCACATCGAAAACCGCGTACACATTTCCTTTTCGATAGCCTTGCCACTGAGTGCAGCACACTATGCTCCTCACGGATGTCTCGAGGCACATCAATCAGACTCTCTCTGATGCTCAGGTTCAAACTCATCTCGAACCTCGTACACTGCTTCCTCTGAAGCCACATAACTCATGCAAACCAAAACAACATAGGAACAATGCATCTCTGCCTCAGGTGGGTAAACACTCCACATTCGAATGCTGAGTAGCCTGACAAAACCATTACCGTAAATACAACACCCTGAATGTAGGCCATGGAGTGGCAACAGGAACTCACACAATGTCAGCCCACCAAATACAATGATCAGAATCAGGCAAACATCACTGCCAAAACTCTCAGCTCTGAGGCAACGTATAGACGCTCATATACACATCCCCAGGCAAACCGTGCCACACAAATCTCTGAACTCTGAATACTCATCCGAATCCACTGTTCTCTGGCAATTCACGCGTCGAATGATCCTCAACAGGATCCACAACCGAAACGACACGGAAAGCACGTCAGGAGGCATCCTAATGAATACAATATCGTTCACAACAAGTGGAACGTAATCATGGAACTTCAAATATTTGAAAGCATACAACACCCGGAATTTGATGATTATCCGCTGGCCGGTCGGGTCACCATTCCAGACATGCTATACATTCTCAAATACCCTTAGTAAACACGACTATAGAAGTCTACAGAACCTATAACTTAATGCTCTGATACCAATCTGAAAGGACCCAACCCCGATTTAGCTTCCTAAATCGGAATCAAACCCCTTCGAAAACACGAACCAACAAAAAAATTTCGAAATTTGGGCAGAGTTTCGTTACTAACGCAGAATTGCCATTACCTGCACGCGGAAAATACACTTCATCCTATGCCACAAAAAGCAAACTGTGGGCACCAATCCCATCCGGATTTCTCAATATATCAACAGTAAAGTAAAGTAGTAAATATATATGCACTTTACTGAAATCCAGTGTAAAATCGTATAACGTATTCAATAGGAAGCTCAGAGCGACATCTAATACATAATCGTATACGCATACCACAGTAGGTAGAACAATAAACCTACTGGATGAAACAAAGTAGCTCGAGCACTATGCCTCCGACCACGACGTGCGACACCAGAGCCTGAACTGCAAACTGGGCACAGAAACCAAAAAGCCCAGGGGAAAGACAATAAACACGTTAGAGTGAGTGGACGAAAATAAATGTCTTTCACCAGTTAATATATATGTTTAAAATAACATATGCGAGTCCAGGTAAATAAAAATAACAAGTACACGAGGTAAAACTCATACTCCTCCAGTGTACTGAGCATGCAAGTAAAATCTCACGGGGTCACTCATGGACACACACCGTGCTAGTACAGTCCGAATCATGAGGTCCTTGGTCCCCGTAATTCTAAGCCAGAAATGGCCTCGGTTCCGGGGAAACGCCCCTCACCGGTCAGGTCGGGATGACGACGTCCCTCCTGGTGGGCTACCATCGGGGATCAACCGAGAGGCAAAGTGTATCGATACAACAACGTAACCAAGACTGTACTCTGTGAAAACCAAATCACAACAATTCGATGCAAATGCATGAAACAATATAAAAGTGTATGCATATTCGTATACGTATATCCGTAATAACATATTCGTATAATCGTAAACACATGCTTATATAATCATAATCTCGTATGAAATCTCATGCTCGTAAAATCATAATCATGCTGCATGCTCAAGTTCATAAATCACATAAAAGACTCGCAAGATTTCCGTGAAAAGAAATTGTTCACTCACAGACTGGCGTAACGCGTATCGCGTTAACCCGTGATCCGGCGGAAAGTCCCTCGCCAAACAAACGATCACGAACCCCTAAATATTCACAAAATCCATACTCAAAATCATATCTCGACAATGCAAGACAAACCACGAGAAACCACCGTTCCCGAAAACACATAACTCAAAGTCGACGAATCGTCGAAAATCCGTATATGTACACCACAATACCTCGCTTTACGTTCGGACGCTCAACTTGAAAAACGAACCTCCCCACAGTGATCGGAGCGCGATTTCGAGTCAAATGACATGCAACTTGTTGAAAGTCAAAAAGTCAACCCGTTGACCGTTGACCGCCGTCCACGGCGGCGCCACTGTTGACCGGAAGAATTCACGGCGGAGCAACCCCTATTCCATGCAAAACCACCCACTGAGCAACTTTGTCAACTGCATCGAAGGCCAATTCTCACTCTAACTAGGTCAATTTCGTGATAAACCGAATGAACACACAAATTTCAAATCCAAAATTCTCCTTCCACAAATCGAATTAAAGCTTCATACTTACATGGTTAGAATCCTTGAGAGGAGAGCTTCAAAGCCCACTACAAATTGTAGTTCAATTCGGCCTAAACCGTGGAACCCGAACTCAAACAAAATTCTTCAATTTCAAGCCGGAAAATCGAGCTTCTCCGGCGAGCCACGCCGTGGAGGGAGGTCGGCGTCACCACAAGGGAACCAAGGCGTGTCGATTAGGACCAGCCCCACACCTTGGGGTGGCCGGAAGCATGTCACCACCGTGGAGGCCGCCGTGAACCGTCGAGACCATCACCTTCCCATCGGTCAAACAAAGTCAACATGGTCAGCACATTAATGCCACATTTTGACTTTCCAAATCAGGTAAGCCCACTATTTATAGTTTCCCAAAATGGAAACCCCAATAATACATTTCGCGACAAACTTAAAACTCCCGTAACTTCCGCGTCGTATATCCGATTCCGATAATTCTTGTGGCCATGAACTCGTCTCGACATGTTCTTCCAATATCACCCGAGGTCAAACACATCGGCCTAACGGATAAAAACTCAACCCTTTGAACCAACACACATTTAAATCGACTAATTAATCAACGAACGGAAATATTCACAATTAAATCTTCGTAACTCAAAATCACGCTCCGGACGTTCCCACAACCTCGAAATTAAATTCTCAACAACTTCCGTGAAGAAGCCGAAACCAAATTCTCGTTCGATAATTTAGTCGCGAACAAACCTGTCATAATAATTCGTTTTCGTCGAAACTTCAAATATTCATAACTAATTCTTCGGTCGTCCAAATAACGATCCGGAACCGCCCACGAACTTATAATCACACGTACAACGACTCTCGAGAAGAGACCTAGCTCCAATTCTCGGCCAATAATTAAGTCGTTAAGAAGCTTCAGCGATTTCAACACTGTCGTAACTCTACGACTATGCGACTTAACTGCTGATTCCGTTTCGGGTCATCACAAATGCCGACTAGGAACCCTTCCCTATATATGATATTTTACATAACTTCACTTTGCAGGCGGAAACATTAAAATGTTTGAGGAGTCATAATGAAAGGAAAAATACTATTCTAACTCTGGCACACAAGCAATTAGCCACAGGCTTAACTCATGACCCTGGACAAGCTTACTTGTGGCCTTACAACCTGTCAGGAGGCCGCACGACATGTTAGTAGAGTGCAGCTCCTCACATCCTCCCCCACTTAAGCTGTCGACGCCCTCGACGACTCTTTCCGCTTGAAATATTTGATCTTTTGTTTGAACTTCTTCAATGCATCCACATGATCCGAGTTTGTCTCTTCGTCTCCAAGGTCTTTCCACTTGACTAGAAATTGTTGACGCGGGTACTTCCCTATCTTTATCATCCTCTTGGCAAGAACTTGCTCTACTTCTTTCGGCTTTGGTGGTCGAACGTCGACTTGTTCACGTGCTGGCTGGTTGCGGGTGAGGTCTTCCGTATCGGGGTGGTGAGGCTTGAGGTTGCTGACATGGAAAACTGGGTGAACTCGTAACCAGGCTGGGATGTCTAACTTGTAGGAGCATCTCCCCACTTTAGAAATGACTGGGAGTGGCCCCTCATACTTTCTGAAAAGCTAGGTGTCTCTGGTGCGCAAGAACCTAAGCTACTTCGGGAAAAGTTTGATAAGGACCCTGTCTCCCGGTTGGAACTCACAGGGCTTTCGGCCTTGGTCTGCCCACTTCTTCATTCTCTTGGCCGCCTTCTCTAGATAGGCTTGAGCAATCTCTGCATTGTTCTTCCACTCCTTAGTAAAGTTGAATGCGCGGGGGTTCTTTCCTTGATAGACTTCATGTACTGTGTGCGGTATGAGAGGTTACTGACCTGTGACAATTTTAAAGGCACTTTTGTTAGTTGCAGAGCTCTTCTTCGAATTGAAACAAAACTGGGCAACATCAATTAATGCCACCCAATTCTTCTGATTGGCGTGAACAAAATGCCTCCAGTACTCCTCTAACATCCCATTAAACCTCTCAGTCTGCCCATTTGTCTGAGGGTGATAGCTTGATGAGATGTTCAACTCTGACCCCAACAACTTGAATAATTCTGTCCAAAAGGTGCCAGTGAATCTAGTCTCTCTGTCACTGACTATGTTTTGAGGTACTATCCCAATACTTCACTACATGTTTAAAGAAGATGTTTGCTGTATCTTCTGCGGGACAATGCTTTGGTGTTGGCACAAACGTGGCATATTTAGAGAATCTGTCCACCACCACCAGTACACCTGAGGTGTCCCCGATTTTGGGAAGGTTTGTAATGAAGTCGAGCGATACACTCTCTCATGGTCGTGTGGGTGGTGATAAGGGTTGCAACAGCCCCAGGGCATTCTGTTGCTCGACTTTGTCTTGCTGGCATATGAGGCAAGTCTTGGTATACTCCGCTACATCATCTTTCATCTGCGGCCAGTAGTACCCCTGCTTCAGAAGAGCATGAGTTCTTTGCCATCCAGGGTGTCCCGCCCAAAGAGTGTCATGGCATTCCCTCATCAACATCCTTCGTAGGCCATTTGCTCTCGGAACAAACATCGTTCCTCCCTTTGCTATTAAGAGTCCATCTTCTAACCAAAACGACGACTCTTCCCTTCCTTAACAAGTTTCTCTGGAGATTGAGCCACATAGTCCTTCTCCAAACTCTCTCAAATTTTCTGCTTGATTGTCGTGGCAACAGCACTGCTAGACAAACTCGCTAAAATCTTTAAGGCAATGAGGTCAGCCTTGCGGCTAAGAGCATCCGCCACCTGATTAGTGTGACCAGCCTTGTGCTCAAAGTGGAAGTCAAACTCCGCGAGAAAATCTTGCCATCGAGCTTGTTTAGAAGTCAATTTAGGTTGGGTGAGGGAGTGACTCACAGCTAAGTTGTCTGTTTTCACAAAAAATTTGGACCCCAACAAGTAATGCCTCCATGTTCTCAAACAATGGATTACGGCCATAAGTTCTTTTTCTTGGGCCGTGTACTTCCTCTCAGCTTCTGATAACTTATGGCTCTCATATGCCACAGGGTGCCCCTCTTGCAACAACACACCCCCAAAGCAAAGTCTGAGGCATCTGTCTGCACCTCAAAGGATTTAGTGACATCCGGTAGAGCCAGTACATGATCTTCCATCACTACTTTCTTCAACTCTATAAAGGCGGTCTCACATTCGCCACTCCATACCCACTCTACTCCCTTCTTCAAAAGCTCAGTCAGAGGAGTGGTCTTTTTCGAGTAATTATGGATAAATCTTTGGCTAACCCAAGAAAAGAACGCAACTCCCGCACGTTCCTGGGAGTTTGCCATTGTTGTATGGCCTCTACTTTCTCCATGTCCATTTGGATGCGACCCCATTCGATGATGTGACCCAAGAATTTGATCGTGTTTTGTGCGAACTCACACTTTTCCCTCTTCACATAGAGCTGGTTCTCTCTCAGCTTCTGAAATACCATTTTCAAATGCTCTGTGTGCTCCTGGAGTGTAGAGCTGTAAACAACGATATCATCTAAGTAGACCACTACAAATTTGTCGAGGAACTCGTCGAACACCTGGTTCATTAGTGTGCAGAAAGTTGCAGGGGCGTTTGTCAACCTGAATGGCATCACCAAGAATTTAAAAGCCCCATAACGGGTTACACATGTTGTCTTGTGTTCATCTCCTTCGACAATGCGAACTTGATAGTACCCTGAGCGAAGATCTAGCTTTATGAGATATTGGGCACCACCGAGTTGGTCAAACAAGTCTGCAGCCAGAGGAATAGGATACTTGTTCCGTACTGTAATCTTGTTAAGAGCTCGGTAGTCTACGCACATCCTCAAACTCTCATCATGTTTCTTCTGAAATAGCACAGGTGCGCCAAACTGCCCCTTAGCCGTTCTAATCTGCCCTGCCTCTAACATCGCTTCTAACTGTTTTCTAAGCTCCACCAGTTCTGGGGGACTCATTCTATAGGTGCTCGTGCCAGTGGCTTTGATCCTGGCAGAAGCTCGATCTCATGGTCCACACTTTTCCTCGGAGGCAACTGCTTCGGAAGTTCTGGAGGCATCACATCTGCATATATACTCTATCAACACCCTTTCGACCTCCTTCGGTACTACTCGGCTTTTGTTGTCCTCTTTTGTCAAGGGAACAAGGACATATGATGGTTCTTGGTGCTTCACACCCTTCTTGAATTGTAAAGCGGACAATAGTCGACGCTCGGTGGGCTGCTTGATTCTTGTAGGTACTACATATGGGCTCTCCCCCATGATGAGAAAATGTTGGGCAGTAGGGAAGGGGATGGCTTTCTTCTCCAGCAGAAACTCCATTCCCAATATGATGTCGAAGTCATCCATCTGCACTACGACCAAGTCAGTTTTCCCTTCCCACTGTCCTAATTTCAGGCGTACTCCTTTTGAAATCCCCACTGTGCGTGCTGCCTTTGAGTTCACAGCTTTCATGTGGCCCACATCATTTTCCATCTTCAACCCCAGCCTTTTTGATTCCGCCTCCGAGATGAATTTGTGGGTGGCTCCGGTGTCAACCATCACACTTTTGGCAGGTTTCCCTTCAATGACTGCATCTATGAACATCAACCCTTTCGATTGGGGCTTCACAGGTCTTTGATCTCTTCTCTATAGCCCCCAAGAATCGCAACACTCCCATATTACTTGTCTCCTCTGCGTGCTCTTCATCCTCATCACTCCCTTGAGACTAGATAGATGCTTGTAAAGCAGATAAAGCACTTTTATAAGGACACTCATTAACTCTATGAGGCCCCCTACATAAGAAGTAAGAGATCAGTTTAGGAGTGTAGCCTTGGGAATTGAAGGGTCAAGGTATGAAGGCGCTTGTAGAGCCAGCTGATTTGGAAGTTGCAGAATCTTTGGGGTTTCCTACTCTTCGATCTCCCCCACTTGAGCTCGAGGATTTAGACTCCGCTCCCCCACTTTTACTTGGTGCAGGTCGCGCCCATTTGTTGGTGTGCGCGTGTGAAGGTTATGGCGACCTTTTGTTGGGGTTCTCATCAAAAGTATAGTCAGTCAGCCTTTCCGCGGCAGCTTGAGTAGCTGCCAAATCTTGCACCCTTTGCCTCTGGAGTTCGGTTCTCGCCCATGGCTTCAAGCCTTCTAGAAAGTAGAACAGCCGGTCCTTCTCAGACATCTCCGGTATGTCCAACATTAGTACAGAGAACTTGTTAACGAATTCCCTGATGTTGGTGGTGTGTTTCAGCTCTCTTAATTGTCGTCTGGCGACGTACGTATTCAACATTTTCGGGATAGAACTGGGCCTTAAGCTCCTTCTTTAGTTCCTCCCAAGTGGCGATAGTACAAACGCCCTTCTAGATATCGTTATACTTGGTTCTCCACCACAACTTGGCATCTCCTGACAGATACATTGTTGCCATGTTCACCTTCACTTCCTCGGAGTCAGGCTTCATAGCTCGGAAGTATTTCTCCATATCAAATAGGAAATTCTCAAGCTTTTTGGCTACTCGCGCCCCTCCATATGCTTGAGGTTATGGTATCTTCACCTTCCTGTAGTCCGTCAAAGGTTGGTTTCCCATCGCACAGATGGCTAAGTTGAGTTTGGAATTCATTTCCAACAACTCATACTTGAATGCATAAATAGTGGCTCGAACGTCCTCCGTTATCGAGTCCGTAGTCACCTGCATAGTGTCAAGAGCAGCACTCATGGCTCCAATCTTCTCATTTTGAAGAGGCCCCTCCTCGGGGTCTCTGGCTCTTTCCATTGGAGCTTTCCTCTTCTCAAGGGTCCCAACTCGGGCTTTCAAATCTTCAATCTCATCGACTCGTGCCGCCATTTCATCTAGGTTGACACGCTCAAGAAGTGTTGTGATATCAATCAGTCTATCTGGGATTCCTGCAAGTTCTCCAATGTGGTCTTCGGTCCAGCTAAATTGTTGTGCGGTCGTCATATTAGGCATCTTGTTCAAGCTAGTGTCTGATACCAACTGTCACGGGCCGACTTTGAGAAGCGACAAAACGGAACGTGCGACACTTGCCTGTTAGCAAGTCAGCCAAATGAGTACCTTGCAAGTAGCAATAATCCACACGATATTAATATAATGTAAGGGACAAGCAAATAAGCACGTAAGCATGCAAGTGAGCAAGCAAGCAAGCAACGCTTAGCCCACAACAATGAGCAAATAATTTAAGAATCGAATGGGACAATCTCACAATGCACAGATGATTGAATCTCCTCTTTTATTGATGGTAAGACGTTTAGGGAGGCAAAAGTACATGCGCTTACCTAAACTAGTTTCTGAGTCCAACAGTAATGCCGACTAGGAACCCCTCCCTATATATGATATTTTACATAACTTCACTTTGCAGACGGAAACATTAAAATGTTTGAGGAGTCATGATGAAAGGAAAAATACTATTCTAATTCTGGCATACAAGCAATCAACCACAGGCTTAACTCATGACCCTGGACAAGCTTACTTGTGGCCTTACAACTTGTCAGGAGGCCACACGACATGTTAGTAGAGTGCGGCTCCTGACACTATGCCACTTAAACCAAACGGTGTTAAGTATGTACAAAGCGGGTTATTTTTCAACTCTCTAATCAAGAATTCTCTTGACATGGAAACTTGGAGGACTTGTTAGTATATGGTTAAGAACCAGCGCATTGTACACACTTAACCAAAGTTGTTCCAAAGAGTGCAAAACAGGCATGCGACAAGTCCCACCTTGAAAGTAGATAAAAGAAGACATATGCTATCAAGTATATATCAAATATTTACCACCAGGCTTGAGGGAAATTTTATTACATACTCTTCTACATTCAGTTCTCATTCCTTAATGGTTCTCAACCAACACATCTACTTACATAAGCATCGGGGTGTGTTAGATGGGCCACCTCGTCATCCCTTCTGACCCTTCGCTTATTTCTTAGAATCTGGGTTGGAAGCAAGTGAGTGATTTTGTCTGAGCTTGAGGAGCGGTCCTGACAAAATCCTCTGTTTCGTTGAGTTCCCGCCCGGAATTCAGCAGAAACATACCCAACATCAGCAAATTCAACCAAGACATCACACGGTGTCTCTGAGTAGGGGACTACATTGAATGGAGGTACAATGCTTGCAGCCAGACCTTCCTTCGACGGGTTGAAAGGTCCTCTTGACGGGCCAAAAGACATGTTCTGGTCAATCCAGAAGCTTCCATTTGACGGGTCGAAAATCCCAAAATTTGTAGACTCCGTATCAACAATTCCTTTTTCTGAAATTTCAAGCTTATCTCTTGTTTCTTTGTAGGGAAAGAATATGCCTAAGTCAGTGGATCCTTTCTAGTACATGAAGTTATGTTTTACTTCATTCCAATGACTTTGCATAGGCGTAATCCGGGAAGGCAATGTCTAGACATGTGCATCAAGCAAGATACAACAAAGCTCTAATTGCATTAGTATATGGAATCTCAGCTCCGAAAAGTTCCTTAACATCATCATTTAGTTGAAATGGATACTTTTGGGTTCTAGACTGCCAACAACCATTGGTGTGCTAAAAGGATGTGCTTTTTCTATCACTTGATTTGGACTTAAGCAGGCTGGTGAATAACAATTCCACCAACTCGATGTTTCATCTCCAAACTAAGACAAAATTGAGTTCTACCAAGGTATCATCTCAAACAACTTGTTCGTTTACTGAACACGCATGAGCCTAACTTATCATTCTTGTATCCCTTCTAAATCAAGTAGTCACTTAGAGTAGTAAACGTCTGAATTTAAACATATGAGCACTTCATGGTTTAGATTTACTTGAATCAGGTATAATCATGCAAGCTGGCACTCTCATGTATGTCTCAAAATCAAGATCCTCATAGAGATATGTTGTAACCACATCTATAAGCTGCATACTCAGTATTTTTAGACACTACTAAATTGATAAGGTAGCAAAAAGTTATGATGTCTATATCCAAAGAATACATCTCCTCATAATAAATACCAGGACGTTGAGAAAACATTGCACCATAAGTTCTTCTTATATGCTTCCAAACAAAAACTTATTTGTGTCTAACTGGCTTACCGTTCAGTGGTTATAGCAGTACCATACCAAAAACTTATCTTTTGCAAGAGAGTCTAGTTAACCCTGGATTGCAACTTTCCATATCGGTCATTTGCTCTTCATTGATAATCCGCAACTAAGCAAGGTTACACTTCATTGTCGTCAATTCCTGAGCAATGAAATAAGTATAAGCATCATCAATGAACATGGAAGAACTATAAATAGTACCGCTAATATTTGTTTAACTTGGTAAGATTTCTTTATTTAGTGACATCATCATTGACTTTGAGGCATCCCCCAGTATTTGTCAATGTCGACTTTTAGACATAATTGCAGTCGGAAACAATCTTATGTGATGATGATGAATGGTTGTGCCTTGATGACTTGCCTTTTAACCGACAGCTCATCAGTGGACTTTGACCGACGCTACATGTTAGAGAAATAATTCCCATCCAATCTTACCCATGGAATTAGATAAGACAAATGTTGTTATATCACTAAACCGCAAGTATATGGTGTCCAAATAATAAGGAAGTTGAGTGTTGAATCCACAAGGATTGACCACTAATTCTAAAGCTTGATTCAATTATTTATTTGATTACATAATAACACAAACACACATTGCAACAAAAATAAAACACACAATGGAGGTGAGTCTTATGCCACTAAACCCTTTAGAGATTTAGCATCAGAAGGTAAAATGATTATGATTGGTTGATTATTCGATTACACTAAGTTAAGACACTACGAATGTAAGACTCAAATGCAAGATAAACGAACGGTCGGTTAGAGATGTCGCCACTTGCCAACTCGATGCTCAAGCAAGGTCCAAGTTCATGATTTAGAGTTGTTTAGCCCGATTCACATACATTGTCCAAATCGTGACCTTGTGAGTCACGTTTGGTTTTGGACCAAAACTTCTAGTCTAATGGGCTCTAGAAGGTTTCCAGCCCAATTATTAAACACAAGTAAAATTGAGATTATGGTCTAAGATTTTAGCACTCAAACCTCTAACTGTATGCAATGAGTAACAAGTCAATTCACTAAAATGTAAAGAATGTGTAAGGTTTCCCTTCCCAAGCCTCAATTGGAGGACTTGAGAGTGATGTCTAAGGGGTTCTCCCGCTTTGTACCTATTGGAATACTAACTAGAAGAACCAATCGATAGCCACGACGATTGCTAGTCGATGTGAGTTTGACCAAAACTCCTCTACTCTATTGAGATTAAAGAAGACTTAGGTTCTTGCACCAGGGAACCAAACCTCTAAATTCAACTTATAAGGTTAAATCTAGGTCATGTTCACATCATCATCTTTACCTAAGTAGTGCCTAATTCACCCAAGTGCTATTTGTAGTTCCTTTAATATATCACAACTTAGGCAAAGTTATAACATGCTAAAAAAAACATAAATCAAGCTCAAACATATGAACATACCACAAATACATCACATACAAACCAAACTCATCCATAACATATCATACCCAAAATAAATTCAATTTCATAAATCAAATAACCATTGTTCTACATTAAATTGGCTAGGCTTTGAACCCCAGCCTTCCATATATAAAATATTGTTTAGATACAAGAATAAAATATAAGAGAGTGAGAAATAGCTGAAGGGTCCCCAAGGTAAGCTTCATCAAACTAGTAGCCTTCACCCTAGCTCTTTAAGCTTCAAATTCAAACTCCATTTCTTGAGCTCCACTTGCATCCAACACTTGAAGAGAAGGAAATGGTAATCTCTGGGACTCAAAAACGTTAAGGGGAAGAGGGATTACTTCCTACTTATTCAAGCTCTAGAGAACCACCAAAACCTTGGAGGCAAAGATGAGAGGAGGAAAGGATGGATGATGGTAAGGGAAAGGAAAAAGGTTCGGTCTCTTTGAAGAGATGCTAGGTATCTTGAGTTCTAGAGGGTTGGAAGTTGAAAGCTAAATACTAATCTAGCCTCTCTCTAGAGAACTGAACTAAAAACACTAGAGAGAAAACTAGAGAGGGAAGAGCTATCAAACTAGTAAATGTGTAAAAATGAAGTGTGGTATGTGTGTGGGTGATGGGAGCTCGAATTTTTAAGAGAAAGGTGGAGCAACTTTCAGCCCTTATATGATAAGAAATGAGGAGTTGGAAGATCTAAAGGTTGCATTGGCTTTGAACAAAGGGAACCATGTTCCACTGTTTTAGGCTTTGTAAGGCTAAAATCTAAAATATGTGACATCATGTGGTCCATTTTCTTCCTCTTCTCTATAAATCATATTGACATGTATAAATAGGTAAATTGGGCCTTCACTGGGCTGGAACCAAAGTTGTTGGGCATGCAAGGGTGGTTCGATCGGTTGTGGCGAATTTCAGCGAGTTCCGGGCAACTTCTGACGACTTCCGGTGAAGCTATTTCATCATTTTTCTAAAGTTTCTCTATATTCTCTCGTGTCTCTAAAAATGTATATATCTTTTCCAATAAGTGTGTAATTCTTCTTCTTTAATGCATTTCTGAGTCAAAACATAATTTCTTCAACTCAAAATCAATAATCAACACACACATATATACGTACCTATATATATAGCGGGATATAGCTTCACAAACTCATTTTGGACAGCTTCCGAAAACACCCAACGATTTAAGAGCAACTTGTGTTTTTTCCCCTTTTTTTCTGAATGAATGAGCTACTGTTCAGATCTATAAACATAAAGAACTTTAGCCGATGATATTATTTTGTCGGCTAAAAACAAAATTTTCGTTGACAAAAGTCAAACTTTAGCCGACGACTTTTTTTTCCCGTCAGCTAAAACACTAAAGCCGATGAGTAAAAATTTTAGACGATGACTCAAAGTTGTCTTCAGCTAAAGTATAGTATAGCCGATGAAAAAAAAAGTCGTTGGCCTGTTTTGCTTACTTTCATCAACTAAAGTATTTTTTCTGGTAGTGAATGCAACTTCACACCAAAGTTTCAGTGTGAAGCTTCGCACTTGATGAAAATTATCTATATATATTCGGGTTATCTAAGTGGAAGGGTGAGGCATGGGTGGGACACCCTTTGTATCAGGATATATATGTATGTATGTTGTTTTTACATGAAGTCCTCATGGTATGAAGGAAAAGGAATTGGACAATACTTGGGTCCAAAGTCATTTGGACCTCAAGGTCCAAACTCATCTCATTTTTATTACTTTCAATTCATGATTTTAAATTTGAAACCACTCATTCTATAGATTATTGGTTGACGATCAACTCTACAAAAAATAAATTAAAATAGAGATTATTTGGGTATCCGATCTTGCAAAACAAATGAAAGGTTGTTATTGTAATGCTAAAATTCACTATAACCATTAATTTGTTTTACAAGATCGGATACCCAAATGATCTTAATTTTGATTCATTTTTTATGGAGTTGATCTTCAACCAATAATTTATAGAATAAGTGGTCTCAAATTTGAAATCATGAATCAAAAATGGTAAAAATGAGGTGAGTTTGGATGTCATTTGGACCCAATCAAAATCCAAAGAAATTTATATGTATTTGTCATCAGTTTGAGCCTAATTATCCCAAAACCTAATGCGTTCGCAAGTCAGAGGTTCGAGCCTTCGGTTATTCAATTTTTGTTTTTACCTTTGATAAGTGAGAATAATAAAGAAAAATAAAATATTACAAACTATTAAAATAATAAATAAAAAATATGAAATATAATAGAACAAAAACTATTAAAATGATATCTGAACTTGAAAAACAATGTCATTGAGGTAACTAGTATTCGATCGAAATTACTTGTTTATCATTCCTATTTGAAACTTATGTTTGCCACACCATCTTAATTGACAAAGATGGATAAAAAATTGGTTGTAGTTAGGTTCCATAAAGATACGGTTTTTAAAGTTCAGGTATCTCTCAATAATACGTTTTATAGTTCAGGTATCAAGTTGATAGAGTCAGATAAATTCAAGTACCATACAAGAAATTTTTCAAAAAAAAAAGTGTAGAAGATTACCAATTAAATAATATAATCAAAGTAAAATGCATTCTAAAAATAATTATTACTCTGTCAAGGGTCTATGCAATCCAAAATTACATAGATACAACTCCCCGTGAACTTTTTTATGCAAATTATATAATTAAAAAAAGTTGCATAAGAATAATCCCAAATATATAGAAAAATGTATAACAAAAGAAAGTGGGTGAACCAATCACTTACAGAATATCAATGATTCCTAGTGTTGTGGCTGCTGCTATCGCTTAATTATCTCCAGAGCCACCTTGATCACAATCCGGATAAATGAAGAAAGTTTCAAGTCCTACTTATGTCAAATGACTCCCTCCCCTCCAGTCACTAAAAAAAATCAAATTTTGATGGATATTTGTTTCATTGAAAAGTAGCGAGTGATGCTGGAGATTTTTTCATTAGATATTTCAAGGGAAGAACAATCTTTACTAGTGTTAGAAAATATGAAGACACTAGTGTTCGTGTTGCTGAAGCCATTGTTGTGAGAAATGCTCTCTACCAAGCTTGCTCTAGTGATATTATGGTTGAGCGAGATTCGTTAGTGATCATTAATTGCGTCTAAAAGGACCCGACCATAGATTAACTAGTAATCTAGAATCAAGCCTTAATGACTGACCCTAATCTACTAGTTTCTGTGAAAATTTTGACATAACTTCCTTTAAAAAAAATGCACCCAAAAACCTGCAAGGAAAACTGACACTTTGTAGATAAACCCACAAACAATACCGTGGACCATCGATGTCCATCCGGATTTCTCAACATTAAACTGGAAATCAAAACGTATACATTAATGAAAGGACCCAACCCCGATTTAGCTCCCTAAACCGGAATCGAACCCCTTCGAAAACACGAACCAACAAAAACCGTAGAAATTTTGGCAGAGTTTCGTTACTAACGTGGAATTACCATTACCTGCACGTGGAAAATACACTTCATCGTATGCCACAAAAATCAAACCGTGGGCACCAATCCCATCCGGATTTCTCAATATATCAACAGTAAAGTAAAACAATAAATATATCAGTGCTTTACTGAAATCCGGTGTAAAATCGTATAATATATACAACAGAATACTCAGAGCGACCTCTAATGTATAATCATATAAGTATACCACAGTAGGTAGAACAATAAACCTACTGGAAGAAACAAGGTAGCTCGAGCACTATGCCTCCGACCACGACGTGCGACACCAGAGCCTGAACTGCAAACTGGGCACGGAAACAGAAAAGCCCAGGGGAAAGACATGAAAACTGTTAGAGTGAGTGGACGAAAATAAATGTCTTTCACCAAGTAATATATGTTATAAAAACATATGCGAGTCGAAAGTATAAACAATCAAAGGGTACACGAGGGAGACTCTAACTCCTCACTCGTCCGGGTACACGAGGGAGACTCTAACTCCTCACGCATACAAGTACGAGGGAGACTCTAACTCCTCATGTACATAAACACGAGGGAGACTCTAACTCCTCACGCGTATAGAGCATGAATAAAAATCTCACGGGGCCACACCTGGACACATAACAACATATAAGAGTATATACGTAATATATATACTGGTATAAGCATAATCGTATAACACATGCTCATAATAAACATAATCTCGTATGATCGAAATCTCATGCTCGTAAATCCATGATCATACTGCATGCTCAAGTTCGTAAAACGTATATAAAAGACTCGCAATCAATCCTTGAAAATAAATTGTCGACCCACAGACTAACGTAACGCAGTTCGCGTTAACCCGTGATTCGGCGAAAAGTCTCTCGCCAAACAAACGATCACGAACACCTGAATATTCAAAAAATCCATTTCTCAAAGTCATAACTCGACAATACAAGACAAATCACGAGAGACCACCCTTCTCGGAAACACATAATCCGATCACGACAAACTGTCGAAAATCCAGAAATCACACCTCAATACCTCTCTATACTTTCAGACGCTCAAATCGAGAAACAAACCTCCTCACTGCGATCGGGGCGCGATTTCGAGTGAAATGACATGCAACTTGTCGAAAATCCCAAAAAGTCAAACTTTGACCGCCGTTGACCACCGCCCACGGCAGCGCCACCACCAACCTGAAAATTCCACGGCGGAGCAACCACCATTCCATGCAAAATCACCCACTGAGCAACTTTGTCAACTACAACAAAGGCCAATTCTCACTCTAACTCATTCAATTTCAAGCAAAATCGAATTGTTCCCAAAATTTCAAATCCAAAATTCTCCAACCACAATCAAAATTAGAACTCCATACTTACATGGTTAGAATCATGGAGAGAAGGGCTTCAAAACCCAGTCCTTGGTTGAGCTCAACTCAGCCCGAATCGAAAACCACCATTAACCCCAAAATTCACAAACTTTGGTTTGATGTTTCTCTCTCCACCGTGAGCTATGCCGTGATTGGTGGCCGGAATTGAGATGAGGGGAGCTAGGCGAGTTGAACGGTGTAGGGGTTAGGCCGTGGGGTGGCCGGAAGAACATCGTTGCCGGCGAGCCGTACGGCGTCGCACCACCACTCGGTCAAACCGAGTTGACCGGGTCAAAGCCAATTAATACCAGGTTTGACTTTCCCATTATAGAAACTTCACTATTTATAGCTTTCCCAAAATGGAAACCCCATAATTCACTTTTCGGCAAATTTCAAATGCGCGTAACTTTCGCGTCGTAACTCCGATTCCGATAATTCTTGCGGCAACAAACTCGACTCGACATACTCTTCAATTATCACCTGAAGTCAAACACATCTACCAATCGGATAAAAAGTTAACTTTTCAAACCAACACATATTTAATCGACTAAATACTCAACAATCGGAAATATTCGCAACTTAAACTCCGTAACTCAGAATAATTCTCCGGAAGTTCCCACAAGCTCGAAATTAAATGCTCAATAACTTCCGTGAAGAAGCCGAAATCAAATTCTCGTCCGGTAATTTAGTCGTTAAGAGCACCACCATTATAATCCGATTATGCCGAAACTTCAAATATTCATAACTTATTCCTCGGTCGTCCAAATAACGATCCGGAACCGCCCACGAACTCAAAATCACACGTACAACGACTCTCAAGAAGAGACCCAGCTCCAATTCTCGGCCAATAATTAAGTCGTTATCAAACCTGGCGATTCAATCATCAGTCGAAAATCCGCGACTACGCGCAAGCTCGTAGATTAAGCTGATTCTGGTCCGGGTCATCACAAATCCACCCCCCTAAAAAAAATTTCGACCTTGAAATTTCCGAATCTGTCGACTAATAGTAGGAGCACTGCCTCTGCATACTGCTCAACTCTCTAGTGACCACGTCAACTGAACAACTCTGATAACAAACTCCACAATAGGAGATAACTCCGTGCTGAAATTCCTGTACCCGCAAATCTCGAATCTGAACTGGCTCCATACAATCACCAAGTGTTCCTGCATGAGGAACAAGTAGGGTACACAACACATAACAAAACTGAAACATAGTTCCGCAACACGGAACACAACACACATAAAAGTCAACAACATAGGCGATGCCGAACCATACGGCATAACACAAACTCGCCTACGACCACATCTGGATCAAACAACATGGCAAGTCACAACTCAGCCTGCACACATCAACATAACTCACACACTCATATCAACATAGCTCAAACATCGGACTCGGGCAATTATCAACCCCATTCCGCTAATCTGACAGTCAGTGGTAGCACAGTCAGTGGTAGCACATTCCACAAAAACAGAATCAAACATCCACTCAAACTCAAACCAAACTCGCTCCAGCACAATGGAGTACAACATCGTCCTCAAAACAACATCAAGCAACGTCAAAATCACAGTGGTCAACAAACTGGTACTACAAGCAAACTCGAACAAGTGAAACTGCGAGTCCCAAATCCTTCGGAACTGCAATACCGAGGTCCACAACATGCCCTCCAAAGTCTGAATAGTCCTCAAAGATCGCTCGCCAATCTGAGGATAAGAACCGGTACTAACTCGTAATCTGGTCCCCAATGCTCGCTGCAAAGCTCGCCAACACATAGTTGTAGCTGATTACCTCGATCAGCGAATTGGGACATCGGTACACCACGTAGATGGACAACCTCCGTCACACACAGCTATGCCAGTCTGCCACTGAAATCGTCTCCGAAAGTACAAGGAAATGTACTGAGTTCATCAAATGGTCCACAATGGTCTGACAACGGGTATCACAAACCAAAGTGCATACTGGCACACACAAGATCACAACAACAAACGCCACGTCTAATCGGAAATCTCAAATGGCTGACACTTCTCGGCAAGTCTCTGCCTCCTAGCCATTGCCTGTCGACAAATGTGGCATCCGCACACACAAGTTGCTACGTTGCTCTTCATGTTGCATCACGAGTAGTAAACTCGAGGTGTCGGACACATCTCCACACTACTAGCGCCAAATGCGCGCGAAACAATGAGCTTTAACATCATCACACTCGAACTCAGCTTCCGTAGTGCATAACCCGACTAATACGGAAACTCGAGCCACACACACATGAAACACTGAAGCTCCCGACTCTCGACTGAATGCATCACAAACGACATCCCAAACGGATAGTCAAAATACAACCTCTAACCTTTCCCGAAACAACTCAAAGGTGCAGCCATAGTCGTTAGTCGACCCCATCCATCTACACTGCCTCAAGCCCAAATCTGGCCGAAAATGCAAGTGGATGAAACTCACGTGATCAGTGTACATCTTACACTGCGCTGCACACCATAACAGTAATGTCTCAAACTCTCTGATGCTAACACAAGAACAGTAACTCCCAAATCACACATAGGACACATAGCCCCATAAAGTTTCCACTGTCTGAAACCATGAGCCATCGCTCTGCTACACAGCATCAATACACAATCAAATCTAAACCTCGATGCATCGCCATAACCCACGAACTCATCACGATCATCAGGTAAGGTCAAAACCAAAACAATGGTTAACCATCCTGCAGGAGTAAGTAACTCTCCTTGCGTGCATCGAACCACTCCAACTTGACGCCTTTTCGTCAATCCGGAAAGTAGAGTGGCAATCCGGGAAAATTCTGCACAAGCCGTCAGTAACAGCCTGCCAAATTCAAGAGAGTCCTGATCTCTGGTACAATAGTAGGTCAACTCCAAATCAACACGGCTTCTATCTGGTCAGAATCCATGCCACTCACTCGGATAACATCACACAGCCCAACATCTTCACGCTAATCAGCCAAAACTCACACTGGCTGAACTTCGCAAATAGCTGATCATCTCGCGAAGTCCGCAAAACCGCTCACAATTGCTTCAGGTACTGGTCCACACTCCCGGAGTACATCAGGACATTGCCAATGAACATGACCGCAACTCGTCCAGAAACCGTCTGAACACCTGGTCCATCAAGTCCTCACAATCTACGGGGCATTGGGCAACCAAACGGCGTGACCAAAAACTCCTGATGTCCGCATTGTGATCCGAAAATCGTCCAAGCCACAACTGATTCATCGAACCTCAACTGATGGTATCTAGACCCGAAATCAATCTTCGAAAAGACTAAAGCTCTCACAAGCTGATCGAACCAATCATCAATCCGATGCAGAGGATACTCACTCTCCTCTGAAGCGAATCAGGTTCCCGGTAATCAATGCACCACCACGTCGAACCATCCATCATCCGTACAAACAATGCAAGAGCACACCACACAAATACGCGGGGTCGCACAATATCTCCGGAAACCTCCTCCAGCAACTCCTAGAGTTGAATCTATAGCTCCATCAGCTCCGCTGGCTCCGAACAACAAAATACCAGTAAAATGAGTCCAGCACCCGGTACAAGCTCAATAATGTAGTCGATCTCCCGAACTGGAGGAACACGTGGTAACTCCTCCGAAATACACCTGGAAACTCGGGAACCACCTCAATGTCACCAATGTCGGGTACAGCAACCATAGTATCCACAACATGAACTAAGCAAACAACACAACTCGTCTCCACCATCCGCTCAACCATCACCGCGAAACAGGAACTCGGGGAAACCTGGTCGTCGAAACATAACTTCCTTCTCGAGGCACTCAAACACAGCCAAATGCGTCGTCAATAAGTCCATACTCACAGTCACATCAAAACCACGATGTCCAGCTATAACAGATCCGCGGCTAAGCCATATCCTTCAACAAAGATCTCGCAACCTCTGGATGGATGCAACACTCTCCAAAACCTCGGAAGTGGATATGCAGGTACTATAGCCATGGATATCAAACAACAGTAACCTCGGAGAAAAGTCTGTCCTCAAACGAGGTCATGGCACGAACTCCAACATGCCCAACTAGCCGCCCACGTCAATTGCGACTTGCTGAATAACTCATCTAAAAGGCTGCGTTGGTCACTCCAGAGACAGCATCATGACCTCCTCCCGAACTCTGAGCTACCAAACCGCTAAACCAGCTGGCTGAGGGCGCTCCCTCGTAACGTGACCCTCCTGGCCACCGAAACAGCAACTGAGGGTGCTTCACGAACACCAGTCATAGCGACACCTGCTGCGTGCAAGGATCACCAATGATCATACGAACTCATACCACAGGAGCAAGTCCGCTACACTGTGATATCCGCCATCACCAAACGGATCCTCTGCTTGATCTGATGACCCTCGACATAATCAAAAAGGCCACAATCTGATGAAGTCACTGATCCCGAAGTGTCGGAACTCAACCTCATCAAAGTCTCGACTAGGTCCACTTTCCTCAAACCATCACCTTGGAAACCGCGTACACTTTTCCTTCTCAATAGCCTCGCCTCAGAGTGCAACACACTAAGCTCCTCACGGATGTCTTGAGGCACATCAATCAGACTCTCTCTGATGCTCAGGTTCAAACTCATCTCGAACCTCGTACACCGCTTCCTCTGAAGCCACATAACACGTGCAAACGGAAACAAACATATAAACAATGCATCTCTGCCTCAGGTGGGTAAACACTCCACATTCGAATGCTGGATAGCCTGATAAAACCATTACCGTAAAAACAACACTCTGAATGTAGGCCATGGAGTCGCAACAGGAACTCACACAATAACAGCCCACCAAATACAATGATCTGACTCAGGCAAACATCAACTGCCACAAATCTCAGCTCTGAGGCAACAAGTAACCGCTCATACACACACAACCAGGCAAACCGTGCCACACAGTTCTCTGAACCCAGAATACTCATCCAAATCCGCAGTTCACTGGCAAATCGCGCGTCGATTGATCCTCAATAGGATCCACAACCGAAACGACACAGAAAGCACGTCAAGGAGGCATCCTAATGAATAAAACATCGTTCACAACAAGTGGAACGTAATCATGGAACTTTAAATATTTGAAAGTATACAACACCCGGAATATTGATGAGCATCCGCCGGCCGGTCGGGTCACCATTCCAGACATGCTGTACATTCTCAAATATCCTAAGTAAACACGACTACAGAAGTCTACAGAACCTATAACCTAATGCTCTGATACCAAGCTGAAAGGACCCAACCCCGATTTAGCTCCCTAAACCGGAATCGAACCCCTTTGAAAACACGAACCAACAAAAACCGTAGAAATTTTGGCAGAGTTTCGTTACTAACGTGGAATTACCATTACCTGCACGCGGAAAAAACACTTCATCCTATGCCACAAAAATCAAACCGTGGGCACCAATCCCATCCGGATTTCTCAATATATCAACAGTAAAGTAAAACAATAAATATATCAGTGCTTTACTGAAATCCGGTGTAAAAACGTATAATATATACAACAGAATACTCAGAGCGACCTCTAATGTATAATCATATAAGTATACCACAGTAGGTAGAACAATAAACCTACTGGAAGAAACAAGGTAGCTCGAGCACTATGCCTCCGACCACGACGTGCGACACCAGAGCCTGAACTGCAAACTGGGCACGGAAACAGAAAAGCCCAGGGGAAAGACATGAAAACTGTTAGAGTGAGTGGACGAAAATAAATGTCTTTCACCAAGTAATATATGTTATAAAAACATATGCGAGTCGAAAGTATAAACAATCAAAGGGTACACGAGGGAGACTCTAACTCCTCACTCGTCCGGGTACACGAGGGAGACTCTAACTCTTCACGCATACAAGTACGAGGGAGACTCTAACTCCTCACGTACATAAACACGAGGGAGACTCTAACTCCTCACGCGTACAAACCCGAGGGAGACTCTAACTCCTCACGCGTATAGAGCATGCATAAAAATCTCACGGGGCCACACGTGGACACATAACAACATATAAGAGTATATATGTAATATATATACTGGTATAAGCATAATCGTATAACACATGCTCATAATAAACATAATCTCGTATGAAATCTCATGCTCGTAAAACCATGATCATACTGCATGCTCAAGTTCGTAAAACGTATATAAAAGACTCGCAATCAATCCGTGAAAATAAATTGTCCACTCACAGACTAGCGTAACGCAGTTCGCGTTAACCCGTGATCCGGCGGAAAGTCCCTCGCCAAACAAACGATCACGAACACCTGAATATTCACAAAATCCATTTCTCAAAGTCATAACTCGACAATACAAGACAAATCACGTGAAACCACCGTTCTCGGAAACAAATAATCCGATCACGACAAACTGTCGAAAATCCGGAAATCACATCTCAATACCTCGCTATACTTTCGGACGCTCAAATCGAGAAACGAACCTCCCCACTGCGATCGGGGCGCGATTTCGAGTGAAATGACATGCAACTTGTCGAAAATTCCAAAAAGTCAAACTTTGACCGCCGTTGACCACCGCCCACGGCGGCGCCACCACCAACCTGAAAATTCCATGGCAGAGCAACCACCATTCCATGCAAAATCACCCACTGAGCAACTTTGTCAACTACAACAAAGGCCAATTCTCACTCTAACTCATTCAATTTCAAGCAAAACCGAATTGTTCCCAAAATTTCGAATCCAAAATTCTCCAACCACAATCAAAATTAGAACTCCATACTTACATGGTTAGAATCATGGAGATGAGGGCTTTAAAACCCAGTCCTTGGTTGAGCTCAACTCGGCCCGAATCGAAAACCACCATTAACCCCAAAATTTACAAACATTGGTTCAATGTTTCTCTCTCCACCGTGAGCTATGCCGTGGTTGGTGGCCGGAATTGAGATGAGGGGAGCTAGGCGAGTTGAACGGTGTAGGGGTTAGGCCGTGGGGTGGCCGGAAGAACATCGTCGCCGGCGAGCCGTATGGCGTCGCACCACCACTCGGTCAAACCGAGTTGACCGGGTCAAAGCCAATTAATACCAAGTTTGACTTTCCCATTATAGAAACTTCACTATTTATAGCTTTCCCAAACGGTCAATAATTAAGTCGTTATCAAACCTGGCGATTCAATCATCAGTCGAAAATCTGCGACTACGCGCAAGCTCGTAGATTAAGCTGATTCTGGTCCGGGTCGTCACATTAATCAGAATTCGAAAGCATACTTCTAGTAAATAGAGATTCGCATACAAAGAAGCTCAACTCGACAACTATACGAGTGACAACCTATTCACATGAGTCTTCTCACAAAGAATATACTACAGAAGTAGTATCCAAGGTGACTTCAATAACACAAGAGACGTACTGATAGTGAGCAAGGACCTACTACTAAAGGAATTAACTGGTGGACTGGTGAACTCGACGCCCTCGACGACATTCAGCATCCCCATGATACACACTGCAATCTGGGCAAAGAAAACCGAAAAACCCAGAGAAAAGCATATAAATAATAAAACCGTTAGTGTGAGTGGACGTAAATCATAATATGCCGCATAAATAAATCCAACATGCTTTTCACAATAAATGCACATAAAATCATGCGAGTCAAAACAAACAAGACCAGGTCAAGTGCTCATAAAGACGTAACTCTCCTGGGTACTGTGTGTGTGGAGCCAGTAACTTGAGTACATTTTTCTCAAAGTTACAACACGCCCGGTTCAAGTGCTTATAAAGACCTAACTCTCCCGGGTACTGTAAATCATGGGTCAGGTGCTCATATAGACGTAACCCTTCTGGAGCATCTCGGGGATCAACTGAGAGGCCATAGCATCAATGCATCCATATATCCATACTCAGTGTAAAAACAAATCACTTGTGCCTCCAAACCAATGCATGCTCATAAAATAGATAATCATAAATGCATAACGTAAATACATACTCGTAAAATGCATAAATCAAGACTCGCAAATCAACTGTGAAAATAAAATGTCCACTCACAGGTTGCGAGATAAATATAAAGCTGAAACCCTATCGATCGGCACGATTATTCATCTGTTACGCCCACTAACTCAACATCTTGAAACCATGATTAAAAATAATATCTGATCATCGGAGTTCATACTGCATAGCTAAGATCGTAATCTATTGAGTAATAATATCGAGAATCCCGAATACTCGAATAACGTAATTTCCTGTTTAATCACTGACTCAACCAAATACTGAATTCAATTCCCTGTAATCCCTCACTTTAATGAGTCGCAAACAAATCTCGAATATCAAACGACTCGCAAATAAACGGATAATCAAAGCGTCCTTTAATATTGTCGTGAATTAAACTAATAATTGTCTGATTAAATACTCGCTCAAATTTAAAAAACTAAAATCCAAATATAAACCTCAGCATTGCATTCGGCATGCGAAAATGAGCGAAATGACATAAAACTTGTCAAAAATTCCACCTCCCCGGAGATCTGCCACGCACGGCGGCACATGGGGCCGCCGCCACCGGCCGCCGGAATTCCACCAACCCAGAAATCTTCGACCTATACATGAAAATGTTCATCTTAACGAGCCCAATAACATTGTAGTACATCACAAAATCCAAATCAAACCTGAAAACCTCCAATTTGCCAGAAAACCGAAATAGTCACCAGAAATTCATTACCTCCGTTCGCTGGAATCCGGCCACGACAGAGGTCAAGATCACTTGGGATAGATTCACCAACCCAAGGGCTACAAAACCCCCATGGATTTGACCCCCATCACTGCCGTCTTCGCCACCTCCGACACCGGCGAAATACCACTACCGCCGGCCGATCTTCAACGCATCGGATCTTCTTCCACCAGCCACCAACGAGGGCAATCCACCTACCAAATGGAAGAGGAGACCGAGCCCAACGACTTTCATGAAGGAATCATGGCCAAAGATGGCCAGAATCGAGCTCACCGCTGGCGACAAGTTCCATGACCAAAACGCGGGTCAACGGGCATTTTCCCAAAATGGAAACTTTCTAATTTTATCTCGTATTAATACTGTATATATACCGTACACATACAGTCCAAATCAACGGTTCAAAATAAATCTGATCAAAATCAGACGGTCACGATTAAATAAACAATAAAAATAACACTTTTAAATATTTTCGCCAACCGATTTCAAAACTCAATAAAACATTGCTCGCTTATCCAAAAAATTCTCCGAAAATTCTCACGAGCTCGGAATTAAGTACTCTACAATTCTTGTGAAGGAAGCCAATATAAATTCTCACCCAATGAAAAAGTTGTTAACAAACCCAATTATGCGACTAATCTGTGATAACTCAATTTCGTGTTGATTAATACGTAGATTTTGGTTCGGGTTGTCACAGCATCAATGACAAGATTATTATCTCTTGGAGACTTATAACGTTCATTAATACATTAGGAATCTTACTGTTCAGTTTGGAGAAATCAAGTTCAAGCATGTTCATTAGGAAACATATTTTGTTTTTGACAAATTGGTCAATTATGGACACAACCTTCATATGCTCCACACTTCAGACCATTTTTTCTTTTTTCTGTCTGCTCTGCTGCTACTTTTGATAAGTCTAGTGCTGGTTGCTTTAGAGAACTTTTGATAAGTCTGGTGTTGATTGTTTTAGAGGGTCTTCTCTCCAGAGTTTCCTTTGTTATTTCTAGGTTTTTTATTAAAAAATTATCAATAACATAGATGAATAGTTGAAACTTCTAGAGTAGATCTTAAACTTGTATAGTTGACTTAAACACGAATGAAAAAGCACCGATCACACAAGGACAAAAAGAAGTGTTGATGCAGTAAAAAATCACACAATCCTAGTTATGTACTAGACTAATAAAAAATGAATGTAGTTTATTACCTTTGAAGAGAACACGAGATCATCAAACAAGTTGATCTTTTTTTTGACTTCTTACTTCTCTTTTGACATGGAATGCCAAAATGGTACGTACAATCTGCCCTTTGGCAATCCATGCAAAAGTCAAGATCTGCAACCTGCAAAGTACATAGACATATGCAAATTAACCAAAACCAAAACAGTTTAAACAAGTCATCGTAGGATTCAAACAAAAACATAAACAAATGTCTTTACAAACCAGATAGGGGTTAAAACCCAAATAGAAAAAAACAAATAAAAGAAACAAACTACACTGCAAGCTTGATTCCAAAAGTGCAACAAGTCCCTAGCTTCTACTCTCCCTTTTTGCATGAACTCCATAGGGTCAGACTCAACGAGGATTGCTGGAACCAATGCCATGAGCCAACGTAGAAGCCTCTGCCGCCCCCGCAGCCTCATCTGCTGCAGCATAGTGAGCAACCTCCTCAACAGCATGGTGATCCTCAGTTTCAGCCCGGAGAGTCAGGGTGAGATTGTCGCAATGAACAGCAGCGATGAGATACAGCAGGGTCATAATGTCACTAGACATCTCAACCATGTCTCGACGAAACTAAGCAAGCTCCTCTATAATTGCAGAGAAATGGAAGGTCAGGGAGGGAGTCATGTTGTGGCAATGACTTCGAGGAGGAGAGTCGGAAAGATGATCGTTATGTGGATCAGAGGCGTCAAACATGAACGGTTACTGGAAACCAAGTTCTTGCACACTCAAAGAGAAAAGTGAGAGATGTAGATGAAGAAAAGGAACTGCTAGAGGTCCTTTATAGAGAGACAGTCCAAAACTTCCTTGAGAACCAAACCATCGATCAACTCAAGATTTCTGGAGAAAAGAAATCCGAGTTAGAAGAGGAAAAGGTTTTTGAAGTCTCCCAATGTAATCATGACAGTACTATGTGTGTTTTGTTCATATCATTCATCCCTAAGGTGTAGTATTCGGAGTGTTCTTCTCAATTTCGGCTAATTAGTCTATGCAATAACTCTTATAAGATCATTTCCAAGGTCCTTGCAAACCGACTCAAAGAGATTCTTCCACACATTATCTCATGTAACCAAAATGCCTTTGTGCCCAACCGGCTCATCCAAGACAACAGATGTCTTGCACATGAGGCACTCCATTACTTGACACTGAAGAAAAAAGGCGAGAAGCATGAGTTAGCCCACAAGATTGATATAGAGAAAGCATACGATAGAGTGGAGTGGGACTTCTTGGAGGAGGCCTTTAGGTGCTTTGGTTTTAATGAGAGGTGGATAAGGCCAGTGATGAACTGTGTTAAGAGTGTCTCCTATTCTGTGGTGCTTAACAGATGTCCTGGATCTCTCTTTAACCTTAACGAGGTTTGAGGCAAGGAGATCCTCTATCCCCCTACCTATTTTTGATTGTTTGTGAAGTTCTCTCTTTGTGCATCAGTCATGAGACTCAAAATAAGAGTATTGTGGGAGTAAAGCTTGCGAAAAACTATCAAATTCTTTCGCATATGTTTTTCGCGGATGACGCTTTGTACTTCTTAAGAGCTAACTTGGATAATTGCAGCAAGTTCATCAATATCCTCAACATATATTGTAAGGCCTCTGGACAAGCCGTCAATTGGCAAAAATCCAGTCTGGTCTTTTCCCCAAACACTCCTGAGCAAATGCAGCGCCTGGTTAGTTCTCTCCTGGGCAATGCTTCTTCTAGTAACCCTAGAAAGTACTTGGGTTTGCCAACGAACTAAGATATGTCAAAGAATATAGCTTTAAGCTTTGTGAAAGAAAAAATCTTTAAAAAGCTTGAAAGTTGGAAGAATTGTACACTAACCGTTGCAGGACGTGAAGTGTTGATCAAATCAGTAGTATTGGAGATCCCCTCGTACCCAATGATGTGTTTTAAATTCCCTACCTCTTTTTGCAAGGACCTAAACACCATTATTGGGAACTTTTTGTGGGGTTTATCAGGAAACAAAATTCATTGGCGAAGCTGGGAGTTTTTGGGGAAGACAAAAAAGATAGGAGGACTGGGTTTCCAAAATTTGGAAGATTTCAACATTGCTCTTCTAGCAAAACAGGCCTAGAGACTATTGACTAAACCTGACAGTCTTTGGGCGATGATTATGAAGGCTAGATACTTTCCAAATTGGAACTTCTTAAGTGCCACAAATGGTCACAGATCCTCATGGGGCAAGCTAGAGATCTGATTAGTGATGGAATACAATGGCAAGTTGGTTGTGGAAAGGAGATTAGGGTATGGAAGGACTCATGGATCCCTGATATTCCTAGTGACAGGCTTACCAATTCAGCTAGGAGAGATGATGGTTTCTTAGTTGATGCACTGATTGATGAAGAGAGAAATCAATGGGTCTTAGATCCTATTCTAGAATACATAACTGAGGAGGAGGCTGTATGCATTCAGAGAATTCCTATTGAGATTAGGAGTGGTGTTGATCGAGCTATTTGGCCTCATGAATCCTGTGGGGAGTATTCTGTTAGATCTGGCTACCATTGGAGAGCATCAATACCTAGGGGAAGTTGCCCTCTATTTCGTCACTCCTCAAGAGTTGTGGAGGAGCTTTTCTAGAAAATCCTATGGAAGAGTGAAGTTGTTCCAAAAGTGAGGCACTTCATATGGAGATGTGCTACTTTGTCCATTCCATGCTTTCTTTACCTCTTTCGCAGGAAATTTGGTGTCTCTTCTATTTGTAGAGTATGTGAGTTGGAGGAGGAATCTATTGAGCATGTTCTCCTCTTATGTCCTTGGGTGATGAATGTGTGGTTTGGATCCCCTCTTGGTCTACACATTGAAAGGGAGAAGGTGACAAATTGGGTAGACTGTTTTATGGGGTTAATTAGGAACACTAGTAGCAGGGAAGAGAGAAAACTGGTCAATACTATGGTTTTCTATCTGTGTTGGGAGATATGGAAATCTAGATGTGCTTTCATATATCAGGGAAGGATGATTTCCCCTATTGATACAGTGTCTAGAGCCAAGATGGCTTTGGATGAGTTCTTAAATGTGTCTTCTTGTAGATGGGAGCCTCTAAACCAGAGTAGTGGTGATGTTGTGTGGAAACCTCCGCCACAAAATATGTACAAAATTAACTGTGATGCATGCTGGAATGAGAATAATTCGACGATAACTCTTGGCGTGGTGATCAGGGATCAATCTGGAGTTTTTGTGGGAGACACTGCCATGGAAACTAGGTGTTCTTCTGTGGTTGTTGGTGAAGCTATGGTAGTGGAGCTGGGTATGAAGTTGGCTTTTGAGCTTGGACTGGATGAGGTCATATTGGAGTCTGATGCAAAGCAAGTAATGGATCCTCTAATCAATAGAGGAGTGAAGATGCACTGGAGAATACAAGCTATCTTTTCAGAGATAAGGAGCAGAGCCTCCTCTTTTAGTAGGATTGGTTGGAGCTGGGTTCCTAGAGTCGCAAATCAAGCTTCGGAACGATGGGTATCCCTGCCCTCATGTTTAGATAACTGGTTTGGTGCATGACTCCGTTTTTTGTAACACCTCTTATGTGTGTGCCAACTTGGTGTTAGTGAGTTTGGCTGGGAAGTTTTGTGGTGATTTGGCTTGCTGTAGCGCCCCCCCCCCCCCCCCCCCCAAAGCAATTTGAATTTCTTTAATGAAGTATGGTTTTCAAAAACAAAAAAAATCATGACAATAAATAAAAACTACCATAAGGTAATTTTATTTTCCTTTAAAACTCCTTCTTTGATCACAAAAATCAAAAAATCAGAAGCCATAGATACTACAAGATATGCAGAAAGAAGTACCCTGAAATCATGAATGATAGAATAAGTCAAATGTAGTCATTATATGTTAGACCAAATATGTGATTTGTAGTAATTGTCGTTGATTATTGTGAATATAGGGTGATTTATTTGATTATTGTGATTATTAATTATAGGGTTAATTGTGATTATTATGGTTAATATATATTGTGATTATTATGTGTTTCGGTTAATTGTGATTGTAGTGTGGTTATTATTTAGATTTTTGTGATTATAGTTAGGGTATATATATTAAAATTATGGAACTTGTACGTGCTTGTAATCATATATATATATATATATATTAATTGATTGATTGTTGATTTAATTTGAGTTAAATTAGACGAAAATAAATATATGATCGAATAATTAGAGATCGAGTAGAATATATAATTAGACAAAAATAAATTTTATATATGAATATAAATTAGACAATATATATAGATATGTTCATTTGTAATTAGGGATCGATCGAGTAGAATAATTAAATTCTGTAATTTATAGTTTAAATATCGATATATATATATATATATATAATGATGGATTTTTAATTAATTAGATCATGGGTATATATACAGCTATAATTTTCAGGATGGACAAGAGTTAGATGTGTCTTCCAAGATGGGATGTAAGATATCACCGTGGAATTAGAAGTTTTGTGGAATATGTGAAGGTTAATTGTGGAGGGATGACAATTCATTATTGTCCGTATATGAAATGTTAGTGTCGCAACGAGCGATATCGTTTTCACATCGATAAAGTATTGGAGCACTTGAAGAAAAACGGGTTTTTGGATAAGTACACATGTTGGATTTATCACTGTGAGAGCTCATCAGTTGGTCAGCATGATCAGGGACAATTTTTTTGAGAGTGTCAGTACATCCAATGATCCAACAACAAGGTTGATCAACGATATGTTTCCTCATGAGAGTAGTGAATTTGCTCAAGCACCAGATATCCCTCCCGCCGTTGAGGGTTTCCCTCATATTGAACCAGTCCAGCAATTACCTACAGCTATCAACACTGCTGGTATGGACAAGTACAACAACCTCATTGCCTTCCAACAGACCCCGTTGTACAACGAGTGTAATAAGACTGTTCTTGAAAATGTTATGGGAGTAATGAAGCTCAAAGTGGAGAACAAAATAAGTGTGAAGGCTGTTGATGATTGGCTGAAGTAGTCTGATTCGTTGTTGCCCCCCGCTCATCGCCTTCCTACCACTCATCATAAGGTGCGACAGATCCTAAAACATCTTGGCCTTTCCTACATCAAAATTCATACTTGTAGATATGATTGTGTTCTGTTCTGGGGTGAAGATGCTTATGTGAATGATCTTGAATCCCTTGATGGTTGCCCAGTATGTGGTATAGATAGGTATAAGTTGACTTCTGCCGAAAACAAGAAAGCTGTGAAGATACTTCGGTATTTTTCGCTGATAGATAGGCTAGAACAGTTGTTCATGTGTGCATACACGGCTGAAGCTATGAGATGGTGGGCCGAGAGGAATTTTCCCGACGGTGATACCCATATACACCCTGCTGACGGAGAGGTTTAGAAGCACATGGTGAGGGAGTTTTCTTATTTTGCATCAGAGGTTCGAAATGTTTGGTTGGGGCTTTCATCTGACAGATTTAACCCTTTTGGCAACATGAGTCTTCAATACAGTATATGACCAATTATTTTGGTACCGTACAACCTTCTTCCATGGATATGCATGAAGAAAGAATACAATATGCTCACTATGATAATTCCAGGGCCGGGTTATCCAAGAAAGTGTCTCGATATGTATTTGAGACCCTTGATTGAGGAGCTTAAGTACCTGAGTGAGCATGGTCATCCCACTTATGATGATTGTTTGTCATCTGACCTTTTCTGTTTAAATTCACCAATGTGTACCCTAAATTATCTACCCTAACACCCCTACAGCTCTTTACCCAGTCACACTTAAATATTAGAATAATGTAGTAGTCATAATCCAGCTGCCATATTTCTTGACTCCATAAAAGCTCATATCTTTAGTGATTGGCCCCTTATCTCTTGCACTAGCCACTTGAGTTGTCTCTGAAACCAAGTAAACGCTATTGTTCTATGTTGATTGTTTGTCATCTCGCTCCTTTGTAGTACATAGCGCTCCACCGATTTGGTAACCAACTGAACATAGGTACTTCATTGCTAAGTTTATCGTCAATCAATCTCACAAACTCATAAACACCATGGTCTGGTTCACTGAGTTGAGAAGCAACCTGTAAATTTAATAAATATTAAACTTTAAAATTTTCCAGAATTAGCAGTACACAACCCCAACATATTGTCTACAACTGTAATGAGTTAATTACCTTAATCTACAACCAATCAACAAATGTCTTGTTTTGTTTATCCTTAAGCCACTTCGCGTTCCTTTGAACCTTGGATAGTCTCTTTTCAATTCTTCCATGTGTTCTCTACATCATTCAAAAACATAATTAATATCAATTTTGTACTTAAAAAGCATAGTACATTGCATTTATAGAATTTAAGAACTTACTTAAAGTAGTCATCAATTTTGGATGGTTTTGAAGGACTTGTAGATGAGCTTAATCCAGCTCCTTGCCATGAACATTAACAACATTAGCACCGGACATAGGCTTCTCTTCTATTTGTTGATCTGTGGGGATGCCAATGGTATTCTTTTGATGGGAAATGTTATTGGCCAAAAACTCAGTAGCTTCTTCAGCAACATAACTTTCAACAATAAAACATTCAGGCCGAAATATGTTTCTAACATACCACTTACACACCTTTATATATCTTTTGAATGGATACATCCATCTAAAGCAAACTGGTCCACATATTTCGAGAAAGTAAGATTCTTGACATTATTGCTCATAGGATTACGAGCTTAGCTATTCAATATCGATGAGTAAATATTTATTATAATCGTGAATTCAAGATTACGAGTTAGCGGACCATGTAGGATAATTATTGCGCCGATTAGCAGGTTACGACTTTATGAATATTTCGGCATAGTACGGTGAGTGGACCTTTATTTTCACAGCCGTAGCGAGTTCTTATTTATACAGCATGCTCTACAGTTTTATTTTAGAGCTTTTAAATTTAAAGGTATATTGTGATGGTTTGTTTTGTTGCATCGAGGCTCTGGCTATTCGGCTGATCACCGGATAGTTGGTTAGGGGAGGTTAGGTGGCCTCGTCTGACCCATATCGACTTAGGTTAGGTGGCCTGGGAACGATCCCGTCACACTTATTTTATTTATTTTCTTACAGCTATCCGACTTAGGTTAGATGGCATGGGCGAGCGCCTCCATTTTTTTTCTTCAGTTTACAGTTTCTTTGAACTCGTTGTATTTCTCTGAAATCACCGGAAAGGCACAAATAGACTATTTTATTATTTTACACTGATTATGAATTTTTGTATACTCACGCTAATGTTTTTATGTTTTTATCTGTCTTTTCCTGGGCCTTTCAGTTTTCCGTGCCCAAATTGCAGTGCTTCTCCTGATCTGGATTTTGGATCCCCTAAGGCTTTGAGTCCACCGGATTATCATACCTTCTTGTAGGTTTCGGCCACTAGCAGTGCATTTTCTTATGTTTTTATTCTGCTCCTCGAAATCGCTCTGAACACTAGCGTTATAAATATTTTTCAGTATTGGTAGTGAATTGTCAGTATTGCTAGATTATGAGTTTTCAGTTCCGTATTATTAATCTCAGCATTTTAATAAAATTACTTTCCGCACTTTATTGAGAAATCCAGATGAACATCGGTGGTCCACGGTATTGTTTGTTGGAAATCTGAAGTGTGATTTTCTTACAAGTTTGTAGTAGTCCACTTCTTAGAGGAAATTATGTCATATTTTTTTACAGAAATCCGTAGTTTAAGTCTTGTCGTTAGGGCGTGATCCTAGATTACTAGTCAATTTAGAGTTGTGTCCTTTTAAGGATCCCTTTATGTAACATTGAGGACCTCCAAGTATTATGGTCCTATTAAAAAAATCTCAATCACTCTATCATAATAAAAAAAACTGTGTCAAAGCATGGCAGCGATGACATTTAGTAATTGGGACATAGAATGTCCAATTCAATTGTCAATACCTACACCACTGTTTGAAGAGATAAGTATAAAGTTCACAATAATGCAACTAATTAATTAGTTATGTAAAAACATGAGACCTTGATACTCAAGAACATTCCAAGAGATTCTGGATGTCTTTCTGCATAATGAAAAGAAAAATAGGTGAGCAATTACCATTGGAATCATAATGGCTCAAATAAAAGAACCACCATATGACCTCGATTTTAAGAGGTGTTGTCACAAGAGCATATCTCTCCACAACCTTCCCTACCTTCTTTATTTACCAAAAATTTGGTGAAGTTCCATTTGATGCCATTTCCAAAGATCCCACCTTTCTCCGACTTCAAGAACTGGTAAAGGGGATCCTCATTTTTCCCATTCACCTCGATCTACAATAGAAATGTATATTTCATGTGACGACCCGAACCAGAATCAGTTGTGTATTCGGCACGATTCACGAGATTGTGTATAGTCGCAGTTTTTCGATATATAGGTGGTTCGTCGACTTTATTCGCGACTATGTTTTCGGTCAAGAATTTGAGATGAGTGTCTTCACGGAAGTTGTAGAGTACGTGATTTCGAGCTCGTGGGCGGTTCCGGAAGATTTTTCCGATAACCGAGGAATATTTTATGATTATTTGAAGTTTCGGTTTCCAACGAGTTTATCCGATTGTTTCGAGTTTATCTGAATCGTGATGGTTATCCATTTCGAATCGTCGATCGACCCGAGGCACGAGTATAAATATCGGAAGAGTCGAGAATTAGTCGTAAAACACTGTTTACCGTTGACCAGCTTTGACTTTCCAGTTTTGGAAAGTTGACCAGTTGACCGAAGAGGAAAGTTTCCCCTTTGAGCTTTGACGTCCGACGACCCATTTTCCGGCCACCTCCGACTTCGGCAAGGGTATGGTTAGCTTTCCCTTTCAATTTCGAGTTGATTAGTGTTTGAGTTTGGGAAAATTGGTTGTGTTTTGGGAGAGAACCATTGGAGGCCGAATCGAGTTTTTCGCCGTGATCGGGGGAGGCTCTCCGGCGAGCCACGGTGGCTGGGAGGTTGGGGGTTTACCTCCCCTTGGCCTTGGGATGCTTCCCCTATACTTGGATTTGACTGAAATGAAGTTTCCGGCGAACCCGATACGGTTGCCGGAGTTGAAATTCAACTCGGATTCGAGCTAATTTGGAGTTAGGCTTGGAATTGGACTTTGAGTCAGTTGAAGGAATTTTTGGGCATGTTGAGGTCTTGAATTCTGGAGTTTTTGACCGTGAAATTCCACCGTTGATGGCGCGTCGCCGCCGGCGGCGGCGGTCAATGGCGGAGCTCCGGCCAAAAGTTGACTTTTTGGATTTCGACGTTTTTAATGTCGTTTTTCTCGTAATCGCGCCCTGATTATCATCCAGAGGTTTTCGGGTTGATTTGGTTAGCCGATTTTCAGTCGAGGTTTCGAGTGGGGATTTCGAAATTTCCGTTATTCATTTTGTACTGCATTGCATATTTCTGGGAACGGTTGGTTTCCGTGATTCAGTACAGGGTTGTGGACTATGATATTGATCAGTTATGTTTTGTGAATATTCAGGAGATCGAGATCGGGATCGTGATCGTGCTTCAGGCGAGGGATCTTCCGCCGGACCACGAGATTAGCGCGAGTGCGCGTTTTTCTCATCTGTGAGTGGACAATTTCTTTTCACGGAATTCTTGCGAGTCTTTTATATTTTTTATGAACTTGAGCATGCGTATGAGATTTCGGATTATATGAGCATGTGTTTTATGAATATACGATTATACTTATACGGATATACGTATACGAATATACATACACTTATATGTTGTTTCATGCATTTGCATCGTATTGTTTATGATTTGGTTTTCACAGAGTACAGTCGTAGTTCATGTTGTTGTATCGATACACTTGCATCCCGGCTGATCCTCGAGGGTGCTTACCAGGAGGGGTACCGTACCTTGTGCCGATGTAGTTTCGGGTGGGTACTGGTTTCTGTACCTTGTGCCGATGTAGTTCTGGGTGAGTACAGATGTCTGTTTCTTGTGCCGGTGTAGTTCCGGGTGGAAACAGATACCCTGACCTGAGGCCTTTTTGGCTCGAATCACGTGTGAGTCTGGGATCCCGTGATTCAGACTGTACTAGCACGGACGTGTCCATGGGTGGCCCCGTGAGATTTTTACTCGCATGCTCTGTACGCTGGAGGAGTATGAGTTTACCTCACGTATTTTATTATATTTATTCATTCGACTCGCATATGCTTTTATAACATATATATTACTTGGTGAAAGACATTTATTTTCGTCCACTCACTCTAACGTGTTTCATGTCTTTCCCCTGGGCTTTTCGGTTTCCGTGCCGAGTTGCAGTTCAGGTTTTGGTGTTTTCACGTCGCGGTTTGGAGGCTAGTGATCTGAGCTACCTATGCTTTCCAGTAGGTTCTTGTTTCGCCTAATGATGTGTATATTGTATATATTTTACTCTAGAGGTCGCTCTGATACATTCTGATACTTGTTTATACGGATTTTCTCGGATATATATATATATACTACAGTACTGTTTACTGTTTATTGTTTATATTGATGTTGAGAAATCCGGATGGGATTGGTGCCCACGGTTTGACTTTTGTGGCATAGGATGAAGTGTTATTTTCAGGGTGCAGGTTATGCAATTCTACGTTAGTAACGAATCTCTGCCGAAATTCAAAAAATTTTGTTGGTTCGTGTTTTCGAAGGGGTTCGATTCCGGTTTAGGCAACTAAATCGGGGTTGGGTCCTTTCAGCTTGGTATCAGAGCATTAGGTTGTCAGATTCTGTAGACTCTTGTAGTTGTGACGCTTAGGGTATTTGAGTTGATACAGCACGACTGGAGTGATGACCCGACTGGCCAGCGGTACTCATCAATACTTCGGGTGTTGTGTGTCCTCAAATATCTGCGGTTTCATGATTAAGTTCTTTCTGCTTGTACCTAATGCTTGTCTTGTATCAGTAGGATGCCTCCTCGACGTGGTCCCCGTGTTGATCGGGATACGGATCCTGATGAGGATCGCCGAACGCGCGACTTGCTGATGCGAGTGCTGCGTTTGGAAGAGCGTTTTGACCCTGTGGTCAAGGCTCGCACTGCGGGTGCTACTGTGTTTTCGGGTTCAGTTTATCCAGAGATATGCGAGGCATGGTTGGTTCAGATTGAACGTATTTGTGGGCATCTGTAGTATACTCCTGAGCAGATGACAGTAGCCGCAGTTGGTTTACTTGAAGGTGATGCATATTTTTGGTGGGTTAGCACCGACAGAGTTCCAGCTGACACTCCGTAGACATTGTTCTGTGATCTGTTTATGCGGAGGCACATTAATCAGGCTACCCAGAAGCGCAAGTACGAGGAGTTTACGAACTTGAGACAGAGAAGTTTGTCTGTACTTGAGTATCGGGATCGGTTTACCCGTTTGTATCATTTTGCGCGGGATATGGTGGCTACTGAGGAAGCCAAGTGTCGCAGGTTTGAGCTGGGATTGAATCTGAACATCAAGGCAACTTTGACTACGATGCCTCGGAACAACTTTGATGAGTTTGTCAGTGCTGCACTCCGAGGCGAGGACATTGAGCAGGAAAGACAGCAGAGGTACCAGCCGAGACGATTTGAGGAAGGTGGACCGAGTCAGGGGCCTTCAAAGAGGCAGAGTTCTGATACTTCCGGTTCAGCTTCATCTTCTGGCGGTGGATCATATCGACCACCAGCTAGTGCTTCGAGACAGAGGCAGAGGTAGAGGAGAGATCGACCGCAGCGACCACAGGCTAGTGCAGGTTCCAGCAGTTCTAGTTATCCTCAGCGTACTGGTGGCACATTTCCTATTCCGGGAGATTATCCTTTGTGCAACCTCTGCAACAGATATCATTATGGCTCATGTCAGCGAGGCCCTGTCATTGTTATCGTTGTGGCCAGGTGGGTCACTTTTTGAGGGAGTGTCCTCAGTTGGCTGGTGCTGATGGTCAGGCAGCTCAGAGTTCCAGAGGAGAGCGAGGTGCCACTTCAGGAGCTCGACCAGCACAGTTTGCAGGTCAGGGTAGACAGCAGGGACAGCCCCAGCGAGGACGACCAGCCGGACAGGCGAGGGTTCATGCTATGACTCTACGTGAGGGCAGAGCATCACCGGAGGTCGTTATCGGTACGTTACATGTTTTTGGTATTCCTGTACTTGCATTGTTAGATCCGAGTGCCACACATTCATTCATATCATTTAGACTGTCATCATTAGCTACGGTACCTGCATCTCCACTTCCGGGGTTGTGGAGAGTGTTGTATCCGTCAGGTGAGGTTGTGAGCATCGGTTGGGTGTACAGAGATTGTGAGGTGTTTATTGATGGCCATGGTTTAGCCGTAGATCTGTTACTGCTTGATATTGTGGATTTTGATCTGATCTTGGGCATGGACTTCTTGGAGTCGCACTGGGCCATCTTTGACTGCCACAGGAAGGAGGTCGCGTTTCGACGACCAGGGTTACCTGAGATACTATTCCGTGGCGAGAAGAACACTTCACTACCGTGTTTGATTTCCGCAATGAGGGCAGATCGGTTGATGAAGAAGGGTTGTGTTGCTTACTTAGCCCATGTTGTGGACACTACAGCTGCAGTGTCAGATCGGTAGTATTGAGGTTGTGTCTGAGTTTCCGGATGTGTTTCCAGCGGAGTTACTTGGTATACCCCCTGTACGGGAGATTGATTTTACTATTGAGTTGTTGCCGGGTACAGGACCGATTTCCTAGACATCGTACCTTATGGCGCCTGCGGAGTTGAAGGAGTTGCATATTCAGCTCCAGGAGTTGTTAGAGAAGGGATTCATTCGACCGAGTGTTTCTCCGTGGGGTGCTCCAGTGTTGTTTGTGCGGAAGAAGGATGGGTCTATGCATTTGTGTATCGACTATCGAAAGCTGAATCAGGTTACAGTGAGGAACAAGTATCTGTTGCCGCGGATTGATGACTTGTTCGATCAGCTGAAGGGAGCGGCAGTCTTTTCGAAGATTGACCTTCGTTCCGGATATCACCAGTTGCGGATCCGAGACTCGGATGTAGCCAGGATAGCATTCAGGACGCGGTATGGGCACTATGAGTTTTTGGTTATGCCGTTTGGGTTGACCAACGCCCCCGCAGCTTTCATGGACTTGATGAATCGAGTGTTCAGACGGTTCCTGGACAAGTTCGTGATCGTATTCATTGACGATATTTTGATCTATTCCAGGAGTGTGGGCCAGGACAAGAAGCATTTGCGGGCAGTATTGCGGACTTTGCGGGACCATCAGTTGTTCGCGAAGTTTAGCAAGTGCGAGTTCTGGTTGGATAGTGTGAAGTTTCTGGGCCATGTAATTTCGGCTGAGGGAGTCAGTGTTGATCCTGACAAGATCGAGGCCGTGCTGAACTGGAGTCGACCCACTACTGTGCCGGAGATTCGTAGTTTCCTAGGGTTAGCAGGCTATTATCGACGATTTGTACAGGATTTCTCCCGGATTGCTACACCACTGACCAGATTGACGAAGAAGGGCGTCAAGTTTGAGTGGTCTGATGCGTGCGAAGAGAGTTATTTGCTCCTGAAGGAGAGATTAACTACCGCACCGGTTCTGACATTGTCAGATGACAGTGGTGAGTTTGTTGTGTACAGCGATGCGTCGAAGTTGGGGCTTGGCTGTGTGTTGATGCAGCATGGTAGAGTTGTGGCATATGGTTCCAGACAGCTGAAACCACATGAGGTCAACTATCCGACGCATGATTTGGAGTTAGCCGCTATCGTGTTAGCGTTGAAGAGTTGGAGACATTACCTGTATGGTGCTCATTGTAAGATTTACATTGATCACAAGAGTCTCACCTATTTGCGGACGCAGCCGGATCTGAACATGAGGCAGCGCCGATGGATGGAGTTGATCAACGACTACAATTGCACTTTCGAGTACCATCCGGGGAAGGCCAATGTTGTAGCAGATCCACTTAGCCGGAAATCTGGAGCCTCGTTGTTTCATATGTGCGTGGCCAGAGTGTCGATGTTAGCCGAGCTTCGTGCTACGGGTGCTGTGTTCGGATATGATGATGAGGGAGCTTTGTTGACCAATTTTCAGGTTCGACCCGTACTGGTTGATCAGGTACGAGAGGCTCAGGATTCGGATTCTTACCTGTTGGGCAAGAAGACCATGATACGGAATGGTGTGCCTACAGAATTCCGATTGAGCGATGACGGTACGTTGTTGTTTAGAGGCAGGCTATGTGTACCCAGAGACGAGGACTTGAAGAAGGAGATTCTGGATGAGGCCCACAGTTCAGCGTATGCGATGCATCCCGGAGGTACGAAGATGTTTCGTACTCTTCGAGCGTACTATTGGTGGCGCAACATGAAGCGGGAAATTGCCGCGTATGTGAGTCGATGTTTGATCTGTCAGCAGGTAAAGGCGGAGATGCAGAAACCTGCAGGGAAACTACAGCCACTTGAGATTCTGGTTTGGAAGTGGGAGTATATTACGATGGATTTCGTCTATCAGTTTCCGCGTACTTCGGCGGGCAACACTGGTATTTGGGTTATTGTTGACCGACTGACGAAATCCGCACACTTTCTTGCACTTCCGGGGAAGATTTCAGTGGGCAGATTGGCCAAGTTGTACTTATCAGAGATTGTTCGCTTGCATGGTGTGCCTGTGTCCATTGTTTCTGACCGAGATAGTCAGTTTACTTCCGAGTTTTGTCAGGCGTTACAGCGAGCGTTGGGCACGAGGTTGCGATTTAGTACAGCTTTTCATCCTCAGACTGATGGGCAGTCCGAGCGGACCATTCAGACTCTTGAGGATATGCTGAGGTCGTGTGTGTTGCAGTTTCGCGGAAACTGGGATTAGCAGTTACACTTGATTGAGTTCGCCTACAACAACAGCTATCAGGCCAGTATTGAGATGGCACCGTACGAGGCCCTGTACGGGAAGCAGTGTCGCACTCCATTGTGTTGGAGTGAGGTTGGCGAGCGTTGGCTCATTGGTCCTGACTTGGTGAAAACCACGATGGAGGACATACAGGTTATCCGGGATAGATTGAAGATCGCCCAGGATCGGCAGAAGAGTTACGCGGATGTGAGGAGGAAGAGTTTAGAGTTTGAGGTTGGTGATTGGGTCTTCCTGAAACTATCTCTGTGGAGGGGAGTTGTGCATTTCGGGAAGCGTGGCAAGCTTCAACCGCGGTACATTGGTCCGTATGAGATTACGGAGAGGGTTGGAGTTGTTGCATATAGACTTGAGTTACCGGCTGAGATGGCTCGTGTGCATGATGTCTTCCATGTTTCGATGTTGCGGAAGTACATCTCAGATCCTTCACATGTGTTAGCCCCACAGCAGTTGCCGATCAGAGAGGATTTATCGTACGTAGAGGAGCCAGTGCAGATTCTCGATCGTCGTGAGCAGGAGTTGAGGCACCGTGTGATTCCGTTGGTGAAGGTCTTGTGGCAGAACCAGTCAGTTGAGGAGGCCACCTGGGAGACCGAGCTGCGTATGCGGGAGCAGTATTCTCATCTGTTCACTTGACAGGTACGTAATTTAATTATTCGATCTAGCCTACTCGATCCCTAACTAGCTAGCTACCTAATTAATTACAACACTGATCGAGCTAATCCCCCGCCATTTTCACCTTTGGCGCCAACAATGAGAGGTAAAATTAGTAGGGATTAAAAACCGCGAAATTTGATAACCCAAACCCCAAAAAATACTCATTTCGCGCCAAATCTTATTCCCATATAAAACCCAACCCCCGCCCAAAGACTCATTTTTTTCCCCTCTCTCTCCCTCTCCCTCTCTCCCGGCCCTCTCCATCTCTCCCCCGGCCCCCATTCAAACCACCCACGTACCATATATCCTCACCATCACAATAATAATCACAATATATATTATATATACCCATGCATAATTAATAATCACAATTAATCCTATAATTAATAATCACAATATATATATAATCAATTACGTACTACGTACGTACTCCAACTCAACTATCAATCACGTACTCAAATTAATCAACCATCAATTACTCAAACTCAACAATCAATTAACTCCGATCCATCGATCGATCCATTCAAAATCAACATCATATGATCATATATATCAACAATCGATTAATTAACACGTATACACACATATATATATATATACGTACGTACCTATATATAATGAATCACGAACTCATTCTTCACAGTTTTCGACATCACCCAAAGATTTCTAAGCATTTTCAGTTTTCGCGGAAGATTTTTTTTGAATCACAGAGCTAGCTATCTGCTGCCCAGATTGAATCTGAAATAAGAAACTATAGCCGACGATACCAATAACTCGTCGGTTATAGTCTAAAAAAATCGTCGGTCTTAATTGAAAACTATACCCGACGACTTTTCGGCTACTATAACCGACGACAAGATTATCTAGTCGGAAAAAAAACTATGTCCGACGAGGTAATCCTGTCGTCGGTTATAGTAAACTATAACCGACGAGAACCCTCCTCGTCGGTCGTTTTTTGGGAATCTCGTCGGGTATAATAATTCTTCTGGTAGTGACTAGTTTAAAACATTCAAGGTAGAACTCATAATCTTATCCACCTTTGTGGAAGTAAAACTAATTTTACAAAGAATCCAAAAAGTCCAATTAGGAATTTGGATATAGAATGGTGGGAGCTATTATTTTCTTACTTAACTGTCAAATCATTATCAGGGTTCACCTTATCAAAGATTGGAAATTTAGCTTTGAACCTCGTACATGCAACTTCCTGAATCTCCTCATTGTCTCCAGGCTCTAATCCTCCAAACTGGTTGCAAGGAAATGCCAAGATCTCTAAACCTGCCAGAAAAATAAAGTCAAAGCCTGACAATTTAGAATGAAGCACATGAATCAAATAAGGTATGAGATCTACTGTGAAGAGTCATGGACCTTTGTTTTTGTACTTTTCATACAAAACATTTAGTTCCTTGTAGTTTGATTGTGTTAAACCACTGCAAAGTTTGAATCAAAATATAAGAATAATGAAACAACAGAGCTTATTATTTGGAAATGCTTGATTCACAGCATCTGATCAATCCCTATTTATCATCCAAGCATGCATCACAAAGCATGTGTTATACCACTTGAATGAGTAGAATCTTTGAAGCTTGAGATGGACATGTGAGTGCATCTTTAATTTTTTTTTTCAGTTTTGGAGCAAGTGAAGTTTTACGTACTATCACTTACGAAACTGTTAGAATTCATTCCGATAGGACTTCTGAGTTCTGACTGAGAGTTTAAATACTTAATGACTTCATTTCTGATCATAAAAAATGTGGCTGATCTGAATAAGTAATTGAGTTTCTCAAGTACTTGCAGAACTAAATGAATATTAGTGCAAAAAAACTGCTATTTTCTAGTACTAAATTGATTTCTTATAGTCTCTCAAGACAATCTTTAAACCCTATAATAATGTCCAGAAAGAAGGAACTTTCGTTAGTGACTAGAAAGTACACTTATCCTAATTTACGGAAAAGATGGATTGACAGAAGTCTACGAGAAGACAATGCCAAAGCTGAATTTTCTTTTAAACCAGACAACAAGATTTTGTATACTCCAATTTTTCATAATTAGTTCAAAGAAAGACAAAAATACTAGCATGCAATTATGATACCACACAAGGAAGAGGAGGCGAAATATCAACAAAATCATGCCAACAAGTACAGAGAAAGTTAATCACCATTTTGAAGCGACATTGACAATGAGAACAACCTTTCCACTGTATTCAGTTAGCTTCACATCGTTTCCCTGAATATCCTGCAATTACAAAAGTTACAAAGATACCTAAAATGCATTAAAAAAAAGTTACAAAGATATGCCAGTGCACTAATAAGGTTCCATCCAAAGAGATGTGTATCCAAAAAGTTGAGACAAAAAATAAAATGTTTCTGCATCATTAGATCCAGGGTGTGCTGCATAAATCTGATCTCTCCATAGGCCTCTGCCATTAGTTTCTAAGAGTTTATATGTACATTGACTAGTAAAAACTCAAAAATTCTAAACAGAAACACTCAAATGGTAAAAATTAAAACGGAAAGTGATCGAGAAAACTAGTTAAAAACCCTGTTCAGATTTGTGTTGGCATACACAAGCATTCATTCTGGAATCATGAGCGCCAAGCACAATAGCACATGATATAATGATAAGGGGATCATCTAAATAGTAGAACTTATAGTCGGACCAAAAAATCCAAACTCTTTTAGTCCAACCATATAATAAAATCTGAAATTTTTAGAACTTGCTGCTCTAGTAACATCTTGTCAAAAAATGGATCATTGGGAAAAAGAAGAAACCAAAGTGATTAAGCTGCAACAAAAATTCAACTGAAAGCGAGAAAGTATAAGCATTACAGACAGCAAAAAGAAACCACCAAGTAAACAAAGACAGTACCTTGACAGTGAAGTCGTAGATAGATTTGGAGGTTTCGCCCGCCATTGTTTTAGGAGAAGAAATTTGGTCTGTGTAGTACGAGTAGAAGAAGAAAGAAAAACCCAGAAAGAGGAGAGAGACCCAGTTGGTGAGTTTGAACAATACCATATTCTCTTCCCTCAGATTTGAATTATTAAATGCGGCAGCTTTGACATTTCTTTGTTCCTACTACAAGAAAAACACACTTAGACCATGGAAATTGTTTCCGTTGTCCAAGTATGACTTAGACGATAGAGATGTCTTTTTTCGTCGTCCAAGTGGCACTACCAGAAATGGAGACATTACCGGCGACCTGCCGTCGCCGGCCTTGTCTTTTTTTTTCGCCGGAATTGACATTACCGGCGACTTGTCGCCGGCAATGACGTCGCCGGTGATTCCCCGCCGTTGTTGACATTGCCGGCGACGGGAAACGACGGCGTCGCCGGCAATGGCAGCGCCGCCGTGGCCGGAATTTGAGACATTGCCGGCGACTCGAGTCCTGTCGCCGGCAATGTGGGAAAAAATTTTGAAAAAAAAACGCGGTTCTGGATTGGGCCCAATTCCATAACCTGCATTAAACCGGATAAACTGTACAATCATACAAGTTCAACAGTACACGTAGTAAAGACAGTCATACAAGTTCAACATAAATGTCCAACGTACAGTACAAATAGCAACGACGATAAAAAAATTAACTACAACTACAGGTCAGGTCCAGGAACTTGCAGGTCATCAGGGTTGAAGTAATCCATGTACTCATTTGAATTCCGGTGGCTACCTTGGTCTTGCTCTGGCGTTGACTGGTGCGGTGGTGGTGGTGGATAGCTAGGGAAGGGAGGGACCGGGACCGGGGGAGGTGTGGGGAACGGTTTTCCGGTAGTCTGAGCCTCGTACATCGTCTGCATCCATGTGTACATCTGAGCCTGCACCTGTGTCTGCTGCATTTGGTACTCGGCCATCTGCCTCTTTTGCTCCTCCAACTCCCTCTGCGTCCTATGAAGCTCCGCTGCGAGGTTACGACTAGAAGTTGAACTTCTTGACCCGGTAGAGTATTCTGAAGTGTTCTTCAATACTCCTTCACCCGCCGAGCCCATTCCCCTGCAGTAGTAGGTATTCTTTCCAGTCCCGCACGCTTTTGCCATGATCCGAGCCGCTATCGGGGGATCAAGCGGATCGATCTGAGAGGCATACTGGGTGACTTCTTCCTCGGAGCAGTCAGGATGGTTAGTCCGAGCTATACTCATGGTCACTTCTGCGGTTGCCTCCTCCACTCTCGACTAATTGAAAAGGGAAAATGAACAACGTATTAGCTAACAAAATCTATTTCCATCTTGAAAAATAGTTTTATTAACACATTGAGAGGCGAAAGACTTACCGCTTCTTCAGGGCACTGCGGGTAGAACTTCTGATGAATATACACCAACGGGTTCACCTCTTGTTGTTGCTGCGCCTTAGTCGACCAACCCATGTAGTTGAGTGAACCTGCATGATGGGCCCTGGTGTTTTTCAATCTATTCGCCCGGTTCGTCTTCGAAATCGCCTTGTTTGATAAACATATGAAAAAAAATTAGTAACTAACTATTTCAATCTGATACGATACTTTAGGCTTGAAAGATATATTAAGGATGCATACCCGAGCTTTGGGGTGCTCGAAGTGGGCTATCAGCCACAGCCACTCGTACTCCCTAAACCGGAATTCGCTAGGGGTGGAACCTCGGCCTAGCTCCTTGTATACAGTGTAATGGGAAGAAAGCTCGTTCTTCCACTCTTTATACCTATATTAAAAGAAGGAAAAAAAGTTAGAGATATTAAAACACTTGATAAACAAAAATCTAACTCGATATATATTCAAATAAGTCGAAGCACATCACCTCATATGTAGTTGACGCTCTACCCACGTGTGAATAAGAACTTCATCCACGTCAAACCACACCTGCAATATGAATATATAAAAGGTAAAATTATATATTTATTCGGACTTAATTAATAAATGTAAAATTTACGTAATAAAAATACGATTTTACTCACACTGAGTGCATTATGCACTTGCATCTTCACGTAGATAGGCACAGATTCCCAATCTGGCCAAAGCATTGGGACCTTGTCCCGCACGATCGCACCGGCCATGCTGACATATTTGCGCGTGGTGTCGAATGCCTCGATCACCTCGCCATCCTCATTGGCCCTTATGGGCATTTTCCTTCCGCCGGTGGCCTGCTCAAGTCTCTTCCCGGTGCAGGTGCCTCTAGCCCCTTTCCGTTTTCCAGTCCCATTAACGAAATTGCCTAATAATACAATGTCAACAAATTGATATCATTAATTGAACCTATCGCAAGTCTTAAGTAATAATTAAGTAATCAATCTGATGTTAAATAAAATTTACCTGCATCGTCCGTTTGTTGGTTGGTGCACCTCACACTCCAAAGATACACGGGGTCGAACGGGAGGAAGTTATACGCTTCCTCCACGCTCAGGAACTCCGGCCGTCCTTCAATATAAACAGGCATCCCCCTATCATCGAATTCAGGGATGACAGGAATCTCGTCGGGTAGGAAGAGACCGGACGGCGGAGATAGACGAGGCCTGGACGATGAGGCGCCAGCACCACCATGTGTCTCATATGTTTCCCGTGAAACGGGAGTAGGCACCGGGCGAATATGGGGCATTCGGATTGAGGGAGTTTCTGATGCCCCCGTTGATTGTCGCTCGTCTGAGGCTCTGCCACCGGAGGGACGTCTGCTGATTGAGCGTCTGGAGACTGAGGCTCGAGGCTCAACTTCCGGTTGCACGGCTCTTGATCGTGCAGCTTCCTCCTCAGCTCGCGCCTCTAGCAAGGCTCTCGTGTGAGCACTCATCATTGGCCCACTGGGCGTGTGGCTAACTGCGGGCGAGGAGGAAGCTTGACTACTGTTCCCTCCACTATTTCGGGAACCTCTCCGAAGCCAATTAGCTGCAAAACCTCCTGGCATGGACACCGTAATAGTCATGGGAACTGGGGTTCTATAACAAATCGGAACCGGAACGGTTTGGAACCGGAACGGTTTGGAACCTGGAACCGTTATATTACAAACGGTTCCGGTTACAAACAGTTCCGGTTCCAAACCGTTTCGGTTCTATAACAAATCAGAACCGGAACGGTTTGGAACCGGAACCGTTTGAAACCGGAACTGTTTGTAACTGGAACAATTTGTAACATAACGGTTCCGGTTACAAACAGTTCTGGTTCCAAACCGTTTCGGTTCTATAACAAATCAAAACCGGAACGGTTTGGAACCGGAACCGTTTGAAACCGGAACCGTTTGTTTTCAAACGGTTACAAACGGTTCCGGTTATAAACAGTTCCGGTTCCGATTTGGTATGGTTCCAATATCACCTATTATACGTTAAATTAACAACGTACTATATCACATAACTTAACATATATACATACATCATTTCCGGCTTTAAACTTTTCACACATATATACATCGATCATGCATCTTAATTTCACCTTAATTCGTGCATATATATATACATCACATATTAATCCAATTCACCCTAGCTAATTAATTTTCCATATTTTTCAAACATACGTATATATATACATTCCATATATATTAATTAATTTTTCACATATATACATCACATATATTGCTCCTTCACCCCACAATTATCCACATTTTTTTCCCACAATTTTCATACATACCTTAATTACATTTTACAAATATTGTCCACATGCATACATATATACATCCCACAATTATCAAAAATTAATTAATTAAAATACAGAAAAAAATATTGTGGAATGAGAGAGAGAGAGAGAGGGAGAGAGAGTGAGCTCAAACCTGCCATGGTGGAGCTCGACCTAACTTTGCCGGCGACGGAGGTGAGGGGAGGAGGAAGAGGAGGAGGGGAGGAGGAGAGAGGGGAGGAGAGGAAGAGAGGGGAGAGGGAAGAGAGAAGAGAGGATTGAGGAGAGGGGAGAGGGAAGAAATTCGAGCTAAGAGAGGGAAGAGAGAATTGAATTAGGCCGAAGAGAAATGGGGAGGAGGAGCTCGAGCTCGAGCTATACCGCCACCATTGCCGGCGAGGTAGGTCAACGTCGTTGGTAATGACATTACCCACGACGTACGTCGTCGGTAATGTCATTACCAACGACTTGACTCGTTGGTAATGACATTACCAACGAGTTGAGAAGCAACTCGTTGGTAATGACATTACCCACGAGTTGCTAAGTCGTTGGTAATGACATTACCAACGACTTAGCAACTCGTGGGTAATGTCATTATTTGTCGACTATTATCCGATCGACTAATTTCCGACCATTTTCCGACTACATAATTTCCGACTACGTACAATTTCTGACTACGTACAATTTCCGACTACGTATAATTTCCGACTACGGTTCCGATTTCCGACTACGTTCAATTTCTGACTACGGTTCCGATTTCCGACTACGTTCAATTTCCGACTACGGTTCCGATTTCCGACTACGTTCAATTTCCGATTTCCGATTTCCGACTACGTTCAATTTCCGACTACGTTCAATTTCCGAGTACATTTTCCGAGTACATTTTCCGACTACAATTTCCTTAAACATTTTACTACGTACATTTTACTACGTACATTTGCCGACTACAATTTCCGACTACAATTTCCAACGTACTAAGGATGATAATCGTAATCATATTCATCACTTGAGTCTGACTCGGTTTCATAGGTAACCTCTGGCAATATGTGCCGCTCCTCGTCATCTGAATCAGCGTCAACTTCATATGGATTAACATCGAGAAGTTCTGCTCCAGTAATTGGAACCACACTCCCAGATCTCACATTATTAAGGCGAATCGTAGATGATTCCGAAATGTCAAAAGCGTTTGGCTCTTGGTATGCAGTAACTTCCTCATCATCTGCGGTATCACTAAGTGTGGCAGCACTGTATATGTTTCTATGAGCAACATGGTTAACCACCTTCCACGGGACTTTGTTAAGAAGATCGTCCAGGTAAAACACTTGTTTTACTGATGAGGCAAGAACGAAAGGGTCATCTTCATACGAGGTAGTAGCAGTATTCACCGAAAATGTTCCGTACTGATCGGTCCTTGTGTTCTCCGGGCTAGTATCAAACCATCTACACTTGAACAAGTGCACTTTCATGCGGTTCCCATAAATTAGTTCAACAACTGAATGAAGGACACCGTAATAGTCAACGCCATCCTGCCCACCATGGACCATCACCCCACAATTCTGTGTTTTCAGTCGGTCGTCTCGATTTTCACATATAAATTTCACGCCATTGACCTGACACATGGAGTAAACTTGTGAAGCTATCGGTTTCATCGCCAGGACCCTCAATTCGTTTGACCACTCTGGGTAACCATCATCTGCTACATGGTTCATCTGAGAACGTCCATATATTAATACGTACAGAAGAAATTATGTCATCTTGAAACCACAAAAGCACGTACATACATACATGCTATATATGTAAGGATATATATAAAAATAGACATATACACATATACTTACCCATTGACCAAAGTAGTTTGCAAACGTCTTGTTGTGGTAATCAACATTTCCGGCAATAGCAGGGCAGTGAAGATGATAGTTTTTCCAATATTGTACTTCTTGACAGTTAATCAGTACCGACCAGTGGGCAATGGCTACCTCATTTCCATCCAACTTGTACGACTTTGGCAACCTTCCTTGTACTACCACGTCACTGGAGATGATAGAAAGGTTGAACTGTGGTTCATCTATCGGCATCTGTTGTTGGGGGTCATCTACATTTTCCAAGTACACTTTTGTGTACGTTACACACTCGTGCGCAAGATATGCTTCAGCGATACACCCTTCAGGTGCATATTTATTCTTCACATAGTCCTTGTAGGCTCCCAATTGTCTACAAGTTAACAAGTGCATGTTAACTTACTTAAAAAATAAGAATTTACATATAAAAACATAGGCAAACCAAATGTATGAATCATTTGTACCTTTCCATGGGGTACATCCAAGTGTAGTGTACGGGATCGGTAAGCAACAATTGTTCGGGAAGATGGATCATCAGGTGAGGCATTATGTCGAAAAAATTTGGGGGAAATATCCTCTCAAGCTTGCACATGATAAAAATGATGTCATCTTGCATCTCCCTGAGGTCTGTTTTTTTAACTTCCCTGGTGCATAACTTCTGAAAGAATCTTGACAAGGCCACCAACGGCTCCACCACCTCTTTGGGCATGTACCCTCGAATGAAAATAGGGAAAAGGCGTTGAAGCAGTACATGACAGTCATGACTCTTTAATCCGTACATCTTATTGTCCCGGAAGTTAACACATCTGCTTATATTTCCTGCATAGCCATAAGGATACCTGCATATATATAGATAAAGCCATATATATGCAACGGTTATATTTCTCGCATATAACCATATATACTCCGGTACAAATTTAATGCCAAATTCCTACATAGCCATAAGAATATATACCTGACATTACTCAGCCACCTCAAAATTTCATGCTTATGCTTCGGCTTTACGGTGTACGGAGCTTGCGGCATTTTTCTCTTACCATCTCTTAACCACAAATGTTTCCGCACACCCATTGCTTTCAGATCAATGCGTGCCTTATGGATGTCTTTTGTTTTCCCCTCCAAGTTAAGAACTGTGCCCACCACACTTTCACACACATTCTTCTCTATGTGCATGACATCTAGGTAATGTCTGATAGGCAACCTGGGCCAGTAGGGGAGTTCCCAGAATATGCTCTTGTGTGTCCAAAACTTATACCTTTCGGGCTTTTCTGGAATTGACGCCACTATGTCAGGATGATTGCTCAGCTGGCCAAAATCATATTCATTCAACACTTCCAAAATTTCTTCCCCTGTCCATCGCCTGGGTGCCACACCTATTTCCACAGTCCCATCAAACGCGTCTGGATCCTGCCTAAATGGGTGATCATATGGAAGCCAACAACGGTGACGCATCTGAACAATTTTACTGCAATGAGGACTGCAACAATCAACCGTCATGCACTCTGAACAAGCCCTGTAACCCCTGGTAACATTGCCCAACAACATACCGTGGGCAGGAAAATCACTGATGGTGCCAACAAGCATGGCATGCATCTGGAACATCTCGTTTTTGAACCTATCGTAAGTGGGGTGGCCACACTCACTCAGGTACTTAAGCTCCTCAATCAAAGCCCTCAAATACACATCGAGACACTTTCCTGGATAACCCGGGCCCGGAATTAACAGAGTGAGCATATTGTATTCCTTCTTCATGCACATCCATGGTGGAAGGTTGTACGGTACCAAAATAACTGGCCATATACTGTATTGAAGACTCATGTTGCCAAAAGGGTTGAATCCGTCAGATGAGAGCCCTAGCCAAACATTTCGGACCTCTGCTGCAAAATGATCAAACTCCCTGACCATGTGCTTCCAAGCCTCTCCGTCGGAAGGGTGTATAAGGGTGTCATCGTCAGGCAAGTTCCTCTCAGCCCACCATCTCATTGCCTCGGCCGTGAAAGCACACATGAACAACCGCTCCAGCCTATCAATAAGCGGGAAATATCGAAGTATCTTCACAGCTTTCTTATTGCCTGCAGGAGTCAACTTATACCTTTCTGTAAAACATACCGGGCAGGCTTAAAGGTCTTCGAGATCTTTTCCCCAGAAGAGAATACAATCATATTTGCATGCATGGATTTTGATGTAGGAAAGCCCAAGATCTTTCAGGATATGTCGCACCTTATGATGTGTGGTAGGAAGACGATGACCGGGTGGCAGTAGCGAAGCAGTCCACTTCAACCAAGAATCAACAGCTTTGACAGACATTTTATTCTCCATTTTGAGCTGCATCACTCCCATGACACTTTCAAGAACAGTCTTACTACAACCGTCGTACAACGGAGTCTGTTGCAATGCAATCAGGTTGTTGTACTTGTCCATACCGCTTGTGTTAACATGACCTCCAGGTAATGGTTCGACTGGCTCGATATGGGGGAAACCCTCAACGACGGGAGGGACATTTGGTGCTTCATCAGCGAATACACCGCTCTCATGAGGAAACATATCATTGATTAACATCGATGTTGGATCATAGGATGAACTGCCCCTCTCAGCAAAATCTCCATGATCATAGCGTGGACTGGCCCTCTCACCAAATTGTCCATGATCATGCGGACCCGCTACCGATGTTTCACCGTGATAAATCCAACAAGTGTACTTATCCCAAAACCCGTATTTACTCAGGTGCCTCTGGACTTTATCAATGGGAAATCGAAATCGATCGCTGAAACACTTACATTCTTTACACGGGCAATAATGAAGTGTAGTGTCTCCACAATTAGCCTTCACAAAATCCACAAAACTCCTAATTCCCTGGTGATATCTGACATCCCATCTTTCGAGGCTCATCCAACTCTTGTCCATCCTGAAAATTCTAACAATTTTACGTATTAGTTATATATATACACACACATTCACTACTAATAATCGACGTGATCTCTCAATTCAACTCTAATTAAATCAACACATGCATGCATATGTATATATATCGATCTAATCTCTGAATTCGATTCAGTACTCGATGATAGTATTCTCCTTTTTTCAATTCAAAACGTATTTGACTGGGTAGGAGGAGGCTCTGTTAAGCCTGGCTCCGATAACAATACGATAATACCAGTCATTGATTCAGACACAAGATTAACTACAACCTGTTTTCTCGTTTCGGTGACCGTACATCAACAACATTTCATATATATCTCACGAATTGGATTTGATCAACACACACACACATATATATATATACCACATATACGTATATATACACCTACGTACCTATATATATAGCTTCCCGAGTGATCGAGTTTTCGACGCGCGCCTTAATTTTGACAATATACCGAATGATCGATTTCAGAGCGTACGTTTTCCTTCTTTCGATTTCTTTGGATTTTTTTCGCTCAAAATGATTGAATGATCGAGCTGCCCCATTCGGCATCTAATATAAGACACATTGCCGGCGACGGAGTAAGTCGCCGGAAATGAAGACATTACCGGCGACTTTACGCTGGAATCTCGCCGGTAATGTGCCCTAGACATTACCGGCGACTCCAACCGTCGCCGGCAATGTCTAGGGCACATTTCCGGCGAGATTCCGGCCGGAAAATCGCCGGTAATGTGCCCTAGACATTGCCGGCGACGGTTGGAGTCGCCGGTAATGTCTAGGGCACATTACCGGCGAGATTCCGGCCACATTACCGGCGACGGAGTAAGTCGCCGGTAATGATGGACATTACCGGCGACTCTTCCGGTCGCCGGCCTTGTTGGCCGGAATCTCGCCGGTGATGACTCATTTTCTTGTAGTGTGGCCACTTCGACAACGGACCGACACGCCGTGGTCTGAGTGGCCACTTGGACGACGGAAAAAGACATCTCCGTCGTTTAAGTACTTTAACCCTAAACCCTAAACCCTAAGGCCCTTAACCCTAAATTACGAAATTTTCACTTAGACGACGCAAAGGCACGTTTGCATCGTCTAAGTGAGTACTTGGACGACACAAACGTGTCTTTGCGTCGTCTAAGTGAAAATTTCGTAATTTCATCTAAGACGACGACCATCTAGACCATGTCCCAATGCCTATTCTTTTCGTCGAGACCATAGAGTAAACAATTCTTGGAGTGTGACTGTCGACAGTTCCAAAATAGGACTTACGGATTTTCGTGTATCCACGTTTCCGGTTTGTAAAAATTTCGGTTTTGCGGTTGACTGTGCTGATGAAACCCTTAACGAACTTACTATTTTGTGAAAATTATTCTATTTATATATTGTCTTATGGCGAATGTATCCAACGGTTATTTTGTCCAAATTCAATTTCGTTAATATCGATATGCAATGAGCCTATACTTAATAACACTTAAGTTATACACATTAGTAGATACTTAACAAGTTTAAAGACGTAAGATTATTCGTCGTCTTAAATTCAATTGTTTATATATATGATTCGTTAATCGATATTTTATGACTATTTCATTCGAATGACAGATCGAAAACTTCCTTGCGAATTTTTAAAAAAAAATTAGTTTTACGGAAATTTCACCTGGACGACGGAGATGTCTATCTCCGTCGTTTAGGTTGAAAAAGATGGCGGTTCAATTTCCACCGCCAAATTTTTGGGGAACGGTTCAAATTTCACCTGGATGACAGAGATGCCTATTTCCGTCGTCTAAGTGAAATTTGAAACGCTTCCCAAAATTAGGGTGGTTAACTCCTACCCGCCATATTAATTGGGCATCGGTTCCAAAAATTCAAACGGTTCACTTAGACGACAGAAATGGGTGTTTCTGTCGTCTAAGTGCACTTAGATGACAGAAAAAATACATCCGCGGTCTAAATGAAACTCTATATAAAGGACAAATCCAATCCTTTTTTCTCATCCCATTATCAATTCCTCCTCTCCTCTCTCTCACTCTCACTCTCTCTCAAAAATCCGGGGACTTTCCGGCGACCCAAAATCCGGCGACTCCCCCCTCTCCGGCGACTCTCTCACTCTGGCGACTTCCTCCCATCGGCGACTCCGCTCTCCTTAGTAATTTAATTAATTTATTAATATTTAATTATTTAAATGAGAATTTAGCATTTTAATTAAATTATTAATATTTTATTTTAAATTCAAATTTTAATTAAAAAAATAAATAATCACTTAGACTACAGACATATTCATATGCGTGGTCTAAGTGTTCACTCAGACCATGCAAGTGGAACTTAGACTGCGGAAGACGACGGTACTTAGAGGACGTAATTCCGTCGTCTAGGTACTTGGACGACAAAAATGGTGCGCGGTCTAGGTGCATTTTTCTTGTAGTGTCCCGGTTACGTCTTTGGTAGGTGATCATAATTTCCTTGTTTGTATCGATAAAAGTCGTATAGATATGGTTTGCTAAATGATAGCCTTAAAACGATAGTACACGACTCAAAAACACTAGTGTCAAAACTCACAAAACAAAAAAATCGTCAAAATATCTGTCCCAAAAATAGGAAAATTAAGAACGAAGATAGATCTACCACCACCAGGATTTGCGGGACAGAATGGGATGGAAATATATCACTCATTTCCAACCATCCATTTTTAATGAAAAGATCAGAGGGTTAAGATTAAAAGCCCTCTCTCTCCAGCATCTCACTCTCACCTCATTCTCAATCTTCGCCTAATGCAGCACTGTAGTGAGTAGTGACCCACTCAGGAATCAAAAGTTTTGTGTAAATCAACCATGGTGGATCTGAATCTTATAGCCAGATCTGAAACAATAGATGCCACAATTATTTTTATAACAAATTAAGTTGTTGGGTTTAAATGCTTGTTGCATAGCGTTATAGAAAGGCTTTGGTTATCGGAGAAGGTCCGGCCTATGGTAGAGTAGTTCTTGCTAACGCGGATGGTGATGTCGAAGAACGACTCAGGCTTGGCAAAGGCGGACCGGTTGGGGAGTTTAGTTTAAGGGCAGCGCGGCGAGTAGGCATTCCGGATGATGTCCACCGACGTCGATCTGTGAATTTTAGAGAGGGGGGGATAGGGTTTTTAATCGCAGCCCTTAAATCCATTCATTAATGAATGTATGGCTGGTGTACATCGTTCCATTCTGTTCCACAAATCCTATTATCCAGGAGAATAGTTCTGCTACCACAACACCATAAGTGTTCTCTTAAGTATGAGGACTATGATGGGATGACCATTGTCAGCCCTCCATTTATAAGTGAATAAATCACGTGGCTAAGATTATACAACTAAGAAAACCCATATCCAAGAACCCGTTTCAATTTTTTTGACCCGTACCAATCACTTTTTACCTGAAACCCAGCTCTGACTCTTTGCTCTCACGGTCGACAGTCGAGAGAAGAAGGAAAGGAAAGAAGTCGAGAAAAGAGAAGTCCTCCAAGTTTTTCTTTTTACCTCATCAATCTGATCACTTCCATCATACACCCATTTGTTGTCTACAATCTTGACTGACTTCTCTCACCATAAAAATGGTGAAGGTATGAGTTGTTGTCTTTGTTGAAATTTTGAATTTTAGGGTATTTGGGTTTTATGGTCCTATGAAAATTTGATGAATGGTTCTTATAATCTACAATCATGTAGTTCTCGATCAAGGTCGTATATCTTACTGGGGATCTAAGTGTAATCATCATGATGAATTCTAACATACAATTTGTCTCCTTCTTTCTTACTTTCTCTATTTCATCTTCAAATTTTTTACTTTTAATAGTAAGACAATGAGACAATCTGTGCTATATTTATTATTGTGAGCATGTGAGAATGACTTAGTTGTTTACTAAACACAACTTGCACTTTCCGTTTTTCTTGTTGGCAATGTTTTTGAGACATAAAGTTAGCAACTTTTAATAGAGACCAAGGGTCTGGAAGATGATGCTAAGTCGTTATATCAGTTTGTGCAGGTTATCTATATATCTATAAATCTCATACATTAATTTTTTCTCCAAATGTTAAGTGCTATAACTAAGAATTTGGATGGTAAAAAGGCAAGTAATGAGGCATTGAAGTTTCACAAAAAGTACCTTAAGGTGTGTATGTGCTCTGCTATGTGTTGCATTACTTTTCTTTCTGCATGTTCATTAGGGTTTATTAGTTAGTTGTGCTTGCAGAGAATGACTTAATCAAGATATTGAACAAAATTCAGACATGATGGATGATCAGCCACAACAAGAGCCTAATGAGAAGGTTGTCAAAGATGAACCAAAACATCACCCAAATATTGCGCTTGATAAGAAATTTGAATCTACAGAGGAGGCATATTACTTTTACAATGACATATATGCCAAAACTATTGGATTTAGTGTGAGATGGGATTCCAGTAGAAAAAATGAGTTGACTGGGGAGTATACATGGAAACAATTTTTATGTTCAAAAGAAGGAAAAACTAATGGCACTTATCAGAACGCAAAAATGAATAGCTCATGTGTCGTCCAAAAAAGAAATTGTGGAATGACGTGAACGGAATGTAAGGCAAGGCTAAACATTATTTTCAGTAAGGCAAGGGAGAAATGGTGTGTTAGTAGCTTTGAAGAGACTCATAATCATGTACTTACAACTCCTAGAAGGATACACTTATTGCCATCACACTGGAAGCTTAGAAAGGCAAAGAAGTGTCTCATGGAAAAGTTGAGCAATGCTAATGTTCGAACTAGTCAACAATTTAGAATAATTGAGACTGTCGTAGGTGGTATTACAAGTGTTGGTTGCATTGAAAGAGATTTGAGAAACTTTGAAAGAGACTCGAGAATAGAAGTGGAGGGGCATGATGCAACCATGCTACTCGAGCATTTGGAGTCGAAAAAAGAAAAGAATCTGTCATTTTATTTTGCAGTTGATCGAGATGAAGAAAGTAGGATGACTTATTGTTTTAGGGTTGATCCTACATCAAAGAAAGCATATTACTTCTTCAACGATGTAATCATATTTGATACCACTTGCAATACAAACAAGTATCGAATGATTCGTTGCTCCAATCATAGGTGTCAACCATCATTGACAAACAATTGTATTTGGATGTGGATGTGGACTTTTAAGTGATGAGAAAACTGGATCTTCATCTGGTTATTCGAACAATGGTTCAAAGCTATGCCTTGTGGTCCTCCAAAGGTGATAATTATTGAACAAGATGCAGCCATTGCAAAAGCTATCGCTCAGGTTTTCCCACTTACACTTCACGACTATTGTATTTGGCATATCATGTTTAAATTTAGAGATCAGCTTGGTCCAGTGATTTCTCAAAACTACTATAATCACTTTAAAGACATTGTGTATAACTTCGAGACTATAGAAGAATTTGAAGCTACTTGGAAGAATGTTGTGCACCAAAGTAATCAAGAAAGCCATGTGTGACTGAACACAATGTTGAGTTGCAAAGTAAATGGGTGCCCGCACTTTGCAACCATATATTTCATGCAGGTATGCAAAATAGCCAGAGAGTTAGAAGTTTTGATTCCTTTTTTAAAAAGTTTGTTTCAGAAAACAACTCTTGAATAGCTACAAAATAGCAAGGCATTGGAGTGAACTACAAAAATAAGCCAAATAAATAACTTTTAGATAAATATGACTTTTGAGTCTATTTGTACTCTTGGATAGGGGTGGAATTCGGGCGGTTTTGTTCGGTTTTTGATAAAAACCAAAACCAAACCATAAGAATTTCTTCGGTTCGGTTCGGTTCGGTTTTTCAATTTTTGACAATAAAAACCAAGCCATTCGGTTCGGTTTGGTTCGGTTAAAAATTTCGGTTTTTTTTTGGTTTTTTCGGTTTTTTTTCTTCAAATTATGAACAAACTTCACACAAAAAAAACATTAATAAATAGGAGAAAATCAATTACTTTCAGCTTGTAAGACATTAACAAATAACAATAGCATAGCAATCCAAACATCAAATTCAAATTTTCAAGTTACACCATCAATTCCAAGTTTCTAACATCAAAGAAAATATTCCGCAAATAATATTCGTAGTTCAGTTTCAAGTTTTTCAACAGTCCATAAAGCAAACAGTCCAGAAATTAAGAAAATAGCAAAAAAAATAGCAAATTCATGCAAAACCTCAACAAAGTTCTAGTAGCATTTTGCTTCAATTTCCAGCACGATTTGATGAAAATTCCAGCAGCTGATCTCAGCATAAGGCAGTTTGCACTTTGCAGCAAGTCCAGCAACTACACAGTCCAAAAAAACAGTCCAAAAAAATCAATGTTAATACTCTTAACACAACAACTCCAATAAACTTCACAAATATAATGTAATACCAAGTTACCAACATACTAAATGTTTTCGAGCATGGACATAAATCACATTTGGCTATTCCTTTGTCCTTCCCGAAGTCGAATGTAGCGTTTTGAATATTTCTAAGAACAAACAACAATCAAGTTAACAGTGTTTCAACTATATACATTTCAAGTGATTAAAAACATAATATTAGAAGTATAAAAAAGATTATTTACCTTCCTCAATTGCTTCAGTTTTTAAATCAAAACGACACCGTTTTATATATATGTTCGGTTTTTTTCGGTTTTTTCGGTTCGGTTCGGGTTTTCAAAATCCGAAACCGAAACCGAACCGAATTTTTTCGATTTCTCAGTTTTTTCGGTTCGGATTTTTTCGGTTTCGGTTCCGGTTCAGCTCAGTTTTTTTTTCGGTTTTCGGTTCGAAAGTCCCACCCCTACTCTTGGATGCTCTTGATTTATAGGAATTTAAGATAAACTTCAAGATTCATTGAGTTTGCACGAATGCACACCGATCTCTAATAGTAGAGATAAATATAAGTCTTACCATAAGAATAAGGTGTCAATCGCCGCCGCCAGGTTACATACAAATTAAGATCAAGTACAATGGTGGCCAGTAATAGCAAGCGAGGATTTTGTTGCAGATTAATCCTTGAAATTATATTGTTTTTTTCTTATATTCATCGGCTTCTTCGTTTGGCTTTGTTACACTAGGTTTACGTTACCTAGTAGTCCGACGTTCGTGATTGAATCCGCAACCGTGTCTCAAATCAACACGACCTGGGAAATTACTACCCGCGTCCACAACCCAAACCACAGCTTTAGAACTTCCTATAATGACATCTAGGCCGCCCTCTACTACAACACTCTCCAGCTTGCGATGGCTCCGGTGAGTCCCTTTGTAATGAGCAAGAGTAGTAGCGATATATGCATTGTTCTCAAACTGAAAGCGGTGAAGGCTTGGTTCGGCGACAGCATGGCACAAGAGATCTTCAACTAGTCTCGTGGAATGGCGACTTTCCAAGACACTTTTGAATCAAACAATTTAAGATTTACTAAATTGTGAAGGTCTGTGGATCGTCGCAAACTGGGGGTTACTTGTGATCCGATTCATATAGGTCTTTCCCGGAAGAAAAGGACCGGCGAGTTGACAGGTCAGTTACAATGGTGCAATGCTTGCCTATTATGAACTTGGTTTATTGATCGAGTAGGCGGCTAGCAGGACGGAGCCAGGAATTAGGTTTAGGGAGGGCCAAAACATAGAAAGAAAAATACATATAAACATATAAAAAGGAACGAATTGGACCAGTTTTAAAAAACAACATTATCTTATCACTCTGCCAAGATAATTTCTTATGTCTTAACGTAACATACATGTATTATGAATATATCCAAGTTTCAGGGGCTCTAACATGGTTCTGTCCCTGGCGGCTAGGTTAAGTTTTTTATTTTATTTTTTACATTCAGAATTTGAACTTTGATTTCTTTTTCACTATCTAGCTAGAGAAATAACATAATTTCTAGCTATAACAATTCGTATTGTATGCATGGACAGCATGAATGGTCATTGTTTCAATCCTTTATTATGGCTCTGTTCTTCAGTTCTTCTTATATTATAACTGTATTGCTAGTGCGCACGTGGTCGAAGAAATGCTCTTATCTTTCGACAGATTGATTAAAAGAGGTTCTTTTCCCCAAAGTCCTGAACCATCCAAAGTACGTACCTTACATTAGTCGATTTCCGGATAAACATGAAGGCCAGTTTTCTCTCAGCTTGTCTAGCGGCCCCTGCACTCGTGACGGGTACTGATGGCCGTCGTGGTCGGGCAAGTATGTATATATATGGGTCTGAGGAAGGATGTGCTTTTCTGCCGGTGTGTGATGGTCTTAGTCGGCCCAATGTGTTCACTTTTTCAGGCTTTGTTTTAGTTAAGGGCCGGTTTTCAATTGTACTTTATCTCAATAATGCATTATTCTAAATTTGTTTCTCATCGAGATAAGAAATGTATATATCTTTTTATCTATTCGACTGAAGATTATAATGTAAATTGTGTTTCTTGTCAAAAAAACAAAAAAATTACTGGCGAAGTGGAATACAAAGGAAAAGGGTACATAAAATTTAAAAATAAAATGCGTTTTGTTCTTTTACCATTGGCAATGTGACACGATTTTTCAGATTTTATTTCTATCTACCAACCTGATACAAGAGAACCTGGCGTGAAATACAAAAATGCCTTGCTCCAGAAAATGACAAAAACTGAAAAAGAGATGAAAGCCTCCATGAGCTATCTATTTCAATTTCTATCCATAGACCTATAATAAATGAATAGTAGACGAGACACAAGTAAATTACTCAAAGTAACACAGGTAAACATTACGCCATGCTCTAATTCTTGTAATGTTTCTTGTACTCTTGCTTGTAATCTGGTGTGTCTCGGAGACTAAGTTTGGAGAGGACGAGGCAGTAAGAGTCCCAGTCAGTTCTTCGTAGATACTTCAATAGCTTCTTCCTTTGCTGCACCATTGCTTGAAGACCCTTAAGTGAATGCTTGTCCTACACAGTAGATAAAGTTGTTTCTCAGAGACAGAAACTTCTTGCTGCATTATATACTAAATACATTATCTGAAATATGAATAAAAAAATTCAAAGAAACTAATGATATGTACCTTTTTGTGTAAAACCGAAGATAGATGTTTGATCTTAGTTGTTAGCTGTGCCACTACATGGCAAAGAAGACGGGGTAAGCAAACCATCAAAAGTATAAGAAAATGCATCAGTATACCCAAGTGCAACATCTAATTACTCGATGTGTTTCCCAGCCCAGAAAAGAGGTAAGAAAAAAAAATCCACATGTAGTATACCCGTGCAACAACTAATTACTCAACGTGTTTGATCTTACTACTCATCAATGGAAGTTCCTGTGATAAAAAAAAACAAGAAAGAGAGGTGCACTGCTTGTAGTTCTTGAGGAATAACTAGGAACATATCGCAAAACATCAAAAGTTTCTTTCCCTCCATATACACAAAATAAAAACTCATATGAAAGCTGAATTAATTGCAAGCTGTCATACATATACAAACTGTAGGGAATGACAAAAAGAGAATTCTTCTATAACTAAAAGAAGGTGTAGAGAATTACAAATAATCAATACATACCTTGAACTCGTGCAGACCCACAATCTGTCTCTGACATTTTAAATTCATGTCTAACTTTGGCAAGCTCACTTTTCAGCTTTTCCGCAGAGGACATGTTATCTGGATGGAAATACTGCATTAACAAATCATGTAATGCAAACATTAAGCACCAAATTGATTAAGATGGGAAACAATGAACATGGAATGATATAATAATATATACTGGCAGCAAACTTGAAGCTCAACAGAATTATCTGATTGCTGTAGAAAGACATGACCTCATGGTAGTATTTATGACACTGTGGATGAAAAATAAAAAGGATTACAAAATAATGAAATTTGATTAGCCAATCAAAACCTGAGTAAAACAGAAAATTCATTCCAAATCCTTTTACAAAATCGCCCAAAGAATCACACTACTAGACTACATTAGGGCACACTTAAAACACAATCATCTCCATTTCAGCAAATCCTAAAACATAATATCATGAACCATTGCATCACACCGCGACGAATTGTTTATTGAATGAATTGGCTCATTAATATTGAAAGCATCTTAGCTGTTATTAAACTTATAATTTAAAAGGAAGATCTAGACTTGCCTTTTCGACCAAGGCTTGCTTTGGAGGTTTGAGCATATAATCAGGAGTTTGACCTATATCCGACAACAGATTACTCTTCTGCACTGAAATAAATAAACCAATTAGTTCAAAGAAGAACCAATGAAATGTTCCTACTACTACCAGTGATTGATTACTGACTGGAAATTTTCCTACTATCGTCCTGGTTACTTTTCCTCAAACTTTCGAGGCTCTCTCGCAAATACCCGAAGGGAACCCCCAAATTGGACTGACTCTCTTCCATCTTCCTGAGCTTGGCAAGCCTCTCATTCAACTCCGCCAGCGTGAAGCCCTTTTTCACCTCCTCGGACTCTGGAGGCGGCCTCAGCTTCCTCAGCTTCTCCCCCAAGTCTGCGTGGCTATAAGCCCTGACAAACTCCGTACTCAATCTCGAGCTATTTGATTTAACCTGCTCTTCGTTCATCTCCTTCACGAACAACGACCGCAGCTGGTTCGGGAAACTGGCCACGTCACCACCGCCGCCGGGAGGCTTCGTCAGCAGGCTGTCCCTGAATTTGGCCAAGGACCAACCGGCGGCGCCACCCTTCCCGAATTCGATCTTGCCGCCGCTGCTGTTGTTGTTGACGTTTTTGTTGATGAGCTCCCCAAAAGAGACACGGAAAGAGTCGGGCGAGCGATTCGGATCCGGATTCCGATTCGCGTTCGGGTTCGGGTTCAGGCAGAGGGAGAAGGCATCCGCTTTAGAAAGCCTGGAATCGGAGCCAGTTTGCTGCTGTTGTTGTGGCTGTGTTGTTGTATAAGAGGGTTTGAAAGCGTCAGTTGAGAAGAGACGATGAATCAGAGACGGGTTTGTTAGGGTCTGTGGTGTGCTTCTCAGCTGCACCAGAGTCGTCGTCATTTTTGGTTCCTCCCTCCCACTCACTCACTCAAAAAATGACCCAAGCAAGGGTTTTTTTGGCAAGAAGAAAGAAAGAAAAGACGACCACGTTTTGGGCCGGGTCGGGTTTCATAATTCGGGTCGAATCGAATTTGGAAAATCTGAGATTTGGAAAAAATAGACTACTGTGCAACACAGAAAAGCCGCAGCAGCTTCTTCCCTTCCTTTCTTCCTCAAGCTCAAAGCTTCAAAGCTTTAAGCTTTAAAGCTGCTCAAGGGCTAGGGTTTCTTCCGATTCCTCGATCGATGTCGCTCCGCCGCCAACTTTAAACCGAGCTCCGTCAGTGCCTCGGTCTTCTTTCTTCAATCTCAGTGTTCCAGCTCAATTATCAAATCCAGATATTTATACATAGTATTCATTTTTGTGCTAAAGGTTGTGCTAAGCTGCTGCTGCTACGGCATTTGTCACCGTCTTCATTGTTTGTAATCAGTAGCAACAACTTTGCTTGATTGAGTGGTAGTATCTGTAGTAGTAGAACAAAGGAAGAAGGGAAGGGGCGGAGATGGCAATAGCAGTCCCTGGGCAGCTCAACCTCAATGAAGTTCCGTCATGGGGATCCAGAGGCGTCGATTGCTTCGAAAAACTGGAACAAATCGGAGAGGGTACCTATGGGTTAGTTCATTTTTCCATGCATTTCACTACATTCCTATAACTAACATCTTCTTGCTAAATTAGTCTAACTTGTTCGTACTAATGCAGACAAGTATACATGGCTAAGGAAATTAAGACGGGTGAAATCGTAGCTTTGAAGAAAATACGGATGGACAATGAGAGAGAGGGGGTATGCCATGCTTCTTTGTTTCAATAAATGAGTAGGGAACTTGTTTCTTCTGTTTAGTCTTTGTGAAGACAAGTATCATAAGTTTATCTCAATTTTTCTTATCCAGTTTCCCATAACTGCTATACGGGAAATCAAGATTCTAAAGAAGTTGCACCATGAGAATGTCATTAAACTGAAAGAGATTGTGACATCTCCAGGTAGTCCGTCTACACTTGTAGTGGTTATTTATGATGAGTTATACTTATTGTTCTGTACACAACTATAGAAATGTGTTTTTTCTGCACAGAAAGAGTTATGCTTTCTCACATTTTACACTGCTCTTCTGTAATTTTGGGGTTATTTTGCAGGGCCAGAAAAAGATGACCAAGGCAGACCAGGCAAGAATCTTTTCTGTTTTTTTCTTTCTATTTAGTATTAGTCTATTCTCATTTACATGTTTTGTTGGGTTTAGAGTTGGCTTCTTTGTAACTACAAAAAATCAAAGTCAACATGTTATGATCAACTAAACTTTTCCATATTGATTTACCGAAATTTCTCACTCATTCTACTTTTCTTGGAGTTTCAGATGGTAACAAGTATAAAGGTGGCATCTATATGGTCTTTGAATACATGGACCATGATTTGACCGGTCTAGCTGATCGACCTGGGATGAGGTTTTCTGTCGCGCAGATTAAGGTATCACAAATAACAAGTTATCTTAGTGTACTCAGTCACCAACTGGTTTGGTTATTGAAGCACTTTCTTTTTTTCTGCCTAACAGTGCTACATGAGACAACTATTGACAGGGCTTCACTACTGTCATGTGAATCAAGTACTTCATCGAGATATTAAAGGTTGCTTATACATAAGAAAACCATCACCATATTTAGGTCTGGATATTATGAGCCTAACTTCTGTTCTGTATTTCTCCACAGGCTCTAATCTTCTTATAGATAATGAAGGAAATCTGAAGCTTGCAGATTTTGGGCTTGCTCGTTCTTTTTCAAATGATCACAATGCCAATCTCACAAATCGTGTCATTACTCTCTGGTATAGGTGAGCATTTAACGCATGAATGGAGGTTTATTGTGATTGTATAGCTTACTCTTTTCTCACAAGAAGCTCGCATGAGTTTTTACAACTTCATTAGTATTATGTTGCCATCCTGGTCCTTTGTTAAGAGATTCTGTGGATAGATGTTTTTATTTCCTATTTTTCCTGCTTCTCTTTTGCTTACTCTCAACTCTACTTAGCACTTTTCTCTCCAGTCTCCACAGTAACTTTATTGTGGTAAACAAATTCTTATCTATCATCATTTGAATAGACCTCCAGAGTTGCTCCTTGGGGCCACCAAGTACGGTCCAGCTGTTGATATGTGGTCTGTTGGATGCATATTTGCTGAACTTCTTCATGGCAAGCCAATTTTCCCCGGTAAAGATGAGGTTAGTAACATTCTATGGTAAAACTTATAGGATAGTGTTATCATTTTATCTTTCTGGGCTTGGGGATATTTGTGAGTTATAATCTGGTACATGTTAGTTTGAGAAATATATGTTATATATCCTACAATCTGAAAGGCCAAGCAACACTGTGCTTAAGATTTTTAGTTTCTTTCAATCATAACAAAGTTCAAGAGTATGGAATCCTGCATGATTTGATGCCATAATTAGATCTCATCAGGCATGTGTTATATGTCCAATATAACTGCACTGTATATGTTTATGGAAGGATTTAAAAGTAAGATGCCGTTACTAATTCCCAAAGGTGGATTTGCGTCGAGTGATTAACACCTTTGAGATTGAGTAGGTAATTCCTAAGGGTGCAACCTCAAGTTTGAGTAGTTAATTCTTTTGCACATTAAAACATGATTTTCTACCTATTGCTTGGTCATCACATCTACCAACTCAACAGTTTGCATATAGAACCAAAAAAAAAAAGAGAGAAGCAAAGAAATTGCAGACTAGGAAAATTTTCATATTGCCTTTGATATAGTCCTTTGTTATCCGTGCACTATCCAATTTCATTAAAAGCCTACAACGGTTGAGAGACAAGGGTATCTTTCAACTTTATGGAGGCAGGAGTGATCAGGACAAACCTATTAGAGAGGATCTACTTGCTTAGAATCCCATAGCTTTTGGCAAAGGAAAAATGCAAGAACCCTTTGGGGTTGTCGGGTGGTTGTGGTGTGCTAGCTGTAGTTTGGGTGGTTCAGATGGACGAAAAAAAGATTATTTGAGAACTATGATGGGGTGGAGAGAGAAGACCTGTGGGAGAGTCAGGTTCCGGGCATCTTTATGGGCTTTTCTTCATAAGGAATTTAAGGATATTAATTTTTCATCCATCATTCATGACTGACAAGCCCTTGTAGTATCAGCCCCTACTTTTTCACATTTAGTATTAACAGATGAGCTGCAAAGCCTCTCACTGTAGCTGCCCACTGTAGTTCCTGAAAGTGAAATCCTGGTTTTCTCCCCCCACCCCCTCTGGGGTTGGTTGTGGTTCGTGATGTCTGTTGCTGTTCATACTTTGGTCAAACTTCGTATTATTCGTCCGAACAAAAACTTATTATTATTTCTGGATCAGAGATTTGTCCTAGGTTGACTTTGTCTGCTGAATTCAATTTGATCTGGCCTGTATTCAGTTGTGTTATCGTTCAGAAAACTCACTGGGGCATATGTTGTTAAACACAAGTAAGAAAGTCTTCCAACGGATACTATTGTAATTGCTAAAATGACGTTGTCGTATGATTCAATTATTCCAGCCAGAACAATTAAACAAAATTTTTGAGCTGTGTGGAGCTCCAGATGAGGTCAACTGGCCTGGAGTTACAAAGATTCCTTGGTATAACAATTTCAAGCCGGCAAGGCCTATGAAGAGACGCCTCAGAGATGTTTTCAGACAGTGAGTACCTTTATTTCGGCTGTTGTATCCACATATTATGTTGTCTGCAAAAAAGATTAAGCTCTAGTAATGATTTCTTGTAGCTTTTCTAAACCTTAGCTTACATCTTTCTTTACACTTCATAGTTTTGAACGCCATGCATTGGAGTTGTTGGACAGAATGCTCACGCTCGATCCTTCTCAGGTAAATGCTTTGAGATATTTATTTGCAAATTGATTTATTAGATTTGCTTCTCGTTGTGACCAGTTCCTGGCATTGTAATAGCGTTGTGCATAATTGTATGAAATGTTGTATAGATTGTTACTTACTATCCATCTCATGTGATTCTTGCTCTTTGCTTGTTAGTAATTTTCAGCATTGTGCTAGCACCATGTGAGATTGTTTTATTGCAAGGTTAAAGTCTAGATGGTGTTGTACAGTGCCCAACTATTTTTTTGCAGTAATCTCCTTGACAGAAGCATCAGTTAGTAGAGTGCAAGGCATATAGGCCTTAATTTAATATGCTTAGATGTATTGTGTGACATTCTGTAGCGTGCCACCTTTAAATTATGAACCTTTAAATTATGAATCATGTCAACTGTTATCGTAAAAAAAATTCAGGCAAGGGTTAGAGTACAAAACAAATTAACTTTTCTGTCTGACATTTGAAATTGGGATATGAAAATGCCGAATAAGCTTGAGTAATTTATTTACCAATCTTTGCTTCCATCATGGTGAAGTGTAGGTGGTTATGACTTGCAGAACACTTGCTCTTGGTCTCTTCCTCTCACATTTTGTATGAAAATGCATGCTTGTTTTGAGGCATGTTGCTGCAATTATTGTACTTACAACAGTCATCTGCTGTAAACTTGTAATCTATTGAGTTTTGGATCAAGTCAAAATTGTTCAAAGTTGTTTTGGTATTTCGTACTTTTGTTATTGGTGCTAACTTACTGTCTTTTTGTGATTACCAATAGAGAATATCTGCCAAGGATGCTCTTGATGCCGAGTATTTTTGGGTTGATCCATTACCGTGTGATCCCAAGACGTAGGTTCCTTCCACTTGCCACATTACTTCATTTATTTTGTTTTGTTCTGATTCTTCAAATAGAACTTTAGCTGCTCACCTGTTGGTTATACAAAAATCATGTTTTGAACCTTGGTGCAGTCTACCTAAATATGAATCTTCTCATGAATTCCAAACAAAGAAAAAGCGTCAGCAACAACGGCAACATGAAGAAAATGCAAAACGTCAGAAATTGCAGCACCCACAGCAACACCGCATTCCACCCAATCAGCAATCTGGACAGGCACATGCCCAAATACGACCTGGACCTAACCAACCCATTCATGGTAACCAACCTGTGGTTGCTGGAGGGCCTAGCCACCATTATGCGAAGCCTCGTGGGCCCTCTGGAGGGGCAAACAGATATCAAGCTGGTGGAAACCCTGGCGGGGGATACAGCCACCCTAGTCGAGGCGGTCAGGGAGGTGGAGGTGGCTACAGCAGTGGCCAGTATCCTGCACAAGGCCGGGGTGCACCATTTGGTTCTAGTGGTCTGCCTGGTGCTGGTTCGCGTGGTGGAGGCAGTGGGTATGGAGTCGGTGGTCCAAACTATCCCCAAAATGGTCCATATGGCAGTTCGGGTTCTGGTCGGGGTTCAAATATGATGGGGGGAAACCGCAATCAACAATATGGTTGGCAACCATAGCTGTAAAAATTTGTGGTAACGTGACATAAACACTAGAAACAAGTGATATGAGCCGGAAGGATTTAGAAAAGGTTATTCAAGAATTTTGAACAGAAGCATCGTCCAAATTGTTATTTATAAGATTGCCACAGGATGCTTATATGTAAAATATGTTTGAAGTCAATGTTAGACTTACCTGTAATCAGTTTTATCAGTTATCGCGTTTGGAAATATGCAAGTGCCGGAAGCGGGTGGTTCTGTTCTGTTGGTTGGTGTAGTTTGAGGTATGCATCTACAACAGCGCTTAGGCGTCAATGCGGGAGTGCTCTTCTTGTTGCAATGTTGTTGCAAGTTTGTAATTCTAAATATCAACTTTGCGAATAGATAGTGCTAAATTTCCTACTACACTACTTTGAACTCTGCCTACCAAGTATTTTTTTCATGGGATGAAATTGAACTACACCCCACCAAACAGCAGTATATATTACAAGAAATTTACAGTATACCTCTGCTAGCCATGCCAAGTCATATTGTAGTGCATTACTCGCAAGGTTCTATCGGATGACCTCGTTGGCTAGCGATATCCAGTGATCAAGTTATACTCCAATCTCATTCCGCACCTAAACAAGGTTGCGGTAATGTTATGGGTCTTGCCTTCACTTTCAAGAATGTAATCGTTTGGCCTTTATTTTTTATGTCGGCTGATAAATGGATTAAGCAGGCATAAAACTTATACAAATAGTTGATGGAAAAATCAGGGGCCCAATTTTTTTTACTTTTAGTTGTAAAAAAAATGTCCTAAAACACTATGTCACGCAGAGGGGCAAGGACGACTAAAATTGAGGCAGCATGAACTCGCGATTCATCTTCCCCTTGTAGATTCATCTTCTCTTCTTCCAATCTTCCTTCTCAATTCTAGAGTTCCAGTATTAATCATGGAGCAATGTACCTAATACAATTTTCTTTATAAATAGGGTTAGCAATTCCCCAATTGTTTCATCATTTATGACTCTCTCTCAATCCAAAAGTCTCAATTCAAGTATAAGCAGATGTTAGAGCTAGAGTTCATATTTTATAGGTATAATTTTCTCTAAGTTTGAAGTTTCCTGTTTGATTTAGGAGTAGATAGACTCTAGTCGTACGGGGAGAACGACATGTCGTTCGCGTATGTTTTGTTTCCATTGTTTTGTCTCGTAGTTAATCATCGGAAGATCGAGCTGTTGCTAGCCAGCCATTATCGAGTGGAGGCCTAGCTAGGTTATAGACCTACTGTAAATAAGAGTTCATCATCAATATCAGAATCAATCTCGTTTTCAGCATTTTTTTCTCTCTCTTTATTCTGTCTCTCCTTTCTTAGCTTTAGTTACCTTAACAAGTGGTATCAAAGGCATAAAGCTCCATGGGGTCGTCAAAGAAGGTTGTGAACCTTGTTGCGGCGGCATTAACAATATAGAGAATACATATTACATAAACATGCAAAGGCTGATGCTCAGCTTCAAATCCTCAAAGATTCAATGCATCGGCTGGTGACGAAGCAAGAATCTCCATAAGCTGAGTAGGAAAGGCAAAGTCTTAACTCATATCATATTTTTTCTAATTTGCTTGAGGAGATGAGAGCTCTAAGGAATGTTGAAGCTACACTAGTAACAGATCCACCAGCTGTTACCACAAATCCACCTCCTACGAGCTCACCGGCTCCATTGAGCTTCGGATCTCATCCTCCACTGCCTAGATCTAAAGATCTAAGCACTAGAGGCCTTAACATTCCACAACTAGAGGGATTGGGGTACTTGAGCATACACTTAACTGATCTCACTACCAGAAAAAATAATATAGCCGATGAAATGACCAATAACAGGCCGACAATTTTTTTTTCGTCGGCTATACTATACTTTAGCCGACGACAAAAACACTGTGTCGGCTAACGTTTTTACTCGTCGGCTAAAATAAAAACTGTCATCGGCTATTTTAAAAAAAAAATTGTCGGCTTTTCTTGACTTTAGCCGACGATATTTTCTTTTTAGCCGACGAAAAAGGTCATCGATATAAATTTTGTGTCGTTGGCTATGCTTTAACTGAACATTTTTATATGTCATCGGCTAAAGTCCTCAGGTTTATGATCTGTTTCGTCCCCCTTCTCTCTCCTCCTCCCCTAATCTCTCTCCCCATCGATAATGTCGTCAACGTCTTTCACCGACCGACCACGAATCCGGCCACAATGCTAGAGGGCTTTTGAAGCCCACCCTAGGGGGAGTTGAACGCCACCGCCCTTGTGGTCCATCTCGGCCGATGGACGGAGTTCAAGCGCCGCTGGAATCTGGCGTGGGTTTCTCTCAATTCGAGGTTAATTCTTATGTTTATAGTTTAAATGTGGTTTAGGTGTTGTTAGGAGATGTGTTGGGCTTTCTGAGATCTACATTTTTATATGCAGGTTGGCCATCTTCCAGCCGCCGCCTGTGGCCCACAGCGGAGCTCTGGCGGACCGAAATTCATTAGTTTTTTTTCTTCAGAAACCAGCAACTTTAGCTGACGACTTTTTTGTCGGCTAAAGTGTAGACTATAGCCGATGACGTGCACAATTTTCGTCGGCTATAGTGAAAGGACCCGACCCCGATTTAGTTGCCTAAAACGAAATCAAACCCCTTCTTAAAACACGAACTTTCAAAAACCATAGAAATTTCGGCAGAGTTTCACTATATCGCAAAGTTACCATTAACCTGCACCCAAAAATTACACTTCATCCTATGCCACAAAAGCCAAACTGTGTGCACCAATCCCATCTGGATTTCTCAAAAACATATCATAATATAAAGCAATAAGCAAAACTGTAACTTTACAGAAATCCAGGAAAATCATATGAAAATATAAACATCAAAGTATTCAGAGCGACCTCTAGTATATATACATAAATACACAACAGTAGGTCAAACAAGAAACCTACTGAGGAGAAAAATTATCTCGAATACTAAGCCTCCAACCTTGATATGCGATACCAGAATCCGAACTGCAAACTGGGCATAGAAAATAAAGAGCCCAGGGAAAGACATATAAACCGTTAGAGTGAGTGGACGAAAATAAATGTCTTTCGCCGAATAATATATGTTATAAAAACATATGCGAGTCTAGATACATGAAAATGATATAGTACACGAGGGAGACTCTAACTCCTCACGCGTACAGAGCATGCATCGTAAATCCCGCGGGGTCACTCATGGACAAATCTGCGCTAGTACAGTCCAAATCACGGGATCCCAGACCCATAAGTGATTCTAGCCAGAAAGGCCTCAGGTCAGGGTATCTGCCCCCCCCCCCCGGTAAGGATCTCGGGGTCAGGGGTCACAGTCTCCCCCGGTAAACATCCTCGGGGATCAGCCGGGATGCTAAGTGTATCGATACAACAATATATGCTGAGACTGTGCTCTGTGTAAACCAAATCATAAATAGTTCTATGCAAATGTATAAAGCATAATGTAAATGCATATTCGTAATACATAATTATAATAGCATATTCGTAGATACTTATTCGTAAATGCATAAACGTAAAACACATGCTTGTATAAATCATAATCGCATATGCATGCTCATACTCGTAAAACGTATATAAAAGACTCGCAACCAATCTGTGAAAACAAATGTCCACTCACAGACAAGCACAGCGCAAACGCGCTAATCCTGAGATCTGGCGGAAGATCCCTCGCCAAGCATATGATCTTGATCTTCTGAATAATCACAAAATATCACTGATCAAAATCACAATTCAATACTCTGAACCACACCTCGGAAACCAACCATTTCCGGAAATATATAACTCGGATAACAAGAGAATCGCCGAAAATTCCAAAATACTCCACATAAACGCTCGACATAAAATCCACCACTCAAATCAACTCAAAAACCTCAAGGCGACAATCGGGGCGCGACTACGAGTAAAACGGCATAAAACTTGACAAAATCCAATAACTCAACGCGTCGCCGGCGGCGGTGCGCCGTCACCGGAGAGATTTTCCGGCGACCAAGACCACCAAAGGTTCCTCTCCTCAAGCCAAGGCTAAAACTGTTCTTCACCAAGGCCCAATTCGGCCGGCAACCCCTCCAAAACCGCCTCGAAAGCTCCACGGCCAAGAATCACCGGAAAACTTTCCCAGCTGATTCCGACACCGTCAAGCCACCAAAACACCTCAAACCAAGGGGGTTTTCACCCTTGGCTCGAGCCCAACCCATTCCAACCCAAAAACTCACCGGAAAAAATGTCGGATCACCACCCACCATTAAACCCGATTCCGTCCACATTCCTCTTCAAAAATCTCCAACCAAACCACAACCAAAACTCACCATACATACATCAATCGAAAGCCCATAAGACAAGCTTCAAAACCATACCTTAAACTCCGGCAATCGTGCCGTTTTCCGGCGGCCACAACGACGGCGAGTTCGCGGCTCACTGAGTCAACACAGGTTGACTCGGTCAACTCGGCCAGAATCAGTCAACTCGGTCAAACAGCCCATTTTTTGAACTTTTCGATAACTTTACGACTATTCGGCTATTTATACGTCGCGAATCAACTCTATCCAAAATTCGGATAACTCTAACTCAAACGGATAAACACGACTAACTCGACGATAATTTCAAATATTCCTTAATTCTCTGAAAAATCCTCGGAAAGCTCATACGAACTCGAAATCAGATTTTCTACTCTTCCCACGAACAAACCCAAACCAAATTCATGCCCGAAAATTAAGTTGTGAATAAAACCGCATAACCGATTAATTACGATAAACCACAATTACTCGTGAAACTCGCAGATTAAGCCGATAATATACCAATTCCGGTCCGGGTTGTCACAAATTTACCCGCCTTACAAAAATTTCGACCTCGAAATTTACGTACCTGCTAAGTGAACATATGAGGATACTGCTCCCGCATATTCTGCTCAGTCTCCCAAGTGGCTTCCTCTACTGAATGGTTCTGCCATATGACCTTCACGAGCGGAATAACTCTGTGCCTTAACTCCCACACACGTCGATCGAGAATTTGCACTGGCTCCTCCACATAAGTCAAATCTTTCCGGATAGGAAGCTGATATGGCGCTAAAACATGCGATGGATCTGGAATGTACTTCCGCAACATCGAAACATGGAAGACATCGTGCACTCGAGCCATCTCTGAAGGCAACTCCAACCTGTAAGCCACGACACCAACTCTCTATATGATCTCATATGGACTAATATACTGTGGTTGGAGCTTGCCACGCTTTCCGAAACGGATTACTCCTCTCCAAGGAGACAATTTCAGGAAGACCCAATCACCCACCTCGATGTCAAGACTCTTTCTCCTTACATCAGCATAGCTTTTCTGTCGATCTTGGGCAATCTTCAGTCTATCTCTGATAATCTGAATATCCTCAGTAGTGCTCTTCACCAGATCAGAACCAATGAGCCATCGTTCACCCACCTCACTCCAACACAATAGAGTACGACACTGCTTTCCGTATAAAGCCTCATAAGGTGCCATATCGATGCTGGCCTGCTAACTGTTATTATAAGCAAACTCGATCAAATGTAGCTGCTGGTCCCAATTCCCTCTAAACTGCAATACACAGGATTGCAACATATCCTCGAAGGTCTGAATGCTCCTCTCAGACTGCCCATCAGTCTGAGGATGAAAAAGCTGTACTAAAATGCAATCTGGTCCCCAAAACTCGCTGCAATACCTGCCAAAACTCTGAAGTGAACTGACTGTCTCGGTCAGAAACAATGGATACAGGCACACCATGCAAATGAATAATCTTAGCCAAATACAGCTTCGTTAATCTGCCCACTGAAATCTTCCCTGGAAGTGCAAGGAAATGAGCTAATTTCGTCAAACGGTCCACAATGACCCAAATACCAGTGTTACCAGCAGAAGTACAGGGTAACTAATACATGAAATCTATAGTAATATGCTCCCACTTCCAAACCGGAATCTCCAAAGGCTGTAGCTTTCCCACAGGTTTCTGTCTTTCTGCCTTCACTTGCTGACAAATGAGGCATCTGCTCACATATGCAGCAATCTCCCTCTTCATATTCCGCCACCAGTAATAGGCTCTAAGTGTGCGAAACATCTTCGTACCACCTGGATGCTTAGCATAAGCAGAACAATGGGCTTCATCTAAAATCTCCTTCTTCAAGCCCTCGCCTCTGGGTACACAAAGTCTGCCTCTGAACAGCAATATACCATCATCACTCAACTGAAACTCTGTTGGCACACCATTTCGAATCATGGTCTTCTTGTCTAACAGATAAGAATCCACATCCTGAGCTTCACGGACCTGATCAACTAATATCGGTTGAACCTGGAGGCTAGCCAACAAAGCTCCATCATCATCCAACTCTAACTCAGCTCCCGTAGCTCGTAATTCCGCTAACATGGAAACTCTGGCCACACACACATGAAACAATGAAGTCCAGATTTCCGACTGAGTGCATCAGCAACAACATTAGCCTTCCCTGGATGATACTCAAAGGTGCAATCATAGTCATTGATCAACTCCATCCATCTACGTTGTCTCGTATTCAAATCTGGCTGTGTGCGCAAATAAGTGAGACTCTTGTGATCTGTATATATCTTGCACTGAGCTCCGTACAAGTAGTGTCTCCAACTCTTCAAGGCTAATACAATAGCAGCTAACACTAAATCATGCATAGGATAATTAACTTCATGTGGTTTCAACTGCTTGGAACCGTAAGCCACCACTCTGCCATGCTGCATCAAAACACAACCAAGTCCCGATTTCGATGCATCACTGTAAACCACAAACTCTCCACTGTCGTCAGGTAAAGTCAAAACTGGTGCAGTAGTCAACTTCTCCTTCAAAAGCAAGTAACTCTCCTCACATGCATCGGACCACTCGAACTTGACGCCTTTCTTCGTCAATCTGGTAAGTGGAGCGGCAATCCGTGAAAAATCCTACACAAAGCGTCGATAGTAACCTACCAAACCCAAGAAACTCCTGATCTGTGGTACGGTGGTAGGTCTACTCCAATTCAACACGGCTTCAATCTTGTCAGGATCCACGCTGACTCCCTCAGCAGATATTACGTGCCCCAAAAATTTCACATTGTTCAACCAAAACTCACACTAACTGAACTTCGTAAACAACTGATTATCTCGCAAAGTCCGCAAAATAGCTCGTAAATGTTTCTTGTATTGGCCCACACTCTTGGACTAAATCAGAATGTCGTCGATGAACACGATCACAAAGTTATCCAGGAATCGCCTGAACACTGTTCATTAAATCCATGAAAGCTGCAGGGGCATTAGTCAACCCAAACGGCATGATTAAAAACTCATAATGCCCGTACCATGATCTGAAAGCTGTCCTGGGCACATCTGACTCTCTGATCCTCAACTGATGGTATCCAGACATGAGATCAATCTTCGAAAAGACTGAAACTCCCTTGAGCTGATCAAACAAATCATCAATCCATGCAACTGATACTTGTTCTTCACGGTGACCTGATTCAGCTTCAGGTAATCAATATATAACCGCATGGAACCATCCTTCTTCCTTACAAATAATACAGGAGCACCATACAGTGATACACTGGGTCGTATGAAACCTTTCTCCAGCAACTCTTGAAGTTGAATATGTAACTCTTTCAACTCCGCTGACGCCATACGATAAGGTGCCTGAGATATAGGTCCAGTGTCTGGTAAAAGCTCAATGGTGAAATCGATTTCTCGAACTGGAGGGACGCCTGGTAACTCCTCCGTAAATACATCTAGGAACTCAGAAACAACCTCAATGTCACCAATGTCTGGTACAGCAGCCTTTGTATCCACAACATGAGCTAAGTATGCAACACAACCCTTCTTCATCATCCGCTCGGCCTTCATAGTTGGAATCACACATGGAAGAGATGTATTCTTCTCACCGTGAAACAATATCTCTGGGAAACCTGGACGTCGAAACACTACCTCCTTCTTGTGACAGTCAAACATAGCCCAATGTGTTTCCAACAAGTCCATACCCAAAATCACATCAAAATTGACAATATCCGGCAACAATAAATCTGCGGCTAAACCATAACCTCCCACAAAGATCTCACAATCCTTATACACCCAGCCAATACTCACAACCTCACCGGATGGATACAACACCCTCCACAACCCAGGAAGTAGAGATGAAGGCATAGTAGCTAAAGATGACAATCTATATGATATGAATGAATGCGTAGCACCTGGATCTAGCAAAGTAAGTACTGGATAGCCAAAAACATTCAACGTACCAATAATAACCTCTGGTGAAGCTCTGCCCTCACGCAATGACATGGAATGAACCCTGGCCTGTCTATCAGGTCGTCCACGCTGATGGTGACTCTGTTGTCTGCTTTATCCAGAAGGCTGTACTGGTCGAGCTCTAGAAGTAGTACCTCGATCTCCTCCAGAACTCTGAGCAGCCTTCCCACCAACACCAGGAGACTGGAAACATTCCCTCGCAAAGTGGCCCTCCTGGCCACAACGATAACAAATAGTAGAGCCTCGCTGACAAGGACCAAAGTGATGCATATTGCAAAAGTTGCACAATGGATACTCCCTCGGTACAGCAAAAGTACCACCGGTACGTCAAGGATAGCTGGATCCGCTAGAACTCCCACTGGACTGTGGTCTCTGTGGTCGATCTCTCCTCCATCTCTGTCTCTGTCTAATCGTACTAACTGGTGGTCTATATGGTCTACTGCCAGATGATGATGCCGATCCAAAAGTGCCTGAAATCAGCCTCTTGGAAGGTCCCTGACTCGGTCCACCCTCCTCAAGTAGTCGAGACTGGAATCTCATCTGCCTTTCCTTCTTTATATCCTCGCCTCGGAGTACAGCACTCACAAACTCATTAAAGTTGTTCCGAGGCATCGTAGTCAATGTTCCCTTGATGTTCAGGTTCAAGCCCAACTTAAATCTCCGGCACTTGGCTTCCTCTGAGGCCACCATGTCACGAGCAAATCGAGATAAACAAGTAAATCTGTCTCGGTACTTAAGTACTGACATACTACCCTGTCTCAAGTTGGTGAACTCCTCATACTTCCACTGCTGTGTAGCCTGGTTGAAATACCTCCGCATAAAAAAATCTCTGAACAATGTCCATGGAGTATCAACCGGAACTCTATCGGTGCTAACCCACCAGAAGTATGCATCATACTCAAGTAAACCAACCACTGCCACTGTCATCTGCTCAGGAGTGAAACACAAACGCTCACAAACTCTTTCAACTTGAACCAACCAAGCCTCACATATCTCTGGATCAGCTGAACCCGAGAAAACAGTCGCTCCAGCAGTTCGAGCTTTGACCACAGGATCAAAACGCTCCTCCAAATGCAATACTCACATAAGCAAGTCATGCGTCTGGCGATCCTTATCAGGATCCACATCCCTATTGACACGGGAACCACATCTAGGAGGCATCCTAATGATCAGAGAAAAGCATTAGTCACAAAGCACAAGGAACGTAATCATGAAACTGCAGACATTTGAAAACATACAACACCCGAAGCATTGATGAGTAACCGCTGGCCAGTCGGGTCATCGCTCCATATATGCTGTACATTCTCAAATACCCTTAGTATCACAACTACAGAAGTCCACAGAACCTAAAACCTAATGCTCTGATACCAAGCTGAAAGGACCCGACTCCAATTTAGTTGCCTAAAACGAAATCAAACCCCTTCTGAAAACACGAACTTTCAAAAACCATAGAAATTTCGGCAGAGTTTCACTATATCGCGAAGTTACCATTAACCTGCACCCAAAAATTACACTTCATCCTATGCCACAAAAGCCAAACCGTGGGCACCAATCCCATCCGGATTTCTCAAAAAAATATCATAATATAAAGCAATAAGCAAAACTGTAACTTTACAGAAATCTGGGAAAATCATATGAAAATATAAACATCAGAGTATTCAGAGCGACCTCTAGTATATATACATAAATACACAACAGTAGGTCAAACAAGAAACCTACTGAGGAGAAAAAGTAGATCGAATACTAAGCCTCAGACCTTGACGTGCGACACCAGAATCCGAACTGCAAACTGGGCATAGAAAACAAAGAGCCCAGGGAAAGACATATAAACCGTTAGAGTGAGTGGACGAAAATAAATGTCTTTCGCCGAATAATATATGTTATAAAAACATATGCGAGTCTAGATACATGAAAATGATATGGTACACGAGGGAGACTCTAACTCCTCACGCGTATAGAGCATACATCGTAAATCCCGCGGGGTCACTCATGGACAAATCTGCGCTAGTATAGTCCGAATCACGGGATCCCAGACCCACACGTGATTCTAGCCAGAAATGCCTCAGGTCAGGGTATTGCCCACAACACCCCCCCCCCCCCCCCCCCCCCCCCGGTAAAAATCCTCGAGGATCAGCTGGGATGCTAAATGTATCGATACAACAATATATACTAAGACTGTGCTCTGTGTAAACCAAATCATAAATAGTTCTATGCAAATGTATAAAGCATAATGTAAATGCATATTCGTAATACATAATTATAATAGCATATTCGTAGATGTTTATTTGTAAATGCATAAACGTAAAACACATGCTCGTATAAATCATAATCGCATATGCATGCTCATGCTCGTAAAATGTATATAAAAGACTCGCAACCAATCTGTGAAAACAAATGTCCACTCACAGACAAGCACAGCGCGCAAGCGCGCTAATCCCGAGATCCGACAGAAGATCCCTCGCCAAGCATACGATCTCGATCTCCTGAATAATCACAAAATATCACTGATCAAAATCACAATTCAATACTCTAAACCACACTTCTGAAACCAACCATTTCCGGAAATATATAACTTGGATAACAAGAGAATCGCCGAAAATCCCAAAATACTCCACATAAACCCTCGACATAAAATTCACCCCCCCCAAATCAACTTAAAAATCTCAAGGCGACGATAGAGGCGCGACTACGAGTAAAACGGCATAAAACTTGACAAAATCCAAAAAGTCAACGCATCGCCGGCGGCGGCACGCCGTCACCGGAGAGATTTTCCGGTGACCAAGACCACCAAAGGTTCCTCTCCTCAAGCCAAGGCTAAAACTGTTCTTCACCAAGACCCAATTCGGCCGGCAACCCCTCCAAAACCGCCTCGAAAGCTCTACGGCCAAGAATCACCGAAAAACTTTCCCGGCTGATTCCGGCACCGGCACGCCACTAAAACACCTCAAACCTCACCCTTGGCTCGAGCCCAACCCATTCCAACCCAAAAACTCACTGGAAAAACACTGGAGCACCACCCACCGTTAAACCCGATTCCATCCATATACCTCCTCAAAAATCTCCAACCAAACCACAACCAAAACTCACCATACATACATCAATCGAAAGCCCATAAGACAAGCTTGAAAACCATACCTTAAACTCCGGCAACCGTGCCATTTCCGGTGGCCACAACGACAGCGAGTTCGCGGCTCACTGAGTCAACACGGTCAACTCGGTCAAACAGCCCATTTTTCGAACTTTTCGATAACTTTATGATTATTCGGCTATTTATACGTCGCAAATCAACTCTATCCGAAATTCGGATAACTCAAACTCAAACGGATAAATACGACTAACTCGATGATAATTTCAAATATTCTTTTTATATTCCTCAATTATCCAAATAATCCTCGGAAAGCTGCTACGAACTCGAAATCGGATTCTCTACATTTCCCACAAACAAACCCAAACCAAAATCAGGCCTAAAAATTAAGTCGTGAACAAAACGTCATAACCGATTAATTATGATAAACCACAATTACTCGTGAAACTTGCAGATTAAGCCGATAATATACCAATTCCGGTCCGGGTTGTCACATATAGTTTGGCCGACGACATTCTCCTGAAGATACTATAGGCGATGAATGTTTGTCGGCGTTTACTATAGCCGACGACAAAGGGTAACAGGCCGACAATTTTTGGACGTCAGCTATAATTTGTTTTCTGGTAGTGTCTGAATGGTACATCATATCTCAAACTATGAAACCTGATACTATTGTTGCTATGTCACCTAGGTGTTAGGAAAATTGCATTCCCTCCGTCATGGCTAACCAAATATACTGATAAAAAAAGTAAACAAGCCAGAAGATGAAACATAAGAGTACACAGAGCTTGAACAAGGTTCGGCAAAATCCATGCATACGTCCTCCGAGAGATATCATTCTTCACTATGAGAATAACATTAGTACAAGATACAATTGAGCTATATACCCAAACCCAAATCCCGTATTCCCTAGCTTGTACACCCACACTCATAAAATTCCCAAAAACATACTCTCTCCTTAGAGTTATACTCACCCTCTACATCTTTACTCTTTTATCAAGAGATATACACTCTCTTGTCGATAATGGAACATGTTAGAATAAATTTCTTCTCCTCAATCTTAACTATAGGAAGTAGCTAAGACAAAGGTTGTAATTCCCTACCCGCTCGACGTCCTAGCCTTTAACTGGTTTACACCCTAGAGTAATTGATAAATCTAGACACCAAACACTACCGGAAAAACACACTTAGGTGACGAATCAATTTCGTCGCCTAAGTGGTATTTTTTGTCGCCTATGGTTCGTCGTCTAAGAGTCGTAGTCTAAGTACTTGGATGACGAAAAAAAAATATCGCCTATGTGACATCTTAGGCGAATTTTTGTTTTTTCGTCTAGGGTTTTAGACGAAAATTTTTTTCTAACAATGGCGACGAAAATTTTCGTGGGCTTAGTGAATACTTAGATGACGAAACAAAGAATTCGTCGTCTAAGTTGCAACACCTAGACGATGAAATTATAGTAGTTTCGTCATGTAAGTGCTTAATTTTGTCAAAATAATTTAAATAAAAAAAAATTAAATAAACCATTTAGATGACGAAAGTACTATAATTTCGTTGTCTAGGTGTTGTAACTTAGACGACGAAATTCCAATTTTGTCGTCTAAGTGGTTGATTTTGAAAAAAAAAATTCATGAAATGCTAATTATTAATTAATAATTAGCATTTTAGGAATTCTTCATTTAATTTTTTGTATAACAAAGTCATAATATTGCAAAATTTATTAAATTCTAATTAATAATAATAATGAAAAATTCATAATAAATAAATAATTTAAATTATTTTGTATTTAAATACAAAATTCATAGTATAATAAAATAAATTAACCTAAATTAATTAAATTAATCTAACATAAATAATCTAAATTAACCTATACCTAAACTTATTACAGGTGGTGTTGGTGATGGTGGTGGTGGCGGTGGCGTGTGGTGGTGGTGGAGGTGGTGGCATATGGTGGTGGTGGTGTGATGGTAGTGGTGGTGGTGGTGAAGGTGGTGGGTGGTTTGATTGAGAGAGATGGAGAGGGAGAGAGAGAGAGAGAGAAGAGTAAATTGAGAGAGAAGAAAATCAAGAGAGATAGAGAAAATGATCAATTTAAAGAGTTTTAAATGACTTAAACGACGAAACAATTAGGTTTCGTTGTTTAAGTACTTTAAATTTTCAAAAAAAACACCAATTTTTTTGACTTAGACGACGAAATCTAATAATTTCGTCGCCTAGGTAATTTAAATTTTTGGCAAAAATTTTGACAGAAAAAGAAAACCGCCAAGTTTTGTCATCCAAGTGTTTTAAATTTTCTCCAAAATTAATTTTTCAGTTATTTATAAAAAAATATTTAAAAATTCACTTAGAAGAGGAAACTTCAGTTTCGTCGTCTAAGGGAAATTTTTTAATTTTTTTTTATAAATAACTGAAAAATTAATTTGACTTATAAAAAAAATTAAAAAAATCATTTACACCATGAAATTGAAATTTCGTTGCCTAAGTGATTTTTTTTTTAATTTTTTTATTATCAATAACTGAAAAATTAATGTGAAGTAGTTGCTTAAAAATCATGAAAAATCAACAATCAAATGTAACGATTACATTTATACAATATTTTAGAAAAAAGTTGTGACGACCCGGAACAGAATTAACAGTGTAATCAGCTTAAGCCATGAGGTTATGCGTAATCACAGACTGTCGTCAGATAATTGAATCGCCAGCTTTGATCACGACTAAATTATTGGCCGAGAATTTGAGCAGAGTCTCTTCTCGAGAGTCGTTGTACGTGTGATTTCGAGTTCGTGGGCGGTTCCGGATCGTTATTATGACCGAGGAATATACTATGAATATTTGAAGTTTTGACGTAATTGGGTTAAAATGGTAGGTTTGTTAGCGACTAAATTACCGGACGAGAATCTGATTTCGGCTTCTTCACGGAAGTTGTTGAGAATTTAATTTCGAGCTCGTGGGAACTTCCGGAGCATTATTCTGAGTTACGGAGATTAAGTTATGAATATTTCCGATTGTTGATTATTTATTCGACATGTGTTGGATTGAACAGTTGAATTTTTATCGGATTTGTCGATGTGTTTGACTTCAGGTGGTAATTGAAGAACTTGTCGAGATGAGTTTGTTGCCGCAAGAATTATCGAAATCGGAATTATGACGAGAAAGTTACGGGTATTTGAAGTTTGCCGAAAAGTGTGCTTATTGGTTTCCATTTTGGGAAAGTATATATATGGAAACTTCCTGTTTGGGTAAGTCAAACCTTGCCATTTAGGTAGTTGACTGTGTTGACTCGGTCAACACGTGGAGGAGATGAGAGTTTGACGGTGCCACGGCCTCGCCGGCGGCGAGCTGCCGTCCGGCCATCTCCGGCCACGGGGGAGGATGCTATCGACTCGTCTCAATGTCCTCTACCCATCCCCGGCCTCCTTTCATTGCGTGGGACGCCGGAGGAGGAGAGAATTCCGGCCAAAAATGGAGAATTTTGGAGTTAATGGTGGATTCCGATTCCGGCCGATTCGAGCTGCAAAAAGGACTGGGTTTTGTAGCCCTCATCACTATGAAGCTACCATGTAAGTTTGGTGTTCCAATTCATCTTGTACATGGAGAATTTTGGAATTGAAATGTTGTTTGGAATTTGGTTTTACATGAAATTGAAATGGTTAGAGTGAGAATTGGCCTTTGATGCAGTTGTGAAAGTTGCTCAATGGGTGATTTGGAGTGGAAGAGTGGTTGCTCCGCCGGGAAATTTCCCGTTCGGGTGGCGCCGCCGCCACCGGCAGTGGTCAACGGTCAACAGTTTGACTTTTTGGGGTTTTCGACAAGTTGCATGTCATTTCACTCGAAATCGCGCCCCGATCGCAGTGGGGAGGTTCGTTTTTCGAATTGAGCAACCGAAAGTACAGCGAGGTATTGAGGTGTGATTTTCGGATTTTCGACGATTCATCGTTATTGGATTATGTGTTTTCGTGAACGGTTGTTTCTCGTGATTTGATTTGAATTGTCGAGTTATGATTTTAAGGAATGGATTTTGTGATTATTCAGGGGTTCGTGATCATTTGTTTGGCGAGGGACTTTCCACCGGATCACGGGTTAACGCGAACTGCGTTACGCTAATCTGTGGGTGGACAATTTCTTTTCACGGATTGATTGCGAGTCTTATACACGTTTTATGAACTTGAGCATGCATACGAGATTTCGATTTACATGAGCATGTGTTATACGATTATGCCTATACCAGAATATATATTACGTATATACACTTATATATTGTTTCATGCATTTGCATCGAACTATTTATGATTTGGTTTACACAGAGTACAGTTGTTATATATGTTGTTGTATCGATACACTCGCATCCCGGCTGATCCCCGAGGATGTTTACCGGGGGAAGCTGTGACTCCTGACCCGAGGTCTTTACCGGGGGGAGGCAGACCTCTGACCTGAGGCCCTTTCTGGCTAGAATCACGTGTGGGCTAGGGACCCCGTGATTCTGACTGTACTAGCACGGATGTGTCCACGAGTAACCCCGTGAGATTTTTATGCATGCTCTGTACGCGTGAGGAGTTAGAGTATCCCTCGTGTACCATTTGATTATTTATGCATTCCGACTCGCATATGTTTTTATAACATATATTAATTGGCGAAAGACATTTATTTTCGTCCACTCACTCTAACAGTTTTCATGTCTTTCCCCTGGGCTTTTCGGTTTCCGTGCCCAGTTTGCAGTTCGGACTCTGGTGTCGCACGTCGTGGTCAGAGGCATAGTGCTCGAGCTACCTTGTTTCTTCCAGTAGGTTTATTGTTCTACCTACTGTGGTATACTTATATGACTATACATTAGAGGTCGCTCTGAGTATTCTGTTGTATATATTATACGATTTTACTCCGGATTTCAGTAAAATACAGATATATTTATTATTTTACATTACTGTTGATATATTGAGAAATCCGGATGGGATTGGTGCCCACGGTTTGATTTTTGTGGCATAGGATGAAGTGTATTTTTCGGGTGCAGGTAATGGTAAATCCGCGTTAGTAACGAAACTCTGCCGAAATTTTGTTGGTTTTTGTTGGTTCGTGTTTTCATAATGGGTTTGATTCCGGTTTGGGCAACTAAACCGGGGTTGGGTCCTTTCAAAAGTTCAACCAAATTCAGATTAGTTTAGATTGCGATCGAATAAACTTGGTGATTATTTAAAAATAGTTAAAAGATGGAAACAATTGTAAAATAATAATTTCTAAACCTGTTTCCGAAATTATAGGTGTTTGTCTTGTCGTAAAAACTTAATTTATCAACTAGATAGAAATTAATTGAAAATTAATGTAAAAAATTAATTTAAGACTAAAAACTTGTTATATATCTACCAATGTTGTATAACTTAAATGTTCGTATGTCTATATTCACTCCATATCAACATTAACGAAATTGAATTTGGACAAAATAACCATTGGATGTACTCATCATAACATAATATGTAAGTGGACGAATTTTCAGTAAATACGAAGTTCGTTAAGGGTTTGATCGGCGTAGTCAACCATAAAACAAAAATTTAAACAAAACGAAAACATTGATATATGAATCTTTGTAACTCTAATTTTCGAACCGTCGACACTCACGGTCCAAGAATTGTTTACTCTATGCACCCGGTGAAGAAAAAAAATGCATTTTAAGATGGTATACATGGTCATGCTCTTAGAGGTCAGATTGTGAAACTCTACTTAGACGACGAAAGTTGTTGAATTTCGTCATCTTAGTACCACTTAGACGACGAAAAATGGGTTTCATCTTCTAAAAGTTTTCGGGCTTAGGGGAAAGGGTTTAAGGCTCAAAGTTTAGGTCAGCCTAGACGACATAATTTTCTCTTGTCCGACGAATTTTTTTTCCGTCCTCTAACGACCACTTAGATGACGAAACTATTAAGGTTTCGTCTTCTAAGTGTGATTTTCTGGTAGTGGAATGTGACTCTAAGACAAGTAAAACATGCGATGCAAATATATCTCTTTGGACACTTAGCTAAATAAAGGGTGGTGTAACTACAATGAGCTATTAAACAATTAAAGGGTTGATTAACTAACTAAATGCAATTATAAAGTAAAACAAAACAAAGTAATGTAAATGTTTGGTCGGCTAGATATGTCACCACTAACGAACTCAGTGTACTAACAATGTTTAAGTTATGAGTTTTAGCTTGATTTACATGTGATTATCTAAATTATGCCGCTCTCGAGTCACATTTGGTTGTGAACAGAAGCTCCTAGACCAATAAGAATCTAAAAGGTTTCTGGTCCACCGATCGAGTATAAGGCAAACCAAAATTAAGATGCGCATCAATTATGAATCATATCCCAATTGCATAACATGCCATATGAGTTCAATTTGCAAACACATGTGATGAATGTGAGTGGCTTCCCTTCCTATGCCCCTATCAAAGGACATGGAAGTAGGTTCTAATGAACTCTTCTAATTCACATCTTTTGGAATATGATTTAGAAGAAGTAACGATTAGCTACAAAGCCAATTTCAAGTCAATGTAAGCTTGACCGAAACTCCTTGAGTCATTTGGACTTCATGAGGGCTTCGGTCCATGGTCAATTCCAATGAAAACCAAACCTTAAGCTTAACCTTTTAAGTTTAAACCTAAGTCATGTTTACATATTTATCTTTCCTTATGTGAGTAACTAGTTCACTTAGGTTCATTTTTAGTTTTCATAAACATACCTCAACTTAGTCATGGCTAAGATATGTAAATGAAACCCTTGAATTAAGCACAAACATGCAAACACAACAAAACACATCACATTTTTATCAAACCCATTCATAACAAGTAATTCACTAAAACAAATCCAATTTCATAACTCAAAGCATCATTATATGTACATCAAATTTGCTAGGGTTTACAAAAAGCAACTACTCACTAAGCATAATGTAAAGCAAGTTTAGATATATAATTGAAGAAATAGAGAGATGTAGAGTTAACCCAAGAACTCCCAACTAAGCTAAGTCATCATTGGTCTTCAAACTCCATCTTCTAAGTTCATATATGCATCCAACTTAAGGTAGAAGTGAGAGGAGGAACACCCAAGCAAAGCCCAATAATTATTATGGTGGTGAGGTTAGATTTTTGGTGGTGGGATGGTGTTTGGCGAGGCTTAAATGAGTGAGGGAGAGGAGATTTTAGAGGGTTGAAAGGGATGAACTAGAGAGAGAAAAAGATGGGTAAAAAGAAGGTAGAGAGAATTGTAAAAATGATATATGTATGTATGAAGTGGGCAGGGAGAGGGAAAAAATAAATCTGAAAAATTGTGTGGCTTGGGAGATATTTTGGTGTATTTTGAATTTTGGAATTAAGGGGAATAATGTTGTCCTAAGGTCTCACCTACCAAGGCATATGTGATGCATGTTACTTGCCTCTAGCCCAAGATATCTTCATGGAGAACTTGACTCAAGATTGACCATGATCATAGTTGATCGTCGAAGTTGACCGCGTTGATCGCCGGTGGCCAAAATCTTGGAATATTCCTGCGAAGCTCCAGCGACCAGTTTTCGTTGTTTTTTTCAAAGTCACTCCATTTTCTCCCACGGCATCGGAAACATCCTTACCTTCTCCGTAAAGTGTCTACTCATCAACTTTTAGTCCATTTCCTTACCAAACCATGATTTCCTAACATCAATGGGAAACGTTATAAGAATAATGCTTTATTCATGAAAAACAAGCAATAAACATGAAGTTATGAGCGTAATTAGAGAATAATTATGGTCCTAACAAACTACCTTACACTTAAACTTTGGTTGTCCTCAAGAAAACACAAAAGAAATGAGAACACACTAAACTAGACTCAAAACATAAAAGAAATACAAGACCAAACACAAAAACATGGAAGTGTCCCCAATGGTGAAATTTTTTCTCAAAGAACTATGACTAATGGATTGTCCTCCTCTCAAGCACAATTAGAATATGAAATCAATGCATATCTAATAAGTCAAACATGCTACATGTCAAACCAAATACATGGATTAAGATGTATTCAAACGAATATGTTCTTAACCATCTAACTCACAAGATATCACTCAATGCACTCAAGTGTTTATAGGGTTAGTGTTTACACTAGAAAATCAAATTAATCTTGTGTTTTTCATAAGCTTGATTGTTAACCAATAGTTCAACAATTCACAAACAAAAGCATTTCAAATCAAGAAAACTTTTATTTAGGTTGTAATGGGGCTTAAGAAAGGAGATAATCAATGACCAAACAACCTAGCAAACAATTCACATGTTGAAATCCCTCTAAATTACTTCTAGGTGATACTCTTTCTTTTTCTTTTTTTTCTTTTCAAATCAAATCACTTTCCAAAACACTTATTCTTTATGTACAACACACTATTTTTTTTTTTTCAAACACGACTCTTTTTGTAGAATTCTTTTCTCTTTTCTATTTTTCTCTTTACTTTTCTATATTACTTACTTTTTTCATTATTTTTTCTTTTATTTTTGAACTACTTAAACAACTAAATAAGCATATGACCATCAAAAAACCTTCTCCACCTCACACTTATCTCTTGACATTCTTTGCGATAAGCATAACACTAAAATCGCATCCTAATAAGAATTCATCATTGCTTGTTAGTTTGCCGAGTTAGGAGGTAGGATAAGTGTTTAAGCTCGGTAGGTATTTGTGGTGTTCATGATCGAAAGAAAATGCTCAGTAATTAAAAAGTTCAAATTGGCTCACTAAAGGATATGTGCATCATAGGTTCATAAGTTATTTGGTCATGGTGGTGATTCTAATGCCTCTATCATCTTTGAAGAACTACTCATGATTTGGAAAAATACTTTGTATGGTTTCAAGCAAGTTCTAAATCACACATAACCAATTGATATCATAGAAGAAAGAAAATGGTGAATTGTATAAGCTAGTCATGCACAATTACGCACAAATTCTCACATAGACAATGATAGTTTTGAAACATGTTAATCATTCTTTTTCTCAAATGAACACATTTTGAGTAACAAATATTTTTCAACCGATTAAAAATGCATTGTTTTCATTTTTTTCACACATGCTTAAAATCATGCAATCCTCTAGTCATAAGCTCAATTTCATCATCCATAACCATTATTAGAACACAAACGCACCAAAACACACAACATTTTGCGTTATATTTTCTCAAGTTTTTCAAGCTTTTATGGATTTTAGGATAAGGCGTGATAACGACTTAACCTACTACCTCACACTTTAAAACCAAATTGTCCTCAATTTTCATTAAGACATACATCACACACAAGTGCACAAGAGATACATAAGCATCATCACTTCATTTTATTCCGCTAACACATGTTCTCCTAAGGATAACGACTATCATGCATTCACACTTAAAGGCTCATAGTCTCTAAGAAGTAATGAAGCTATTAGAGTCCTATCAACTACAATGGGGGCATGCATACTAATCATATTTAAAGGAAAACAACATCATGATCAAGCATATACATGAGGGGACCTCACACTTAGAACTCGAACTACGTAGGAATTGAATAATCAAAAATGTAGATAGGCATTATGTTCAACACATCAAGTGTCACACATGTATTACTCAAGATTAACACAAGCTAACATAGCATCATTCGTAAAACATATCCAAAATAAAGCTAGGAAGTAAAGAGAGTAGGGAGAAAGAATGTGCAAACGATTTGAAGACCACCTCCAATCTCCAAAATACTTGAGAATGTAAACCAACAAATGGCAAGTTAGGCCTCATCATCCAAGGTTGCATAAGAGTTGGTCATGATCCTCTAGCTTACATCAAAAGTTCCTTCGCTGGAGCGCCATTGTGAACCTCCGGCAACGGCGGCGCGGCGGCACCGGTGACTTTTCCCGGTGGACCAAGGCCAAACTTTCTCAAAATGAACCCAACAACACAATTGTTTTTTACCATAAAGTCCAATTCACTACATAAACAACCCAATTTTTCCTTTGAAATTCGGATTCACAAAATTCTTCAAAAGTTCAATCCTTTGATTCTCCCTACTCGGGTAGAATTGAGATATGTTCTTGGTGTCACTAGCTTCATGGTGATGAGACTTACAAAGGCCAGTGCTTTACATCGATCAATTTAAGCCGGAAACCACCGTCCCCAAATCTTAGGGTTCTTGAGATTTTCCATTCGGGTTCTTCAATTTCTAGCCACAATTGATGAGAAATGGGTTTGTGGGTGTGTTGGAGATGGTAGAGGAGAGCAAGAGGAAGATTTTGTCACCTTGATTACCTATTTGATCGTCGGCAGTTCAATGTCGCCACCGGCGACATTGAGGCTCGGGAGAGAGGAGAGAGAAAAAGAGATCTAACTGAATTTGAAAGTTTTGACTTTTCATTTTCGGAAAGTCGTATATATATATATTTGTAAGTTGCGACTAATTTAAATTCGTAAAGCATACAAAACTTTCCCTGACCATAATTTCTTCGCCGTAACTTCAATTTTAACCCTTGATGTGGCTACAAACTCGTATCGAGAAACTCTACGACTTTCCTCGATATAATTTTCTGAAATGGAAAGTCCTATTTATGCTTATCCATTTATGACTATTACATTTCTGATAAATTTCTGCTAATCATAACTTTCTTTTCGTAACTCTGTTTTTGGCATTCTTCCAGTAGTCTTATCTTGATAATTTCTATGACTTCCATCCAAAGTCAGACAACTTCGACAATCTGATAAAGAGTCAACTAAAAATCTCTCAATAATTACCGATGATGACAAAACTAACTACCTTTCTTGATTAACCTTAAATAAATCATAAGAACAATTTCTCAGGACGAGATGTTACATTTCAATTCCCTAAATATTGACATATGCATTTTATGCTCGATCATTAACGCATTTCTCTTTACGTTTAGCTATGTTATAATCTTAGTATTTGTGTTTTTAACTTGATTTATCATATTTAGGTCAATAACCGTGAAAAGTCCACTTCGGAGGATTTTTACATTTCTGGACAATGGAGATGGGCCGACCCATTAAGCAATTCATTGGGGCCATTTATTAAAGTCCAAGTCAGCCAAGCAAGAAGCTCTAAGTAAATTATTTCGTCTAAAATAATCAAGCAAGCAACTTGGTGATGCAAGTTGCTGAAATATCTTTGGTGACTAAGGAGGTGACTAAGGACTAGCTTGTTGACTAAGGAGGTGACTAAGGCTGTGCAACTACATGGAAGGATAAGAGGAAGAGGTTTCCTTCCCTTGAAGGAAGAGGCAAAGGCCATCTCCTTTGCCTATAAAAGGGGAGTTCAGCCATGAACATCAATATCTCACATTCCAACTGCAAAAGCTCTGCCTAAATTACCTCCTTGCATCTAAAAGAAGAAGGACTCCTCCCAAGGCCGAAACACCACCAAGCACCACCTCCAAAATAACCCTCCTCCATCCACAAGTGTTCTTGGTTCGATTTGGCCTTGGATATTTGTGTCCTCCACCTATCAAAGAAGCTGCTACATCAAGATTTGCGGTGCGATTTCACAGAATCAAAAGTATAACATGACCCATTTGTCTTTGTTTTCAGTTTTGTGTAGTTTTCTCTACTTTTGTATGACAAGACTAAGTTTCAATATAAGGCTATTTATTTCTAGTTTTTTCTAAGTTTCTTCCATGTGTTTATATTTTTGATTCGAATGCATATGCTATGTGACGACCCGGACCAGAATCAGCAGTTTGATCAGTTATATACGTGAGTTACTGCGTAGTCGCAGCTGTCCGACAGTTATTCGAATCGCCGAAGCTTCTTAACGACTAAATGATTGGCCGAGAATTGGAGCTGGGTCTCTTCTCGAGAGTTGTTGTACGTGTGATAATCAGTTCGTGGACGGTTTCGAATCGTTATTTGGACGACCGAGGAATTAGTTATGAATATTTGAAGTTTCGATGGAAACAGATTTAAATGGCAGGTTTGTTCGCGACTAAATTACCGGTCGAGAATTTGGTTTTAGTTCCTTCACGGAAGTTGTTCGGAATTTAATTTCGAGGTTGTAAGAACTTCCGGATCATGATTTTGAGCTACGATGATTTAGTTGTGATTATTTCCGTTTGTCGATTATTTAGTCTATTTAATGTGTGTTGCTTTGAAGGGTTGACTTTTTATTCGGTTGGCGGATGTGTTTGACTTTGGGTGATTATTGAAGAATATGTCGAGACGAGTTTGTGGCCGCGAGAATTATCGGAATCGGAATTACGACGAAGGAGTTATGGATATTTGAAGTTGTCGCGATTAATTGGGAAAGTTTCCATTTTTGGCATGTATATAAATAGAAGGTTTCTATAATAGGCAAGTCAACAGTTTCATTTACTCTCTTTGACTCGGTCAACTCGGTTTCACCGAGTGGTGGGCGACGGTGGGGACTTGCTCACGGGTTCGCCGGCGGCGAACCTAATCCGGCCACCTCCGAGCATGTTGTTGGTGTCTTCCGACTCGCCTCTATCTCCTCGTCACTTTTCCGACCTCATATTCCGGCAAGTCTCACGGTGGAGAGAGAAATCATGGACCAAAGTTTGGGATTTTTGGGTTTAATGGTGAACTCCGATTTCGGCCGAATTGAACTCCAAGAAGTATTGGGTTTTGTAGCCCTCTTCAATGTGATTCTAACCATATAAACATAGTGTTTTAATTCGATTTGAGCATGGAGAATTTTGGGTTTGAATTTTGTGTTCCATTTCGGTTTTACTTGAAATTGAGCTAGTTAGAGTTTGAATTGGACTTCGGTGCAGTTATGGAAGTTGCTCAGTGGACGATTTTGAGTGGAATAGGTGCAGCTCAGCCGTGAAATTTCACGTCCGGCAGCGGCGCCGCCGTGGACGGCGGTCAACGGTTTGACTTTTTGGATTTTCGAAAAGTTGCATGTCATTTGACTCGAAATCGCGCCCCGATCGCAGTGGGAAGGTTCGTTTTTCGAGTAGACCGTCCGAAAGTATAGCGAGGTATTGAGATGTGATTTCCGGATTTCCGACAGTTTTTTGTGATCAGATTATGTGTTTTCGAGAACGGTGGTTTCTCGTGATCTGTCTTGTGTTGTCGACTTATGATTTTGAGAAATGGATTTTGTGAATATTCAGGTGTTCGTGATCGTTCGTTTGGCGAGGGACATTCCGCCGGATCACGGGTTAACGCAATACGCGTTACGCCAGTGTGTGAGTGGACATTTATTTTCACGGATTGATTGCGAGTCTTTTATTTATGATTTACGAACTTGAGCATGCAGATTGATTATGATTTTACGAGCATATGTTTTACGATTATGCATATACGAATATATGTATACGAGTATACATGTATATATATATGATGTTTTAAGCATGTGCATAGAAAAGATTTATAATTTGGTTTACACAGAGTACAGTCTCAGTATATGTTGTGGTATCGATACACATTGGCTTCTCAGCTGATCCCCGAGTACGCTCCGGGAAGGACAGATATCCTGACCCGAAGCCTTTCTGGCTAGGAATCACGTGTGGGTCTGGGATCCCGTGATTCAGACTGTGCTATCGCGTGGTAGTCCATCAGTGATTCCGCGATTTTTATGTTGCATGCTCCGTACGCGTGAGGAGTTAGAGTCTCCCTCGTGTACTCGGACGCGTGAGGAGTTAGAGTCTCCCTCGTGTACCATTTCTTACTTATGCATTTGGACTCGCATATGTTTTATATTATATATACTTGGTGAAAGACATTTATTTTCTTCCACTCACTCTAACGTGTTTTATGTCTTTCCCCTGGGCTTTTCGGTTTTCGTGCCCAGTTTGCAGTTCAGGCTCTGGTGTCGCACGTCGTGGTCGGAGGCATAGTGCTCGAGCTACTTTGTTTCATCCAGTAGGTTTATTGTTCTACCTACTGTGGTATGCGTATATGATTATGTATTAGAAGTCGCTCTGAGCATTCTGTGGTATATGTTATACGATTTTACTCCGAATTTTTCAGTGAAGTACATATATATTTACTACTTTACGTTATTGTTGATATATTGAGAAATCCGGATGGGATTGGTGCCCACGGTTTGCTTTTTGTGGCATAGGATGTAGTGTATTTTCCGCATGCAGGTAATGGTAATTCCACGCTAGTAACGAAACTCTGCTCAAATTTCGAAAAGTTTTTGTTAGTTCGTGTTTTCGAAGGGGTTTGATTCCAATTTAGGAAGCTAAATCGGGGTTGGGTCATTTCATGCTAGCTAATGTTGTTCTTAATGCTTGAAACTATTTTTAGTAGACACTCGATTTAGTTCTTCTTTGAGCATGTTTCACGAACTAAAAACAAAGATAAAATTGGATTAGATAGTTAGCTCGATTTGGTTGCTGTATTGTTCAATATAAGCATGTGTATGTGTTTTGATTAAAGCTATAGATTTCGTTGACACTTAGGATTAATCAGATAAATATGCTAGGTTGTTAGCATGTGATGATCACTTGTATACATGTTAGTCTTAGATATTTTCGGTATAGAAAGCATGTTTAGGATTCAATGTTCTTGTTTGTTTAGCTTGTCTATGAGTTGAAGCATGATAGAACTTAGGTTTTCTCTATGTGTTTTCTGCCATATTTTATCTTTATATTTCGTAGATTAATAACCAAACTTTCAAACCCCCCATACCTTTTATTTTATGTTTACAAACGTTATCATGCTTAGTACCCTCAATCCCCGGTTAAGAACGATCCATACTTATCAATGCTACATCTACAAAGAAGGGTTTTAAATTGCATACATGTGAACTATGTGTTTAGTGTCTACTTTTTGTTAATATTTGATGGATGTTTTATGCATATCAACTTTTGGCGCCGCTGCCGGGGATTAAAAAATCTATTGTCTGATTTTGTTTTTGTATATATGTTCATAGTGTGTAAATAATATACTTGTGCATATGTTTTTAATTTCTGTTTCGGAACTGTGCACTGACCTGTACTGTGTAAATTATTTGACATAGCTAGATATCTCCTAAAAAATTGAAGATTTGTATAAATGTTTTTTTTTGTGTCTAGTTTGTTCCTGTAAATTTTTATTGCATTTGGACTAGCAAATAATTCTGAAAAAAAATTACAAGCAGCTGTGTTCAATAGTGCGTGATTCTGGAATTCGCATGTGTTCTGTGCGAATATGAGAAATTGTGTAATTAGAAAGCATGTCTATAGTTCGAAATTTACATACTTGTTTATACGTACAATTTTATTTTATTTTTCAGTTATACATGTTAAAGGAAGTCTTTGATTTACATTGAGTACATGAACTTGGTTGATTAAGTCGCACTCAATGGAATAGATGGCGCCTTTTTTCCTTATTTATCTCCTTAACCCCTCATGATGTGTGGATTTTATCACCGCACACCATAACCTAAGTGAAGTTATGGACATGAGGTTCAGGGCGGAGTTTACAGAGGACTTGAGGGAGTCTGAATGTTTGAGATTTTGGCTGAATGTCGGACATGGAGTTTAGAAACGGGTTATGACTGGTGACTGGTTTTTGGATCTAAGAAAGACTTACACCAATATAGTATATACCATTGGCCCGGTTAGCCTCAGGGTGTATTGTCGAAATTAGTTCTACCTCTCGAGTTATCTCTATCCCTAACTAGCCATGTTTTTCGATTGAACCAATGCCATTTGATTGAAATTTCATACTTTATCACGTGGGTCACACGTCCATTGAACGACCTTAAGATTAAGCTAGTGTACTCTTTTTAAATCATTGGCGCACTCAATTTGGACAATACTTATACATACATGTCGAAATTGAACTTTGTAAAGAAGACTAACCATACTCTAATCATTTGTGTCCTCCATCCATCAAAGGAGCTGCTACATCAAGATTTACGGTGTGATTTCACGGAATCAAAAGTGTAACATGAAAGGACCCAACCTCGATTTAGTTTCCTAAACCTGAATAAAACCCCTTCTGAAAACACGAACTTGCAAAAACCATAGAAATTTCGGCAGAGTTTCACTATATCGCGGAATTACCATTAACCTGCACCCAAAAACACACTTCATCCTATGCCATAAAAGCCAAACCGTGGGCACCAATCCCATCTGGATTTCTCAAAATCATATCATAATGTAAAGTAATAAGCAAAACTATACTTTACAGAAATCCGGAAAAATCATATGAAAAATATGAACATCAGAGTATTCAGAGTGACCTCTAGTATATATATACATAAATACATAATAGTGGGCTAAAGAAGAAACCTACTGAAAAAGAAAGGTAGCTCGAACACTAAGCTTCCGACTGCGACGTGCGACACTAGAATCCGAACTACAAACTGGGCATTGAAAACAAAGAGCCCAGGGAAAGACATATAAACCGTTAGAGTGAGTGGACGAAAATAAATGTCTTTCGCCGAATAATATATATGTTTATAAAAACATATGCGAGTCTAAAGAATGAAAATGATATAGTACACGAGGGAGACTCTAACTCCTCACGCGTACAGAGCATGCATCGTAAAATCCCGCGGGGTCACTCATGGACACAACTGCGCTAGTACAGTCAGAATCACAGGATCCTAGACCCACACGTGATTCAAGCCAGAAAGGCCTCAGGTCAGAGGTCTACCCCTCCCTCCCTGGGTAAAGGCCTCGGGTCAGGGGTCATAGCCTCTCCCGATAAACATCATCGGGGATCAGCCGGGATGCAAGTGTATCGATACAACAATATATACTGTGATTGTACTCTGTGTAAACCAAATCATAAATAGTTTCATGCAAATGTATAAAGCATAATGTGAATGCATATTCGTAATACGTAATTATATAAGCATATTCGTTGATGTATATTCGTAAATGAATAATCGTAAACACATGCTCGAATAACTCATAATCGTATGTGCATGCTCATGCTCATAAAACGTAATATAAAGACTCGCGACCAATCAGTGAAAAGAAAAGTCCACTCACAGACAAGCACAGTGCGCAAACGCGTTAATCCCGAGATCCGACGGAAGATCCCTCGCCAAACATACGATCTCGATCCCCTGAATAATCACAAAATATCACTGATCAAAATCACAATTCAATACTCTGAACCACACCTCGGAAACCAACCATTTCCGGAAACATATAACTCGAATAACAGAAAACCCGTCGAAAACCCCAAACACTCCACATAAACCCTCGACTTAAAATCCACCACTCAAATCAATTCAAAAACCTCAAGACGACAATCGGGGCGCGATTACGAGAAAACGACATAAAACTTGTCAAAATCTAAAAAGTCAACCCTTTGCCGGAGCGCCGCCGCGGCGTCAACAATGGCGGATTCCGGCCAAATTTTCCAGATCACAAGTACTCCTCAAGCCCAATAACTTTCCCTTCTATACCAAGCTCCAATTCCAAGCCCACCGGCCGGAATCGAGCCTGAAACCTCACGGAATCCATTGATTCCGGCGAGATTCTGGCGATCTTCAAACCTCAACCAAACCCAAAATTGTTTCACCCAAAAGCATCACAAGGATGAGGGGAACCTTTTCGCCCACCACCCCGGCCCCAAAAGTCGCCGGAGCGCCGCCCCCGACGACGGCGAAAACCCACAGCATACTCGAGCTCGAACTCCTCCTATACCTCATCAAATCACACCAAACCAAGTTTTAAACCATAGGAAATCAAGAGAGGAAGCTAACCATACCAAAATCAAGGCTGGAGGTGGCCGAAAACAGAAAGTCTACAGCGAGTCAAACGGTGGTGCGAAATGGACTCGGTCAACGGTCAGTCAACGGTCAAACGTCGGTCAAACTTCCCAAAACAGTGATTTTCGACAATTTTATGACTATTCCAATATTTATACTCGCGGCTCGATACGATCGACGGTCCAAATAGAATCACATCCACGTTTCGGATAACTCAAACTTAATCGGATAAACACGACTAAATCACGCGACTTCAAATATTCATAACATATTCCTTGGTTATCGAAACAATTATCCGAAACCGCCTACTAGTTCAAAATCACGCATACTACAATTCTCGTGAAGAGACTCATCTCAAATTATCACTCGATAATTAAGTCGTGAACCAGACCGCCAATTCGATTAATTACGATAAATCTCGATTACTCTCAAAACTCGCGGATTAAGCCGATTACTATACCAATTCCGGTCCGGGTCGTCACATACCATGACCCCTTTGTATTTGTTTTCAGTTTGGTGTAGTTTTCTCTACTTTTGTATGACAAGACTAAGTTTCAATATAAGGCTATTTATTTCTGGTTTCTTTTGTAGTTTCCTTTGTATGACTTCCATCCAAAGTCAGACAACTTCGACAATCTGATAAAGAGTCAACTAAAAATCTCTCAATAATTACCGATGATGACAAAATTAACTACCTTTCTTGATTAACCTTAAATAAATCATAAGAAAAATTTCTCGGGACGAGATGTTACATTTCCCTAAATATTGAAATACGCATTTTATGCTCGATCATTAACGCATTTGCCTTTACGTTTAGTTATGTTATAATCTTAGTATTTGTTTTTTTAACTTGGTTTATCATATTTAGGTCAATAACCGTGAAAGTCCACTTCAGAGGATTTTTACATTTCTGGACAATGGAGATGGGCCGACCCATTAAGCAATTCATTGGGCCATTTATTAAAGTCCAAGTCAGCCAAGCAGGAAGCTCTAAGTCAATTATTTCATCCAAAATGATCAAGCAAGCAACTTGGTGATGCAAGTTGCTGAAATATCTTTGGTGACTAAGGAGGTGACTAAGGACTAGCTTGTTAACTAAGGAGGTGACTAAGGTTGTGCAACTAGGTGGAAGGATAAGAGGAAGAAGTTTCCTTCCCTTGAAGGAAGAGGCAAAGGCCATCTTCTTTGCCTATAAAAGGGGAGTTCAGCCATGAACATCAATATCTCACATTCCAACTGCAAAAGCTCTGCCTAAATTACCTCCTTGCATCTAAAAGAAGGACTCCTCCCAAGACCGAAACACCACCAAGCACCACCTCTAAAATAACGCTCCTCCATCCACAAGTGTTCTTGGTTCGATTTGGCCTTGGATATTTGTGTCCTCCATCCATCAAAGAAGCTGCTACATCAAGATTTGCGGTGCGATTTCACAGAATCAAAAGTGTAACATGACCCCTTTGTCTTTGTTTTCAGTTTTGTGTAGTTTTCTCTACTTTTGTATGACAAGACTAAGTTTCAATATAAGGCTATTTATTTTTGGTTTTTACTAAGTTTCTTCCATGTGTTTATATTTTTGATTCGAATGCATATGCTAGCTAATGCTGTTCTTAATGCTTGAAACTATTTTTAGTAGATACTCGATTTAGTTCTTCTTTGAGCATGTTTCACGAACTAAAAACAAAGATAAAATTGGATTAGATAGTTAGCTCGATTTGGTTGCTGTATTGTTCAATATAAGCATGTGTATGTGTTTTGATTAAAGCTATAGATTTCGTTGACACTTAGGATTAATCAGATAAATATGCTAGGTTGTTAGCATGTGATGATCACTTGTATACATGTTAGTCTTAGATATTTTCGGTATAGAAAGCATGTTTAGGATTCAATGTTCTTGTTTTTTTAGTTTGTTTATGAGTTGAAGCATGATAGAACTTAGGCTTTCTCTATGTGTTTTCTGCCATATTTTATCTTTATATTTCGTAGATTAATAACCAATGTTTCAAACCCCCCATACATTTTATTTTATGTTTACAAATGTTATCATGTTTAGTACCCTCAATCCCCGGTTAAGAACGATCCATACTTATCAATGCTACATCTACAAAGAAGGGTTTTAATTGCATACGTGTGAACTATATGTTTAGTGTCTACTTTGTGTTAATATTTGATGCACGTTTTACGCATATCAAATATATCTCAACTTAGTCATGGCTAAGACATGTAAATGAAAACCTTGAATCAAGCCCAAACATGAAAACACAACACAACACGTCACATTTTTATCAAACCTATTCATAACAAGTAATACACTAAAACAAATCCAATTTCATAACTCAAAGCATCATTGTATGTACATCAAATTGGCTAGGGCTAAACTCTAGCATTCCGAAAAGTAACTACTCATTAAGCATAATGTAAAATAAGTTTAGATATATAATTGAAGAAATAGAGATATATAGAGATAACCCAAGAACTCCCAAACAAGCTAAGTCATCTGTGGTCTTCAAATCCATCTTCTGAGTTTCGAAATACATCCAACTTAAGATAGAGGTGAGAGGAGGAACATCCAAGTAAATCTCAATGGTTAGGGCATCTCCAATGTTGAAGTCTTATAATGGGGTCTCATACCTATTATGAGACCTTATTTAGTCACTATTCATATAAGACTTCAACCATCTCTAATGGTAAGGGTTTTAACTCAAAGTTCTAACTTTATATATTTAATTTTCTTTATTTTGTGTTGTAACTAATAATAATTTATATTTATAAACTATTATTGTACATGATAAATAAATATTATATTAATTTTAAAAAAATGAATTTTGGACCATGTATGCATTATCCTCAACTCGAACATGATTTCAATTGACATGTGTCGGTGGATAAGATTTTAATGAAATTATACATATATATGATAGCTTATCACAAATCGGATAAGATTTTGCGCAACACGTGTCATTTTTTCTCTTCGGAGATCATGTTGATTTTCTATAAAAACATAGTCATTCACTCCTTCATATCTCACCAATTCACAAACACTCCTCCTCCCACAAACAAATTTGGTTTCTAAGTTATTTTGTTTCACACATTGAGTGTAACAACCCGAACCTTAGGTTACGCTAAACTTTTTCATCAGGCGAGAATCTAATTTAACTTTCTTCATATGAGGCATAGAGTTTTTAATTTCGTGCTCGTATGAATTTTCGGGAAATTTTTCGGTCTTACGAGCTATTTCTTTTGATTTTTGGAAGTTCGCATGGAGAAAATGTGTATTTTTAAAAGTAATTTCTTGGCGGTTTAATTTTGACCATTGGATCTTGATCAGATCAAACTGTGGTCGTTGATGTGATCAGATGCCTTGGTATAAATATGTCAGATATGGTTTAATTACGTAGAAATACAGTGTGATTTACGAAATACATACGCGACCCGTATAGCCTTTGACCCGATTTAATTTTCCGGTCTGACCTATTGATTCCGGCCACCGTTGCCGTCGTTAAGGTATGGAAATTGAAGCCCCCCATTCCTTGAATCGATTCACGTATCTAATTATGAGTTTTGGTAAAGTTTTGGGCTAACCCGATTCGGGTTTTACCTATGAATTTCGCCGGTGACGGGGGGCGGTGCTCCGGTGTGTATTGGGGGTCGACTATTGGGGGTTTTGTTGCTTGAGCTTTGGGGAGTGATTTTGGTTGGGTAATTTTGTCCGTCGAATCTCGACGGCGGTGATTCGGCGTAGGAGGTTTTCGGCCGCCGGGTTTCGTGACTTGTGGAGGCTTATTACCACTGAATTGAGGGGTGTTATAGTTAGAGATCTTGCCGGGTTTGGTTTGGATTATTGTTTGAGGTTGGTTGTGCCGCCGTTGGCGGTTGTTGCCGGCGAAGATTTTTCGGCTGGTTTCGGTATTTTTGGGTTTACCAGAGTGGAATTGATCTCCGGTGAACAAGGATAAATTGTAGGGTGTGTTGTGAGGATTTGAACCATGTAATTTTTGGTGTCGCCGGAATTATTTCCGGAGGTGACACGTTAAGAGGAACTAAGGACTAGCTTGGTGATTAAGGAGGTGACTAAAGCTGTGCAACTAGGTGGAAATTGAAAGGACCCGACCCTGATTTAGTTTCCTAAACCAGAATCAAACCCCTTCTGAAAACATGAACTTTCAAAAATCATAGAAATTTTGGCAGAGTTCCATTATATCGCGTAGCTACCATTAACCTGCACCGGAAAATACGCTTCATCCTATGCCACAAAAGCCAAACCGTGGGCACCAATCCCATCCGGATTTCTCAAAAACATAACATTACGTAAAGCAATAAACAAAATTGTAGCTTTACAGAAATCTGGGAAAATCATGTGAAAATATAAACATAATAGTATTCAAAGCGAGCTCTATATATACATGTATACACAGCAGTATGGCAAACTAGAAACCTACTGAGAATGAAAAGTAGCTCGAATACTAAGCCTCCAACCTTGACGTGCGACACCTGAATCCAAATTGCAAACTAGGCATTGAAAACAAAGAGCCCAGGGAAAGACATATAAACTGTTAGAGTGAGTGGACGAAAATAAATGTCTTTCGCCGAATAATATATATGTTATAAAACATATGCAAGTCTAGATGCATAAAATTAAATGGTACACGAGGGAGACTATAACTCCTCAAGTGTACAGAGCATGCATCGGAAATCCCGCGGGGTCACTTATGGATACATCCGCGCTAGTACAGTCTGAATCACGGGATCCCTGATCCTGACGTGATTCCAGCCAGAAAGGGCTTCGGGTCAGGGTATCTGCTCTCCCCCCCTCCTCCCCCACCCTTTCCCCGGTAAAGACCTCGGGTCAGGGTAACAGTCCCTCCCGATAAACATCCTCGGGGATCAGCCGAGATGCTAAGTGTATCGATACAACCATACATACTGAGACTGTACTCTGTGTAAACCAAATCATAATAGTTTCCATGCAAATGCATATTCATAATACATAATTATAAAGCATATTCGTAATGCATAATCATAAAACACATGCTCGTATAAATCATAATCACATATGCATGCTCAAGCTCGTAAAACGTATAATAAAGACTCGCAACCAATCAGTGAAAAGAAATGTCCACTCACAAACAAGCACAACGCGAAAACGCGCTAATCCTGAGATCCGGCAGAAGATCCCTCGCCAAGCGTACGATCCTGATCTCCTGAATAATCACAAATAACACTGATCAAAATCACAATTCAAAATTCTGAACCACACCTCGGAAACCAACCATTTCCATAAACATATAACTCAGATATCAACGAAATCGTCGAAAATCCCATAAATACTCTACATAACCCTCGACACAAAATCCATCTCCCAAATCAACTCAATAACCTCAAGACTATGATCGGGGCGCGATTACAAGTAAAACGGTATAAAACTTTACAAAATTCCGAAAAGTCAACTCTTCGCTGGAGCTCTGTTGTTGACTGCCGCCGCCGCCGCCGGCTCGACGTCACCGATGAGATTTTCTGGCGACCGAGACCCCCAAAGCTTCCTCTCCTCAAGCCCAGTCCATCTCTCCACTACACCAACACCAAAATCGGCCCGCAACCACCTCAAACGTGCCCCGAAAACCCACGGCCCGAAATCGCCAGAAAACTTCTCCGGCCGATTCTGGCGCCGTCGCACCACCATAGTCCCCCAAACCTTAGGGGTTCCCATCCTTAGCTCAAACCCAATCCAATCCATTCCAACCCAAAACTCCACCGGAAAGCTGCCGGAAAACCCCCCCTCCGACCCCGATTTCGTTCACCTTCTCATCCAAAATCCTCCAACCAAATCAATACCAAATCACACAATATATACATCAATCGAAAGCCCAAGGAAAGAGCTTCAAATCCATAACTCAAACTCTGGAAACCGTGCCATTTTTCGGTGACAACCTCGACGGTGAGTCACGGACTCAGTGGGTCAACACGGGTTGACTCGGTCAACTCGGCTCAAAGCTGGTCAACTCGGTCAAACAACCCAATTTTCAACTTTTACGACAACTTTACGACTATTCCGCTATTTATACGTCGTGAATCAACTCTATCCATGATTCGGATAACTCAAACTCAAACGGATAAGCACGACTAACTCGACGATAACTTCAAATATTTATTTAATATTCCTCGATTATTCGAAAAATCCTCTGAAACCTCATACGAACTCGAAATCAAATCCTCAACATTTTCCGTGAATGAACTCAAACCAAATTCGTGTCCGATAATTAAGTCATGAAAAAGGCCGCATAAATGATTAATTACAACTAATTGCGACTACTCGTGAAATGTGCAAACCAAGCCGATTAATATACTAATTCTTGTTCGGGTCGTCACAAATCTACCCCCTTACAAAAATTTCGACCTCGGAATTTACATACCTGCTAACTGAAAAGATGAGGATACTGCTTCCGTATGTGCTGCTCGGTCTCCCAAGTGGCTTCCTCCATGGAATGATTCTGCCATAAGACCTTCACAAGCAGAATAACTCTGTGCCTCAACTCCTATACACGTCGATCAAGAATCTGCACTGGCTCCTCCACATAAGTCAAATCTTCCCGAATAGGAAGCTGATATGGTGCTAAAACATGCGATGGATCCGAAATATATTTCCGCAACATAGATACATGGAAGACTTCATGCACTCTAGCCATCTCCGAAGGTAACTCCAACCTGTAATCCATAGCACCAACTCTCTCTATGATCTCGTAAGGACCAATATACCGTGGCTGAAGTTTGCCACGCTTCCCGAAACGAACTACTCATCTCCAAGGAGACAATTTCAGGAAGACCCAATCTCTAACATCGAACTCAAGACTCTTCCTTCTCACATCTGCATAGCTCTTCTGTCGATCTTGAGCAATCTTCAGTCTGTCTCTAATGATCTGAATATCCTCAGTGGTGCTCTTCACCAAATCAGAACCAATGAATCAACGCTCACCCACCTCACTCCAACATAATGGAGTACGGCACTGCTTCCCATATAAAGCCTCATAAGGTGCCATATCGATGCTGGCCTGATAACTGTTATTGTAGGAAAACTCGATCAAATGAAGCTGTTGGTCCCAATTCCCTCTAAACTGTAGTACACAGGACCTCAACTTGTCCTCGAGGGTCTGAATGGTCCTCTCAGACTGCCCATCAGTTTGAGGATGGAAAGCTATACTGAAATGTAGTCTGGTCCCCAAAACTCATTGCAATGCCTGCCAAAATTCTGAAGTGAACTGACTATCTCGGTCAGAAACAATGGACATATGCATACCATCCAAACGAACAATCTCAGCCAAATACAGCTTCGCTAACCTGCTCACTGAAATCTTCCCTAGAAGTGTAAGGAAATGAGCTGATTTCGTCAAACGGTCCACAATGACCCAAATACTAGTGTTACCAGCAGAAGTACGCGGTAACTGATATATGAAATCCATAGTGATATGCTCCCACTTCCAAACTGGAATCTCTAAAGGCTGTAGCTTTCCAGCAGGTTTCTGTCTCTCTACCTTCACTTGCTGACAAATGAGGCATCTGCTCACATACACTACAATTTCCCTCTTCATATTCCGCCACCAATAGTAGGCTCTAACTGTGCGAAACATCTTCGTACCGCCTGGATGCATAGCATAAGCAGAAAAATGGGCTTCATCTAAGATCTCCTTCTTCAAGCCCTCATCTCTGGGTACACAAAGCCTGCCTCTAAACAGCAATGTACCATCACTACTCAACTGAAACTCTGTTGGCTTACCATTCCGAATCATGGTCTTCTTATCCAACAGATAGGAATCTACATCCTGAGCTTTACAAACCTGATCAACCAATACTGGTCGAACCTGGAAGCTAGCCAACAAGGCTCCATCATCATCCCACTCTAACTCAGCTCTCGTAGCCCGTAACTCTGCTAACATGGGAACTCTGGCCACACACACATGAAACAATGAAGCTCTAGATTTCCGACTGAGTGCATCAACAACGACATTTGCCTTCCCTGGATGATACTCAAAGGTGCAATCATAGTCATTGATCAACTCTCTCCATCTGCGCTGTCTCATGTTCAGATCTGGCTGCGTGCACAAATAAGTGAGACTCTTGTGATCTGTATATATCTTGCACTGAGCTCCGTACAAGTAATGTATCCAACTCTTCAAAGCAAATACAATGGCAGCCAACTCCAAATCATGTGTAGGATAATTGACTTCATGTGGTTTCAGTTGCCGACAATTAGAACCTAAACATGCTAATCTGAAAGAATACCTAAGGAGAATTCGAAAGTCTATATTTTTGGACAAATTGATCTCCACAAGCAACTCAACAGACTCTTACTAAGAACATAAAAATGTTTATGATTTAAGAACAGCTAGACTGGCTAAACTAACTAAGGTACTAAAATAAAAGCTCGTAAGAATCATCCTCTTCTTACGACAGAAATTGCTATGCCTTGATCTGAGTGACCAACCTCCAAGGAGACTGCAACCTGGCCATTTGAAAATGAAGGGCCCCAGGGAAAGGCAAAAATAACAGAAAAATTGTCAGAGTGAGTGGACAAAAAGAGATCTTATATAACGTAAGAGATTATGTACGCCTTTCTCCAAACAAAAATAGATAAATAAAATGAAATCCAACGAGTCTAACAAAAGAAATGCAAGCATGTGGAGGTAGAAACATAGGAATCACCGGGTAGGGATTTCCTAGCCCTCCCAAGGGCATACTAGGTGATCAGCTGAGTCGCCGATGCACCAGTGCGTAGCCATATACGTGTCGTGCATAAAAATCGTAAACAATAATGCAGTGTCTCCATGCATAATCATAAAACATGTAACAAGTTATATCATAAAAGTGTAATGTAAATCATAAACATACTTTAATAAGACTCGCTAACGACAATAGAAAACAAAGTCCACTCACCTGGATCACCAGCTAAAGTAATTCATTGATCCACTAATTTGAAATTCGTAAGCGGTTCTGTGACGACCCGGACCAGAATTAGCAGTGGAATCAGCTTGATTGATGAGCTTGCACGTAGTCGCAGAGTTGCGACAGTCATTTTAATCGCTGAAGCTTCTTAACGACTAAATAATTGGCCGAGAATTGGAGCTGGGTCTCTTCTCGAGAGTCGTTGTATATATGATTTCGAGTTCGTGGGCGGTTCCGGATCGTTATATGGACGACCGAGGAATTAGTTATGAATATTTGAAGTTCAGATTTAAATGGTAGGCTACTTAACGACTAAATTACCGGTCGAGAATTTGGTTTCGGTTTCTTCACGGAAGTTTTTCAGAATTTAATTTTGAGCTTGTGGAAACTTCCGGAGCATGATTTGGAGTTACGAGGAATTAGTTGCGAATTTTGCCGATTGTTGATTGTTTGGTTGATTTAATTATATGTTGATCGGAACAGTTGACTTTTTATCCATTTGGCCGATGTGTTTGACTTCGGATGATTATTGAAGAGAACGTTGAGACGAGTTTGTGGCCGCGAGAATTATCGGAATCGGATATACGACGAGAAAGTTACGCGCGTTTTAAGTTCGTCGAAATGGATAAACATGAAGTTTCCGTTTTGGGAAAGGCTATATATAGTAACCTGCTATTCTGGGTAAGTGAGAGACTTTCCATTTTGAGGGTTGACTGAGTTGACCGAGTCAACTCGGTGGAGGAGGATTTCACGTCGGCATCCACGGTGGCTTAAGGTGGCGATCGATTCCGGCCACCCCGTGGGACGGGGTTGGTCCCATTCTCTTCGCCTCATCCCCCTCGTCATGTTTCCGGTCACCCCTCACGGCGAGGGTGGCAGTGGAGAGAAGGATATTCCGGCCGAAATGGAAGTTTTTGGGTTTAATGGTGACTTTTGTTTCGGGCCGAGTTGAGCTCAAACAAGGACTGGGTTTTGTAGCCCTCATCTCCATGATTCTAACCATATAGGTATGGTGTTCCAATTTGATTTGTGTGTGGAGAATTTTGGGATTGAAATTTGTGTGTTCATTCGGTTTATCGTGAAATTGACCATGTTAGAGTGAGAATTGGCCTTTGTTGTAGTTGACAAAGTTGCTCAGTGGGTGGTTTTGCATGGAATAAGGGTTGCTCCACCGCAAATTCTTCCGGTCAACAGTGGCGCCGCCGTGGACGGCGGTCAACGGCGGCGGTCAACGGTCAGGGTTGACTTTTTGACTTTCGACAAGTCGCATGTCATTTGACTCGAAATCGCGCTCCGATCGCAGTGGGGAGGTTCGTTTTTCGAGTTGAGCGTCCGAACATAAAACGACGTATTGGGTGGTATATATGGATTTTCGACGATTCGTCGACTTTGGATTTCGTGTTTCCGAGAACAGTGGTTTCTTGTGGTTTGATTTGTATTGTTGGATTATGATTTTGAATATTGGACATTGTGAATATTCAGGGGTTCGTGATCATTGTTTTGGCGATGGACTTTCCGCCGGATCACTGGTTAACGCGATACGCGTTACGCCAGTCTGTGAGTGGACACTTTATTTTCACGGATTGATTGCGAGTCCTTATTTATGATTTACGAACTTGAGCATGCAGATTGATTATGATTTTACGAGCATGTGTTTTACGATTATGCTTATACGAATATACGTATACGAATATATACATATACGTACATATTATATTTTATGCATGTGCATGGAAAGGATTTATGATTTGGTTTACACAGAGTACAGTCTCAGTATATGTTGTGGTATCGATACGCACTGGCTTCTCGGCTGATCCCCGAGTACGCTCCGGGAAGGACAGATATCCTGACCCGAGGCCTTTCTGGCTAGGAATCACGTGTGGGTCTGGGATCCCGTGGTTCAGACTGTGCTATCGCGTGGTAGTCCATGAGAGATTCCGCGATATATTTATGTTGCATGCTCTGTACGTGAGTGGTAGCTGATGTCTCCTCACGTACCATTTGATTTTCGTGCATTTGACTCGCATATGATTTTATATGTATATATATATACTATCTGGTGAAAGACATTTATTTTCGTCCACTCACTCTAACGTGTTTATTGTCTTTCACCTGGGCTTTTCGGTTTCCGTGCCCAGTTTGCAGTTCAGGCTCTGGTGTCGCACGTCGTGGTCGGAGGCATAGTGCTCGAGCTACTTTGTTTCATCCAGTAGGTTTATTGTTCTACCTACTGTGGTATGCGTATACGATTATGTATTAGATGTCGCTCTGAGCTTCCTATTGAATACGTTATACGATTTTACACTGGATTTCAGTAAAGTGCATATATTTACTACTTTACTTTACTGTTGATATATTGAGAAATCCGGATGGGATTGGTGCCCACGGTTTGCTTTTTGTGGCATAGGATGAAGTGTATTTTCCGCGTGCAGGTAATGGTAATTCCACGCTAGTAACGAAACTCTGCCCAAATTTCGAAAAAATTTTGTTGGTTCGTGTTTTCGAAGGGGTTTGATTCCGATTTAGGAAGCTGAATCGGGATTGGGTCCTTTCAGCTTGGTATCAGAGCATTAGGTTATAGGTTCTGTAGACTTCTGTAGTCGTGTTTACCAAGAATATTTGAGAATGTACAGCATGTCTGGAATGGTGACCCGACCGGCCGGCGGATAATCATCAAATTCCGGGTGTTGTATGCTTTCAAATATTTGAAGTTCCATGATTACGTTCCACTTGTTGTGAACGATATTGTATTCATTAGGATGCCTCCTGACGTGCTTTCCGTGTCGTTTCGGTTGTGGATCCTGTTGAGGATCAATCGACGCGCGATTTGACAGTGAACTGCGGGTTTGGATGAGTATTCAGAGTTCAGAGAATTGTGTGGCACGGTTTGCCTGGGGATGTGTGTATGAGCGTCTGTATGTTGCCTCAGAGCTGAGAATTGTGGCAGTTGATGTTTGCCTGAGTCAGATCAGTGTATTTGGTGGGCTGATATTGTGTGAGTTCCTGTTGCGACTCCTTGGCCTACAATCAGGGTGTTGTGTATACGGTAATGGTTCCATCAGGCTACCCAACATTTGACTGAGGAGTGTTTACTCACCTGAGGCAGAGATGCATTGTTCCTATGTTGTTTCGGTTTGCACGAATTATGTGGCTTCAGAGGAAGCAGTGCACGAGGTTCGAGACGAGTTTGAACCTGAGTATTAGAGAGAGTCTGATTGATGTGCCTCGAGATATCTGTGAGGAGCTTAGTGTGTTGCACTCAACGGCGAGGTTATTGTGAAGAAAAGATGTACACGGTTCTCGATGTGACGGTTTGAGGAAAGTGGATTCAGTAGTGAGATTTTGATGAGGTTGAGTTCCGACAATTCGGGATCAGTGACTTCATCAGGCTGTGGCCTTTTCGATTATGTTGAGGATTCTCTGCGTATCTGTTTGACGATGGCGGAGATCACAGTGTAGCGGACTTGCTCCTGTGGCATGAGTTGGGCGATCGTTGGTGGTTCTTTCACGCAGCAGGTGTTGCGGTGATTTGTGTTTGAGGAGTACCCTCAGTTGCTGATTCGGTGGCAAGGTGGGTCACGTTACGAGGGAGCGCCCTCAGCCAGTTGTGTTTGAGGTTCGACAACTCAGAGTTCACGAAGGGATCATGATGCTGTACCTGTAGTCTGATCAATGTACCCTTTTGACGAGTTATTCAGCAAGTCGCAAAAGTGTATTCTAGTTGACGGAGCTTCGCCGCACACGGCCCCTGACGCACCGCCACTGCCGGTGGCATATGCTGCCAAAATTCGGCCACCCCCGATACCTGTAATTCATACATCATTTGAAAGCCCTCATCATTCTAAAGAAACTTCATAGCTACATGTACCACAGAAAATGACGGAAAGACACCGAAAATCACCTCGACAGCCAGGAAAAGCTCACCTGAAATTGCCCTCAGCTGATTGACAAGGTCTGGCCACGATGCACTTTAGGACCGAGCTCAAACGATTCCTGGAGGTGTAAGGGGTAAAACCCCTCTGGCAGTGGCGCCCATTGTTAACCAGAAAGCTGTCGTCGGCCATAAAGCCAAACCAAAAATTCCCTTGGATTTTTCGGCTTCGATTCGACACCACAAGTCGATGCATAGCTCTGTCGATGGCTCTAGAAATGTTGAGGGAGAGGAGAGAAATCGAGCCAGACCAGTTCGACGATAAGAGGTGGCCGGCCAAAGAAATTTTGATCGTGTCATGATTCAGGTCAGAAGCCGGGTCGGGCAAGATCTCCAAGTTGATATTCGAGTCGAGTCGATTGGGTTCTACCCATCCGGGTAGAAAACTCAAATTTATACCCATGGTGACCTAAATGGTTAACGGTCCAGATCAAACAACCATCAGATTAGGTGGCCCAAATGATTTCACCAATAATTTAATTTCCAATTTAATTTCCTACTCCCAAACTTCAAAAATTCATCAATAATTGCTCGGACCTCCAAAAAATAAATAAAAAATATGCACGAACTCGCAATAAAATCCTCTACAACTTTCATGAAGAAAATGAATTCAAAATCATAATTTGTAAAAATTTAATTTTTAGTCGCGATGAATCTCGATAAACGTAACATGTGATGCTTAGCTTTTTAATTAGTCTGATTAACGAAGATTAACTCACTAATCAAGGTTTGGGTCGTTACAATCTATCCCCCTAATAAAAATTTCATCCTCGAAATTTACATCGCGAAAAGTCAACGCAGTGAGAACGCAATGCCATAACCGCTGCTTGAAGATTCTCTGAAAAACATTAGATATACCATATTTCTTCACTCCTAGAGACAAATGCGGTGTGATCGGTTGTAAGGAATTAACTATGAGATTTTGACAGAAACAACTTAATTTGTTAAGTGTAGCTCAGAAAATTCTTAAGTCTTGGTAAGAGGATCAATATCTTGAGATTCTGAGATTACCGAAAAACAACTTCTATAAATCTTCACCGCTTCAAGAATTATATCGCTCACTTATGAATGGAAACGTTGAAATGCCAAACTATTGCTACCTGAGTATATTTTCTCCCCACACAACGATACTCCTTCCTCACCATTCACTCAGATAAAGGCTTTCGTGCTAATATATAAAACTGATCTGATCGCGCATCCACAATGCCGCAATGACTCATGAAACAAATGCGCTTTGTCTTCAATGAAAAGACATCCTCACTCAACATTTGAGTTCATAAGAGTGACCCTAAGGAAAATTCGGCATGACCTATTCGTTTATATTTGAACCAAAACCTGCAAATCTAGCACATTTCTCCAATACAATACTAAAAAAACTCCACCACAAAAAAATTCAACAATCCAAATAATCCAGAAGCCTTATCTGCTAATTCAACATGAAGAAAAGACCATAGAAGTGTCAATTCACCCTTATCTCGAATAATCAAATTGTTGCCCTTCGACATAATTAATTAAAGGTAAACGCATGCAATGCATGAAAAGATAAATATACTTCAACTACACCTGATGAGCATTGAAAACGGTTGTGGTTAAATACAGTAGCCTTGATGGAAAATGAACCATAGACATATACAAGTGTATCCTGGATACTTCATGTACTTTCTGGTTCCAGAGAGTTCTACATGCGTCAAAATGAAACAAACTAGTTGATTTGACCAAACTCAGGAATAAATTTCCCAGTTAGAGCGGGTGAATCTCCTCGACGAACAACATCGAGTTACATAAGGTAACCAAAATGGAAAGAACAAAAGAAAGTAAGTGAAACCAAACGAAACTTCAACTGGAATATAAAATAACTAATCGAAACTACACACGGTTTCTCCACCAAAATGGTTATGTGCGACAATTCTAAAGTTGTTCCAAGGTCTCAATGTAACTATGCTAGTACGAAAATAGATCTTGGCATCTACGACAATGATACATTTGGAATTGAGGAGATTGGTGAATAATCTTCAAGATGCATATTGTTGAGAGTACAACATAACAAGATAGAACTACGTAGGTTTGAATGATCACACAATAACAAGGCAAAAAAATTAACTACCACAGAATTAATCGAAGCTAAAAATAATGAGAACAAACCACTTTCACTGAGAACGTATGCTTGGCACACCCTCAGTCCATTAGCAGATGAGTATGGATAAAGTACATCAAATAACTTCACACACTAGGACCAATTCTCAATCCACAAGTGTCGTCCTTGCATAGTGACCAAGCTAACCTTCTCTGTTTGGCCCAATTTTATCGGATGTCCCTGAAGAAACCCCACAATTAACAGAATACCCCGAAATAGTTCCTCAAACATGGTACAAGAAAATGGAGAGTTGGACGCGGATAAGCAATTGAAAAGGCATGACTAACTGACATCAATATGAATTTTTAGACGTCATGTTGTACCGAGGCTCATAATATGCTCATGCGATTAGCAACAATCCGGTCATAACATTCTCTTTTACTATGCGACTTTGCATGATACGGTTCCTCGTCCAAGAACTTTTCAATCCTTATAAGGTAACTGAACATGAAGGATAAAGCTGAGAGGTTAAACATCAAAAAGAATGACATGAAAGCATATCAAAACACTTGAAGCTTTTGTGGAACGTGACTAAGGAGTCAGCAAAATTAGACATGGCGAGAGGCAGAAGTTTGTGCATGTGGCTCTTCGACATAGCTAGTAATTTACTAGCTCGATGCTACACCATGAATCATGAGGTATCGATTCAACCTCCAAACATTAATCACTTACAGACTTGTCGTGACACTTCCCATAATACGCGACTAGACATAGCTCAGACAATTTACCAAAAATTCAGCATAACCTCTCTATAAACTTAAGATCAACCAAACTTGTAGAGAGATTACATTTCAAAGAATACAAATCCCAAATACAGATTGTGAGCCACAGTTGCTCAATCGGAGTACTCATCATATAAAACACCTAATTTAACTCAAAACAGAAGTCTTCTCTAAGAAAAGAAAATGCCGCAAGAGTTTCTACATCTAAAACCATTTAGGATCACACTTGCATAATATCACCACGATATTTAGCTAATTGTCGTAATAACTCCTTTTACCCTATAAAGATCGATACACATCTAAATTCTACTTATCAAAAAGTGATAGTCCTCCAACAATTCACAGAACAAACTAGATCTCACTAATCAATACACGCTCGTTCATTTGACACATACTCCGTTGCTTGAAACACGGCATCGTACTTTCATATTTCAACGTAATAAAGCAAAAGCAATAAAAGTCAAAGTATGACAAGTGCATAAACTCGTATGTACTACAAACTTACTGAGGAAAACCTTAATACCTTAGATATACGAGAAGAAGGATCGAGGTTGCCACACGCGAGGCATAGCGACTAGGGCTCAATCTCACAGGCTGGGATTGGTACTCAGTTACATTCGCCACGTATTTGATGACATTCAACATCGTAAGTATCGATGGGGACCGTCGGTCGATCGGGCCATCACTAGGGAGATATTGAGCATAATCGAACAGAAAAATGAAAGCGGCCAAGTACAGTCTACAGAATCTATAACATAAGCCTCTAATACCAACTAAAAGGACCCGACCACGATTTAGCTACCTAAACCGGGATTAGGCCCTAACGACAATTAGAACCTAAACATGCTAATGTGAGAGAATTCAAAAGTCTATATTTTTGGACAAATTGATCTCCACAAGCAACTCAACAAACTCTTACTAAGAACATAAAACTATTTATGATTTCAAAACAGCTAGACTGGCTAAACTAACTAAGCTACTGAAATAATAGCTCATAAGAATCATCATCTTCCTACGACAGAAATTGCTATGGCTCGATTTGCCTACACGATCAACCTCCAAGGAGACTCTGCAACCTTGGCATTTAAAAATGAAGGGCCCTAAGGAAAGGCAATAATAACAGAAAAATCGTCAGAGTGAGTGGACAAAAAGAGATCTTATATAACGTAAGAGATTACGTATGCCTTTCTCCAAATAAAAATAAATAAATAAAATGAAATCCAATGAGTCTAACAAAAGAAATGCAAGCATCTGGAGGCAGAAACGTAGGAATCATCGAGTAGGGATTGCCTAACCCTCCCGGGGCATACTCGATGATCAGTCGAGTCGTCGATGCACCAGTGCATAGTCGTACATGTGTCATACATAAAAATCGTAAATCATAATGCAGTGCCTCCATGCATAATCATAAAACATGTAACATGTCATATCATAAAAGTGTAATGCAAATCATAAACATAATTTAACAAGACTCCCTAACGATAGTGAAAAACAAAGTCCACTCACCAGCTAAAGTAATTTGTTGATCCACTAATTTGAAATTTGTAAGCGGTGCTCCTAAAGCAAATTGGAAATCTAAGTTAACTAATGTAGGTTATTATTGTAAAACTAACGTAAATGGAGAAACTCGAGTCAACACGATTATCGAAAACTCACATTTGTTTTTAATAGTAACCTCACGCTACCATGCCTCATCTGTACTTGATGGTCGTGCCTCGATTCCAATTATCATGCTCCAAGGTTTGTCCTCTACCAAGAATATGTTTCGACTCAGCACGTGAAAAATGATTGAGTCACGTGCCAAGTTGCACAGATTCTTGTGCTTAGCCAAAATGCTATAAATTGATCGAACAATGCCAAACTACTCGAAAACTACTGCAAATCTGAAAGGACCCAATCCCGATTCAATTATCTAAACCGGAATCAAACCCTTTCGAAAATACGAACCAACAAAAATTTTCCAAAATTTCGGCAGAGTTTCGTTACTAGGGTGGAATTACCATAACCTGCACACGGAAAATACACTTCATCCTATGCCACAAAAAGCAAACCGTGGGCACCAATCCCATCCGGATTTCTCAACATCAATATATGATTCATAAACAGTAAACAGTACTGTACTAAATATAATATATCCGTGAAAATCCGTACAAACATGTATCAGAATGTATCAGAGCGACCTCTAAAGTAAAATATATACAATATGTACTTCAGTAGGCGAAATAAGAACCTACTGGAAAACACAGGTGACTCTGATCACTAGCCTCCAAACCGCGACGTGACACAGCAGAATCTGAACTGTAAACTGGGCACGGAAACCGAAAAGCCCAGGGGAAAGGCAAATAAAACGTTAGAGTGAGTGGACGAAAATAAACATATGCCTTTCACCAGTTTATATACATAAACCATAATAAACAATGCGAGTTCGAAAAACACAACACACATATATATATGGAGGTTGTCGGGCGAATCTCTCAAGCCCGACGTCAGGTGAATCGCTCAACCTAACGATGAAAGGCCAGGGAAATCTCTCAACCCTGGCGGTACTCAGGGGAATCTCTCAACCCTGCTTCAGAGGAATCTCTCAACTCTGGGCCAGAGGAATCTCTCAACTCTGGTAGCATCGATGCAATAAATGCCAATCACCAATATCACATAATAACATACCTCCGAAAATAACATATATCACAATCATCGTATAAAATAAATACGGAAATCAATAAGTCCACGAACTCGCAAAATCAACAGTGAAAATAGAAACTTGTCCACTCACAGGTCTGCTAGCGCGAACTCGCGCTAATCTCGTGGTCCGGCGGAAGATCCCTCGCCTGAAGCACAATCACGATCCCGATCTCGATCTCCTGAATATCCACAAAACATAACTGATCAATATCGTAATCCACAACACTGTACTGATGCACGGAAACCAACCGTTCCTGGAAATGTGAAATGCAGTACAAAATGAATTACGGAAATCCCGAAATCCCCACTCGAAATCTCGACTGAAAATCGGCTAACCAAATCAACCCAAAAACCTCTGTACAATAACCAGGGCGTGATTACGAGAAAAATGACATTAAAATTGTCGAAATCTGAAAAGTTGACTTTTTCCATCGGAGCGCCGCCGTTGACCACCGTTGACCGCCGCCGCCGCCGCCGGCTCGCCGTCAACGGCGAGATTCTCCGGCGAAAAATTCCAGATCACACCATCTCGACCATACGAACCACTTCCTCTTCTATCACAAAGCCCAAAACAGCCCGGAACCACCTCAACTTACCTAAATCCGATCGAAATTTCAAGGCTCCGGTGACCCATTCGGGTTGCCTCAAAACCAACACCAAACTCCAATTAATTCATACCCGAAGTATCCCTAGGCTAAGGGGAAGCAAACCCCCTTAACCACCATCATCGTGGCTCACCGGAAAGTGGCCAACCGACACCGGCGAATTCGAAGAACTCGGCCTACTTCGAACACAACCAAAACTAAACCAATTCCATCCAAACCAAAGCTTAACCCACTCGAAATTACATGGAGAAGCAAACTGTACCTGTCCCGTGGCCGATGGTGGCCGGAATTCGGTCGCCAGAAGTTGAAGCCGAAACGGGAAACCTTTCCTTATCGGTCAACGGTCAACTTTCCCAAAATGGAAAGTCAAAGACTGGTCAACGCCCGAAATGAAATCCTCGACTATTTCTCGACTATTTTTTGACTTTTCGATATTTATACTCGTCCCTCGGGTCAATCAACGATTCGAAATGGATAACCATCACGATTCGGATAAACTCGAAACCAACGGATAAACTCGTCGGAACTCGAAACTTCAAATAATCATAAAATATTCCTCGTTTTTCAGAAAAATCTTCCGGAACCGCCTACGAGCTCGAAATCACGTACTCAACAATTTCCGTGAAGACACCCATCTCAAATTCTCGACTGAAAACATAGTCGCGAATCGAATCGACAAACCACACAATATCGTAAAACTGTGACTATAACCAAATCTCGAGAATCGTGCCAAACACACATCTGATTCTGGTTCGGGTCGTCACAAATCTACCCCCCTTAAAGAAATTTTGACCTCGAAATTTACGTACCTGTCATGTGAACAGATGAGGATACTGCTCCCGCATACGCTGCTCGGTCTCCCAGGTGGCCTCCTCAACTGAATGGTTCTGCCACAAGACCTTCACCAGCGGAATCACACGGTGCCTCAACTCCTACTCACGACGATCGAGAATCTGTACAGGCTCCTCAACATACGATAAGTCCTCCCTGATCGGCAACTGCTGTGGGGCTAACACATGTGAAGGATCTGAGATGTACTTCCGCAACATCGAAACATGGAAGACATCATGCACACGAGCCATCTCAGCCGGTAACTCAAGTCTGTAAGCAACAGCTCAAACCCTCTCCGTAATTTCATACGGACCAATGTACCTCGGTCGAAGCTTGCCATGCTTCCCGAAACGTACAACTCCCCTCCACAGAGATAGTTTCAGGAAAACCCAATCACCAACCTCGAACTCTAAACTCTTCCTCCTCACATCTGCATAGCTCTTCTGTCGATCCTGGGTGATCCTCAGTCGATCCCGAATAACCTGTATATCCTCCATCGTGGTTTTCACCAAATCAGGACCAATAAGCCAACGCTCGCCCACCTCACTCCAACACAGTGGAGTACGACACTGCTTCCCGTATAAAGCCTCGTACGGTGCCATCTCAATACTGGCCTGATAGCTGTTGTTGTAGGCGAACTCGATCAAATGTAACTGCTGATCCCAGTTTCCGCGAAACTGCAACACACACGATCTCAGCATATCCTCAAGAGTCTGAATGGTCCGCTCGGACTGCCCGTCAGTCTGAGGATGAAAAGCTGTACTAAACCGCAACCTCGTGCCCAACGCTCGCTGTAAAGCCTGCAAAAACTCAGAAGTGAACTGACTATCTCGGTCAGAAACAATGGACACAGGCACATCGTGCAAGCGAACAATCTCGGATAAGTATAACTTGGCTAATCTGCCCACTGAAATCTTCCCTGGAAGTGCAAGAAAGTGTGCGGATTTCGTCAATCGGTCAACAATAACCCAAATGCCAGTGTTGCCTGCCGAAGTACGCGGCAACTGATAGACGAAATCCATCGTAATGTGCTCCCACTTCCAAACCGGAATCTCAAGTGGCTGTAGTTTCCCTGCAGGTTTCTGCCTCTCTGCCTTCACCTGCTGACAGATCAAACATCGACTCACGTACGCGGCAATCTCCTGCTTCATGTTGCGCCACCAATAGTACGCTCGAAGTGTACGAAACATCTCCGTACCTCCAGGATGCATCGCATACGCTGAACTGTGGGCCTCATCCAGAATCTCCTTCAAATCCTCGTCTCTGGGTACACATAGTCTGCCTCTGAACAACAACGTACTGTCGTCGCTCAATCGGAACTCTGTAGGCACACCATTCCGAATCATGGTCTTCTTGCCCAGCAAGTAAGGATCTGAATCCTGTGCCTCTCGTACCTGATCAACCAGTACCGGTCGAACCTGAAAACTGGCCAACAAAGCTCCATCATCATCATATCCGAACACAGCACCCGCAGCTCGAAGCTCGGCTAACATCGATACTCTGGCCACACATATGTGAAACAACGAGGTTCCAAATTTTCGACTCAGTGCATCTGCCACAACATTGGTCTTCCCCGGATGGTACTCGAAAGTGCAATCAAAATCATTGATCAACTCCATCCATCGGCGCTGCCTCATGTTCAGATCCGTCTGCATCCGCAAGTAGGTGAGACTCTTGTGGTCAGTGTAAATCTTACACTGAGCACCATACAGGTAATGTCTCCAACTCTTCAACGCTAACACAATAGCGGCTAACTCCAAATCATGCGTCTGATAGTTGGCCTCATGTGGTTTCAGCTGCCTAGAACTATATGCCACAACTCTACCATGCTGCATCAACACACAGCCAAGTCCCAACTTCGACGCATCGCTGTATACAACAAACTCACCACTGTCGTCTGGCAAAGTCAAAACCGGTGCGGTAGTCAACCTCTCCTTCAGGAGCAAATAACTCTCCTCGCACGCATCAGACCACTCAAACTTGACGTCCTTCTTCGTCAATCTGGTCAGTGGTGTAGCAATTCGGAAGAAATCCTGAACAAACCGTCGGTAATAACCTGCTAACCCCAGGAAACTCCGGATCTCCGACACAGTAGTGGGTCTACTCCAGTTCAGCACGGCCTCGACCTTGTCAGGATCAACACTAACTCCCTCGGCCGAAATCACTTGGCCCAGAAACTTCACACTATTTAACCAAAACTCACACTTGCTGAACTTCGCAAACAACTGATGGTCCCGCAAAGTCCGCAACACTGCTCGTAAGTGCTTCTTGTGCTGACCCACACTCCTCGAATAAATCAGGATATCGTCAATGAATACAATCAGGAACTTGTCCAGGAATCGTCTGAACACTCGATTCATCAAGTCCATGAAAGCTGCGGGGGCGTTGGTCAACCCAAACGGCATAACCAAAAACTCATAGTGCCCATACCGTGTCCTGAAAGCTGTCCTGGCTACGTCAGAATCCTCAACTGGTGATATCCGGATCGGAGATCAATCTTCGAAAAGACTGCTGCACCCTTCAGCTGATCGAACAAGTCGTCAATCCGCGGTAACGGATACTTGTTCCTCACTGTAATCTGATTCAGCTTCCGATAGTCGATGCACAAACGCATGGACCCGTCCTTCTTCCGCACAAACAACACTGGAGCACCCCACGGAGAAACACTTGGTCGAATGAATCCCTTCTCTAACAACTCCTGAAGCTGAATCTGCAACTCCCTCAACTCTGCAGGCGCCATCCGGTACGGTGTCTGGGAAATCGGTCCAGTACCCGGCAATAACTCAATGGTAAAATCAATCTCCCGCACAGGGGGTATACCAGGCAACTCTGCTGGAAACAAATCCGGAAACTCAGACACAACCTCAATACTACCAAGGTCCGGCACTGCAGCTGTAGTGTCTACAACATGGGCTAAGTAAGCAACACAACCCTTCTTCATCAACCGGTCTGCCCTCATCGCGGAAATCAAACACGGTAGTGAAGTGTTCTTTTCGCCACGGAACTGTATCTCAGGTAACCCTGGTCGTCAAAACGCGACCTCCTTCCTGTGGCAGTCAAACATGGCCCAGTGCGACTCCAAAAAGTCCATGCCCAATATCAAATCAAAATCCACAATATCAAGCAGTAACAGATCTGCGGCTAAACCATGGCCATCAATAAATACCTCACAATCTCGGTAAACCCAACCGATGCTCACAACCTCACCTGACGGATACAACACTCTCCACAACCCCGGAAGTGGAGATGCAGGTACCGTAGCCAATAATGACAGTCTAAAAGATATGAATGAATGTGTAGCGCCCGGATCTAACAATGCAAGTACAGGAATACCAAAAACATGTAACGTACCGATAACGACCTCCGGTGATGTTCTGCCCTCACGTAGGGTCATAGCATGAACTCTCGCCTGTCCGGCTGGTCGTCCTCGCTGGGGCTGTCCCTGCTGTCTACCCTGTCCTGCAAACTGTGTTGGTCGAGCTCCCGTAGTAGCACCTCTCTCTCCTCCGGAACTCTGGGCTGCTTGTCCACCAGTAGCATCATACTGATAACACTCCCTCGCATAGTGACCCACCTGGCCACAACGGAAACAAGTGACAGGATCTCGCTGACAGGGACCCACATGATGTCGGCTGCAAAGACTACACAACGGGTACTCCCTCGGTACAGCAAAAGTGCCACCAGTACGTCGAGGGTAACTAGAACCGCTGGAACCTGCACTAGCATGTGGTCGTCGCGGTCGGTCTCTCCTCCATAACGATCTCCGTCTAGGTACACTAGCTGGTGGTCGATATGATCCACCACTTGAGGATGAAGCTGAACCAGAAGTATCAGAACTCAACCTCTTCGAAGGCCCCTGACTCGGTCCACTTTCCTCCAACTGTCTCGGCTGGTACCTCTGCCGCTGTCTCTCCTGCTCAATATCCTCACCTCGGAGTGCAGCACTAACAAACTCATCAAAGTTGTTCCGAGGCATTGTAGTCATCGTCGCCTTAATATTCAGATTCAATCCCAGTTCAAACCTACGACACTTGGCTTCTTCTATAGCCACCATATCCCGCGCAAAACGAGACAAACGGGTAAACTGATCCCGATACTCAAGTACAGACAAACTGCCCTGCCTCAAGTTAGTGAACTCCTCGTACTTGCGCTGCTGGGTAGCCGGATTAAAATACCTCCGCATAAACAGATCACGAAACAATGTCCACGGGGTATCCACAGGAACTCTGTCGGTGCTAACCCACCAAAAATATGCATCACCCTCAAGTAAACCAACTACGGCTACTTACATCTGCTCAGGAGTAAACTGCAGACGCTCACAAACACGTTCAATCTGAACCAACCATGCCTCGCATATCTCTGGATCCACTGAACCCAAAAACACAGTAGCACCCGCAGTGCGAGCCTTGACCACAGGGTCAAAACGCTCTTCCAAACGCAGCACTCGCATAAGCAAGCCGCGCGTTCGGTGATCCTCATCAGGATCATCATCCCGGTCAATACGGGGACCACGTCGAGGAGGCATCCTACTGATACAAGACAAGCATTAGGTACAAACAGAAAGAACGTAATCATGAAACCGCAGATATTTGAGGACACACAACACCCGAAGTATTTATGAGTACCGCTAGCCAGTCGGGTCATCACTCCAGTCATGCTGTATCAACTCAAATACCCTAAGCGTCACAACTACAAGAGTCTACAGAATCTGACAACCAAATGCTCTGATACCAAACTGAAAGGACCCAATCCCGATTCAATTATCTAAACCGGAATCAAACCCTTTCGAAAATACGAACCAACAAAAAATTTCCAAAATTTTGGCAGAGTTTCGTTACTAGCGTGGAATTACCATAACCTGCACGCGGAAAATACACTTCATCCTATGCCACAAAAAGCAAACCGTGGGCACCAATCCCATCCGGATTTCTCAACATCAATATATGATTCATAAACAGTAAACAGTACTGTACTAAATATAATATATCCGTGAAAATCCGTACAAAAATGTATCAGAATGTATCAGAGCGACCTCTAAAGTAAAATATATACAATATGTACATCAGTAGGCGAAATAAGAACCTACTGGAAAACACAGGTGACTCTGATCACTAGCTTCCAAACCGCGACGTGACACAGCAGAATCTGAACTGCAAACTGGGCACGGAAACCGAAAAGCTCAGGGGAAAGGCAAATAAAACGTTAGAGTGAGTGGACGAAAATAAACATATGCCTTTCACTAGTTTATATACATAAACCATAATAAACAATGCGAGTTCGGAAAACACAACGCACATATATATATGGAGGTTGTCGGGCGAATCTCTCAAGCCCGACGTCAGGTGAATCGCTCAACCTGACGGTGAAAGGCCAGGGAAATCTCTCAACCCTGGCGGCACTCAGGGGAATCTCTCAACCCTGCTTCAGAGGAATCTCTCAACTCTGGGCCAGAGGAATCTCTCAACTCTGGTAGCATCGATGCAATAAATGCCAATCACCAATATCACATAATAACATACCTCCGAAAATAACATATATCACAATCATCGTATAAAATAAATACGGAAATCAATAAGTCCACGAACTCGCAAAATCAACAGTGAAAATAGAAACTTGTCCACTCACAGGTCTGCTAGCGCGAACTCGCGCTAATCTCGTGGTTCGGCGGAAGATCCCTCGCCTGAAGCACGATCACGATCCCGATCTCTATCTCCTGAATATCCACAAAACATAACTGATCAATATCATAATCCACAACACTGTACTGATGCACGAAAACCAACCGTTCCTGGAAATGTGAAATGCAGTACAAAATGAATTACGGAAATCCCGAAATCCCCACTCGAAATCTCGACTGAAAATCGGCTAACCAAATCAACCCAAAAACCTCTGTACAATAACCAGGGCGTGATTACGAGAAAAATGACATTAAAATTGTCGAAATCTGAAAAGTTGACTTTTTCCACCGGAGCGCCGCCGTTGACCACCGTTGACCGCCGCCGCGCCGTCAACGGCGAGATTCTCCGGCGAAAACTTCTAGATCACACCATCTCGACCATACGAACCACTTCCTCTTCTATCACAAAGCCCAAAACAGCCCGGAACCACCTCAACTTACCTAAATCCGATCGAAATTTCAAGGCTCCGGTGACCCATTCGGGTTGCCTCAAAACCAACACCAAACTCCAATTAATTCATACCCGAAGTATCCCTAGGCTAAGGGGAAGCAAACCCCCTTAACCACCATCATCGTGGCTCACCGAAAAGTGGCCAACCGACACCGGCGAATTCGAAGAACTCGGCCTACTTCGAACACAACCAAAACTAAACCAATTCCATCCAAACCAAAGCTTAACCCACTCGAAATTACATGGAGAAGCAAACTGTACCTGTCCCGTGGCCGATGGTGGCCGGAATTCGGTCCCCAGAAGTTGAAGCCGAAACGGGAAACCTTTCCTTATCGGTCAACGGTCAACTTTCCCAAAATGGAAAGTCAAAGACTGGTCAACGCCCGAAATGAAATCCTCGACTATTTCTCGACTATTTTTTGACTTTTCGATATTTATACTCGTCCCTCGGGTCGATCGATGATTCGAAATGGATAACCATCACGATTCGGATAAACTCGAAACCAATGGATAAACTCGTCGGAACTCAAAACTTCAAATAATCATAAAATATTCCTCGATTTCCGGAACCGCCTACGAGCTCAAAATCACGTACTCAACAATTTCCGTGAAGACACCCATCTCAAATTCTCGAATCGAATCAACAAACCACACAATATCGTAAAACTGCGACTATAACCAAATCTCGAGAATCGTGCCAAACACACATCTGATTCTGGTTCGGGTCGTCACAAAATCATCATAGAAAACTTCCAGTGAAGAAAAGTGTATTTTGGTCGCCAGAGCTCCGCCGCACACGTCCCCCACATGCCGCCAGAATCCGGCCACCTCTGATACTTGCAATTCATACATCATTCAAAAGAAACTTCATAACTACATCTACCATAGAAAATGACCGGAAGACGCTAAAAATCACCTCGACAGCCAGAAAAACTTGTTGAAAATCACCCTCGATCGATCGACAAGGTCCGGCCACAATGCACCTCAGGACTGAATTCAAACAATTCCTTGAGGTGCAAGGGGTAAAACCCTTCTGGTTGCGCCACTCAACTCCGAACAAAACGTCATTACCGGCCACGAAGCTGAACCAAAAATCCCCTTGGATTTTCTGGCATCGATTCGCCACCACAATTCGACGCATGGCTCCGTCGATGGCTCAGAAACATCAAGGTAGAGGAGAGGAATCGATCCCAACCGGTCCGACGGTCAGAGGTGGCCGGCCAGAGAAATTCTGATTGGGTCACGATTCGGATCAAAAGCCGGGTCGGGCTAGACTTCCGAGTTAGTATTCAGGTCGAGCTGGTTGGGTTCTACCCATCCAGGTAGAAAACTCAAGTTTATACCCATGGTGAACAAAATGATCAACGGCCCAGATCAAACAAAATTCATCACTAATTGCTCGGACCTCCATAAAATAAAGAACAAATATGCACGAACTTGCAATAAAATTCTCTACAACTTTCATGAAGAAAATGAATTCAAAATCATAACCTGTAAAAATTTGATTTTTAGTCGCCACGAATCTCGATAAACATGACGTGTGATGCTTAACTCGTTAATTAGCGTGATTAACGAAGATTAACTCGCTAGTCAAGGTTTGGGTCGTTACAATGTTGCAGCCACAATACATTGATCTTTGCAGGATTTCAAAAAAACTTGTTATAGCAAAGTTTGGTTAGCAATTTCTCTCGACATATGCTTTATGTTCCTACTTTAATGTCGAGCTAGGTCAGATGCCCCCTTTCTCATGGTACCCTTTATATGTTATGAGTTTATAAATTTTTGAATAGTTGTAGCCACTAGTGGAACTTGCCACCAGAGTTGGCATGGGTACCGAATGTTTTCAGGTGTTATGTTATAGAGTATGCATCAAGACTCTCTCATGTATCAGGCTTATAACGAGTAATTATTTTTCACTTGATCAGCAGAGCAAGAATTCAGAACTAGGAGATAACATAGTGAAAGTATTGTAGACGACTTATTCAGCTGGGGATGTTACTTGCACGATAGAAGAATTTATACGAGATTGGTATCAGTATTCCTTCTCTTCAATATTCCATCTCGAGAATTTCCATTTTAAGATTTGATTAAAAGTTAATCAAGAAAGGTAGTTATTTTTTACCTTTAGGTATTATGGATGGTCTTCTGATCGAAATTTAATTAGATAAGTTTTTCATGAAATTTTAGTGAGAAAAGTCATAGAGTTTGCCAAGACGAATTCATAGACATGTTGAATACTAAAATCGGAGTTACGACGAAGAAGTTTTGATCAGCAAAAGTTTGTAAAGGATTACGAGTTTGGTAAAACATGAATTTATATATATAGTTTCCGAATTTGGAAAGTGAGACTTTCCATTTTCAAGTCAACTCTTTCCTCTCTCCCGCGAGCTTCGAATCACCGGCGACAGAGCAATTCTAGTTGGCCACCAAAATAGCTGACCAAGTAGTCAAAAGAAGCGTCTCCGCCCCCTCTTTCATATTTCCAACCTCTTATTCTTCAATTCTTCATGTGTATATCGTGATATTGACATGAAATCGCCGGATTGTTTAAAACCCTAGAGCTTTTGGGACGGTGGTCTCAGGCTTAATCGGCAATGGAAACTTGTTGGGATTTGAAGGCCTCATCACCATGAAGCTAAATACACCAAGATCATGTCCTAATTCCATCTGTGGAGGAAGAATCGAAGGATGGAAATTCTTGAGGAATTTGGGGAATCCAATTTCAAAGGAAACATTGAACAAGTTCTTTGCTGTTTTGGGTGTTGATGTAGTTCAAAAAGTTGTTTATTATGTGATTTTGAACAGGTTCACCATGCTCGCCGCCGCCAGTGGTAGTTCACAACGCCAATTCTAGTAGTGACTTTTCCGGGAAGATTTAGGTATTCTATTTGATCCATTTTATCATTTCAGTTGTATGGATCAGATTTTTAGTTTGATCAGATGTAAAACAAGAATGGAATTTGTCATAATCAGATTGAAACTAACTGTATTCATTCGAATCGATTGCTTGGTGGCTCAAGTTCAAGTTGTGTGACGTTTAATTATTGAAATGCAACTTTAAGATGAATTTTGAGTTTTATAAAGTTAGCTTAGTTATCAAACATGTTAGGATTCACAGCATGCACAAAAATTGACAGTTGTACGGGGAACTTAGAAAATCGGAAGTGTTATTCTTCGATTATTGACAAGTAGCTATTAATTTAGCTTGTTATTATAGGACGTTATGTAGGAAAGTTATTGACATACTAACACTAGCAGATAGCCTTTGGCTTGTTGGAAATTACAGCATAGTACGGTGAATAGACGTTTATTTTCACAATCGTATTACAATTCATTAATTATGCTTCATGTTTATGATTACACTTTATGACCTTTTATATTTTGGAGGTTTTAGCTTATGATAGTCATATTTAGTTGCATCGATGCCTTTGCTATTCGGCTGATCATCGGATAGTCTGGTCAGACTGAGTTACGACAAATGCTCTTCCCGACCCTGAATCATCTCGGATTATGACAAATTCCCTGGACGGTCTCATCACTTCTTTTCATTCATATATTGTCGTCTTAGGTTATGACAAATGCCCTGGACGACCACTTTCATTTTCTTTTAGTTTTACGTGTGATGACCCGGAACAGAATCAGCAGTGTAATCGGCTTAATCCACGAGGTTGCCCGTAATCGTAGTTTTCCGTAAATTGATTGAATTGCCGGTTTTGATCACAACTTAATTATTGGCCGAGAATTTGAGTTGAGTTGAGTCTCGAGAGTTGTTGTATGTGTGATTTCGAGTTCGTGGGCGGTTCCAGATTATTATTTCGACGATCGAGGAATATAATATGAATATTTGAAATTTCAGAACATCGTCGAGTTTATCCGTTCATATTCGAGTTTATCTGAATCGTGATTGTGATCCGTTTTGGACCGTCGATCGACCCAAACCAAAATTGGAATAGTTATCGACTTGATTTGTGAGTTTCGCAATTGGTCGCGATTTCGACGTAATTGGTTAATATGGCGGCTTCATTAGCGACTAAATTATCGGGTAAGAATTTGATTTGGGATCCTTCGCGGAAGTTGTAGAGAATTTAATTTCGAGCTCGTGAGAACTTCCGGAGGATTATTCCGAGTTACGAGGAATAAGTTGTGAATATTTTCGACCGTGGGATATTGTCGTATTTGTCCGTTTGGGATTCGATACACGTACAGTATAAATACGGGAGAATACTTGCCGATTTTGGAAACTTTCCATTTTGAGAAATCTGGCCCGTTGACCAATTTGACCCGTGGGTCAAAACTGACCCATTCCAGGCTGATTTTTTTTTGCCTTTGTTAAGCTTCATTCCGACCTCTTTTGGCCATGGTGTCTTCATGAAAGTTGTTGGGCTTGAGCTCCTCTTTCTTTTGATAGGTTATTCGTTTAATTTGGTTGCCGGATGAAGAAGTTATGGCTTATCAAAGTTTGGGAATTTAGGGTGGATTCCGGCGAGATTTTGAGGGCTTCGGGTGGCGGCGTTCCGGCCGAGTTGGTGGTGGCTCTTTGAGAGGTTTTGTTAGCCTTGGAGAGAGGAAGCTTTTAGAAGTGGTTTCAAGTCTTGCCGTGGCCGGAGGAGGGAGATCGGAGAAATTGAAATTCCGGCGAGGGTTTGCACCTTTGAGGTGAGTTTTTGGACCTTTTCCGGTCAAAATTGAGCTTAACTTTGAATTAGAAAGTTGTTGGAAATGTCGAGATCTTCAAATCCATGTGTAGGTTGCAATTTTCTGGACCGGTGGGATTTTCCGGCAGCCGGCGGCAGCGGTGACTTTTCGTCCGACATATTTTTCGATGAGTTATATGTTGTTTCGCTCGGAATCGCGCATCGATCGCAGTGGTGAGGTTTATTTTTAGAATTGAGCATCGGAAATTATAGCGAGGTTTTATGGTGTGATTATCGGATTTTGACGATTTCGTCGATATTGAATTATATGTTTCCGGGAACGGTTGTTTCTCGTGATGTGATTCGAGGTTTTGAGTTATGATTTTGAGCAGTGGATTTTATGATTATCCAGGGGATCATGATCGTTCGTTTTTGGCGAGGGATTTTCCGCCGGATCACTGGATTAACGTGTATTGCGTTATGCTCATCTGTGAGTGGACTTTTATATTTTCACTGTCGTTGCGAGTTCGTGATTTTTCGTATTTATTTATATACGATGTTGAGATTATTTATTAATTTTGGAGGTATTATTTTATATTTTTATGGTGATGGCATTACTTGCATTGATGCTTCGGCTACTCGGCTGATCACCGGTAGTCTGACCAGAGTTGAGAGATTCCTCTGGGCAGGGTTGAGAGATTCCCCTGTTATGCCGCTGGGGTTGAGAGATTCCCCTAGCCTATCACCGTCAGGCTTGAGAGATTCGCCTGGCACCTCCATATATATTTTCCGAACTCGCTATACTTTACATTGTTTATTGTATATGAAATTGGTGAAAGACATATGTTTATTTTCGTCCACTCACTCTAACGATTTTATTTTCCTTTCCCCTGAGCTTTTCGGTTTCCTTGCCCAGTATGCAGTTCGAACTCTGATGTCGCACGTCGCGGTCGGAGGCTTAGTATTCGAGCGATGTTTCTTTTATGGTAGGTTCTTAGTTTGGCCTACTATTTGTATATATATATATTACTAGAAGTCGCTCTGAGCATTCTAATGTTATACTTTCATACGATTTTTCCCTGGATTTTCTGTAAAGTATAGTTTTATTGATTACTTTACATTACTGTTATGATATTGAGAAATCTGGATGGGATTGGTGCCCACGGTTTGATTTTTGTGGCATAGGATGAAGTGTATTTTCCGGGTGCAGGTTAATGGCAATTTCGCGTTAGTAGCGTTACTCTGCCGAAATTTTTATGGTTTTTGTTGGTTCGTGTTTTCAGAAGGGGTTTGAATCTGGTTTAGGAAACTAAATCAAGGTTGGGTCCTTTCAGCTTGGTATCAGAGCATTAGGTTTTAGGTTCTGTAGATTTCTGTAGTCATGTTTACTAAGGATATTTGAGAATGTATAGCATGTCTGGAGCGATGACCCAACCGGCCGCCGGATACTCATCAATGCTTCGGGTGTTGTATGTTTTCAAATATTTAAAGTTCCATGATTACGTTCAGTTTGTTGTGAATAATGTTCTGTTCATTAGGATGCCTCTTTGACGTGTTTTCCGTGTCGGTATGGTTGTGGATCATATTGAGGATCAGTCGGCGCGCGACTTGATAATGAGTTGTGGGTTTGGATGAGCATTTTGAGTTCAGAGATATGTGTGGCATGGTTTGCCCGGTTGTGTGTATATGGGCGCCTACATGTTGCTTATGAGCAAAGAATTATGGTAGTTGATGGTGTGCCTGAGTCAGATCATTGCATTTGGTGGGTTAGTATTGTGTGAGTTCCTATTGCGACTCCATGACCTACATTCAGGGTATTGTTTTTACGGTAATGGTTCAATCAAGCTACTTAATAATAAAAAAATATGGAGTGTTTACCAACCTGAGCCAGAGATGTATCGTTCACATGTTTGTCCCAGTTTGCACGAGTTATGTGGCTTCAGAGGAAGCAATGTACGAGGTTCAAGATGAGTTTGAACCTGAGTATCAGAGGGATTTTGACTATTATGCCTCGAGATAACTGTGTGGAGTTTGATGTGCTGCACTCAAAGGCGAGGACATTGGGAAGGAAAGTTATACGCGGTTTCTGACATGTCAGTTTGAGGAAGGTGAACTTAGTCGAGATATTTTGTTGAGGTTGAGTTCAGGCACCTCAGGATTAGTATCTTCATCAGGCTATGGCCTTTTCTATTATGTTGAGGGTCATCTGAATATGGCAGAAGATCCATTTGGTGGTGATGAAGATCACAGAGTAGTGGACTTGTTCCTGTGGCATGAGTTTGGGTGATCGTTGGTGATCCTTCCACACAGCAGACGTTGCTGTGATTTGTGTCCGAGGAGCACTCTCAGTTGCTATTGTGGTGGCCAGGAGGGTCACGTTACGAGGGAACGTCCTCAGTCAGCTGTTTTAGTGGTTCGACAGCTTAGAGTTCAGGAGGAGGTCAAGATGCAATTTCTGGAGTTTGACCAATGCAGACTTCTAGACAAGTCAATCAGTAAGGTCGCAATCGATGTGGACGGCTAGTTGGGCATGCCGGAGTTCGTGCCACGACCCTGTGTGAGAACAGAGTTTCTCTGAGGTTACCGTTGCTTGACATCCATGGCTATTGTGCCTGCATCTCTACTTCCGGGGTTATGGAGAGTGTTGTATCCATCCGGAGAGGTTGTGAGATCTTTGTTAGAAGTTATGGGTTAGCCGCGGATCTGTTATTGCTGAATATCGTCGATTTTGATGCGATTTTGAGTATAGACTTCTTGACGACACATTGGGCTATGTTCAATGGTTACAAGAAGGAGGTTGTGATTCGACGACCAGGGTTCCCAGAGATACTATTTCCCGGTGAAAAGAATACCTCATTACCATGTGTGATTTCAGCGATGAAGGTCGAGCGGATGATGAAAAGGGGTGTGTAGCATACTTAGCTCATGTTGTGGATAATACGGCTGTTGTGCCAGACATTGGTGATATTGAGGTGGTTCCAGAGGTTCCAGGTGTGTTTCGGAGGAGTTACCAGGTATTCCTCCAGTTCGAGAGATCGACTTCATCATTGAGCTTTTATCGGGCACTGGACCCATATCACAGGCATCTTAGCGTATGGCGCCAGCGGAGCTGAAGGAGCTACATATTCAACTTCGGGAGTTGATGGAGGAGATTTCATACGACCCTGTGTATCACCGTGGAGTACTCATGTACGATTTGTGTGGAAGATGGATGGTTCCACGAGGTTGTGCATCGACTACCGGAAGCTGAATCAGGCTTCAGAGGAGAGCAAGTATCCTCCACTTCGGATTGACGACTTGTTTGATTAGCTCACGAGAGCTTCAGTCTTTTCGAAGATTGATTTCGGGTTCGGATACCATCAATTAAGGACCAGTGAGTCAGATGTGGCCATGTCAGCTTTCAGATCAAGGTGCGGGCATTATGAGTTCTTGGTCATGCCATTTGGGTTGACCAATACGCCCGCAGCTTTTATGGACTTGATGGACCAAGTGTTCAGACGATTTTTGGATAAGATTGTGATCATGTTCATCGGCAACATCCTGATTTACTCCAAGAGTGTGGGCCAGCACAAGAAGCATTTGCAAGCGGTTTTGCGGACTTTGCGAGATAATTAGTTGTTTGCGAAGTTCAGCAAGTGTGAGTTTTGCTTGGACAAGGTGAAATTTTTTTTTGGGGCACGTGATATCAGCTGAAGAAGTCAGTGTGGATCCTGATCAGATAGTAGCTGTGATTGAATTGGAGTAGACCTACCACCGTACCAGAGATCAGGAGTTTCTTGGGTTTGGCAAGTTACTATCGACGCTCTGTGCAGGATTTTTTCAGATTGCTACTCCACTGTGACGACCTGAACCAGAATTAGTAGAGTAATCAGTACGATTCACGAGATTAAGCTTAATCGCGATTAGTCGTTAATTGTGTGAATTACTGAATTAGTTCGCGACTTAATTTTTGGCCGAGAATTTGAATTAAGTTTCTTCACGGAAGTTGTAGAGCACGTGATTTCGAGCTCAAGGGCGGTTCCGGATGATTTTTCCGATAACCGAGGAATATAATATGATTATTTGAAGTTTTGGTTTATCGACGAGTTTATCCGTTCGTTTTGTATTTATCCGAATTGTTATGGTTATCCGTTTTAAACCGTTGATCGTCCCGAGACGCGAGTATAAATATCAGAAATAGTCGTAAAATTGTCGAAAACACTGTTTGAAGTTTGACAAGAGCGTTGACTTTCCAATTTTGGAAGTTTGACCATTGACCGAAGAGGAAACTTTCCCATTTGGTTCTCGCCGGCCGACTTGCTTTTTCCGGCCACCTCCGGCCACGTGAAGGGTATGGTTCTCTTCCCTTTGAGTTTTTAAGTTGATTTGTGCTTGAAATTGTGAGATTTGGTGATGAATTGTATGAGAACGGATCGGGTTGATTTCGTGGATTTCGCCGGTGACGGTTGCAGTTTTCCGGCGAGCCACGGTGGCGGGGAGGTGGGGGTTTCACTTCCCTTTGGCCTAGTGATGCTTCCCATATGCTTGAATTGAGTTGAAATGGTGGTTTTGGGTGAACCCGAATCGGTTGTCGGAATATTGATTACGTTCGGTTTCGAGCTGAATTGGTGGTGCTAGGCTTTGAATTGGACTTGATGGTAGTTGTAAAAGTGATTGGGCTTAAGGAGATCTTCAAATCTGGAGCTTTCTCGCCGGAGAAAGTCTCCGTTGACGGCGCGCCGCCGGTCAACGGCGGCGCTCCGGCGAGACCGTTGACTTTTCAGATTTTGATGTTTTTAATGTCATTTTTCTCGTAATCGCGCCCTGATTATCGCCTAGAGGTTTTTGTATTGATTTGGGTATCGGATTTTCAGTCGAAGGTTTCGAGTGGAGATTTCGGAAATTCAGTCGGTTGTTTTATACAGTTTAATATGTTTTCGGGAACGGTTGGTTTCCGTGGTTAAGTACAGTGTTGTGGGCTATGATTTTGATCAGATATGTTTTATGATTATTCAGGGGATCGAGATCGAGATCATGCTTCGGGCGAGGGATCTTCCGCAGGGCCACAAGATTTGCGCGAGTGCGCGTTTTGCTCACCTGTGAGTAGACAATTTCTTTTCACGGATTGATTGCGAGTCTTTGTACACGTTTTACGAACTTGAGTATGCATACGAGATTATGTTTTATATGAGCATGTGTTATACGGTTATGCCTATACTAGTATATATTACGTATATGCGTTTATATATTGTTTCATGCATTTGCATCGAACTATTTACGATTTGGTTTACACAGAGTACAGTCTCATTATATGTTGTTGTATCGATACACTCTCATCCCGGCTGATCCCTGAGGATGTGTACCGGGGGAGGCTGTGACTCCTGACCCGAGGCCTTTACCGGGGGGAGGCAGACCTCTGACCTGAGGCCTTTCTGGCTAAAATCTCGTGTGGGTCTGGGATCCCGTGATTCGGACTGTACTAGCATGGATGTGTCCATGAGCGACCCCGTGAGATTTTTATGCATGCTCTATACGCGTGAGGAGTTAGAGTCTCCCTCGTGTACTATTTGATTATTTATGCATCTGGACTCGCATAAATTTTTATAACATATATATTATTCGGCGAAAGACAATTACTTTTCGTCCACTCACTCTAACAGTTTTCATGTCTTTCCCCTGGGCTTTTCGGTTTCCGTGCCCAGTTTGCAGTCCTGGTTCTGGTGTTTCACGTTGCGGTTGGAGGCTAGTGATCCGAGCTACCTGTGTTTTCCAGTATGTTCTTGTTTCGCCTACTGATGTATATATTGTATATATTGTATATATTTACACTAGAGGTCGCTCTGATACATTCTGATACATGTTTTATGCGGATTTTCTCGGATATATTATATATTACAGATATGTTTTCTGTTTATTGATATTGATATGGTATTGAGAAATCCGGATGGGATTGGTGCCCACGGTTTGGCTTTTGTGGCATAGGATGAAGTGTTATTTTCAAGGTGCAGGTTAATGCAATTCCACATTAGTAGCGTTACTCTGCCAAAATTTTGAATGGTTTTTGTTGGTTCACGTTTTCAGAAGGGGTTCGATTCTGATTTAGGTAACTAAATTGGGGTTGGGTCCTTTCATCCACTTTCTAGATTAACGAAGAAAGGCGTCAAGTTCGAGTGGTCCGATGCTTATAAGGAGAGTTACTTACTCTTGAAGGAAAGGTTGACCACTGCACCGGTTTTGACTGTACCTGACAACCGTGGCGAGTTCGTGGTTTATAGCGATGCATCGAGATTGGGACTTGGTTGTGTTTGATGCAGCATAGTAGAGCGGTGGCTCATGGTTCCAGGCAGTGGAAACTTTATGAAGCTACGCATCTAATGTATGATTTAGGAGTAGCTATCTTTATGTTAGCATCAGAGAGTTGGAGACACTATTGCTACGGCGTGCAGCGCAGTCTAAGATGTACACTGATCACTTGAGTTTCATCTACTTGCATATTCAGCCAGATTTGAGCTTGAGGCAGCGTAGATGCATGGGATCGATTAACGACTTGGCTGCACATTTGAGTTTATCCGAGAGAGGCTAATGTCGTTGTTGATGCATTCAGTCGAAAATCGGGAGCTTCATTGTTTCATGTGTGTGTGGCTCGAGATTCCATGTTAGCCGAGTTGTGAGCTACGAGAGCTGAGTTAGAGTGTGATGATGTTGAAGCTCATTATTTTACGTGCGTTATGCACTTGTGGTACAAAGATGTATCAGATACTTCGAGTTTACTACTCGTGACGCAACATGAAGAGGAATATAGCATCTTATGTGAGCAAATGCCACATTTGTCGGCAGGCGAGAGCAGAGAGGCAGAAACTTGCTGGGAAGTTACAGCCATTGGAGATTTGCCATTAGAAGTTGGAGCTTGTCACTGTGGATTTTATGTATCGGTTCTTTTCCTTGTACTTCCAGAAAAGATTTCAGTGGGCAGACTAGCATAGCGGTATTCGATATGGATTGTCCATTTTTGTGATGCGCCTGTGTTCCAGTTTGCTGATCAAGATAATCAGTTACAACAGAGTGTTGGCAAGCATTGCAGTGAGTATTGGGGACCAGATTACAGTTTAGTACATTTTCTTATCCTCAGATTGGTGGGCGATCTTAGAGAACTATTCAGACCTTGGAGGGCATGTTGTGGTCCTCTGTATTGCAGTTCCGAAGGATTTGAGACCGCAGTTTCATTTGTTCGAGATTGGCCTTCGGATTAGCAGGGACAGGTTGAAAATTGCTTGAGTTCGACATTAGAGTGATATTGATGTGAGCAGGTTGAGTTATGAATTTGCCACGTTATTTTGGTTCGTATATGATCATGGGGCGAGTTAGTGTTGTGCCGTATAGTTTGGCATTGCCTATAGAGTTGGCCAGTTTGTTTGTATGTTGTATTCCATGTGATGGAACTATATTTCGAATTTATTGTATATTGTGTACCCCATCAGTTCCTTATGCAGGAAGACTTGGCATTTGTGGAGGAGCCAATTCAGATTCGGGATTTGAGGGTACAGAGATATTTTCCATTACCAAAGTCGTTCAGTTGAGGTTGCCACTTGGGAGTTGAACTGTATGCAGAGGCAGTGTTCCTACTTTCCAGTTGGCAGGCTTGGTTATTTCGAGGTTGAAATTTTTTAAGGGGGGTAGATTTGTGACGACCCGGAACAGAATCAGTAGTGTAATCGGCTTAATCCACGAGCTTGCCCGTAATCGTAGTTTTCCGTAAATTGATTGAATTGCCGGTTTTGATCACGACTTCATTATTGGCCGAGAATTTGAGTTGAGTCTCTTCTCGAGAGTTGTTGTATGCCTGATTTCGAGTTCGTGGGCGGTTCCGAATTATTTTGACCACCGAGGAATATAATATGAATATTTGAAATTTCAGAATATCGTCGAGTTTATCCGTTCTTATTCGAGTTTATCCGAATCCTGATTGTGATCCGTTTTGGACCGTTGATCGACCCGAACCGAAATTGGAATAGTTATCGACTTGATTTGTGAGTTTTGCAATTGGTCGCGATTTCGACGTAATTGGTTAATATGGCGGCTTCGTTAGCGACTAAATTATTGGGCAAGAATTTGATTTGGGATCCTTCACGGAAGTTGTAGAGAATTTAATTTCGAGCTCGTGGGAACTTCCGGAGGATTATTCCGAGTTACGAGGAATAAGTTGTGAATATTTTCGGCCGTGGGATATTGTCGTATTTATCCGTTTGGGATTCGATACGCGTACGGTATAAATACGGGAGAATACTTGCCGATTTTGGAAACTTTCCATTTTGAGAAATCTGGCCCATTGACCAGTTTGACCCGTGGGTCAACCTGGTCAACGGGCCAGATTTCTCAAAATGGAGTTTGACCCGTGGGTCAAAACTGACCCATTCCAGACCGATTTTTGTTTGCCTTCATTGAGCTTGATTCCGGCCTCTTTTGGCCATGGTGTCTTCATGAAAGTTGTTGGGCTTGAGCTCCTCTTTCTTTTGATAGGTCATTCATTCAATTTGGTTGCCGGATGAAGAAGTTATGGCTTGTCAAAGTTTGGGAATTTTGGGTGGATTCCAGCGAGATTTTGAGGGCTTCAGGTGGCGGCGTTCCGGTCCAGTTGGTGGTGACTCTTTGAGGGGTTTTGTTAGCCTTGGAGAGAGGAAGCTTTTAGAAGTGGTTTCAAGTCTTGCCGTGGCAGCGGCGGCGACTTTTCGTCTGACGTGTTTTTTGACGAGTTGTATGTCGTTTCGCTCGGAATCGCGCACCGATCGCAGTGGTGAGGTTTAGTTTTAGAATTGAGCATCGGAAATTATAGCGAGGTTTATGGTGTGATTATCGGATTTTGACGATTTCGTCGATATTGAAAGGACCCAACCCCGATTTAACACTCTAAATCGGAATCGAACCCCTTCGAAAACACGAACCAACAAAAATTTTCCGAAATTTGGGCAGAATTTCGTTACTAGCGAGGAATTACCTTAACCTGCACGCGGAAAAACACACTTCGTCCTATGCCACAAAAATCAAACCGTGGGCACCAATCCCATCCGGATTTCTCAACATCAATATACTCAACAACAGTAAATAAACTGTACAATGTATATATGTATATCCGTGAAAATCCGTATAACATGTATCAGAATGTATCAGAGCGACCTCTAGAGTAAAACATATACAATATGTACGTCAGTAGGCGAAACAAGAACCTACTGGAAAACACAGGTAACTCTGATCACTAGCCTCCAAACCGCGACGTGAAACACCAAACCTGAACTGCAAACTGGGCACGGAAACCGAAAAGCCCAGGGGAAAGGCAAATAAAAACGTTAGAGTGAGTGGACGAAAATATACACATGCCTTTCACCAGTTATATAAATATATATACAACCAATATAAACAATGCGAGTTCGGAACACAACACATTATATAAGGAGGTAGTCGGGCAGATCTCTCAAGCCCGACGTCGGGTGAATCGCTCAAACCCGACTGTGATAGGCCAGGGGAATCTCTCAACCCCGGCGGCACTCAGGGGAATCTCTCAACCCTGCTTCAGAGGAATCTCTCAACTCTGGGCCAGAGGAATCTCTCAACTCTGGTAGCATCGATGCAATAAATGCCAATCACAATAACACATAACAATACCTCCGAAAATAACATATATATCAATCATCGTATATATAATAAATACGGAAAACATAAATTCCACGAACTCGCAAAACAACAGTGAAAATAGAAACTTGTCCACTCACAGATCAGCTAGCGCGAACTCGCGCTAAACTCGTGGTCCGGCGGAAGTCCCCTCGCCCGAAGCACGATCACGATCCAGATCTCGATCTCGATCTCCTGAATATATTCATAAAATACAACTGATCAATATCGTAATCCACAACACTGTACGGATGCACGGAAACCAACCGTTCCCGGAAATACAAAATGCAGTGCAAAATGAATTACGAAAATCCCGAAATCCCAACTCGAAATCTCGACTGAAAATCGGCTAACCAAATCAACCCGAAAACCTCCGTACGATAATCAGGGCGCGATTACGAGAAAAATGACATTAATTACATCGAAAATTGAAACTTTGACTTTTTTCCGGCCGTTGACCGCCGTTGACCGCCGCCGCCGCCGGCGGCGCGCCGTCAACGGAGGAATTTCACGGCCATCATCTCCAGTTCTCATGGTCTCGGCAAGGCGAGCAACTTCTTCTTCTATCCCAAGGTCCAATTCCAAACGCAACCTAACCAATTTAACCAAAACAGCTCGGACTCCATTCTTTCCGGTGACCCAAATCGGTGACCTCCAAAACTCAACCTCAAGCTATAACAAACACATGGGAAGACACACGAAGGCAAGGGGAGTCTAACCCCCCTAACCACCGCCACCCAAACTCGCCGGAGCTAAGCTCCCCGTCACCGGCAAAATCAACCCGATCGGTGCAATTCGGGTACCCCAAAAACCTTATCAATTCTCACAAATTAACATACCATCACACTTGAAATCAAGAGAGGAAGCTCATAGTACCTTTCAATCAACCAACGGTGGCCGGAGAACGGTGGTCGGACGGCAACCGAATCGGGAAACTCTCCCCCCCAAAGTCAACGTGGTCAACTTACCAAAACAGGAAAGTCCAAGGCTAGTCAACGCAAAACTAAACTTTTACGACTATTCACGACTATTTTCCGACTTTTCGATATTTATACTCGTCCCTCGGGTCCATCGACGGTCCAAAATGAAAATACGAAATGATTCGGATAAGCTCGAAACAAACGGATAAACTCGTCGAAACCCGAAACTTCAAATAATCATAAAATATTCCTCGGCTATCGGAAAAATCTTCCGAAACCACCCATGAACTCGAAATCACGTACTCTACACTTTCCGTGAAGACACTCAACCCAAATTCTCGACCGAAAATATAGTCGCGAATCGAATCGGCAATCACACGTTATCGTAAAACTGCGACTAATCTCAAATCTCGAGAATCGTGCTAAACACACATCTGATTCTGGTTCGGGTCGTCACAAATCTACCCCCCTTAAAGAAATTTCGACCTCGAAATTTACATACCTGTCAGGTGAACAGATGAGGATACTGCTCCCGCATACGCTGCTCGGTCTCCCAGGTGGCCTCTTCCACAGAGTGATTCTGCCACAGGACCTTCACCAGCGGAATCACGCGGTGCCTCAACTCCTGCTCACGACGATCGAGAATCTGCACTGGCTCCTCAATATACGATAAATCCTCTCTGATCGGCAACTGCTGTGGGGCTATCACATGCGAAGGATCTGAGATGTACTTCCGCAACATCGAAACATGGAATACATCATGTACGCGGGCCATCTCAGCCGGTAGCTCAAGTCGATAAGCAACAGCTCCAACCCTCTCCGTAATCTCATACGGACCAATGTACCGCGGTCGAAGCTTGCCACGCTTCCCGAAACGCACTACTCCCCTCCACGGAGACAGTTTCAGGAAGACCCAATCACCGACCTCAAACTCCAAACTCTTCCTTCTCACATCTGCGTAACTCTTCTGCCGATCCTGGGCGATCTTCAACCGATCTCGAATCACCTGTATGTCCTCCATCGTGGTTTTCACCAAATCAGGACCAATAAGCCAACGCTCGCCCACCTCACTCCAACATAATGGAGTGCGACACTGCTTCCCGTACAAAGCCTCGTACGGTGCCATCTCAATACTGGCCTGATAGCTGTTGTTGTAGGCGAACTCAATCAAGTGCAACTGCTGATCCCAGTTTCCGCGAAACTGCAACACACACGATCTCAGCATATCCTCAAGAGTCTGAATGGTCCGCTCGGACTGCCCGTCAATCTGAGGATGAAAAGCTGTACTAAATCGCAACTTCGTACCCAAAGCTCGCTGCAACGCCCGCCAAAACTCAGATGTGAACTGACTATCACGGTCAGAAACAATGGACACAGGCACACCATGCAAGCGAACAATCTCCGATAAGTACAACTTGGCCAATCTGCCCACTGATACCTTCCCTGGAAGTGCAAGAAAGTGTGCGGATTTCGTCAGTCGGTCAACAATAACCCAAATACCAGTGTTGCCCGCCGAAGTACGCGGCAACTGATAGACGAAATCCATCGTAATGTGCTCCCACTTCCAAACCGGAATCTCCAGTGGCTGTAATTTCCCTGCAGGTTTCTGCCTCTCCGCCTTCACCTGCTGACAAATCAAACACCGACTCACGTATGCGGCAATCTCCCGCTTCATGTTGCGCCACCAATAGTACGCTCGAAGTGTACGAAACATCTTCGTACCTCCGGGATGCATCGCATATGCTGAGCAGTGAGCCTCATCTAGAATCTCCCTCTTCAAATCCTCGTCTCGTGGTACACATAACCTGCCTCTGAACAACAACGTACCGTCGTCGCTCAAACGAAACTCTGTAGACACACCATTCCGTATCATGGTCTTCTTGCCTAACAGGTAGGGATCTGAATCCTGTGCCTCTCGCACCTGATCAACCAACACTGGTCGTACCTGAAAGCTAGCCAACAAGGCTCCATCATCATCATAATCAAACACAGCACCCGTAGCTCGAAGCTCGGCTAACATCGATACTCGTGCTACACACATGTGGAACAACGAGGCTCCCGATTTCCGGCTAAGTGCATCTGCCACCACGTTGGCCTTCCCCGGATGATACTCGAAAGTGCAATCATAATCGTTAATCAATTCCATCCATCGGCGCTGCCTCATATTCAGATCCGGCTGCGTCCGCAAGTAAGTGAGACTCTTGTGGTCAGTGAAAATCTTACACTGAGCACCATACAGATAATGTCTCCAACTCTTCAGCGCTAACACAATAGCAGCCAACTCCAAATCATGCGTCGGATAGTTGACCTCGTGCGGTTTCAGCTGTCTGGAACCGTACGCCACAACTCTACCATGCTGCATCAACACACAACCAAGGCCCAACTTCGACGCGTCGCTATACACAACATACTCACCACTGTCATCTGGCAACGTCAGAACCGGTGCGGTAGTCAATCTCTCCTTCAGGAGCAAGTAACTCTCCTCGCACGCTTCCGACCACTCAAACTTGACGCCCTTCTTCGTCAATCTGGTCAGTGGTGTAGCTATCCGGGAGAAATCCTGCACAAATCGTCGGTAGTAGCCCGCTAAACCCAAGAAACTCCGAATCTCTGGCACAGTAGTGGGTCTACTCCAATTCAGTACGGCCTCGATCTTGTCAGGATCCACACTAACTCCCTCGGCCGATATCACGTGGCCCAGAAACTTCACACTATCCAACCAGAACTCACACTTGCTAAACTTCGCGAATAACTGATGGTCCCGCAAAGTCCGCAACACCGCTCGCAAGTGCTTCTTGTGCTGGCCCACACTCCTCGAATAGATCAAAATGTCATCAATAAACACGATCACGAACTTGTCCAGGAATCGACGAAACACCCGATTCATTAAGTCCATGAAAGCTGCGGGGGCATTGGTCAACCCAAACGGCATAACCAAAAACTCATAATGCCCATACCGCGTCCTGAAAGCTGTCCTGGCTACGTCTGAATCTCGGATCCTCAACTGGTGATATCCGGATCGAAGATCAATCTTCGAAAAGACTGACGCACCCTTCAGCTGGTCGAACAAGTCGTCAATCCGTGGCAACGGATACTTGTTCCTTACTGTAATCTGATTCAGCTTCCGATAGTCGATGCACAAACGCATGGACCCATCCTTCTTCCGCACGAATAACACTGGAGCACCCCACGGAGAAACACTCGGTCGAATGAATCCCTTCTCCAACAACTCCTGGAGCTGAATCTGCAACTCCCTCAACTCTGCAGGCGCCATCCGGTACGGTGTCTGGGAAATCGGTCCAGTACCCGGCAATAACTCAATAGTAAAGTCAATCTCCCGCACAGGGGGTATACCGGGTAACTCCGCTGGAAACACATCCGGAAACTCAGACACAACCTCAATGGTACCAAGATCTGGTACAGCAGCTGTAGTGTCCACAACATGGGCTAAATATGCAACACAACCCTTCTTCATCAGCCGATCCGCCCTCATCGCGGAAATCAAACACGGTAGGGAAGTGTTCTTCTCGCCACGAAACAGTATCTCGGGTAACCCTGGTCGTCGAAACGCGACCTCCTTCCTATGGCAGTCGAACATGGCCCAATGCGACTCAAGGAAGTCCATACCCAAGATCAGATCGAAATCCACAATATCAAGCAGTAACAGATCTGCGGCTAATCCATGGCCATTAACAAACACCTCACAATCCCGGTAAACCCAACTGATGCTCACAACCTCACCTGACGGATACAACACTCTCCACAACCCCGGAAGTGGAGATGCAGGTACCGTAGCTAATGAGGACAGTCTATATGATATGAATGAGTGTGTGGCACCTGGATCTAACAATGCAACTACAGGAATACCAAAGACATGTAACGTACCAATAACGACCTCCGGTGATGCTCTGCCCTCACGTAGAGTCATAGCATGAACCCTCGCCTGTCCGGCCGGTCGTCCTCGCTGGCCTTGTCCCTGCTGCCTGCCCTGGCCCGCAAACTGTGCTGGTCGAACTCCCGAAGTGGCACCTCGCTCTCCTCCGGAACTCTGGGCCCCCTGTCCTCCGGTAACCTCATACTGATAACATTCCCTCGCATAGTGACCCACCTGGCCACAGCGGAAACATGTGACAGGATCTCGCTGACATGGACCCACATGATGTCGACTACAGAGACTACACAACGGGTACTCTCTCGGTACAGCAAAAGTGCCACCGGTACGCCGCGGAAAACTAGAACCGCTGGAACTCCCACCAGCCTGTGGTCGCTGCGGCCGATCTCTCCTCCATCCCGGTCTCCGTCTAGGTACACTAGCTGGTGGTCGATATGACCCACCACCTGAAGATGAAGCTGAACCGGAAGTATCAGAACTCTGCCTCTTTGAAGGCCCCTGACTCGGTCCACCCTCCTCAAATCGTCTCTGCTGGTACCTCTGCTGTCTCTCCCGCTCAATATCCTCGCCTCGGAGAGCTGCACTGACAAACTCATCAAAGTTGTTCCGAGGCATCGTAGTCAGCGTCGCCTTGATGCTCAGATTTAACCCCAGCTCAAATCTACGACACTTGGCTTCCTCAGTAGCCACCATATCCCGCGCAAAACGAGACAAACGGGTAAACCGATCCCGATACTCAAGTACAGACAAACTGCCCTGCCTCAAGTTCGTAAACTCCTCGTACTTGCGCTGCTGGGTAGCCTGATTGAAGTACCTCCGCATAAACAAATCACGAAACAATGTCCACGGAGTATCCACAGGAACTCTGTCAGTGCTGACCCACCAAAAGTATGCATCACCCTCAAGTAAACCAACTGCAGCTACTGTCATCTGCTCAGGTGTAAACTGCAGACGCTCACAAACACGCTCAATCTGAACCAACCATGCCTCGCATATCTCTGGCTCAACTGAACCCGAAAACACAGTAGCACCCGCAGTGCGAGCCTTGACCACAGGGTCAAAACGCTCTTCCAAACGCAGCACTCGCATAAGCAAGTCGCGCGTTCGGCGATCCTCATCAGGATCATCATCCCGATCAACACGGGGACCACGTCGAGGAGGCATCCTACTGATACAAGACAAGCATTAGGTACAAGCAGAAAGAACGTAATCATGAAACCGCAGATATTTGAGGACACACAACACCCGAAGTATTGATGAGTACCGCTGGCCAGTCGGGTCACCACTCCAGTCATGCTGTATCAACTCAAATACCCTAAGCGTCACAACTACAAGAGTCTACAGAATCTGACAACCTAATGCTCTGATACCAAGCTGAAAGGACCCAACCCCGATTTAACACTCTAAATCGGAATCGAACCCCTTCGAAAACACGAACCAACAAAAATTTTCCGAAATTTGGGCAGAATTTCGTTACTAGCGAGGAATTACCTTAACCTGCACGCGGAAAAACACACTTCGTCCTATGCCACAAAAATCAAACCGTGGGCACCAATCCCATCCGGATTTCTCAACATCAATATACTCAACAACAGTAAATAAACTGTACAATGTATATATGTATATCCGTGAAAATCCGTATAACATGTATCAGAATGTATCAGAGCGACCTCTAGAGTAAAACATATACAATATGTACGTCAGTAGGCGAAACAAGAACCTACTGGAAAACACAGGTAACTCTGATCACTAGCCTCCAAACCGCGACGTGAAACACCAAACCTGAACTGCAAACTGGGCACGGAAACCGAAAAGCCCAGGGGAAAGGCAAATAAAAACGTTAGAGTGAGTGGACGAAAATATACACATGCCTTTCACCAGTTATATAAATATATATACAACCAATATAAACAATGCGAGTTCGGAACACAACACATTATATAAGGAGGTAGTCGGGCAGATCTCTCAAGCCCGACGTCGGGTGAATCGCTCAAACCCGACTGTGATAGGCCAGGGGAATCTCTCAACCCCGGCGGCACTCAGGGGAATCTCTCAACCCTGCTTCAGAGGAATCTCTCAACTCTGGGCCAGAGGAATCTCTCAACTCTGGTAGCATCGATGCAATAAATGCCAATCACAATAACACATAACAATACCTCCGAAAATAACATATATATCAATCATCGTATATATAATAAATACGGAAAACATAAATTCCACGAACTCGCAAAACAACAGTGAAAATAGAAACTTGTCCACTCACAGATCAGCTAGCGCGAACTCGCGCTAAACTCGTGGTCCGGCGGAAGTCCCCTCGCCCGAAGCACGATCACGATCCAGATCTCGATCTCGATCTCCTGAATATATTCATAAAATACAACTGATCAATATCGTAATCCACAACACTGTACGGATGCACGGAAACCAACCGTTCCCGGAAATACAAAATGCAGTGCAAAATGAATTACGAAAATCCCGAAATCCCAACTCGAAATCTCGACTGAAAATCGGCTAACCAAATCAACCCGAAAACCTCCGTACGATAATCAGGGCGCGATTACGAGAAAAATGACATTAATTACATCGAAAATTGAAACTTTGACTTTTTTCCGGCCGTTGACCGCCGTTGACCGCCGCCGCCGGCGGCGGCGCGCCGTCAACGGAGGAATTTCACGGCCATCATCTCCAGTTCTCATGGTCTCGACAAGGCGAGCAACTTCTTCTTCTATCCCAAGGTCCAATTCCAAACGCAACCTAACCAATTTAACCAAAACAGCTCGGACTCCATTCTTTCCGGTGACCCAAATCGGTGACCTCCAAAACTCAACCTCAAGCTATAACAAACACATGGGAAGACACACGAAGGCAAGGGGAGTCTAACCCCCCTAACCACCGCCACCCAAACTCGCCGGAGCTAAGCTCCCCGTCACCGGCAAAATCAACCCGATCGGTGCAATTCGGGTACCCCAAAAACCTTATCAATTCTCACAAATTAACATACCATCACACTTGAAATCAAGAGAGGAAGCTCATAGTACCTTTCAATCAACCAACGGTGGCCGGAGAACGGTGGTCGGACGGCAACCGAATCGGGAAACTCTCCCCCCCAAAGTCAACGTGGTCAACTTACCAAAACAGGAAAGTCCAAGGCTAGTCAACGCAAAACTAAACTTTTACGACTATTCACGACTATTTTCCGACTTTTCGATATTTATACTCGTCCCTCGGGTCCATCGACGGTCCAAAATGAAAATACGAAATGATTCGGATAAGCTCGAAACAAACGGATAAACTCGTCGAAACCCGAAACTTCAAATAATCATAAAATATTCCTCGGCTATCGGAAAAATCTTCCGAAACCACCCATGAACTCGAAATCACGTACTCTACACTTTCCGTGAAGACACTCAACCCAAATTCTCGACCGAAAATATAGTCGCGAATCGAATCGGCAATCACACGTTATCGTAAAACTGCGACTAATCTCAAATCTCGAGAATCGTGCTAAACACACATCTGATTCTGGTTCGGGTCGTCACAGATATTGAATTATATGTTTCCGAGAACAGTTGTTTCTCGTGATGTGATTCGAGCTTTTGAGTTATGATTTTGAGCAGTGGATTTTATGATTATCCAAGGGATCGTGATCTTTCGTTTGGTGAGGGATTTTCCGCCGGATCACTGGATTAACGCGTATTGCGTTATGCTCATCTGTGAGTGGACTTTTATATTTTCACTGTCATTGCGAGTTCGTCATTTTCAGTATTTATTTATATACGATGTTGAGATTATTTATTAATTTTAGAGGTATTATTTTATATTTTTATGGTGATGGCATTACTTGCATCGATGCTTCGGCTACTCGGCTGATCACCGGTAGTCTGACCAGAGTTGAGAGATTCCTCTGGGCAAGGTTGAGAGATTCCCCTGTTATGCCGCTGGGGTTGAGAGATTCCCCTAGCCTATCACCGTCGGGCTTGAGAGATTCGCCTGACCGTCGGGCTTGAGAGATTCGCCTGGCACCTCCATATATATTTTCCGAACTCGCTATACTTTACATTGTTTATTGTATATGAAATTGATGAAGGGCATATGTTTATTTTCGTCTACTCACTCTAACGATTTTATTTGCCTTTCCCCTGGGCTTTTCGATTTCCATGCCCAGTTTGCAGTTCAGACTCTGATGTCGCACGTCGTGGTCGGAGGCTTAGTATTCGAGCGATGTTTCTTTTATGGTAGGTTCTTAGTTTGGCCTACTATTTGTGTATATATATATATATATATATTACTAGAAGTCGGTCTGAGCATTCTAATGGTATACTTTCATACGATTTTTCCCCAGATTTTCTGTAAAGTATAGTTTTATTGATTACTTTACATTACTGTTATGATATTGAGAAATCCGGATGGGATTGGTGCCCACGGTTTGATTTTTATGGCATAGGATGAAGTGTATTTTCCGGGTGCAGATTAATGGCAATTCCGCATTAGTGGCGTTACTCTGCCGAAATTTTTTTATGGTTTTTGTTGGTTCGTGTTTTCAGAAGGGGTTTGATTCCGGTTTAGGAAACTAAATCGGGGTTGGGTCCTTTCATTACGTTATTCCAAACTCACATCATTTTACTAGAAGCGGAGGGAAGGCATACAATTACATGTTTTTATAGTTTTACTTATATTGCATGATTATGATCTTTGTCCACTCACTCTAACGTTTTATGTTTTTATCCCTTTCCTTGGGTCCTTTGTTTTAAATTGCCAAAATTTCTAGTTACCCAATTGAAGTCGTGACCATCCAGAGTATGAGGCATGACAGTTCACAACTTCTATTTTCTCAATATACATTTTGAGGTTCAGGTTGCTCGTGCTGGGGTAGCTGTACCGAATAGGTGGTGCTAAAGACCCTAATACGGGTCCCGCAAGACTTGTCCTAGATTATTATGGTAATCTGGGGTAGATCTTGTCACCTGTGATCAGTCTTATCACCAGCCTAATCTGCATTTGTATATCCTACTCTTTGAAAATAGTATGTCACTACCAGATCCAGACTTCAAATATCTAAGAATGCGAATCACAACATCCTTATGCTCTTCATTTGGATTATGCATGAACTAACTAAAAACACTTACAACATATGAAAAAAAACAGGTCTAGTATGTGACAAGTAAATCAATCATCCCACTAACTATTTATACATACTCTTGTTTGTTGGAACTTGATTGGGATACAATGTCAACTTATGATTTATCTTAATAAGAGTATCTGCGGGTTTGCAATCTCAATGTCGCATTCACCACATGCACTTGGTGCTTGGGGTTCTTCTAGGTGGTGCAAGGAAATTCATGAGCCTTGCCACTTCCTTGTGTGGTGAATGCCTTCATGAATTGGTTCACTTGAGTCTCTAACTTGTGGATTGCACTTTGACTTTCATTGCGAAGTGCTTACTTCTAACTCTTCGTGCTCATAAAAATTTCAAGATACATCTTCTTGTCCTCATCTTGATTCTTGACAAGCTTGGCAAGCAAGTCATCTGTGTTGAGTTTTGGCGCCTCTAATTGAGGTGTAGGAATTGGCGCTTGAAGCAATGGTGGTTGTTGAGCTCTAGGCACAAAGGGTGCTCTCGGTTGGTAAGCATTACCACCGGAAGCATTAGTGAATCCTCCATTTGGCATTGGTGCAAACTCGAGAGCTCCTTGAGTGTTAGAAAATCCCTTGCTTCCACTACCCGAAGCACCAAAGTTTCCTTGGTTTCCCTCTTGATTGTATATTCCTCTTTGCCCTAGGAAACCTCTATTAGGTCTTTGCACACTTCCTTGTCCTCCTTGGTTGTTTTGGACTTTACCACCTCATGAGAAGTTAGGATGGTTCCTCCAATCCGAGTTATAGGTATTAGATTAAGGGTTGTTCCTCGGTTGATAATAAAATAACCCCTTGAATTCCTCAGTGATCTCCGTATAGTCTTCTTGATGTATGCAAATAAGAGTCTCATGTATCGTGCTCTCACATATCAGGCATGTCACCGGTTCTACACTTATCTCCGAGACTTGGTTGACTTGGCCTCCACTTTAGTGTTGCTTCATTAAGAGGTCGAATTTCTTGTTCATTGACTCCTTAAGCCTTTTAATGGCTTCATCTTGTATATGGGTTCCCTTAACTTCATAAATACCACCTCGGTTGGCTTGAGTAGCCTAGCTCCCTCATAGAAATCGCTGGCTTCCTTATACTTGGCTTCATGTCCCATAGAGCCGACCTTTCAGCCAACTTCTCAAGCAAAATGTGTGCTTCCTCGGAAGTCTTGTCGATGAAGTCTCCACCATAAGCATTGTCTACATTCCCCCTCGTCTCCGTGCTTAGCCCTTGGTAGAAAAGAGACATAAGCATGTCTTGGGTTTGTCCATGATTAGGACAACCAAGTACTATATCTTTAAAGCGTTTCCATGCCTCACAAAATAAATCTCCATCTTTTTCCCTGAAGGTCATCAAGCTTGTTCTTCTTTCATTAATCTTGCCCAGGGGAAGTACTTGATAATGAACTTCCTTTGCAAGGTCTCCCACGAGTTGATTGAGTTGGGTGGGACCATTTTGAGCCACTCCTTGGCCTTGTCTCTCAAGCTCGAATGGAAGACCCATAGCCTCAATTGTCCCAGATTCATATCTTTCAAGCTTGAGCCACTCATGTTTCAGATATTGAATCTAGAAAATGCCTCCTCAAACTCTAAGAGATGTGAGTAAGGGTCGGAGTTAGCATGGCCCAAGAAAATGGGTAGAGTTTGGAGGAAACTCGACTTGATCTTAAATTGCTCCCCCACCAAAGGTTGTAACATAATGCACCTAGTATGTGCCATCAAAGAGGGTAAGGCACATTCTCTCAATTGTCTTCCTTCATATACTTCATCATCCATGACAATTTTCTCTTGTACTATAGGCTCAACCTCTTGCTAAATAGGCGGATCCAACTCAATATGAAAGACACGAGCACCAACTAATGGATTCTCGCATCTAGCCTTTACAGTTATGTCATACAAATTCCCAAGTGCTTCTCAGTTCTCTACCCTCAACAACGGAATGCCACCCTCTTCTTCACTATTATTACTCGACCTCGCTTTACTCAGAGCCACTTTTTCAAAACACAAATTAGATCTTCGGCCACAAAATGGATGGCGAGTTTGAAGATGAAGTGTGTAGATTCGAAATGATGGAAGGGGCATGAACCTGTAAAACACACTAAGCAACCACTTGATGTTAGGCGTTCAAATCCTTAAAGTACTCAAAGCCTTGAAGGCCTTCCACGATACTTCTTTGGCACACCCTTGAAGGAAACATCAATGAGCACTTTAAGAGTTCGAATGTGATTTCGATACGTGGTGTTCATTGTGCAATGGAAACCAAAGTGAACCGAGGTAAAGGTGTACGTTACCCGATATACCAAAATCATGGAATAAGGTTCTAATGATCTAGGGTGTAGCGGGAAGTAAGTTTGCTAGATCTAGAATATATAACTACTTTGTGTAAAATAAATACACTACTTAGATATGCTCCCACAAATATAAATAGTCAAGGTGGAAGAGGAAAAGGTAAAGAAACAACCTTTAAGCTCAGCAAAATTCTCGACGGGTCGAGGGTTTTCTTCGACCGGTCGAGGGCAAGCTTCTGTTTATGACACATGCCACTCTCAACGAGTCTAGACTATGTCTTGACTGGTCGAAGGTAGGCTATTATATCTCCCTGAACAAGTTCTTCGATGGGTTGAGAAAAATTCTCGACGGGTAGAGTGGAATGCCCTACAAAGGTTAGAAACACAATTCTGGCACAATTTCACCTTAAAGCTATCAACCAAAGTATTTAAAGCATCAAAGACACACAAAACAAAGTCCTAAATGGAAAAATGAAGAAAAACTATAAAGCTAAAAAATAAATGTCACACAAAATGTTCAGATTCTCAGCAATCAAAGGTAAACCAAATCTAAGGAATCAAATTTGAACTCAATCCCCGGCAACGGCGCCAAAAGCTTGTTAAGAACATTTATACTCCCTACATTTTAACTATCAATTAGTCTACGGCTTAGTGTATTTCTCTTACCCGCAATTATACGGTGTCAAGTAATATAATTTGTATAGAAGTCGAGTGTCGAACCCACGAGGATTGAATAATCTGATTCAATAGCTTTTTCCGGCTTAGTCCTTTATATGTGTGATAAACAAACAATTGATGCAACAAAGAAACACAAAAACATGGAAATGTATCTTACAACATCAAGTCTTTTGGAGACTCAACATCGCAAGAGGTAATTAGACTAAAATGACTGATTAAACGAAAGGTTGATTGATTGTTTACTACTAATGAAAGTTGACAGATATAGATGATCACAAATGCAAGAAAGAAGAATGGTCGGCTATGGGTGCCCCGATTAACCATTTGATGCTCAAACAATGTCCAATTTTAGGTCATGAGTTGTTTAGTCCAATTTACATGCTCAAACATCTTTTGGATCATAAGAACGAATCCTTTCATTGTCGAAATCAAACCCTCTCGGGTCATGCTTGGTTATGGGCTAAAAATCCTAAGCATTTTGGGATTCTAGAAGGTTTCGGTCCATTCATGAAGCACAAAGTAAACCAAGATTATGAGCTAGAATTTTGGTGCTAGGCTCCTAATGTATTTCGTGAATAATGAGTTTGATTGCAAACATATGTTAAGATTATGGATGACTTCCCTTCCCAAGCCTCTTTTGGAGCACTTGGGAATGGGTTCTAATGAATGCTTCCCACTCGCACATTCTGGGTTAGGAGTCGAAAGAATCAACACTGGCTACAAAGTCTCTCGGTCTATTATAACCTTAACCAAAAACCCTTGAGTCACTTGGACCTCAAAAGTGTTTTGATTCATGCTCAAGCACATGGAAACCAAATCTTAAGCTTAACCTTTTAAGTCTAAGCCTAAGTCATGTTGTATGCTCATGTTTACCCTTTGGTGTCATTTCTTAGTTCCTTGGACAAATCCCAACTTAGCTAGAGCTAAGACATGTGTAAGTGAAACTAGTCATTAATTCAGTTCAAACATGTCAACATGCCACAACAAAATCACATAAACAACAAACTCATTCAATAGCACAAAACACCCTAAAACATACTCATTAGCATAAACCAAAGATCATTGTTTTACATCAAATGGCTAGGGTTTGACGCCTAGCCTCCCATAAAGGGACTACTCATAAATCATAGCTAAAATAGAGTCTAGATACATGATTAGAGAGAGATAAGTCAATATAAATAACCAAAGAGTCCCCAAAGCCAAGCTCGAAGATCTTCAAGCTCTTTCTCCTCTTCTTTCTCCTTTCTAGCTTCTACCTCCAACAAAGAGGATGAACACCACTTTAGGCTTAGGTGGAAGGATGGATGTGAGTTTATGGTGGTGGTTATGAAGGATTTCTGGGCCTTTTGGTGGTGAAAAGGTGACACTACCAAAAAACTGCACTTAGGCGATGAAACTATTAAGGTTTCGTCTCCTAAGTGGGACTTGACTGACGAAACACAAGTCGTCGCCTAAGTGAGCACTTAGGCGACAAAACATGTAGTTTCGTTGCCTAAGATGCACACTCAGACGACGGCCATTTTTTGTCGTCGTCTAAGTATTACACACTCAAAGAACGATACACATTTTGTCGCCTACGTAAACTCTTAGACGATGACTTGGGTCATTCGTCGCCTAGCTGACCACCTAGGCGACGAAACTGTTTTCGTCACCTAAGTGACAACGTAGGCGACGAAACATGAAACTTAGGCGACGAAATGTTTCATTGTCTAAGAAAAGTCAATTATTAGATCTCTCGGTAAGTTTTCCTTATCTCCTCATCACTTCTCTATCTCTCTCTCCCTCTCAGCTAGCTCTATCTCTCTCCTCACACAAAAAAACCCACCGCCAGTGGCTCCGAATAATAACTGTAAAAAATTCAACAAAACTCAATTTTTCAACTCCAGGAGTTCTAATTTTACCCACTTATCTCCTTATCGATGAAGGTATTAACTCGTTTCTCTCGATTAATTTTTTTGAAGATCGTACATAATTACGTACGGCGATTGATTTTTCTGGCGAATATATAGTACTTTCTGGCGACCTTAACATTACTTCCATTGTTGTATTGCATTGTTAAGCTAAGTGTAAGGTATATATGTTTTCATTTGATTAATTAGTTACTTAAAACATGTATGTGCTAGGTAATATATATATATATATATGTTAGAATAATTAGTTGAAATATACATATATAATTAATGCATGTATTTATAAAAATTAATAATATAGGGAAATTCTCTAATGAGTACCTCTATGGTGTACACTTGGTGAGTACCTTCTAATCAATAACTTATAGAACTCAAATTTTTATCATAATTTGAAAAATGAACCATTAGATATTTAGTTATAAATAAGTAGATCATTTCTACAAATTTTTAATCAAATCGAAAATCTTTAAGGAATTCATAATCATAATTTACCAAGTATGAACATGAACGGTTCAAGTTTGACAATTTTGGTGTGTTCATTGATTTGATTTCGTTTAATGCCTTAATGATTTTTAAATGGGATGAAAATTTACACAATTGATCTACTTATATATATATCTAAATATTGAAGAATAAAATGTCAGACAATGCTTTTGACGAAATACAGGAGCATATATGTAAGTTGCTACCTGATCATCACAAACTTTTAGAAAGTATAAGGTTAGAAAGATCTTGAGCAGCATTGGCCTAAAGTATAGGAAAATTAATGTCTACATAAATGATTATGTGCTGTTTTACAAAGAGTATGAATATTTGGACTACTGTCCCATATGCAACCAATGTAGATATCAAAACCGGAATATGAGGAGTTCAAAGAAGAAATTCATGTGAAGGTACTTTGCTATTTTCCGTTGATTCCCAGATTGCAGCGTCTATATATGTCTCTATATACAGCACAGGCGATGAGATGGTACGCAAAACAGCGAGTAGATGACGATGTGCTCCAACATGCAGCAGATGGGGAGGCTTTTAAACATTTCAACAGGGAATTCAAAGACTTTGCAGTGGAGGTTCGAAATGTTAGACTCGGCCTATCTACAGATGGATTCAATCCTTGGGATAGTAACAGCGTTGCCGTCAGCACTTGGCCAGTTATTCTTATACCGTACAACCTGCCTCAATGGATGTGCATGAACAAGAAATTTATTTTCCTTACTCTACTAATTACAGGGCTTAAATCTTCAAGAAAGTGTTTAGATGTCTACCTCAGACCATTGATCAACGAGCTCAAATTGTTGTGTGAATATAGAGTTCCAACTTATGACAATTTTACTAACATGATGTTCATGATGAGAGCAGCTTTCATGTGGACAATCAATGATTTTTCTGCATATGGGATGTTCGCATCTTGCACAACTAGAGGATACATTGGTTGCCTTATCTGTTTGGACAACTTCAACTCCAGTTGGCATGCGGAGAAGGTATGTTACTTACGTCACTGTAGATGGCTTCATCACGATCACCCATGGCGACAGCTTCTATTTAGTGTGTTGACCAACGACAAAAAAGTGAAGAGACTCAATCCACACCCTCTACACGATCTCAGCTATTGGCGTCACAAGAGTATTTTCTTTGAACTTCCCTACTGGTTCAAGTTAAAACTCTGGAACAACCTTAATGTCATGCACATAGAAAAGAATGTGTCCAACAGTGTGGTGGGAACAATTTTGAGTATTAAGTTGAAGATTAAAGATACTCCTAAAGCACGCAAAGATTTGGAATCTATAAATTTGCACCATCACTTGTGGTTGAGGAGGGATAGAAGATGAGTGTACAACAAGATGCCAGATGCAACTTACACAGTAAAGCCGACACAGAGGAGTTCTGTATTTAGCTGGTTCAAGACTATTCGTTATTTGTCTACTTATGCAGCAAATACTATAGGAGCAGTTGATGAGGTGCAGCACAAGTTCATTGGTCTAAAGACTTATGACTATCACGTTATGCTACAACGTCTGATCCCAGTGGTAATTCGACCATATTTGCCCCGTGGCATTGTCGAACCAATAGTAGAATTGTGTAGATGGTGGTAGAGGTTATGCGCCAGAGAGTTGCAGAAGTCAGATGTCCTCGAACTTCAATACAAAATAGTGCGGATCCTTTACAAATTAGAGATGATTTTTCCCCTGCTTTCTTTGACATCATGATTCATCTCATGATCCACTTACCTCCAACAGGTGCTCCTTTCTGGTCCAGTCCACTACACTTGAATGTATCCTTAAGAAAGGTACGTACAATTATTGATAACGGTTGTTCATAATTTTTACATTTTATTTTTTGTGTTTTTACTATTCTTCTAATTATTAATTGTATAATTTTGTAGACAACTCAGACAGCATAAAGGATTTGTGAAAAATAAATTTATCCCAGATGGCTCCATAGCAGAGACATACCTAATGCATGAGTGTGTTACCTATTGCAATAGGTATCTCAAAGATCCAATCTAGGCCAATCCAAATGTCCGCCATAATCTTTCAGTCGTCACAATGTTGTACGACCATTTAAAGGAGTATTAAAGGAAATATCAACTAAAAAAGAACTTGAAGAAGCACATTTGGTAGTATTGTGAAACTGTGACGATGTCGACCGTTACATGAAGTACTACAGAGAGTACATTCGAACGATGAAAGATGACAAGACTCCTGCTTATGTTGAAAAAATGCTTAAGAAGAAGTTCCCTTATTATTTCTGACAATGGGTAAGTATTTTAAATTATTTTAAAACTCTTTTCTCATATATAGTACATATGGCATTTGGTGTTTGTTTATGCAAAGTGTTTTGTCTTAGTTTGTGTATGCAGATTTTTGGTTTCCTTTATTTTTAGGGAAAACTACGTCAACTTTTTGGTAGAAATTAAATTACTCATTCATATATATTATTCACATTTTTGCAGATGGATGATCTACAAAAATTCGATAACCACGAGGGGTGGTGGTCATGGGAAAAACATCTATTGGCCCATAAGCCAGTTAAGCACTATATTTACTCTGACTTTTTTGTGACTGGTGTAATGTTTCATTCATTGACTCAAGATGAAGGAAGAAGTACACAAAACAGTGGGATCGTAGTTGGGAAAGGCAATGTTGTCTATTACGGAGTTCTTGAACATGTCGTTGAGCTGTTATATATACGGGAATTATATCAGCATTTTTCTGTTCAAGTGCAAATGGTTCAAGCGTACTAAGAAAGATATGAGACTTTTATCAGTCGATATAAACCCAAGTTAGTATGAGGATGAACCATTCATTCTTGTCACCTTAGTTAGGCATGTGTTCTATCTGGATGATCCGAAAGCTAGTGAAGGCTAGAAAATAGTAAATCATATGTCACACCAAGGAATATGGAGTGCAACTACACTTGATGGGATGTCGGCGGCTGATATTGAAGCGCATAGAGACCATGCATATCAAGAGCTTAATACTTCAGTCATCTCCGAGGTAATGGAATTGGTTCGGCATAACGAACGCTTGCTCTCGATTGATGGCAGCACGGATCTTACTACATAGGAGATTAGAGAATTAGCGCAGAATGCCCCAGAAGTCGAGGAGCCCGAGGACGTTGACGACATCGGATACAATTCAGACAATGTATAGTATGATGATGAGGAGCAATCAGATGATAGTAAGGAGGATGATTCAAATGATGATGATTATGATGAGGATGATGATTGATATAAGGCTAGATTAGTATAGTTAATAATTATATCGATCAGATGAATAATATTAAATTAAAAGACCAGGCTATAAAATTATGAATTAGAAGAATGAAAATGGAATTGGAAAGGCCAGATAGTGATGCTTGAAATAAAATTACGTTTGGAATTGAAAAAAATTAAAAGTAAATTAAATTTACTCTTGGCCGAAAAAATGCATTATTTCGTCATCTAAGGTTCACTTAGACGACGAAACAATGCATTTTCGTCGTCTAAGGTTCACTACCTAGACGACGCTACCTATATATTTGTCGTCTAGCTAAACCGTAACCGTAACCCTAAACCTTAACAGTATCCCTTTACCCTAAACCTTACACGAAAAAACTAAACGGTTCATCGTCTAAGTGATTACATAGGCGACAAATCCAGTCGTTTCGTCGCCTAAGATCAATATTTTGGGCGGTTCAATTTTTGCTGCCAAATTTTTTGAGTCCCATTTAAAACTACTTAGGTGATGAAATTTGTTATTTTCATTGCCTAAGTGCACTTCGGTGACGAATCCACTCGTTTCGTTGCCTCAGGCCAATTTTTTTGGGCAGTTCATTTTTTTCCGCCAAATTTTTCGGGTCCCATTTAAAAACTACTTAGGCGACAGCAATTGTTTTTTTCGTCGCCTAAGTGCACTTAGACGATGAAACCACTCGTTTAGTCACCTAAGTCAATTGATATATCCCATAAATTAGATCGACTTTGATACAGTTTTCTCATTTCTCTCTCTCTCCTCGCCTGCCACCGGACTCCTCTCTCTCCTCTCTCTCTCTCTCTCTCTCTCTCTCTCTCTCTCTCTCCTCTCCTGCGGCCAGAGTCTCTCTCTCCTCTCCTCTCGTCTCTGCCGCCAGATTCCTCTCTCCCCCGTCGATCTCCCCCCCATCGATATATCTCGATCTCTCCCCATTTATATATATATATATATATATTTGATATATGGTTATACATGAAGCTTCCACTCAGGTATACATTTTCAGGTATATGGCATTACACCAACTTTTTTGTCATATTTTATCATCTCCACCGTTCAGATTTTAGGTCCTAATATATAAATTAAGTCTGTAAATTTTCAGCCAAAATTGTGAATTAATATATTAAATGTGTATTTGGATTAATTTCAGTATATTTGGATAAATTAGATGTAAATTAATTTGGATATATTGTATTTAGATTAATTTAATTGAATTTGAGTATATTGTGATTAATATATTAGATTTGAGTATATTTGGATTAATATATTATATGTGAATTAGTTTGGGTATATTGTATTTGGATTAATTTAATTGGATATACGTAATGTATTTTGATTAATTTGGGTATAATGATATATATAATATTAATTGATTAATTAATTTGGGTATATTACATTTATTTATATTACATTTATTAATATAAGTTTTGATAATTTGAACTATTTTGGCTATATGTGGATAAATTTGAAAAATATTGTGAAATTTGGATACATTGAATATATTTGTGAACTTTGATTTTTTGGATAAATTTGGATAAATTTGATGAAATTTGGATATATTTGGATGAATTATGCCCAGGTAAATTTATTCAGCTTAATTATGACTCCATAGAAGAGGCGCACGGCTGCGGACAAGGAGGTCGAACGCGAAGCCATTGTGCAAGCAATGAGTTGGAGGTAGGATTCGGAGGAAACCGTTACAAATTCTCTGCAGAAATCTTCGGCTCCGGCGATAGGCCAAATCTCTCATAAGTCAGGAGGCCTCAACCTTTACGGATGAGCCGGATGGGGCCCGATCGACTGTGCTGTTAGACGGTCTGGATAAGTCAGTCGACGACTCGATTCTCTACAGGGCCCGACGTACGGTTAGGAGGCAGCCATTAGACGCGCCTGCGAAAAGGACTTGGGGACTTGAAAAGGGCACCAAAGGTGAGCGCATAGTGAAGTCTACGGGGAAGAAGATCGGCTTCCCGTAAGACGATTTCACCCGAGACCCTCCGGCCGCGCAGCTCGGAAGTCTGACCTCGCACTCCATCGGCTCAATCATACAGAACAGCATCCCTATGGTTGCCCCTTAGTGGAACGAGCTGCCATGATCTGAAAAGTTGAGGGTGCACCACGAACTATCAGTAATACTATTTATTATTATTTTTTAAAGTAATTACAAAACATAAATGCATTATTTCTATAATAAATTTTATTTTATTATTTATATTTCTAGACATATTTTGAAATCTTCGGCTCAGCGGAGATAATGGAGGATATAGAGGAGACAGTTGTCTACATTTACAAACACTGGAAGTACGACCTCCACAAGTACTACCAACTACACGGCACCTCGCTTCCGCCTGTGGAGCTCTGGAATGACAGAGAAGATGAGTGGCAATGGTTGGTCGTACATTTTCAGTCCGACAAGTATAAGGTTCATCTTTATTTTCTTTAATATAATAAAAATTACATAATTTATTATTTTTAACCATTATTTTATTGTTTAATTATCTTTGTTGTGTACGTAACAGACAAGGTCGGAGACCTACAACAAGGCAAATTGGGACAAGAAAGGTAAACACCATGTATCTGGCTCACGAAAATTCATTTACATCGTGAAGGAGCACAAAGATGCGGGTTTGAAGCATTGCTTCTTGGATGCTAGCGTCCAAGCTTATGTGAAGCCTGGGGTCATCAATGAAGCAAGTCAACAAGGAGTAAGTAACTCACATTTCTAAAATCAATTGAATTTACTTGTACTTTCAAAGCATATCGAGATTTAGTATCACGCTAATTGCATTTTGAAGAAATTGAATTATGATTAGTGCATTATTTAGTTAGGTTGTACTATTGGAATATGATTTTGAACTTAGATTTGGTTATGCTTTCGTTTAGTTGGTTAAATTATGATTTTTCAACTTGAGAAATCCGGATGGGAATCGGTGCCTACGGTGTAATTGTGTTGTTATAATTGGTTATTCGAAGTGTAATCTTGCCTGCAGATTTTTTGGTTTCCGAAAATTTTTAGGGGAAATTATGCCAAATTTTTGTTAGAAATTAATATTATATTTATGTATTCTTCACTTGATTAATTTCAGGAGAGGTTGATACAAATGGTCGGGGAGGAATTGGCCGCGACCCGGCTAGTCAACCCCGAGATGACGCCTGAATAGGTACCTCCCCTGTAGATGGAGAGTCAGATTGCTATTGCCGATGTTGTTTACTGTCACCGACCTGGTAAGGAGGTTCATGGGTTTAGACAGATGGTGCAGAGAGATTTGTCCGCTTCATCCATTTCGTCAACTCGGCACGGTATGGAGGATACTGAGGCACTCTGAGCTGACTTTCGATTGGCACGGGAGTTAGCTAATCATGCCTGGGAGCATTTGAGGTCGGTGGAGGCTTGATTTGTCGCTCACAACTGTAAGATGGCCACCTTTTACGAGGCATGCAGGCAAATGGGTGTGGTCCCCCCCCCCTCGGCCCCACTTCTGGCCCCAGCGACAATGATCCGAGCGGTGGCGAGGGAATTGGCAACATGTTTACCCCCGGTTTAGTTTCGTAGTTTTTTTCGTTATTTTATTATTATTTCTTTCAATGTACGTACATTTTTTATATTTAATAAATATTTTATTATTTTAATTAATATATTTTTATATATTTTAAATTTATTTTATATTCAGATAAAAAATACAAATTTAAAAAAAAAAAATCAACTTAGGCGACGAACACTCTTCGTTTCATCGTCCAAATGTATTACTAAGACGAAAGACCATTCGTCACCTAATTGTACACTTAGACGACGATCGGTTTTGTCGTCGTGTAGGCACATCACTTAGACGATCAGTTTTGTCGTCATGCTCTTACTTAAACGACGAAATCAAGTCATCTTCCAAGTGGCAACACTTAGACGACAATTCTAGCTATTCATTGCCTAAGATGTTTCTTAGACGACAACTATCGTAGTTTAGAGGAAGATTGGTTCGACATTTAACTGCTTAGACGACAAACCGTCTTTCGTTGCCTAAGTATGTTATTAGACGACAAAACAAAAAAAATTGTCGCCTAAGTATTTGGGCTACGATTGTTACGCGACAAACTTGAGGCGACATAATCTTCGTCGCCTAAGTACCTGGCCAACGAAAAACACCACTTAGGCGACGAAAATGCTTCGTCGCCTAAGTGTGTTTTTCTAGTAGTATGAGAAGAGAGTGCTAGAGAGTTTTTGATAGAATGGGGGCTAAGGAGAGATGCTAAAACTATATAAAAAAAAGTGTGAAATGAGATAAGTTGTATGCTAGGGTCATGGGGAGCTCGAAAAATAGCATGTATAGGCAGATATAGGGGTGGGCACTTGATCCCAGAAATTCTGATCTGACCCGTTTCCGAACCATCCCGTATAAGCACGGTAAGGGTTTAAATTTTCAAAATGAAAAGTCAATCATATCTCGGCCCGTTTGAATAAAATGGGATGAGATTTGTGTTTATTTTTTAGTGTAAATGGAATCCAGGCCCATCCCGAATAAACACAATAAACCTTATCAACTATATATTACAGTATTTATTTTTATCGATCTCAAGTCATCTCACTTTCTTCCCTGCGATGTTTCTTACCCTCTTCTACGGTTTCACGTATGACATCAACTCAATTTCTTAGATATCCATATCAATAATTCTTCTAACTAAATTATTTATTGTTCTTATTGCATTGACTATTGATTTCTTAATTTTTAAATGCAAAGGGTGGTATCTATATATGCGATTGGATATCTATATATGCAACTTATGCAACTGGGTATTTATATATATGCAATTAGGTATCTATATAAGCAACTGGATATATGATTACTACTATGTATGTATGCATCTATAAGCACATCAGAGATGATTATCCACTTAACGTGTGAAGAACTTGAACTAGGTATGTTATTCATTTCAATTTATTCAAATACGTGAGTGTATCAATTAATTTAGTGTCATATGATATACTCATAACTTCATAAACTTTGCATTTTACAAATCATGGAAGCTCTACTTCACCTGCTTGTAGTACAACATGTCCACCACCAAATTCTTATCCAAAAGCAAGGGGCAAGGCTATTATTGATATGTGAAAGCTAGGAATAAGTTGCTTAAGTGATTAACTTTCAGCTTTTTTTTATGGAAAGTTTATTAACTTTCGGTTGATTTGGGTTGTTTCTATTTTCATACTTTATTTTTCTTTTTGGATATATATTGAAGCTGATTTTGGATTGTTCGGCAATGTGATGAACAACATGAACTTATTGAAATGCTTCTTCTTGGTCATTTTGAGACTTTTAGATTTACTCTTGCATTATTTTTGTTGTCGAAAAAATAACATAGGGATCCCGAAATGAACCCGTATTGAACTGATTCCGTTTGGGTTTAGGACTTCTTGGGATTCATTTTTAGAATAGTGAATCTCATCCCGATCTGTTTTGCTTAAAAACTATGGGATTATCGTGATTTTTGTCCCGAACTGATCCCTCCCGTTTCGTGCCCAGCCCTAGGGAGATATTTTCTAGTTTGAAATTCAAAAAATAAACAAAAGATATGATTCATAAGTTTAGGCTTTAATGTGGTCCAAACTGGGTGACTCACATTGTCATGTGCATGTCATGTGCCTTCTTATCAAAATATCTCTATGACTTGAACTCTTAAGATCATGACCTAAAGTTGACCTCGTCGTTGACCGGTATTGACTTGCCAGAGTTAACCGTTGACTGGCCGTAGTTGACCACGTTGACCATTTTCGTTTTTTCTTGATTTTGCTCTATCCTCTCCAAGGACTCCGGAAATATGCTCGGCTTTTCCAAAAAGTGATTAATTACTATTTTGAAGAGCGTTTTTGTCTAACTCCCAATTTCCTCGCATAAACAGGAAACGTTATAAAAATGATGCTTTATTCATAGAAGACAAGCGATAAGTATAGAGTTAGGGACATAATTAGCACATAAATATGGATCTAACAATCACTATCAAATTTGATCTGGGCCGTTGATTACTGAGTAAACATATTGATTTATTTTAACTGGAGGGAGAAGAAAAAGCCTAGCTGTGTTCGCTTTCCCTCTCTCCTCATCGAGCCGAGAAACTCAGGTGACTAAGTTGACTTGTCGCTGGCGACTTTAGCCATTCATTTGGTCAAAATTGGCTCCCCTCTCTGTTTTCAATCTTCCCATACCTTTATCTTAGTCATGCATTGATTGAATCGTGAGATTTGAAGTGAGAAAGTTCTTGGGTTTCTCGGTTAATTTCGTCAACGAGGACAGCGTTTTGGATGGCGATGGGTGGTGCTACTATGAGGGTTTTGGTGGCCATCTTAGCAGGAGTCAAGCTCGATCGGTTTTAGGCCACGTCGTGGCCTGACATCACCGATGTGTGGACATGAAATTTTGGCGAGGTTTTCAAGCATCAAAGGTAAATTTCACTAGATTTTGTTCAGTTTTTGACACTGGGTTGTACTACAATGTCATTTGGCTTGTTATGATCTTTAAGGTTATATGCAGGTCGAGTGAATCAAAATAGGTCGGGTTGGTCGTCGCATGTGGAGGAGTGTAGGCCCCACCCGCCATCGTACGCAACGGAGCTCTGGCGATTAGAAAACATACTTTATCATGGGGAGTTTCCTTAGTTGATTTGTATTGGTTATTGAGTAGTTTAGTAATGTTTTATAGACTAGTGTAACGTTTAGCTCATTCAAAGGAATCAAATCGACTCGACACTTTCGACGCGGTCAATCTTCGTATGTCAAGTTGAGGCTCACCTTTCTATAGAGCTTGGGTGGCGCAGCACAACGAATGTGATTGAATTCACAGTGTGGCAGAGTATGATATACGTATTTTATGCTCGATCCTTAACGCATTTCCCTTTACTACATTTTTATAATAGTTTAATGATCACATCGTACAGTTGGTTTATTAAAATATATTATTTTCAATCTTGATCTGCACGGTCAACCTAAGCGGTCTTTTATTCTCTTAGTTTAACCATATACTAATCACAAAGAAAAACGTTATCGCACCATCATTTCGGGATATAAATTATTATTCAAGCATATAAAGGTACCCAGTGAGATGTCGTGGTCGTGACGATATCTAAACAATTTTTGAAACACCCAATAATGTAAACTTAACAAAAATAAATAATACAAACATATATAAACAGCGTTGAAGTTTACCGCATGGATCGAAGTTGAATTTTTTTTTTTAATAAATCGACTGTATGATGCGATTGGTGAAATATTGTAAATATGTGATTAAAATTTTAGCCGATTTCGTCAAGATTTGGGTCTCACTCCGTTCGGTCAAACGAGACTTCGACACTTCAAATTTCGCTCTTCTCGCATCCACGACATCGTAAGGGTGCCTTTGTGTAAAGGTATGAGATTACGCTATCCCAAATTGATATGTGATAACGTTTCTCTTTGAGACTAGTATATAATGAAAATAAGGGCATAAAAGATCATCGGGGTTGACTGCTCAGATTGTGGTCCAAATGATAACCAAACAAACTCAAATTTGTACACTACGTATACAATAGTTCTATCTCTCCATCCTACGGTCCATTTTTTATAATATTTTTGAATGGTAATATTAGTTCAAAGCATTCAACAAGGTATACAATACTAGTGTGCACATCGTCAGTTCGTTCATTCCGTTAACATGAATTAGTGAATTTCCTCAAATAAGATATTTTAAGTGAAAATAGGCACCATAAGATGACCGTGCATATTTTAAAATAATTTTTCTGATGATCGAGCTATTTATTATTCATTTTCAGAGTATCAAATCGACAATTTCGTTGAAAAATAACCGTCGAGCATGTCGGCCGTGCTCAAAATGGTCACCGAACTGGATCAAATTTTTTGGACTGTTTGAAATAATCCATAGGTCTAATCGTGCGGCCTATTGTTTCTAATTTTATTTTTAACATGGAGTAGATTTTTCAAACAATTATATTTCATTATAGGTCTTCACATTTTTTCTTGTTTGATAGTTTTAGCAAAAAGCATATGTCAAAACGCTTCCATGGACATTTTTGTAAATTTTTTGGAGTATTAACCTATTTTTATATATATATATTTTTAAAAGGAATCTAATTAGAAAAAAATTTATTATAACAATTTGTTTTTAGGTGGATCTGAGCCGTCCAATTTGTTTTAGTTTTTTTTTATCAAAATTGCTCAGCCGTCGAATCTGGGTGGATGTGGAGGTGACCAGAGCAGGCAGATCAAGCTTGGCCTCGAGGGGGAGACGACGTGCTTGGCCTTGGCGCGGGGGATGAGGCGGAGGAGCCCGTCAGTGTTGCCGAACTTGGAGAAGAGGATGAGAACGTCGGCGAGGACACCGATGTCGCCGTCGTGGATGGATTTGAAGCGGGATCCATCATATTTGAGCAGATCTGAGAGAGAGGAGAGAGAGACGAGGGTTTGGGAGATCTTGTTTGTAACGAAGTCAAGCTTGCCAACACCAGAGGGTGGTGGTGAATGCCAAGAATGGAGAGAGAGAGAGAGAGAGAGAGAGAGAGAGAGAGAGAGAGAGAGAGATCTGTACACTAGGCCTCATCATTTGGCCGTACACTAGGCCTCATCATTTGGCCCACGGGCCTTCGAGGCCCAAACCCGACTCGGCCTGAAAAAAGCCCGCAATAAGCCCGACCCGTCAGGCCGTGGGCCGGGCTTGGACTTAGTGTCTCAAACCCGGCTCGAAAGGTTGTCTTGTATTTAATTTCTTAAATTTAATATATGAATTATAATTTATACTTATATAAAAAAAAATTGCTATAAGATAATGAAACAACGCTAGCTCAATGGGTCGGCCACATACTTATATAAAATTGCTATAAGATCATTTATACTTATATAATTTATATTTATAGAGATACTTGGTTCGGCCGCAAGGCCCGATTTTATGGATTAGGATTGGGTTTCACAATTTTGCTTAAAATTTGGCCCATAATTATTTAATTTAAAAAAAATCTTATCGGATCTATCTCAAATCCTACAAAGTCCGACCCACAGAAGTTTGATCCGGCCCGTTGATGACCCCGGTGTACAATCAAATCAACAAATGTTGACACATTTCAAAATTTTCTAGTGTAGTGGTTGTTGCCGTGAAAAGGAGCGGAACCCTGTACAGACGGGTCCTTTAGAAATGTAGGTGGGGCTCTTCTTTCATTTGCCCATTTTGTTTTCATTTACTTTTTCACATTTCCTCGTTGAAATGTAGGTTTTCACGTTTCCCCTTCCTTTACCAAAAAAGTAAATGTAATATAAGAAAAACAAATATTCGCACACAGAGCCCCGTATAAAAAAAACAGAGAAAAATTTCTCATCTTTCACCTCCAGCAGTTTTAATTTTTGTAGCGGAGAAGAGCTCTGTTTCTGCTTCTGTTTCTCTCAGGTGCTGATTGATTGTAATAGGTGAAATACCCAGAAACTGAATGATAATGAGGTGGGAAAGGGTCCATCATCAACCTCAAGCTCAACGAGGAAATGAGACACAGATACTAGTTGGGGATGGGGGCCCTGGGAAGAGGTGGGGCCACACTTGCAACGCCATTAAAGAAGGGAGGTTCCTCTATGTCTTTGGAGGTTATGGCAGAGATAACTGTCAGACTAACCAAGTTCACGTCTTTGACACTCGTGGGTTCTTCTTCTTCTCCCTAAATTCTCCCCACATTTCTTTCTGGGTTTTCTTTCGCTCTCTTTGATTTCTGGGCTGCCATTTTTTTCTTGTTTTTTGTGATTCCTGTGGTGTAAAGTTTTAGTCTCTATAAGAATTCGCATGTGGGTGGGGCTTTGCTCTTTAGGGTTTTTGTTGGGTTTTATTTGTTGAAAATCTATGTTTGTTATCTCTGAATTGTTGTGGTTCATGTTGTCGTATTCTTATGGTTTTATTTGCAATGAATTGGAGATTGTTCAGTTTTCTCTCTTGCTCATTGTATTTGCTCACTGCAGTTACGCATACATGGAGCCAGCCAGTGATAAAAGGCACACCACCAACTCCAAGGGACAGCCACACTTGTACAACTGTTGCTGATAATCTCTTTGTCTTTGGAGGCACAGATGGGACCAACCCTCTCAAGGATTTGCATATTTTAGACACTTGTGAGTTGAATTTAGAGTCTAGTTCAGGTGTCATCGAATCACAAATGTTTTCCGACATCATTAGGGCTTATGCCGAATGATTTATTACAATTTATGCATTTGTTCTTGCTTATGATCTGAATGCTCGTGCAGCTTCCCATACATGGATATCTCCAACTCTACGAGGTGAGGGGCCAGAAGCTCGTGAAGGCCATAGTGCAGCCCTCGTTGGGAAGCGGCTATTCATCTTTGGTGGCTGTGGAAAGTCGGCAAACAATAATGAGGAAGTCTACTACAATGATCTGTACATTTTGAACACAGGTAAGCCTTACTTTGCGACTGTTGGACTGAATTCTGCAGTTACTTTTTGTTTGGGGATTAGAGTTATGTAGATCTTACTCACTGGTCAGTATGTATATCATGTTAAACAAATTCAATCTGTTTTTTTTTTTGCTTTGTATCTTTTAGAGACCTTTGCTTGGAAACATGCTATAACGTCGTGCCCGCCACCGTCTCCTCGTGACAGCCATACTTGCTCAGCTTTAAAGAACAAATTAATTGTGATTGGTGGTGAAGATGGGCATGATTATTATTTGTCCGATGTCCATATTCTTGATGCAGGTATTGTTATCTTCTTACATTCCTAGTAAAACAATAGTTAATTAATCATGGCTTGTCTTGCTTTAGGATATCAATTATGGTTTGTAAATCTTTTCTAATTCTGGCATCACTCTACTTTATTAGATACCCTAGTGTGGAGGGAGCTGAACACTTCAGGCCAGTTCTTGCCATCTCGAGCTGGTCATTCAACTGTTGCTTTTGGGAAGAACTTATTTGTTTTTGGGGGATTTACAGATGCCCAGAATCTCTACAATGACCTCTATATGCTTGATGTTGGTATGTATCAAGTAACTCTTTGAAACATGAAGATTATCGGTATTATAATTGTGTATCTTTTTTCTTTTTCCTTTATTATTCACTCCATTTTTGAAGAGTGATGTTAAGATGTTTTGACCACACAAAAAAGAAGGAATAACTTAAATGCTCTACGCTGTGAACCTAGGAAGATTTTCTCCTTAGTTATTTAAATTTATTACTAAAGGGTAAAGGTGTGCAAGTCTTTGGTGAGATTTCATCCTTTAAAAAAGGCTTTGTATTACCCTATGTTTACAAACGAGTGATAGTGGAGAAAAGAGGATTTGAACATTGACATTGAGTATTACGGTGAAATGCTCTTGACCTGTTGAGCTACAAGCACCCGAAACATAATTTATGTTCAATGATTCTGCATATTTATTAAATCATTGAACTTACTCACAATGGGCACACCATGCTTGTTTTTCCTCACTCTTTGCCTTTTACGCTTTTTATTTATTGAACAGTTGTCTTTGGTGTCCATGTCTATATGTACATTGTCTTCATGCTTCTTTCTATTTGCGGTGGGCCAAATATGAATTTACGTCCTTAACAATACCACCACTCCTATCCCAAACTTGGTGCAGATACTGGCGTATGGACGAAGGTGATAACTACAGGTGATGGACCTTCTGCAAGATTTTCTGTTGCTGGGGACTGTTTGGATCCTGCGAAAGGAGGTGTTCTTGTGTTTATTGGTGGTTGCAATAAAAGTCTTGAAGCATTGGATGATATGTATTACTTGAACACAGGTGAAGTGTGATCTATTGATTCTGTTCAAGGTTCTGCTGTCAAAAGCTCAAAATTCCCAGCGCTCTTCCTACAATACTACAACACAACAATACCCAGTCCATTTTCCTAAAAAGACATTGTTAAAACCTGAATCAGCTAATTCATTAGCTCTCTGAACTTTGAAATGTCAGAAACCCCACTGGACCAGCTGCTATGCAAATTCACTGAGCAGCTCCACACTAATACCCACTTCCCTACGACTCACCCATCACCATATACAATGTTCCAATTTGCATTATTGTTCTTCTCGTTTGTAACAGTTAGGTGAATAAGGGATCCATCTTCGCCCTTGATTTTTATTTTTTTACTTCAGTTTATTCTTTCTCAGATTGTTTGCTTTCACTATTTATTGTAAATTATTTTCGAAGTCATTAACTGTCTGGATTTGTTTTGCTGCTGTCTTGATACTGTTTTGCACATAAATCTGAGGAATATTATTATATTGAAAGTGTAACGTAAAATCAGTGAAGCAAATGAAACAGTTTAGATGGTTTCTATAACTGATGAATTACTTAACAGTTTCCTTTAGCTGATCTGAGTTGAAGCTAATTTTGCAAACTAAATCTTTCCAATTCCATGCATGTATATCATCAACATTTTTTTTTTCAGTATTTTTTTTTTCAAAATTCTTTTCAATTTGATCTTTAATTCCATCAACTTTGTGATCTAATGCTCGAGGTCTGCTTAGGAATTTGTTAGGGTTGAAACTTTAAGTGGAAGGTCTGTTGAATTATTTATAAAAATTTTCATTTAATGAAATCTTCAACAGGGCTCGATATCCAGTAAAAGTATTGCTTACCTGATATGATTTCTAATTCTAGGACTTGTCAGAGAGAATGAAAGGAGGCTGGAGAAGTTATCATTGAGGAAGCAGTTAAAGCTGAAGTGCCAAGAGCAAAATCCCACTCCAATGAATGACAGAGCTCTTGTTACAGTTGGAGCTGGTGCTGATATTTTCCAGCCCCAGACGGTTCCATTTTATGGCCAACCATGTGAGACTTATAGATTCATGTATTTTGTTTTCCAAATTTAATGTATACGCTAAATTTGAGCCATTTCCAGAAAAGAATTGTCTGACCTAGAGAAGTTATAATTTCTTGTTACTGGAATCTATTATCTGCTGCATACTCATGTGAGAAATACATATACTTTGTTAAGGGTATGTCTAGCATATGCTCTATATGTTCACTGCTGGAAGCTGAAATTTCCATTATTAGTAGCATGAGTTTAGTAGATCGGAAATGTCTACCATGAGTTTGATCTTATAGTTAGTTATGTAGTAGCCTTGTATGCATAAGGTTACATCATGGTTATGCATTTCAAATTATAGTTGCAGATGACTTTTATTGTCTCATTACAGGTGAACAAACTATGGCATTGAATCACTCTACGGTTCTTCCAGCTAAGAGGTCATTTCATGCAAGGGTTACTGAAAGACTCTTTGAGGGATATACAATTGAAACTGTCATTGATGGAAAGCCTCTTCGTGGTGTATTATTTTCCAACAAGTCAGATATATGTAACACCACTGCTCCTAACTCCAGTAGGTACGAGTACAGTTAATCACTTAAGTACTGCATCTATTCCTGCATGTTTGAGTAGATAGATTTCCTTTGGTTTGACTAAGAGTTTCTTATTCTAACATCAGGAAGCGAGCTGCCAGTGAAGCTGATGGAGTAGTGTCTAATGGTGGTTGTAACAGCAACTCGAAAGAAGGTGCCAGCCAAGAGGCAATAGATCAAAGACTGCCAATGACTGCTAATGCAAAGGAGTCTGCATCACATGAGGCTGCTCCTGGACAGGTCTTGGATGTGTGGGCCATTGTTTTTAAAAAATAATAATTAATGATAGCATTACAAAACCACATTCCTTTGTAAATGTTGTGTCGGGTACTCAGTATGTACGATTGCAATTATAATCTGGATTATCAGTGCAGGTTACTGGTAACCCTGTGCAGCTGGTGATACCAATGAATCTTGGTGATAACAACACAAATAATGCTCCAAAATCAAACACTGAAGGTCTGGGAAATGACCAAACTGAGGTATGGCTGTAATGAGCATATAATCACGTATATGAACTTTTTGAGGATTGCAGCATTTTATCTGAATGGATTTGCACTCTTGAGATTTTCTTCTAAAAAAATTTCAATCAGACCAGTTCCTGTGACAAAGATAGTTGCGACAGATTCATACATCTTATAGAACCAGCATAATGTTCTCATTTGGTGGTATATGTCTATCTAGCTGTGACAAGCTGTAGGATCTCCCCTTAGTTCTGGATTGTTAAACTATCAATAAGCACTTTAATGGGTTCAGCAGTTTTCTACCCTGCCACTTGTATGATCTTGAGGGATCTAGGGCATGCAATTAAAATGATCGATTATGTCATCTTTTTTACTGTAAAAAAATTATCTGATACATTTTCATACCAATGTCTGATGATAATGCGGAAGCACAAAAGATACTTGGTTCATGATAATTTTTATCTGTTGCAGATAACAACTGGAGGACACAGTGCAGCTATATCTTAACTACAGACGGGCTAAGGATTTTCTCTGAACATGTCCCAAGTTTGTAAATTTGTTTGTGTCCAGGGTGAGCATGAATGCATGCGCCCTAGAGAGGATATACAGAATTTGTTAACTGATGTATCCTGTCACCTTCTAGTATTCCTAGGCCTAGGGTTTTAGTTGTTGTAGTCTTCTAAAACTAGTAATTAGTTCCCCAATTGAATCCGCTTCATACATTCTAGAAGTTGAGGTTTCTTATTAGACCACAAGTTGATCACCTTCCATTTTAAATCAAAGAATGAATGACAATTGCAATTGATTGGGATTTTATGTGCCGAGGAATCTTGTGGGAAGGTTCCATTTTCAGCTATTCAGTTTACTTTCGTTATTGGATTTATGTGGTTTGTGGTGCATTTTGGTTTGATCTGTCTAATATATCGGAATAAATGAAGCAGCTTCAGAACCCTAAGACGATATTATGCTCTTTCTTACTAAGCAAAGTTTTGCATTCAAATTAGAACGTTAGAATACAGCTTCAAATACCCCAAGTGATGGATGATACTGCTTCTCAGGGCCTAGCTATAAAACGAAGAAAACTGTATATTTGCTGAAAAATAGAATCACTACCAAGTTAAAATAAAACTGTATATTTTCATATGGTACCAAGTTAATGATATTGGAAGAGTCGAGACTCGGAGAGGAGAGGTTTTGATAGCTCAAAATTTAGAGGGATTAAGAGCCACGGATAAACATGGAGTGCAACTGAACAAAAACCGTTGAACATATGAAATTTTACTGTGACAAAGCTCAAAAGAACAAATTCCTGCCGCATAAGCAGAGTACAATATTACAGCATAGAAGTCATCTACAAGAGAAGTCCCAAGGACCGAAACTGAGGATTCCAACCTCAATTACATTCGAGGCCTCACTGGCCACCACCTCCAAATAGGTAATCGAGAGATGAACCTCCACCAGGAGCCGAATGGACCTTTGTGGATGGGCGATCCTGTCAACCAAAAAAGATTCAAGAACAATGAGAGTGACTACCCAATGCAGCAACAGATGCAAAACCATAATCCCATTTTCTTATCACTAAAGGTCTAAAGCATAATAGAGAATAAATATATACTTGGCTCTAAACATAGATACATAAATTTGCAGAGCCCCAGATTATTGTTCTATGTTTCCTGATGATCATTGCCCTAGTAGTTATTAACTATGTTTATACATTTGGATAGCCAGGAAACCTAAAAGTATGAAATTGAAGGTCTGTGCATCTAAAATCACAACCGTAACAACATAATGCACACACAAAGTATTCATCAAGACACACAGAAACATACTGTGAGGAAGTTTCCGCGGTTCTGGCCATCAGCTCGGAAGTAATTGTTTGAAGTGTTGCCCGGAACACCAGCTGGAGTCTCCTTGTTGATAACCTCGGCAGGTGGCGCTGCCGCGGCAGTTGGCTTTGGCGTAGGTTCATTGTTCACAACCTCCACCTGTTTGTTCGGAGTTTCAACCTTCTTCTTCGGTGGCGCAGCATCTTCCCCACCTCCGAAAAGATAGCCCAAAGAGCTGCCTCCTCCTCCGCTACTCACTCCTCGGCGCATCTTCGTTCTACTTTATAAGGGTCTGCAACACATACATTTTCACCAAAGGCAACAACAAAATTAAGTATTAGGTCCAATTCATGAAACACAAAACAGATCTCTATCGAAAACGATGTAACAAAACAATCAAGATGCGAATTGTGATCGGAAAGATCGAAATCAAGGTTGGATAAGAAAGGAATCGGAAAGAGTCACCTGGTGAGTTGCGTCGTAGAAGAAGAAGAGTCAGATCTGAGTTGCGAGGAGAGGAGTGAGAGAGTGGAATGCAGGAGGTAACGTTTATATAGAAAAATGAAAATTCAAATGGCATGGGACGTGGGGTTCTCGAGATATTTTAGAACGGGATTCGAGTTGGGCCAACGGGCAGACCGACATCAGTTGGGCTATTGTATCATGAACTTTCGGTTTCAGTTTTCGGCCGGGATGAAACTTCTCAAGTCAGTCAGTTGTACAACGGCGTCCAAATTTTAGGGTTTAAACCAATGAAACTTTGACACGTGCAAATTTTAGTGTTTAAACAAATTTTAGGGTTTTCTATGTCAAGAAAAAAAACTAAAAACTCCGGCTATTTATATATGGATGCGTTTATTCACACCTTTTAATTTGATATTTACATCTCCACACAAAAATTTAACACCGAACTTCCATGTATGCCCACGTCCTTTTTCTCACATCTATCCACATCTCTTATTGAGACTTGTAAATTAGATAAACATGATCATGGATTCATGGTCACCCAAAATAGGTTATAACGTAGTTAAGAACAACATTAAAATTTCTTATTCACTCAAGAATCAAGAAAAAAGTGGAGTTATAGTACTTGATCTCGTTATACATTTCCAACTTCATTTTAATAGTCTCTGACTCTCGGCAACTAGAGGCTTAAGATCATGACCACAAAGAACCGTTTTCACTGTTGGATTTAATTGAGTTCTACTTTTGGCTTAACAAGGAACTTAAATAAAATATATGTAAGGATGCAACAAATTTTGAAAGAAAAAAAAATCAGCTTTTGGATTGATCCCAAGTAACAGATATGATCTTTCAAATTGGAGAAAGAGAAAACCTAGAGGAGACAACATGTAATTAACCTTAGATGGTAATCAAAACAAACCAAATCCAATTACGACTTAAGGTGTACGGAGGAGGTTACAATAGTACACTGATATGAATGAGATTTACATAACTTACAAGATCAAACGTACGAATATTATAGCCAGAGCAGGGCATGGCGGCCATGGAAACTAACCATTTTTTTTTCTAATAAGCTTCGAAAAGGGTAATACAGGGTTTAGAAAAATTTTAAAAATAAAAGGAGCTGTAAATATTAATCTTGGAGGTGTGAATAGACATGCCCTTTATATATTTTTGGATTTGTAATTTTAAAATCGAGACCACTCATCTTTTAGAGCATTGTTTAAAGAAAATTTCTACAAAAATGAATCAAAATGGGGATTATTTTTCTATCTAATTTGATAAAATAAACGAATGCTTAGAGTGAAACTTAATATGACAATCACAACCGTTCATTTGTGATAAAAAAAAATTAATGAGCAGACGATAGTAATCAAATTTTTGTATACATGATCTTAAGAATATATTATATACTAAGTAGTCTTAATTATGAAATCACAAATAGAAAAGTATACAAAATGGTGTAGAAAAGTTCATACAAACTCATTTGTATGAGAGTTTTTTCCTCATACAATTTTGGTATGTGATTTTAAAATCGAGACTACTTAACATATAATTTATCTTATAAGGATCATGTATAGAAAATTCTATCAAATTGGAGATCATTTGCTCATTAAAGTTTGCAAAAAAAATAGACGAATGTTAATGTAATGGTAAAATTCACAATAACCGTCTATTTATTTGATAAAGTAGATACTCGAACAATCTTCATTTAGATTCATTTTTTTAGTACTTTAAATTTTTCAAAATATTCTTATGAGGTGCAGTGACTAACATGGTGAATTATTTTTTGAAATTTTACGTCATTGGAAAAATTTAAGAAAAGAAAAAAAACGGCCCAGACAGGCTTACAATGCCCATTTCGGCTTCCTTTTGCCTCAAAATTTTACCACACCTAGAAATTTTGTACTTGACTAAACTAAATTTTTTTTCCTTCCACTTTTATCAATTTCACACGGCGGTGGACAAAAATATTTATACAAAAATCCAGCAAACTAGTCAAACATCTCCTGAAATTGGCCTGTATGTAGAATATCACAGATGGGTGAGTGATTTTTGGGAGACAACTAATTGGTAATGGCTACGATAACTAAAGTTTTGAGATCTTTTTATGGACAACAACAAAAGATGGAGGGACCGTGATCCTAATTTTCTTTTATTTGACGAGGATATTGTTAATCTTTTTTCTTTTATTTTTGAAAAAGGGACTTGATGCATTCAGAAGCCAGCACAAGCTTGGGAACATCAACCAACGCAACCAAAGACTGCACTTAAAGGAGGGAGACATGGAAAGAACAAAAATTACAAATCATATGAGCAAAGACACCTATCATTCCTTAAAACTCTAATCAAGGTCGGTGGTGGTTGTTGAACCCATCTCAAAATTCCTTAAAACTCTAACCAAGATTGGTGGTGGTTGTTGAACCCATCTCAAAAGATCCACCCTCATGTTGTCTCGTAATGCGGCTGAATGATCCACATATTCGCTTCCCTTGGAGTCCAGGTCCAACTACACTTTGAGAAAGAACCAAAGCGATTCCTAATGACCGAGATATTATGGAATAATTTTCAACGCCACGTCCTTTTTATTTTTGCTACTAGTATTTCTACAAGTGCCCATGCACATGTAAATTGTCGTTTTATTTATTAAAAGTGTGGTAACGTTGTTTTCTTTTCTTACTTCCAAGTTTATTTTTCCTTTTTTTTTTCAACTTTAAATCATTGTCAAACATTATCCCAATAATGATTATTTAGCTAAGGATACATAAGAGCGTCACGCTCGTGCATGTGAATTGTAGATGTACTTTCCAACCTTTTACTTTACAATTCAACCCTTTTCATCATCTACGGCTTCTCCTCCCCTCTTTTAGTTTAAGATTTATCCTTCGCTAATTTGTCGTTTCTCGCATGTGTATCGAATAAAGTTGGTAGATTTAGAGACCGAAAACATTCCTTTGTGTTTGAAAGTGTTATTTGAAACCCATTAAAAATGTTGCAAAATGAGCTGGTTTTATGAAGAGAATTAAAATTTATTTGGTTACTATTATTTTCCAACTCGGTCTTAAAGAAAACATTTAAAACTCTCATTGATAAAAGCAGACAAAACCATTCAAAATGAACAAAGAAAACACCATTGAAGCATTTTTATAAGAAAAACTAAATACCATTAAACATTGAGCTAATCGCTATAAGTCACATAAATGGGAGGAGAACCTGTTTGACATTTTTCATTTTTTCTTATCATTCGACATTGTTTGTATAGATGTCCAAACTTCACTCCATTGATTACAGATAGCTTTTGAAACTATCTCACTAATTTAAATATCATTCTATGTTTCCAAGAGCATAGGCTTCAAATATCTAGTTCCAAGATTGCTTAGAAAATAATGGTATCAATATAAGCGACTGTAGAAAATCAAATAAACTAGGATGTGTGTCTGAATCATCCAAGAAAATAACTTCACTATAAACAGCTCATCATAATTGCTGAACATGACTATCAAACACCTCTATAAGTCATGGATTTATGCCTTTCTTTTAAAAAAATGGGTGCAAAAATATGAACACGACAAAAATAACTGAGGTCTAACAAAAATGGTTATACATTGCACTGCAAGTAAGGAGCTGAAAACCTCCATAATGAGGACGAATGTCGGATGATTATGAACATGTCATTAGCACTCTATGGAGAAATTGAAATCAAAATCAAAATAAAAATTGAGATCGGGGAACCTGTATTAGCTTGCCCCTCTTGGACCTCGCGGTATATATGAGGCTACCGCCAACGGATAAGGATGCAGAGCCACATACAAAAAATAGCTTAAGAGGAGGTTTTGGAAAGAGAAGTTGGACAAGATTTGATTGATTAGTTTTGTGTCAGTTTATCTCTTATACCTCCTCAACAAACTAATCAAATCAAACACTAAAACCTCATTACTTACAAATTAATAGCACAATGATCTCTTTGTTTAATGGTACTCAAATCCGTAAAAGTAATTGCAGAAGAGATACATTCATTACTTGATCGACTATGTTTTATTTGGTTTTTTAAAAGGGAAAAACATATTAAAGAGAAATATGCAACAAACAACACCAAATCAAATAAAATTGTATCCCATATATACCAATCTCTTCCAAACAAAATTAAGTTCGTAGATACTCACAAGTCTGAATGTAGAACTACAAAAAAAAGAAGATTATAGATAAGATAAAAAGCTTCATACCGTGCCACCATACGTTTCTCCCCTCCTGTCATTAAGAGGAAATCTAAGAGCTTCTCCTACAAATCAACAACGTTCAGATTGCTTATGTCTCCTGACTCTCCTCCATTCTTTTGTTGAGACCTAAACATTATTGTATTCCATGAGTCCATTATCATATAAAAAAATGAAAGGGAGGCCATAATTCATTGTAAAGGAAATTTTTAAAAGAGTATATGCTCTAAAGTCTAGCCAAACACAACAGTGAACATACAAAATATCCATGCAAGTATGGAGCTTACTTAAGAAAACGCGGCGAACAACCTCTCTTTGAATAATTGAATTTTGTAACTCCCTTTGATCTAAGTCTTCATCTCCAGTTCCATAACCTCTACCTCTCAATTATACTGAAATGATCGATCTCCCGCAAGCCTGAACAAATGTTGTTCTCAAGCTTAATTAACGCGACACACCTACAGGTTAATCAACCCAATGAGCTAGAAACCATGAACATGCAAAATCGAAAACTTAATTAAATCTCAATTTAAGAACAAGAATGCTATACCAAATACGAAAATTAAGGCTCAATCTAAGAGCTGGTACATCGATAGAAAAATCGATCATATCCTAAGAAATTCAGAGAACTTACAAAATCATCGATCTGCCCAATCCAAAACTTTGGTCACAAATTTGATGCAACAAATCGTTCATGTACTACACATTTGAGAGAGCTCCAATGTTTTCTTTGTCTTCTTCATACTTCGTCTTCTGCTTCTAATTGTTTTTAGGAAAAATGAGAAAAAGACCAAGTTTAGGCTTTCTCTTTCCTCAAAAACTCACCATAAGTTTTCAATCTCATAAATGCTCATTTTTTTTTCTGAATAGATAACAAACATGCTATTTGAATTATTTACAAAAAATGTCTCGCACTTTTCTGGCCTAATCACCTAGAGCGCTCTCTCTCTCTCTCTCTCTCTCTCTCTCTCTCTCTCTCTCTCTCTCTCTCTCTCTCTCTCTATAAACCAGAACCAAATGGCAACATTTTGATTGATATGACAACGATGATTGCTATGATGTTCGGAGCTGCGACGATGAAAGGACCCAATCCCGATTTAGCTCTCTAAACCGGAATCGAACCCCTTCGAAAATACGAACCAACAAAAACTTTTCGAAATTTGGGCAGAGTTTCGTTACTAGCGTGGAATTACCATTACCTGCACGCGGAAAATACACTTCATCCTATGCCACAAAAAGCAAACCGTGGGCACCAATCCCATCCGGATTTCTCAATATATCAACAGTAAAGTAAATAAGTAAATATAATAGTACTTTACTGAAATCCGGTGTAAAATCGTATAACGTATTCAATAGGAAGCTCAGAGCGACATCTAATACATAATCGTATACGCATACCACAGTAGGTAGAACAATAAACCTACTGGATGAAACAAAGTAGCTCGAGCACTATGCCTCCGACCACGACGTGCGACACCAGAGCCTGAACTGCAAACTGGGCACGGAAACCGAAAAGCCCAGGGGAAAGACAATAAACACGTTAGAGTGAGTGGACGAAAATAAATGTCTTTCACCAGTTAATATATATGTTTAAAATACATATGCGAGTCCAGGAATATAAAATAATAAGTACACGAGGTAAAACTCATACTCCTCCAATGTACTGAGCATGCAAGTAAAATCCCACGGGGTCACTCATGGACTCCTCCGTGCTAGTACAGTCCGAATCACGGGATCCCAGACCCACACGTGATTCGAGCCAGAAAGGCCTCAGGTCAAGGTAACTGTTTCCACCCGGAAATACCTCGGCACAAGAAACAGATAACTGTACCTACCCGGAAATACATCAGCACAAGGCACAGCATCCCCCCTGGTAAGCACCCTCGGTGATCAGCCGGGGATGCGCGTGTATCGATACAACAACATGAACTACGACTGTACTCTGTGAAAATCAAATCACAAATATCTCGATGCATATACAGTAATCAGCATAAAAATGCATATGGGTAACATAATCGTATATAACACATGCTCATAATAATCGTAATCTTGTAAACATGCTCATATCTGTTTATTCGTATACGCATAACCGTATATATATATATATATATATATAATTGTAAACACATGCTCATGTAATCCGAAATCTCATACGCATGCTCAAATTCGAAAATCATATAAAAAGACTCGCAATCATTTCCGTGAAAAGAAATTGTCCACTCACAGACTGGCGTAACGCGTATCGCGTTAACCCGTGATCCGACGGAAAGTCCATCGCCAAAAAAACGATCACGAACCCCTGAATAATCACAACGTCCAATATTCAAAGTCATAATCCGACAATTCGAATCAAACCACGAGAAACCACAGTTCTCGGAAATACACAATTCGAATACGACGAATCGTCGAAAATCCATATATACCACCTCAATACCTCGTTTTACGTTCGGACGCTCAACTCGAAAAACGAACCTCCCCACTGCGATCGGAGCGCGATTTCGAGTCAAACGACATGCAACTTGCCGAAAGTCAAAAAGTCAACCCGTTGACCGTTGACCGTCGTTGACCGCCGCCCACGGCGGCGCCACTGTTGACCGGAGAATTTCATGGCGGAGCAACCCCTATTCCACTCAAAATCACCCACTGAGCAACTTTGTCAAAGGGAAGCATCAAGGGGATGAGAGCTTCAAAGCCCACTAAAAATTGCAGCTCGAATCGGCCGGAATCACAAACCACCATTAACACCAAAATTCACAAACTTTACTTCAAGTTTTCTCTCTCCACCGTGAGCTCCACCACGCGAGGAGGACGGCACGGGGTCGAGGGCACCGAGACGAGTTGAACGGGACCAGCCCCACCCTCTGGGGTGGCCGGAATCGTCGCACCACCGTGAGCCACCTATAGGCCGACGTGAATCCTCATTCTCCACCGAGTTGATCGAGTCAACTCGGTCAACACTCAAAGAGGAAAGGTTTGACCTGCCCAAAGTAGCAACTTCTATTTATAGACTTTCCATTTTTGGAAACTTCATAATTATCCTTTTCGACAAACTTCAAACGCGCGTAACTTTCTCGTCGTGATTCCGATTCCGATAATTCTCGCGGCCACGAACTCGTCTCAACATACTCTTCAATAATCACCCAAAGTCAAACACATCGGCCAATCGAATAAAAAGTCAACCCTTCAAAGCAACACACATTAAATCGACTAAATAATCAACAAACGGAAAAATTCGCAACTAATTCCTCGTAACTCCAAATCATGCTCCGAAAGTTCCTACGAACTCGAAATTAAATTCTGAACAACTTCCGTGAAGAAGCCGAGACCAAATTCTCGTCCAGTAATTTAGTCGCGAACAAACCCGCCATTTAAATCTGAACTTCAAATATTCATAATTAATTCCTCGGTCATCCAAATAACGATCCGGAACCGCCCACAAACTCGTATTCACACGTACAACGACTCTCGAGAAGAGACCCAGCTCTAATTCTCGGCCAATAATTAAGTCGTTAACAAGCTTGGCGATTCCAAACAACCGTCGGATACCAGTGACTACGCGGTAACTCACGTACATAGCTGGTCGTTCTGCTGATTCTGGTTCGGGTCGTCACAGACGATGCTGGCCGAGCTGAAGGTGGAGATTGGAAGGTACCAGGGGTTGAGGTCAGCGAACTCTTTCGCACTCGCCGGAGGAGACACGTCGTCATTTGCTTGCTGGCTATGTCTCGAGCTCATCGCTCATTCAAGATCCAGGATATATTCACTCAGCTCGGTTCTCAATCGACCATGAGCTTCCTTAGGTCGCCGCCATCAGTAGCGAGAGTAGCGGCAAGTCTAGTGTGCTCGAGGCTCTTGTAGGCCGTGACTTCTTGCCTCATGGCTCTGAAATTTGCACGCGCCGCCCATTCGTGCTCCAGCTATTGCAGACGCAGTGCAATCTCGATGGCACCGATAAGGAGTATGGCGACTTCCTGCACGTGCCTGGGAAGTGCTTCTACGATTTCTCTGACATTAGAAGGGAAATTCAGGTACTCTTGTGTCCCTTACTACTTGTTTATGCAATGCGATTTGAATTTGAGTGATGTGATGATGAGTCGTTTGAATTTGATGGAAGCATAGAGAAGAATATACTTCAAATTGCATATTATGAATTTCAATAAGCTGATATTGAATTATATAGGATTATAAAACAATAGGTTGAGTTTGAATTTACAGGATTACAAAAGAAGTTCAGCTCTCTGAATGCTTCAGATTATGGATTTGAATAGGTTGAGTTTGAATTTATAGGATTATGAAAGAAGTTCAGTTCTTTGAATACTTCAAATTGCAAATTATGGATTTTAATAGGCTGATATCAAATTGATAGGATTACAGGAGAAGTTCAGTTCTCGGAATAATTCAAATGGTATAATATTGATTTGAATACGTTGGTTTGAATTTATATGATTAAGAAAGAAGTTTATTTCTCCGACCAGAGAGTGGTGGTTCATAGTTGCATTTAACTTCTACCAAAGTTTCTTCAACGTATGGAGTCTTCTATTTGGATTTGCTTCCGTTCTGTCTTCTGCCACTTCCACTTCATACATTCTACATTTTGAAAAATATAAGTGCAATCATAATTCTGTGAAAAATTGAACTCTGTCTGCATGTCTCTTTGATTTGCTCTCCTATACAAAAAGGAGCAAGTGTAAAGAAGTTTACTTGGCTAACTATACTGTCTATTCTTATGCTTGATTAATTCCTATTGATGTAGGCTGAGACTGAGAGGGAAGCAGGGGGGAAATAAAGGTGCCACAGATAAGCAGATTTGTTTGAAGATCTTTTCACCAAATGTTCTTGACATTAAACTGGTAGATCTACCGAGTATTACTAAAGTTCCTGTTAGCGACCAGCCCTCTGATATTGAAGCACGAATTAGGACAATGATCATGTCTTACATCAAGATTCCTAGTTGTTTAATTCTAGCGGTCACAGTGGCAACTCTGATTTACCAAATTCAGATGCTATTCAGATTGCAGGGAATGCTGATCCAGATGGTAAAATATGCTCCTTAGCTACAATTATTCCTAATGGTAATATGCATTTACATGACTGACATTGGTCTAATTCTAATGGCAGGTCTTCGTACCATAGGAGTAGTCGCAAAGGTGCAAATTTCTAGCATTGTAAGGACATTTTTTGACCTGCAGAATGTTCACTTTTTTTCCTGATAAGATTGTTTTCTGGTTTAATTCAGCTGGATATCATGGATAGAGGTACTGATGCTCGTAATCTGTTGCTTGGAAAAGTGATTCCTCTACGACTTGGCTATATAGGTGTCGTGAATCATAGTCAGGACTCAACATGTTGTTGAAGCCGAGGAGAGGAGACAAAGAAGTATAAAGTTGAAGTGCACAAGAACAATGAAGGTGCCTACAGTCTGAATCAGATGGAGGCACATCAATTTTAGATGTAATTTAAATAGGGCTTTGTAGCATCCATGACTTGTAAGAATTGAGTGTATATTATATGCTTTGGTTTTGTTGCTTGTTGTACTTATTCTCTCTTTTTGTCCTGACACTTCCAATATAATTTTCTTTTGAAGCAGAGTAAAGATTTTTGACATATAGATATTTAAATAGATATTTGAATAAATATTTAGGCAGATATTTATACAGATACTTGAACAGATATTCAGACTTTTGATATTTCCATCAACTAGGTTATGGTCAAACCCTTATTTTTCACTCATTCTTTCAATCTGGTTCATTCTTTGAAGGAAAGTAGAGATTTTCAAATTTATAAAGGATCTTGTTTACACTAGTGTTAAACTTGATGAAAGATAAATATTTAGACAGATACTTGAACAAATATTTAGACAGATACTTAAACAGATATTCAGATTTTTGATACTTCCATCAACTAGATTATGCTCAAGCTCTTATTTTTCATTCATTCTTCCAATCTGGTTTATTCTTTGAAAGAAAGTACATATTTTCAAATAGAAAAGAACATAAGCTAACAGCTCTAGGAATTATGAATAGTATGTATCAGGAAACTTAACTTATGACCCTATCTATCTTTGAGAAAGGCCAAGCCTGCTGCTCGAATATTCCCTTCTTCATCTGAATCATCAAATATTTTTTCAGATTTTCAACAAAACCATTCACATCCAACACATTACTCATCTTCTTATACAACCCAATTGGAGTATTTGCACTTTGAACTGAAATTCAGTTATTAACGTTAACCAACTCACTCAATGTAGCACAATAATCTTCAGGAATGGAGAGCTATCTAGGTAGCTATCTAAGTAGCTGTTTGGAAAGCTGTCTAAGTAGCTGTTTGGAGAGCTATCTTTGTCTCAAAAATCAATTCCATTTGAATTAGTGGTATCCCATACTACCCTATACATCACTTAATTGACTCCATAATTTAATCAATTAATCAAGTTCTTTCCCTTTTAATCTCTTCTTCTTCATGGTTCACATGCATATATATACAAGTTAAAGAGAGCATTTTTTCTTGAGAAATTATATATGATGAGAAAATAATGTTGAATTTAATTGTGGGTCTTTTATTCAATATATTCCTCCATCACATCATTTTTTTTCTTCATGATTTATGATTGTCACTGTCTAAGTAGCTGTATGGGTAGCTGTCTAAGTAGAAGTATTTATCTCAAAAATCAATTTCATTTGAAATAATGGCGTCCTATACTACCCTACACTTCACTTAATTGACTCCATAATTTAATCAATTAATCAGATTCTTTCCCTCTTAATCTCTTCTTCATGGTTCACATGCACATATATATATACACACACAAATTAAAGGGATAATTTTTTCTTGAGAAACTATATATGATGAGAAAGTAATGTTGAATCTAACTGTAGGGTCTTTTATTCAATATATTCCTCCATTACATCTTTTTTTTCCCACGATTTTAGGTTGTAGACTACCTTAGTTACTCGTATATATATATCATTACATATATACACACCTAAATTTGAGTTGTTTGTGTTGTAAAATGCATCATAACGTGTTAAGTGTCATTCCTTCAATTTTCTGTTTAATTGTCAAGTTGTCTTTGCAGTCTCAAAATAAAAAAAATGGGTAGCTGTCTAGGTAAGTGTCTGGAGAGCTGTTTAGGTAGATGTCTAAGTAGCTGTCTGGATAATTGTCAATTTGTTCACCCATTTTCCGGCAACCCGAGACTTATTCTGCTCAAAATTAAACAATAAACAACTTTCTCTTCTACAACATCCTCCAATTCTAACTACAAAACGTCGAATTTATCTTTGAACATCAAAATCTCAAAATCTTCAATTCATCAATTTGGAGAACATCAATTGAATTAGGAAGCAACTAAGGTATGGTTAGCTTCGTAGAGGTAAGTGCTACAAAGATCAGTGAGTCTTGCCGTTTGATTCGGCTTGAAATCAATCAACCTCAAATTTCTAAGATTTTGGGTTTTCTTGGACTTTCTCTTCACTTTTTTTTGTGATTCGGTCAAGGATAAGAGTAAGAATTGAGGAAAAGAGAAAGAAGACGTCGAGGTGTTCATTTTGGTATCTTGAAGGTTTTGGTGGCCGGTCAACCTTGCTTCGTTGCCGGCGATTTCGTCGTAGGAGAGAGAGAGAGAGAGAGAGAGAGAGAGAGAGAGAGAGAGAGAGAGAGAGAGAGTCGAGGAAGAGAGAAAAGGTTAGGAGAGATTGAGAGACTAAAATGGAAGGGGACGAACTGACTAACCAGTAACCCCTTCTTTAAAGGCAAAATTGGAATGACAAAATGGGTTATATAAATTTTTAGATTTTTTTTATGACATTAGCTAGGTTTTTTTTTGGGAAAAAAGGGGTCATAGATTGGACATTTTTTTACCTTGGTGTCATAAGTTGATTTTTTTTGAAAATCTTATATGTTTTTGGGTTTTTAAATAATTCTCCCTTACTATTTTGCTGTTTATACCTTTTTAACCCTTTCTATTATATTCAAGGAGTGTAGATTTTATGGTGTGGGAGGGCATTTTTAGGGATTTTGATAGTTCTACCTCCCAAATGTCGTAAGGCAAGTTCCCTTAATTAATACTAGTCTTCCTGCATGCGCGTACGTGCATTGCGCTCGCGCATGGGAATTGTCAGTATATTTGTTAAATGTGTGGACTTAATATGAAGTAGACTAATACTATTTTACGCAATAGATAATCAATCATTGATAATTCTTCGCATTGTCGGTGTATTTATCGAGATTGTGAAATTATAATATTTTATGAAATATATAATTCAACCACTACTAATTTTGGTGAACCAAATCTTAACTCTCTTAGACGTATGAAAATGGAACGAAAAGCATAAGAAGAGAAACTATTAAAAAATATAATTTTTTTTAACTAAGATGACGTCTAACCACATTAATAATCATGTAGAACGACTTGTCACTCCAACTACAAATAAAATGTAAGAGAGTTAAAAAAAAATTAGCAAACGGTCACAGACATGTATATGTTGAACATGAATGCATTATGTAATTACCTAAGTAATTTGCATCAAATTTTTACGCTTTTTGTAGAACTGTAAAGGATATAAATAAATTGTTTGAAGTTTTTAAATAAATTTATGTTGACCATCAATGCTTATGTCTCGTATAAGTAAAAATTTATAAGACCTTATCTAAGAAGCTATTTAGCTGATGATGACATCTACTCCTAGTAACAATATTTGCAATTGTTAAATTCTAAAAGGGAAATAATAAATTGTACCATATCTCATATAATATATGGCATATACCTAAAGCACAAAACTTTTCTCTATGTATGTGTAACTTCATATAACGTTTTTGTTGTCATCAACTCTCTTTGTGCCATTTTGTAGCGCCAACTAATGATAATATTCACAATTTATAGTCAAATTGAATATAAAACTTGGAATATAACAAAAACAAAAAGTGTTTAAAAGTTCATACTATTCATGCTTCTTTTTATTCCATTCTTTAAAAACCATGTTACCGAGATAACTGGTATTCATCTTTATCGACTTTCCCATATGCCAACCAACCAAAATATTGAAACACGTTGAGTAGAGTTTTAGTCCATTTGAATTGTTTTCGTACGTAAGAACAAACAAAAAGAATTACTGATAACATAAGAATTGTAAATAATTATGTAAGTAACTAATATTAGTATGTTAAACAAATTGTATATTAAAATACCTAATGAGATGGAAGATTATTTATGTTTGAAGACAACAAAACCACTTTAAATACCACATGCTTTGTATATACACCATCTTGACCAGATATGAAGCCTTTTTTAACCAGAATCTTTGTAGTGGAATCTGATGTTCCTCTTGACAATGCCACATATAATTGGTCATGACTGAAAACATGATCTGGGAGGTATACACCAACGTGAGGAATTGTCTGAACTTGTGACTTGTTTATAGTGAGGGAGAAGCTCCATTTGATTGGAAATTACTTTCTTATGAGTTTGAAATGTAGATCAACATTGTCAGCTAGGCTAAATGGGATTCGAGGTAGAAAAATCCTAGTTCTAACAAATTGTCCCTTTAGAACCTCAGCATCTAAGAGATTCTGATATGAACCACGACATCACAATCGAGTTCCATTCATCATTCCCAAGTTTGGGTTGATATTCCTCAAAAGCATAATCGGGGAATGGAATGACCCAACCCTAGTTTAACTAATCACTAAGATTAAGCCCTAAAGACTGAAGAAAACTGAGAATTTGTACAAATTTTTTGACATAACTTCCACTGAAACTGAGACTACCAAAATCCTGTAGGAAGAGATACTTCACCAATTAATTCTACAAACACACCGTAGACCATCGATGTCCATCTAGATTTCTCAACAAATAACATGAACAAAACCAGAACTCAACTCAGGAATTTAAAAGCATTTTACAAGATATTAGTTCTGAATACAAAGGAAAGTAACTTTACGATAACATGAGAAGCTGACTCAGCTATTTACATAAACAATCTATTTACACGAGCCCTACAGAAATAACAACATAACTAGTATTCAGAGCGACTTCTATATACATAAGCCACAAATGATAGAAATCGACAGTGAGCTGAGACATATTGCTGAAGGGATAACTGGTGGACTCAAAGCCTTCGACATTACCAAGCACTCTTGGGATATAAACTGCAGCCTGGACAATGGGAATAAAAAAGCCCAGGGAAAGGCAATAAAATATAAAATATTAGCGTAAGTGGACAAAAGTAATATAATCAGCGTAAATAAATAAAACTATCATATCCTGTCTTTCTGCTGATTTTCATGAAATAATGCGAGTTCAAATATATAAACTGAATACAAATGGAGGCGCTCGCCCAGACCACCTAAACTGGGTCAGCTAGTTGTAAGAAAAATAAATAAATGTGATGGAATCGTTGCCAAACCACCTAACCTGAGCCGATCTAAGTCAGACGAGGCCACCTAACATCCCCTGACTAAACTATTGAGTGATCAACTGAATAGATAGAGCATCGATGCAACTAAACAAGTCATCAGAAATAAAATTCTAAATTAAAAAGCTCAAAAAGAAACTGTAGAGCATGCTGTTAAAAATATGATCTCTCTATGACTTTGAAAATAAAAAATCAACTTACAAGTTTGCAACTATTGCTGGGGTCCAACGGAATTTTCTTCGTTGCTTGAGTCGCGATCTCGATGTTCTGAAAGTACGGATCATACGATATAAAAATATATGTAAAACAATGGAAATCGGTCTTAAAAACAACCCCTAAAGTCCCATCAAAGAATCTCTCAAATTGTCTCGCCGGAGCTTCACCGTGGACGGCGGGGCATGGCCCTCATGCGCCTCCATAGGCGGTGGCGCATGGGTCTCACGTGCCTCCGGCCATGGTGCTCCGATGAGGGTATTCAATAAATCAATAGAAAGCTTGAAGAAAACCCTGCAACATTTATAACTGGCCTGAGTCTAAAATCAGTAGCGTTGAGGCCCAAATCGCCGTCACAGACGACGACCTCTTCGCCGAAAACTACCACCAACGATGATTCAACATAAATCGGCCGGAAAAACGTTCGAACTCCACCGACAACCTCTTCCTCTCGACATTCCTTACTACACCTTACATCGATTCGATATAAATCGGCCAAAAAAATGTTCGAACTCCGTCTGCCCCAAAACCCTAAATTACTCCCCGCCATCGAGCCTCCTCGAAGCTTGAGGCTGACCACAAATGATGCAAGAGGGTAAGGGCTACATTACCCTCAACCCTTGATGGGTAATACTCGTCGGAGCACCACCGTCTGTCGCCCCTGAAAACTGACGAGTTTACCTCGTCGATTCGCACTCCACACACAACCAAATTCAACAACAAGCACAAGAAAACAATGAGGATACCAAGAGCTTCAAAACCATATCAAAATCGCCGGCAACCGTGGCATTTTCTGGTGGGTCAAAATTTGGGCCGTCGCCGGAGATACGGGTCAAGGCCGATCGGGTGTTTTTCCTGGTTTTTTCATTTTCCCCAAAATTCTCCTTAAATACCCCTAAGCACCTCACCAAATCAAAGCCTACAAATTAATCTAATCATGATCGAACGGTTGAGAATTAATTGTCTAAAAATCATTTCCTTTTTAAATATTTCTTGCACTGACTTCTGATAAACATAAACACTAGCTTGCTTATCCAAATAATTCCCCAAAAATTCCTATGAGCTCGAAACTAAATACACTACAACTTCCGCGAAGAAAGTGAAATCATATTCTAGCCCGGTGAAAAATTCGTTAACAAACTCGCTAATGCGACTAATTCGCGATAAAACTTAATATGTCTTGATAAACGCGTAACCTTCCTTCAGGTTATCACAAACTACCCCTCCCTACAAAAATTTCATCCTTGTAATTTACATATATACTAGAAAAGATGAGGGTACTACTCTCTCCTGTGCTCCTCGGGTTCCCAAGTGGCTTCCTTAACAGCATGATTTCTCCACAATACTTTCACTAAATGAATGGTCTTGTTCTAGAGAACCTGCTCTCTACGGTCAAGAATCTTCACTGGTTCCTCAATATAATCCAAGTCCTCCCGTAGTGGAATTTGCTGAGGCACGATGACATGACAAGGATTACAAATATATTTTCTGCAACATGGGTATGTGGAATACATCATGAACTCGTGCCAACTCTAAGGGTGACTCCAAACGATAGGCTACTATGCCTACACGCTCAATAATCTTATAGGGTCCGATGTAATGGGGTTGGAGTTAACCATGTTTCTTGAAACGCATCACCCCTATCTATGAAGATAGCTTCAAAAATACCTAGTCTCCCACTTCAGACGAAAAGAACTCATGATCTTTTTTTCTGACATCTACATAACTCATTTGTCTATCTTGAGAGATCTTTAGTCTATCTTGAATGATCTGCATATTTTCTGTCGTCTACTGTACTATGTTTGGACCAATGAGGCTCCTTTCTCCAACTTCGCTCCAACATAGCGGGGTCCTAAACTATTTCCTGTATAAAGCTTCATATGGTGACATTCCAATGCTGGAGTGAAAACTATTATTATATGTGAATTCCATCAAGTGCAGATACTTATTCCATTTTCTCAGAAACTGCAGCACACAGGATCTCAGCATATCCTCAAGTGTCTGAATAGTTCTCTCAGACTAACCATCAGTCTAGAGGTGAAAAGCTTTACTGAATCGTAACTTAGTTCCCAAAGCCTCATGTAAAGCTCTCCAAAATTGTAAAGTGAAATGAGAACCTCGATTTGATATAATGGATATTGGTACACCATGTAGCTTCACGATCTTCTGCATATATAACATAGCTAGTATGCTCACTGATAGCTTCTTTGAGACTGGTATAAAATGTATAAATTTTATAAAATGATCCACAAACACCGTAACATCTGTATGACCCTTGGATGTACGAGGTAGTTTGCGTACAAACTTTATAATGACATGCTTCCCTTTACAAACTAGAATCTCCAACTGTTTCATCAAACCCGAAGGTTTTTATTGCTCAGCCTTCACCTGTTGGAAAATAATGCATCGACTCACATATGTTGTTACCTCCCTCTTCATATTAGGCCACCAATAGCATTCTCTAAGAGTATGATACATCTTCATGCTACTCGGGTGCATAGCATAAGCTGAACAATGAGCCTCATCGAGTATTTCTCGCTTTAACTCCTCATATTCAGAACACAGAGTCTATTCTTGAATAGCAACAATCCATCTCTCCTTACTATGACATCTAATTGTCTACCGTTATGCATTGTTCCCTTTAGTTTCAAAAGTGACAGATTAGAATCCTGTAATTTAAGTACTCAGAATGGGTCGAACATGCATATTAGAAAATAAAACTCCCTTCTCACTTTCATCAGTGTATAACACTGCTCCAGTGGCTTGCAACTTAGTAAGCAGTGGCACATGAACCATTTGAAAATGAGACAAGGAAACTTCAAACTTTCGGCTAAGAGCGTCAGCAGCAACATTCGCCTTTCCAGGGTGATACTCAAAAGTGCACTCATAATCACTTATCAACTCCATCCACCTTCTATGCCTCAGGTTCAATTCTGGCTGTATGAGGAGATATGTAAGGCTCTTATGATCAGTGAAAATCCAACATATGGCACCATATAAGTAATGTCTCCAGATTTTTAACGCGAAAATAATCGCTGCCAACTCCATATCATGAGTGAGATAGTTCCCCTCATGAGGTTTCAATTATCGTGATCCATACGTGACCACCTACGATGCTGCATCAATAGACAAACCAAACCTAACTTTGAGGCATCAATGAAAATAGTAAACTCCCCACTATCGTCTAAACTGTCAACACTGGGGCAGTGGTCAACCTTGTTTTTAGAGTCTGGACATTAACCAACCAGAATTCACACTTATTGAACTTGGCATATAACTAAGATTACCTCAATGTCTCCAAAACTACATGTACATGCCTCGTATGCTGCCTCACATGGTTTGAGTAAATCAGGATATCGTTAATAAATACAATGACAAATTTATCAAGATAAACCCGAAATACTCGATTCATCAATGCCATGAAGGCAGCAGGTGAAAATTCGTCAAACCGAATAGCATCACTATGACATTCGAATATTTTTATATAATTATTAATATTTACGTATAATTCGAGTTCAATTTAGCGATCGCGGTAAAAGATTTTTACTGTCGGTAAGTACCAAAGGTGTCTCGATTTGAGTTTTTATTAAAGTGTCAAAGTCGGTTGACTTCTAGTGGAAATCATAGTATTTGTCGATACAAATTCGTAGACGCAAGAATTGTCAAAATCGGAGTCACGAAGAGGAAGTTATAATCAACGAAGTTTGTCAAAAATTAATTACGGAGTTACAATATTTGGAAACATATATAAAAAGGAGGCTTCCTCTTTGGGAATTTATTCTGGTTGATTTGGAAGTCAACCTCTCCCCTCGTCTCCGTTCGACCCATTTCCGGTTAGGATATTTTGGTCGGCGGCACGGTGTCGTCCGGCCACTTTCGGTCTCTATGCTGGTCGGGTTTGATCGGTCTTGGCATCCTCTCTCCATTGATGTCCACATTTTTGAGGATTTCAGCTTGTTGAAGGAGAATCAACGAGAGATAATTTTAGAGTTTCGGTGGCAAAATTGCCAGCGTTGTCGGTGAGTTTTCCGGCCACCTCTGGTCGAGTTTTTGGAATGGTTAAAAAGCTTTTTGTATGCTTTTTGTTGTAGGTGGTTTTGTCCAGTGAGGGGAGAGGGGTTTTGCTCCCCTCACTGCCACTTGTCGATTGGTACATATCTCGAGCTCCGCCGCGGCTCAATGTGAAAGGACCCAATCCCGATTCAGTTACCTAAACCGGAATCGAACCCCTTCTAAAAATACGAACCAACAAAAACTTTTCGAAATTTCGGCAGAGTTTCGTTACTAACGTAGAATTGCATAAACTTGCACCCTGAAAATAACACTTCATCCTATGCCACAAAAGCCAAACCGTGGGCACCAATCCCATCCGGATTTCTCAACATCATAATATAAACAATAACAGTAAACATACTGTACTATATATAGTATATCCATGAAAATCCGTATAAACAGGTATCCGTATGTATCAGAGCGACCTCTAGAGTAAATATATACAATATACACATCAGTAGGCGAAACAAGAACCTACTGGAAAACACAGGTAGCTCAGATCACTAGCCTCCAAACCACGACGTGAAACACCTGAATCCGAACTGCAAACTGGGCACGGAAACCGAAAAGCCCAGGGGAAAGGCAAATAAAAACGTTAGAGTGAGTGGACGAAAATAAACATATGCCTTTCACCAGTTTATATACATACTCAATATAAAACAGTGCGAGTAAACAACACACACACACACATATATATATATATACGGAGGTTATCGGGCGACCACTCAAGCCCGACGTCAGGTGAATCGCTCAAACCTGACAGTGATAGGCCAGGGGACCTCTCAACCCTGGCGGCACGCAGGGGAGAACTCAACCCCGCCCAGAGGATTCTCTCAACTCTGGTCCAGAGGAATCTCTCAACTCTGGTACATCGATGTAATAAATGCCATCACCCATAAATATATAACAATACCTCCAAAAACAACATATATCTCAGCATCGTATAATTTAAATACGGAACATCATAAAATCCACGAACTTGCAAAACAACTGTGAAAATATAAACTTCTCCACTCACAGATCTGCTAGCGCGAACTCGCGCTAATCTCGTGGTCCGGCGGAAGCTCCCTCGCCTGAAGCACGATCACGATCACGATCACGATCTCGATCTCGATCTCGATCCCCTGAATATATTCATAAAACACAACTGATCAAAATCATAGTCCATAACCCTGTACTGAATCACGGAAACCAACCGTTCCCGGAAATATGCAATGCAGTACAAAATGATTAACGAAATTCTCGAAATCTCCACTCGAAACCCTCGACTGAAAATCGGCTAACCAAATCAATCCGAAAACCTCTGGACGATAATCAGGGCGCGATTTCGAGAAAAACAACATTAACAACGTCGAAATCTGAAAAAGTCAACCCTCGCCGGAGCTCCGCCATTGACCGCCGCTGGCGGCGGCGGCGCGCCGTCAACGGTGGAATTTCACGGCGGAAAGCTCCAGAATTAAAGACCACAACAAGGCGAACCATTTTCATAACTATCACCTACCTAAATTCAAACTCTAACATCATCAATTTCATCCAAACCCAAATCGGAATTCCACACCGGAAACCTAATCGGGTTCACCATCAAACACCTCCTCGTCCCAAACCAATTACCCAGAGAGTATCACAAAGGTGTGGGGAGCAAAACCCCCAACAACCCCACCTCCAAATCTCGCCGGAACCACCGCAACCATCACCGGCGAAAACCATCCCCTCGGCCCGATTCGAAACCCATAAAAACTCCACCAATTTTCATCAGACCAAACACCAATCCACTCGAAATCAAGAGGGGAAGAAAAACTTACCCTTGCCGAAGTCAGAGGTGGCCGGAAAAATGGTCGTCGGACGGCAAGCCGAAACGGGAAAGCTTTCCACTTCGGGTCAACGGTCAAATTTCCATTTTTGGAAAGTCAACGGTCCGGTCAAACTTCAACAGTGTTTTCGACAATTTTCGATATTTATTCTCGCGCCTCGGGTCGATCGACGATTCGAAATGAATAACCATCACGATTCGGATAAACACGAAACAATCGGATAAACTCGTCGAAAACCGAAACTTCGAATAATCAAAAAATATTCCTCGGTTATCGGAAAAATTTTCTGGAACCGCCCTCGAGCTCGAAATCACGTACTCTACAATTTCCGTGAAGACACTCAACTCAAATTCTCGGCCGAAAACATAGTCGCGAATAAAGTCGACGAACCACATATATAACGAAAAACTGCGACTAAACTCAATCTTGAGAATCGTGCCGAATACGCAACAGATTCTGGTTCGGGTCGTCACACAATGGCAGAGATCGAAATTGGAATCCAAGTTTCGGGCTTTTGGGGCCAATTACGGCCAAACTCGTCGGAATATGCCTATGGTCTTTTGAGTAAAGTTGTTGTGCTCTTTAAGAGCTTTCTTTTGATGAGTTAACCTCTGCTGCCGGTGATGGTCACCGATGGTGGTGTGTGGGCGGCACGCGCCGGCGTCTTAGGAAGACTAGGTAATTCCTCTTGAAAAGAATCAGGGTACTCCCTAACCACATCAATTTCCTCCAGGTTAGGGGTGGAAACACAAATATTCACGACATGTGCGAAATATGCAGTACACCATTTCCTTAACATTTTCTCGGCTTTCATAGCCGAAATAAGGTACGAAGAAAGAATATTCTGTTCTCCGCAGAATAAAATCTCTGGCAAACCCGGACTTCAAAACATTACCTCTTTCCGATTACAATCAACCAAAGCTTAGTGATTGCTCAAAAAGTCTATCCCTAAAATAAAATTGAAATCCGCGACATCAAGAGGTATTAGGTTAGCTGACAACTCAAAACCTCCAACCATAACACTACAACCTCTATAAACTAACCCGACTAAAACCACCTCACCGAAGGGATAAGTCACTCGCCACATCACTGACAAGGGAGTGACAGGTACGTTAATTATTGTTGCTAATCTCACAGAAATAAAATAGTGTGTCACCCCGGATCAATTAAAGTATAAACAACATAACCAAAAATATATAACGTACTGATGATCACCTCTAGAGCTGCTCTGCCCACCTGAAAAGTCATAGATGTAGTCAAGCCTGTCTAGGTTTTCAAGCCAGTCACCCTCTCTTGCTCTGGTCCTGATAGGTTGGCTGTCTGGGTGGCGGTACAGCTCTAACCCTGGAAGTGGGTCCCTTATCATCACTAGAACTCTACACTGAAAATTCACCTGAGAAGACCCTCTGTGGACACTCCCTCGCAAAGTGACCCATCTAGCCACAACAGAAACAAGCTGAAGTCCTAAACTGGCACTGCCTGACATGATGTTTGTGACATCTACCATATAAATGGAAATCTCTGTGTGCGTGTGGAGTAGGTTGATAACCACCAGATCCATTAAAACTAGCACCAGATCCTTGCCTCTATGGTCGACCTCTCCTAAACCATCTCTAAAAAGGACAGGAGCAGGAATGTGAGATCCCTCTCCCGAGGATGCAGTGGAACTAGAAGTACTTGAGCTTCCTCTCCTTGAAGGACCTTGACTAGGCTCAACTTCCTTAAATCGTGGAGTCTGTCCTTGCTCAACTCGAGGCTTGTCCTTGCATCTTATTGTAGCGCTAAGGAACTCATCAAAATTAGCATATGGCACACCAGATAAGTACAGACCAATCTCTGACCGCAAACCTTGCTCAAATCTCCAGCACTTTTCTTTCACTAGCCTAACTGAATTTGGTGCAAAACGAGCCAAGCGAGTGAAACGATTTTGATACTCCATCACAGACATGTCTCCCTGTGAGAGATTCATAAACTACTCATACTTCTGCTGCTTTGATGCTTCATTGAAGAAGTGACTCATGAATAATTCTGTAAACTCTGTCCATGGAGTGATGGCTTCATTCCTTCTAGTCCCCTGCCACCAGCGATATACATGGTCCTGCAGGAGACCTGCATCTACCTCAGTCTTCTGCTCAGAAGTCAACTAGGGATGCAGACGATCACAAACTTATCCGATCTCCACAAGTTAATTCTCACTAGTCTCAGGGTTATGGGAGCCAGTGAAAGGAACAGCTCCAGCTTTCTTAGCAATGGTAATTAGATCCTCTCGTGGTCCTGGCATCATGCATGCAATTAAGTCACACATCTACTTCCCTAAGGACTGTGTATCATCCCGTTGGGCTGGTTGTCGAGGTATAGTGACCTACGAGTCCAAAAATGTATTAGCTAACTAAAAGAAGTCACAAACTGGCTCAACTAAGAGACTCTAGACATTTAACAATGCACAACACTTGCAGTAATGGGGATCCGCTGGCCGGCCAGGCCATCCTCTTAGGAGTGTTGTACACAATCAAACGCATTTACTAACATGACCAAAGGAGTCTACAGAGTCTATGAAATAATGCTTTGATACCAAACTGAAAGGACTCAACCCTAGTTTAACTAGTAACTAAGATTAAGCCCTAACGACTAAACATAACTGAGAATTTTTACAATTTTTTTTGACATAACTTCCACTTAAATTGAGACTACACTACGAGAAAAAGCAACTTAGGCGATGAAACCTTTAAGGTTTTGTCTTCTAAGTGGACTTTAGACGATGAAAATAAGTTGCACTGTCTTAAACATTTTTCCATCGTCTAAGTATGACTTAAATGACGAAATGTCATTTTTGTCGTGCAAGTGAAGACTTAGACGACACATTGACCCTTCATCGTCTAAGTAACTACTTAGACCAAGACGCGTCGGTGCATGATTTACATCCTCACTTGGACGACAAAAATGACACATATTCCTTTATATAAGTGGATACTTAGATGAGGCACCGACGCATCAGCATCTATGTAGACACAATTATATATTGTGCCAGATTCTTTTCCTCTTCACTCGGGCCATCCCATTCTCATTCTCATTCTTATTCTCTCTCGATCACTCTCTCCACATCAATTTAAAAAGTAACTAGTTCTCTCTTGATCATCTCACTCTCTCTCCTCACATGTACAACTAGTACTATCTCCACCTCTGACCATCGAATCACCATATCTGTGAAGGCTAGGTATGTACATAGTTAATTTCCGACAACCTTAATGTTTATATATATAATTAATTGTACGTTTGATTGATTGCATTATTAGTCATCTAATATTTATAATTAAGCTACGTCATTGATCGATATATATATATATATTAGTTAATTAATCAGTATGCATGGATGATTAATATTTAGTTAAAACGTACATGCATGTTAGATTAAAGTAATTGATGTATAGTATATTCACTCTTAATTAATAAAGGTAATTAATAAATATTTTAATTAATTACACGTTAATAAGGTAGTTGAAAATATGTATATATAATAATTTAATAATTACTTGAAAAAATGTATATATAATAGTCGATTAATATGATAATTATTATATTTCATAGAAGTATGGACAAGAGTTAGATAAAGTAGTGGAATAGACGTGATGTCTGGTAATAGGACAAAATAGGAGAATTTGTGAATTTTGCGATGGCACATGGTCAGGGAAAGAAGCACTTCAGGTGTCCGTCCAATAGCTGTACGACAATGATATGATGTGGAGTTACACTACCTGGAGCGAGCATGGTGAAGCAGTAGACTTCAACTCAGCAGACTTCAGCTTAGGGTACAGTTGCCATGGTGCCTTATCCAGTGGTAGTGGTACCGGCCCCCCTTCATGGAACCGAACTGCGGATTTGGTCCATGATGCATTTCCGAGATTTAGTCATGGTGGACACCAACACCAAGATGGAGGTTACAATACCACTCATGAGCATGATGATACATTCCCCACTGCTAGCTTGGCCACTAACACTATTGAGATATATAAGTACAACAGGATGCTACTTGAAGCCCAGACCCCAGTGTACCCTGGATGTCGAGAGAATGTGTTGCAATATGTGATGAAGCAAATGCAGATAAAAGTGAAGAACAAAATGTCACAGAGTGCTTTTGACGAAATTCAGAAGCAAAATTGTAAGTTGCTTCCTGATGATCATAATCTTCTAAAATCCCATTATAAGGTTAGAAAGATCTTGAACAGCCTCGAACTAAAGTACAAGATAATTCACGCTTGCCCAAATGATTGTGTGCTGTTTTACAAAGAGTATGCACATTTGGACTATTGTCCCGTATGTGGCCAGTGCAGATATGTGGATGACGGGAATATGAGGAGTTTGAAAAAGCAAATTCCTGTGAAGGTTCATCGATATTTTCCATTGATTCCCATATTGCAGCGTTCGTACATGTCTATATACGCAGCCGAGGCGATACAATGGTACGTAAAAAAGTGAATAGAGGACGATATGCTGTGACGACTCAGAACAGAATTAGCAGTGTAATCAGCTTAGTCCATGAGGTTATGCGTAATCGCAGATTTTCGACAGATAATTGAATCGCCAGCTTTGATCACAACTAAATTATTGGCCAAGAATTTGAGCTGAGTCTCTTCTCGAGAGTCGTTGTACGTGTGATTTCAAGTTCGTGGGAGGTTCCGGATCATTATTTGGACGACCGAGGAATATAATACGAATATTTGAAATTTCGGCATAATCGGTTTAAATGGCGGCCTTCTTAGCGACTAAATTACCGGACGAGAATTTGATTTCGGATTCTTCACGGAAGATGTAGAGAATTTAATTTCGAGCTTGTGGGAACTTCTGGAGAATTTTTCCGAGTTGCGAGGATTAAGTTACGAATATTTACGATCGTAGATTATTTAATCGGATAAGCATGTGTTTGGTTGAACCGTTGACTTTTTATCGGATTTGTCGAAGTGTTTGACTTCGGGTGGTAATTAAAGAACATGTCGAGATGAGTTTGTTGCCGCGAGAATTATTGAAATCGGAATTACGACGCGAAAGTTACGGGTGTTTAAAATTTGTCGAAATGTGTAATTTGGAAGTTTCTATTTTTGGCAAGTATTTAATGTGGTTTCCCCTTTGGGAAAGTCAAAGCTGAAATTAATGTTGGTTGACTGAGTCAACGCGGGGAGGAGGAGAGCACGACGGTGCTCCATGGCTCGCCGGCGACGAGCTCCGTCCGGCCACGCACCCCAAGGCACGGGGATGGTCTTGTTCGATGCGCCTCGGCCCCCTTGTGGCGTCTCCGGCCACCGTCGACGGCGTGGGTCGCCGGAAGGGAGGTGTTTTCCCGGTTGAAGTTTGTGAAAATTGGGGGTTTCGGGTTGATTAAATTCCGGCCGAATTGAGCTAAAACAAGTACTGGGCTTTAAAGCCCCCATCACCACAAAGCTACTCATGTAGGTATGGAGTTCCAATTTGATTTGTGCTTGGAGAATTCATGGATTGAAATTTGTGTGATAATTCGGTTTTTCTTGAAATTGAACTAGTTAGAGTGAGAATTGGACTTCGGTGTAGTTATGGAAGTTGCTTGTTGGGTGATTTTGAGTGGAATAGGTGTTGCTCCGCCGGGAAAATTTCATGTTGGGTGGCGCCGCCGCCACCGGCGGTCAACAGTTGACTTTTCAGGGTTTTCGACAAGTTGCATGTCGTTTCGCTCGGAATCGCGCCCCGATCGCAGTGGTGAGGTTTGTTTCTCGATTTGAGCGTCCAAAATTATATCGAAGTTTTGTGGTGTGGTTATCGAATTTTCATGATTTCGTCGTTATTGGATTATATGTTTCCGAGAATAGTTGTTTCTCGTGATATGATTCGAAGTAATGGGTTATGATTTTGAGAAATGGATTTTGTGATTATTCAGGGGTTCGTGATCGTTCGTTTGGCGAGGGATTTTCTGCCGGATCACGGGTATCGCGTTATGCTGACCTGTGAGTGGACATTTTTATATTTTCACAGTTGTTTTCGTGTTTGTGATTTTTCGTGAATTTCCGTATTTATTTTATACGATGTTGAGATATATGTTATTTTCGGAGGTATTATTTTATATTTATTGGTGATGACATTACTGCATCGATGCTTCGGCTACTCGGCTGATCACTGGTAGTCCGCCAGAGTTGAGAGATTCCTCTGGACCAGAGTTGAGAGATTCCTCAGGGCAAGGTTGAGAGATTCCCATGTATGCCGCCAGGGTTGAGAGATTCCCGTGGCCTATCACCGTCGGGTTTGAGCGATTCACCTGACGTCGGGCTTGAGAGATTCGCCTGGCAACCTCCATATATACTTTCTGAACTCGCATCGATTTACATTGATTATGTATATAAACTGGTGAAAGGCATGTGTTTATTTTCGTCCACTCACTCTAACGTTTTTATTTGCCTTTCCCCCGGGCTTTTCGGTTTCGTGCCCAGTTTGCAGTTCGGACTCTGGTGTCGCACGTCGTGGTCGGAGGCATAGTGTTCGAGCTACCTTGTTTCTCCCATTAGGTTACTTGTTCTGCATGCTGTGGTATATTTATATAATTATATACTAGAGGTCGCTCTGAACATTCTGATGATATATTTTCATACGGTTTTCTCCGGATTTCTGTAAAGTATAGTTATATTTATTACTTTACATTACTGTTGATATATTGAGAAATCCGGATGGGATTGGTGCCCACGGTTTGATTTTTGTGGCATAGGATGAAGTGTATTTTCCGGGTGCAGGTAATGGTAATTCCGCGTTAGTAACGAAACTCTGCCGAAATTTTGATGGTTTTTGTTGGTTCGTGTTTTCAGAAGGGGTTTGATTCCGGTTTAGGAAACTAAATCGGGGTTGGGTCCTTTCAATGCTGAGACACGCTGCGGATGGGGAGACATTCAAACATTTCGGCAGCAAATTTGGAGACTTTGCAGTATAGGTTCAAGATGTTAGACTCGGACTTTCTACAGAAGGATTCAATCCTTGGGGTAGTAATAGCTCTGCCGTCAGTAATGGACTAGTTATTTTAATGTCGTACAACCTGCCTCCCTGGATGTGTATGAACAATGATTTTAATTTTCTTACTCTGCTAATTCCAGGTCCTAAATCTCCGGGGAAGTGCTTAGATGTCTACCTCCGACCTTTGATCAACGAGCTGAAATTGTTGTGGGAAAATGGAGTCCCAACTTATGACAAATTCACTGACACAATGTTCATGATGAAGGCAGCCGTAATGTGGACGATCAACGATTTTCTAGCGTATGGGATGTTGGCAGCCTGCACGATGATAGAATACAATGGATGTCCTATATGTTTGGATGACATGAACTTTAGTTGGCACATGGGGAATGTGTGTTACCTGGGTCAACGTAGATGGCTTCCTCACGATCACCCGTGATGATAGGATGAAGCTCATTTCGACGGGACGGTAGAGAATAATCCTAAACCTCATCGTTGGTCTGGCGAAGAGATTTTAGAGAGGTTGAGCAACTTCAATTTTGGTGTGTTAACCAGTGACAAGGATGTAAAGAAAATCAATCCAATACATCCACAGGATCTCAGCTAATTGCATCACAATAGTATATTCTTTAAACTCCCTTACTGGTCGAAGTTAAAATTGATGAACAACTTGAATGTGATGCACATAGAAAAGAATGTGTACGACAGCGTGGTGGGAATAATTCACAGTATTAAGTTCAAGACTGAAGATACTCCTAAAGCGTGCAAAGATCTAGAATCTATGAATCTACGTCGTCCCTTGTGGTTGAGGAGGGATAGAAGATGAGTGTACAACAAGATGCCAGATGCACTTTACGTATTGAAGCTGACACTGAGAGGTTTTATATTCAACTGGTTTAAGAGTGTTTGTTATCCGGCTACGTATGCAGCTATTATAATTAGAGCAGTGGACGAGGTGCAACACAAGTTTATTGGTCTAAAGACACATGACTTTCACGTTATGCTGCAACGTCTGATTCCAGTTGTAATTCAGCCATATTTGCCTCGTGAGGTTGTAGAACCAATAGTGGCATTATACACATGGTGGAAAAGGTCATGTGCCAGAGAGTTAAAGAAGTCAAATGTTGAAAGGACCCAACCCCGATTTAGTTTCCCAAACTGGAATTAAACCCCTTCCGAAAACACAAACCAACAAAAACCACTAAAATTTTGGCAGAGTAACGCTACTAACGCGGAATTGCCATTACCAGCACCCGGAAAATAACACTTCATCCTATGCCACAAAAGCCAAACCGTGGGCACCAATCCCATCCGGATTTCTCAATATCATAACAATAGTAATAAACAGTAAACATAATTGTATAATATAGAAAATCCGAGAAAACCCACATAAAACATGTATCAGTATCGTATCAGAGCGACCTCTAGTGTATATATACAAAATATACAACAGTAGGCGAAATAAGGAACCTACTGGAAAAGAAAGGTAGCTCGAATAACTAGCCTCTGACCGCGACGTGAGACACCAGAATCCGAACTGCAAACTGGGCACGAAAACCGAAAAGCCCAGGGGAAAGGCAATAAAACGTTAGAGTGAGTGGACGAAAATAAACATATGCCTTTCACCAATTTCATATACAATAAACAAGTATAGCGAGTTCGGAAAATATATATGGAGGTGCCAGGCAAATTTCTCAAGGCCGACGGTCAGGCGAATCGCTCAAGCCCGACGGTGATAGGCCAAGGGAATCTCTCAACCCCGGCGACATAACTGGGGAATCTCTCAACCCTGCCAAGAGGAATCTCTCAACTCTAGTCCAGAGGAATCTCTCAACTCTTGTCAGACTACCGGTGATCAGCCGAGTAGCCGAAGCATCGATGCAAGTAATGCCATCACCATAAAAATATAAAATAATACCTCCAAAAGTAATAAATAATCTCAACATCATATATAAATAAATACGAAAAATCACGAACTCGCAACGACTGTGAAAATATAAAAGTGTCTACTCACAGGTGAGCAAAGCACGCACTCGCGCTAATCACGTGGTCAGGCGGAAGATCCCTCGCCCGAAGAACGATCACGATCCCCTGAATAATCACAAAATATATCTAATCAAAATCACAATTCACAACACTGTACCACACCTCGGAAACCAACCGTTCTCGGAAATGTATAACTGATACAAAAATAATCAACGAAACTCCCGAAATCTTCACTCAAAACCCTCGACTGAAAATTCGGTACCCAAATCAGCTCGAAAACCTCATGGCGACGATCGGGGCGCGAATACGATTAAAACGACATTAAAATCATCAAGTTCTAAAAAGTCAACGGGTCGTCGAAGCTCCGCTGTTGACCGCTGCCGCCGGCGGCGGCGCGCTGTCAACCGGAGAGATTTTCCAGCAGCCAAGCTCCCACAAGGTTCTCCTCATCAAGCCCAACAACTTTTCCAACTGTGGCTAAGTCCAATTCCGGCGAGATTGGCCGAAAATCAGCTCGAAACCTCCATGAACACAACCGGCCGGAAAACTTCTCGGCCCGATTTCGGCGCCGTCGTGCCACCTCGTCCCTCCAAAACAAAGGGGAAATGACCACCATCCAAAACCCAACAAAACCCACCAAGAGTCCACCCCGGAAAGTCACCAGAGCACCGCCCCCAACTAAGCCGATTCCGGCGAAAAAATCCCAAACTTCATCTCCTCCGTTCTCCCTCAAATCAACATCAAATTACAAATTCCCAAGTTCTAAACAGTAGGAAATTGAAAGAAGAATCGATCCATACCAAGGTCCAAGCCGAAGGTGGCCGGAAACGTTAAACCTGACGGCAGCAACGCGTTTCGCGCGGTGGAGACTTCGGTCAACAGAAAGTCAACGGTTAGCCTTCGATCAACGCCGGTCAAACTTCCCCAACAGTGTTTTCAAAATTTTTTCGACTATTTCTGATATTTATACTCGCGTCTCAGGACGATCGACGATGCAAAATGGATAACCATTACGATTCGGATAAACTCGATACGAACGGATAAACTCGACGAAATTCTGAAACTTCAAATATTCATATTATATTCCTCGGTCATTGAAATAATCATCCGGAACCGCCCACAAACTCGAAATCACGTGTACAACAACTCTCGAGAAGAGACCCAACTCAAATTCTCGGTCGATAATTAAGTCGTCATTAAAACCGGCAAATCAATCAATTATCGGAAAACAGTAATTACGCGCTAACTCGTGAATTAAGCTGATTACTCTACTGATTCTGTTCCGGGTAGTCACAAATCTACCCCCCTTAAAAAAAATTCGACCTCGAAATTAGCATACCTGTCAGGTGAACAGATGAGGATACTACTCCCGCATACGCTGCTCAGTCTCCCAGGTGGCCTCCTCAACCGAGTGATTCTGCCACAAGACCTTCACCAGCGGTATAACACGGTGCCTCAACTCCTGCTCACGCTGATCGAGAATCTGTACCGGCTCCTCCACATATGTCAAATCCTCTCGGATCGGTAGTTGTTGTGGCGCTAAGACATGCAATGGATCTGGAATATACTTCTGCAACATCGAAATGTGGAAAACATCATGAACACGAGCCATCTCAGCTGGCAACTCAAGTCTGTAAGCCACGGCACCAACTCTCTCGGTGATCTCGTACGGACCAATGTACCGTGGTCGAAGCTTGCCACGCTTCCCGAAACGCACAACTCCCCTCCACGACGATAGTTTTAGGAAGACCCAATCGCCCACATCAAACTCGAGGCTCTTTCTCCTCAAGTCCGCATAACTCTTCTGGCGATCCTGGGTAATCTTCAATCTATCCCGGATAATATGGACGTCCTCCATGGTGCTCTTCACCAGATCAGGGCCAATAAGCCATCGCTCGCCCACCTCACTCCAACATAAAGGAGTGCGGCACTGCCTCCCGTACAGGGCCTCATATGGTGCCATCTCGATATTGGCCTAGTAGCTGTTGTTGTAGGCAAACTCAATCAAATGCAGTTGTTGGTCCCAATTTCCTCGAAACTGTAAAACGCAAGACCGCACCATATCCTCAAGAGTCTGTATAGTCCGCTCAGACTGCCCGTCAGTTTGAGAATAAAAAGCTGTACTGAAGCGCAATCTCGTGCCCATGGCTCGTTGCAATGCCTGCCAGAACTCAGAAGTAAACTGACTGTCTCGGTCAGAAACAATAGATACAGGCACACCGTGCAGTCGAACGATCTTTGAAAAAATACAGCTTGGTCAATCTGCCCACTGATATCTTCCCCGGAAGTGCGAGAAAATGAGTGGATTTCGTCAGTCGATCCACAATAACCCAAATACCAGTATTGCCAGCCGAAGTACGCGGCAACTGATAAACAAAATCCATGGTAATGTGCTCCCACTTCCAAACGGGAATATCTAGTGGCTGTAACTTTCCCGCAGGCTTCTGCCTCTTCGCTTTAACCTGCTGACAAATCAAACATCGGCTCACATATGCGGCAATTTCCCGCTTCATGTTGCGCCACCGGTAATATGCCCCACCACTGGGATGCATCGTATATGCCGAACAATGGGCCTCATCCAGAATCTCCTTCTTCAGACTCTCGTCTCTGGGTACGTACAACCTTCCTCTAAAAAGTAACGTACCGTCATCACTCAACCGAAACTCTGTTGGCACACCATTCTGTATCATGGTCTTCTTGCCCAACATGTAGGAATCTGAATCCTGAGCTTCCCGAACCTGGTCAACCAACACGGGTCGAACCAGAAAACTGGCTAACAAGGCTCCCTCGTCATCCCACTCGAACTTGGCTCCCGTAGCCCGAAGCTCGGCTAACATAGATGCTCTAGCTACACACACATGGAACAACGAAGCTCCGGATTTCCGACTGAGTGCATCGGCAACAACATTGGCCTTCCCTGGATGGTACTCAAAAGTGCAATCATAGTCGTTGATCAACTTCATCCACCTGCGCTGCCTCATGTTTAAGTCTCGCTGCGTTCGCAAGTAAGTGAGACTCTTGTGATCGGTGTAAATCTTACACTGGGCTCCGTACAAGTAATGTCTCCAACTCTTCAACGCTAACACAATAGCGACCAACTCCAAATCATGGGTCGAATAGTTGACTTCGTGTGGTTTTAGCTGCCTGGAACCATAGGCTACAACTCTGCCATGTTGCATCAGCACACAACCAAGTCCCAATTTTGACGCGTCACTGAAACCACGAACTCACCGCTGTCGTCTGGTAATGCCAGAACCGGTGCAGTAGTCAACTTTTCCTTCAGGAGCAAGTAACTCTCCTCACATGCATCAGACCACTCAAACTTGACGCCTTTCTTCGTCAACCTGGTCAGTGGAGTAGCAATCTGAAAAAAATCCTGTACAAAACGCCAATAGTAGCCTGCCAAACCCAAGAAACTCCGGATCTCCGGTACGGTGGTAGGTCAACTCCAATTCAGCACGGCCTCGATTTTGTCAAGATCTACGCTGACTCCCTAAGCCGATATCACGTGGCCCAGAAATTTCACACTGTCCAACCAAAACTCGCATTTACTGAACTTCTCAAACAATTGATTGTCCCACAAAGTCCGCAACACCGCTCGCAAATGCTTCTTATGCTGGCCCACACTCCTGGAATAGATCAAGATATCATCGAAGAACATGATCACGAACTTGTCCAGAAACCGTCTGAACACCCAGTTCATCAAGTCCATAAAGGCTGTGGGGGCATTGGTCAACCCAAACGGCATAACCAAGAACTCATATTGCCCATACCGTGATCTGAAAGCTGTCCTGGCGACATCAGACTCTCGGATCCTCAACTGATGATATCCGGACCTGAGATCAATCTTCGAAAGGACTGGAGCTCCCTTGAGCTGATCAAATAAATTGTCAATCCGCGGCAACAGATACTTGTTCTTTACAGTGACCTGATTCAGCTTCTGGTAATCGATGCACAACTGCATGGATCCATCCTTCTTCCGCACAAACAAAACCGGGGCACCCCACGGCGAAACACTGGGTTGTATGAAACCATTCTCCAGCAACTCCTGAAGTTGAACCTCTAACTCTTTCAACTCCGCTAGCGCCATACGATACGGTGCCTGAGATATGGGTCCTGTACCCGGTAATAGCTCAATAGTGAAATCAATCTCCCGAACTGGAGGTATACCCGGTAACTCCTTCGGAAACACATCCGGAAACTCGGAAACTACCTCGATATCACCGATGTTTGGCACAGTAGCCGTGGTGTCCACAACATGAGCTAAGTAAGCAACACAGCCCTTCTTCATCATCCGATCCGCCTTCATCGCGGAAATCACACATGGTAATGAAGTGTTCTTCTCGCCGCGAAATTATATCTCCGGAAAGCCTGGTCGTTGAAACGCAACCTCCTTCTTGTGACAGTCAAACATGACCCAATGTGTCTCCAAGAAGTCTATACCTAAAATCACGTCAAAGTCGACGATATCAAGCAACAACAAATCCGCGGCTAAGCCATGGCCTCCAATAAAAATATCACAATCTCTGTATACCCAGCCAATACTCACAACCTCACCGGATGGATACAACACTCTCCATAACCCCGGAAGTGGAGACGCAGGTACAGTAGCTAAAGATGATAGTCTATACGACATGAATGAATGCGTAGCACCTGGATCTAACAATGTAAGTACTGGATAACCAAAAATGTGCAACGTACCGATAACGACCTCCGGTGAAGCTCTGCCCTTACGTAAAGTCATAGCATGAACCCGGGCCTGCCTGGCTGGTCGTCTATGCTGAGGCTGTCCCTGCTGTCCACCCTGGCCCGCAAACTGTACTGGTTGAGCCCCCGAAGTGGCACATCGCTCTCCTCCGGAACTCAGGGCCGCCTGTCCATCAGCACCATCAAGCTGGAAACACTCTCTCGCATAGTGACCCACCTGGCCACAACAAAAACATGTGATAGGGCCTCGCTGGCATAAACCAACATGGTGCCTGCTACAGAGACTACACAATGGGTACTCCCTCGGTACGGCAAAAGAAAAACCAGCACGCTGAGGATAACTGGAACCGCTAAAACCCCCACTAGACTATGGTCGCTGCGGCCGATCTCTCCTCCATCTCTGCCTCTGTCTTGGTGCACCAGCTGGTGGTCGATATGGTTCACTGCCCGAGGATGAAGCCAAATCAGAAGTATCAGAACTCTGCCTCTTGGAAGGCCCCTGACTCGGTCCGTCCTCCTCAAACCGTCTAGGCTGGTACCTCATCTGCCTTTCCTTCTCGATATCCTTACCTTGGAGTGTTGCACTGACAAACTCATCGAAGTTGTTCCAAGGCATCGTAGTCAGAGTCCCCTTGATGTTCAACTTCAAACCCAACTCAAATTTGCGGCACTTGGCTTCCTCAGTAGCCAGCATGTCACGCGCAAAACGAGATAAGCGGGTAAATCTGTCCTGGTACTCAAGCACAGACAAACTGCCCTGCCTCAAGTTCGTGAATTCCTCATACTTCCGCTGCTGGGTAGCCTGGTTGAAGTATCTCCGCATAAACAAATCTCGGAACAAAGTCCACGGAGTACCAACTGGTACCCGATCGGTGCTAACCTACCAGAAGTATGCATCTGACTCAAGTAATCCAACTGCTGCCACTGTCATCTGCTCAGGGGTAAAACGCAGACGCTCACAAACTCGTTCAACCTGAACCAACCATGCCTCACACATCTCTGGATCAGCTGAACTTGAAAAGACAGTCGCACCAGCAGTACGAGCTTTGACCACAGGGTCAAAACGCTTCTCCAAACGCAACACTCTCATTAGCAAGTCGTGCGCCTGGCGATCCTTATCAGGATCCACTTCCCGATTAACACGGGGACCACGTCGAGGAGGCATCCTACTGATACAAGACAAGTATTAGGTACAAGCAGAAGGAACGTAATCATGAGACCTCAGATATTTGAGAACACACAATACCCGAAGCATTGATGAGTACCGCAGGCCAGTCGGGTCATCGCTCCAGACATGCTGTAAAAACTCAAATACCCTAAGCGTCACAACTACAAGAGTCTATAGAATCTGACAACCTAATACTCTGATACCAAGCTGAAAGGACCCAACCCTGATTTAGTTTCCTAAATCGGAATCAAACCCCTTTCCGAAAACACAAACCAACAAAAACCACTAAAATTTCGGCAGAGTAACGCTACTACGCGGAATTGCCATTACCTGCACCTGGAAAATAACACTTCATCTTATGCCACAAAAGCCAAACTGTGGGCACCAATCCCATCCGGATTTCTCAATATCATAACAATAGCAATAAACAGTAAACATAACTGTATATTATAGAAAATCCGGGAAAAACCACAGAAAACATGTATCAGTATCATATCAGAGCGACCTCTAGTGTATATATACAAAATATATAATAGTAGGCGAAACAAGGAACCTACAGGAAAAGACAGGTAGCTCGAACAACTAGCCTCCGACCGCGACGTGAGACACCAGAATCCGAACTGCAAACTGGGCACAGAAACCAAAAAGCCCAAGGGAAAGGCAATAAAACGTTAGAGTGAGTGGACGAAAATAAACATATGCCTTTCATCAATTTCATATACAATAAACAAGTATGGCGAGTTCGGAAAATATATATGGAGGTGCCAGGCGAATCTCTCAAGCCCGACGGTCAGGCGAATCGCTCAAGCCTGACGGTGATAGGCCAGGGGAATCTCTCAACCCCGGCGGCATAACAGGGGAATCTCCCAACCCTGCCCAGAGGAATCTCTCAACTCTAGTCCAGAGGAATCTCTCAACTCTTGTCAGACTACCAGTGATCAGTCGAGTAGCCGAAGCATCGATGCAAGTAATGCCATCACCATAAAAATATAAAATAATACCTCCAAAAGTAATAAATAATCTCAACATCGTATATCAATAAATATGAAAAATCACGAACTCGCAACGACTATGAAAATATAAAAGTGTCCACTCACAAGTGAGCAAAGCGCACACTCGCGCTAATTACGTGGTCCGGCGGAAGATCCCTCGCCCGAAGTACGATCACGATCCCCTGAATAATCACAAAATATATCTAATCAAAATCACAATTCACAACACTGTACCACACCTCGGAAACCAACCGTTCCCGGAAACGTATAACTGATACAAAAATAATCAACGAAACTCCCGATATCTCCACTCAAGGCGATGATCGGGGCGCGAATACGAGTAAAACGACATTAAAATCATCAAATTCTAAAAAGTCAACGGGTCGCCGGAGCTCCGCCATTGACCGCCGCCGCCGCCGACGGCGCGCCGTCAACCGGAGAGATTTTCCGGCGGCCAAGCTCGCACAAGGTTCTGCTCATCAAGCCCAACAATTTTTCCAACTGTGGCTAAGTCCAATTTTGGCGAGATTGGCCAGAAATCAGCTCGAAACCTCCATGAACACAACCGGCCAGAAAACTTCCTGGCCCGATTCCGGCGCCGTCGCGCCACCTCGTCCCTCCAAAACAAAGGAGAAATGACCACCATCCAAAACCCAACAAAACCCACAAGAGTCCACCTCGTAAAGTCATCGGAGCACTGCCCCCAACTAAGCCGATTCTGGCAAAAAAATCCCAAACTTCATCTCCTCCGTTCTCCCTCAAATCAACATCAAATTCAAAAATTCCAAGTTCGAAATAGTAGGAAATTGAAAAAGGAATCGATCCATACCAAGGTCCAAGCCGGAGGTGGCCGGAAACGTCAAACCCAATGGCGGCAGCGCATTTCACGCGGTGGAGACTGTGACGACCCGAACCAGAATCAGTAGTGTAGTCAGCACGATTCACGAGATTGGGCGTAGTCGCGGTTTTTATGATATATGTGTGGTTTGTCGGTCTTGTTCGCGACTATATTGTCGGTCGAGAATTTGAGTTGAGTTTCTTCACGGAAGTTGTAGAGTACGTGATTTCGAGTTCGTGGGCGATCCCAGATGATTTTTCCGATAACCGAGGAATATAATACGATTATCTGAAGTTTCAGTTTTCGACGAGTTTATCCGTTTGTTTCGTGTTTATCCGAATCGTTTTGATTATTCATTTTGGACCATCAATTGACCCGTGGCGCGAGTATAAATATCGGGAATAGTCGTAAAATCGTCGAAAAACACTGTTTGACGTTGACCAGCGTTGACTTTCCAAAAATAGAAGCTGTTGACCGTTGACCGAGGGAAGAACTTTCCAGTTTGGTCTTCGCTGTCCGACCTCCATTTTCTGGCCACCTCCGGCCACGTGAAGGGTAAGGTTAGCTTCCCCTTGTGATTTCGAGTGGTTTGATGCTTGATTTTGTGGAAATTATTGAGGTTTTGGTTGGGATCGAATCGGGTCGGTTTAGGAAATTTCGCCGGTAATGGTTGCAGCCCTCCGGCGAGCCACGGTGGTGGTGGTTGGGGGGGGGGGGGGGTTCGACTCCCCTTGCCTTAGTGAGTCTCCCTATATGTTTAGTTTTGGCTGTGGTTGAGATTTGAGGGCAACCCGATTAGGTCACCGGAGATGGAATTCCGAACTGTTTCGAGGTGAAATTGACCTAGTTCCGGTGAGATTTGAGCTTGGTGCTAGTTTAGAAAAGGATTGGGTTTGGAAAGACCTTGTGATCTGGAGCTTCTTCGCCGGAGAAGCTCTCCGTTGACGGCGCGCCACCGCTGGCGGCGGCTGTCAACGGCGGAGCTCTGGCGAGGGGTTGACTTTTTGGTTTTCGATGAGTTTAATGTCGTTTTTCTCGTAATCGCGCCCTGATTATCGTCCAGAGTTTTTCGTAGTGATATGGGTATCGAATTTTCAGTCGAAGGTTTCGAGTGGAGATTTCGGGAATTCCGTTAATCATTTTGTACTGCATTGTATATTTCCGGGAACGGTTGGTTTCCGTGGTTAAGTACAGAGTTATGGGTTATGATTTTGATCAGTTGTGTTTATGTATATTCAGGAGATCGAGATCGAGATCGTGCTTCGGGCGAGGGATCTTACGCGGGACCACGAGATTAGCGCGAGTGCGCGCTTGCTGATCTGAGTGGACACGTTTATATTTTCACTGTTGTTTGCGAGTTCGTGATTTTACGTGAATTTCCATTTTTACTTTATACGATGTGGTGATATATATGTTATTTTTAGAGGTTTTATATTATATTTATTGGTGATGGCATTACTGCATCGATGCTTCGGCTACTCGGCTGATCACGGGTAGTCAGCCAGAGTTGAGAGATTCCTCTGGGCAGGGTTGAGAGATTCCCCTGGCCTATCACCGTCGGGTTTGAGCGATTCACCTGACGTCGGGCTTAAGAGATTCGCCTGACAACCTCTATATGTATATGCTTTCCGAACTCGCATTATTTTACACTTATTATGTATATAAACTGGTGAAAGGCATACGTTTATTTTTGTCCACTCACTCTAACGTTTTATTTGCCTTTCCCCTGGGTTTTTCGGTTTTCGTGCCCAGTTTGCAGTTCGAATTCTGGTGTTTCACGTCGCGGTTGGAGGCTAGTGGTCTGAGCTACCTGTGTTTTCTAGTAGGTTCTTGTTTCGCTTACTGATGTGTATATTGTATATATGTATACTAGAGGTCGCTCCGATACATTCTGATACGTGTTTTATACGGATTTTCTTGGATATATATTATATTTATTACAGTATGTTTACTGTTTATTGATTATGATGATATTGAGAAATCCGGATGGGATTGGTGCCCACGGTTTGGCTTTTGTGGCATAGGATGAAGTATTATTTTCAGGGTGCAGGTTAATGCAATTCCACGCTAGTAACCTTACTCTGCCGAAATTTTGAATGACTTTTGTTGGTTCGTGTTTTCAAAATGGGTTCGATTCCGGTTTAGGTAACTGAATCGGGGTTGGGTCCTTTCAGCTTGGTTTCAGAGCATTAGGTTGTCAGATTCTATAGACTCTGGTAGTTGTGACGCTTAGGGTATTTGAGTTTGTACAGCATGACTGGAGTGATGACCCGACTGGCTAGCGGTACTCATCAATACTTCGGGTGTTGTGTGTTCTCAAATATCTGCGGTCTCATGATTACGTTCTTTCTGCTTGTACCTAATGCTTGTCTTGTATCAGTAGGATGCCTCTTCGACGTGGTCCCCGTGTTGATCGGGAAGTGGATCCTGATGAGGATCGCCAGACGCACGACTTGCTGATGCGAGTGCTGCGTTTGGAAGAGCGTTTTGACCCGGTGGTCAAGGCTCATACTGCTGGTGCTACTGTGTTTTCGGGTTCAGCTGATCCAGAGATATGTGAGGCATGGTTGGTTCAAGTTGAACATGTATGTGAGCGTCTGTGGTTTACCCCTGAGCAGATGACAGTGGCAGCAGTCGGATTACTTGAGGGTGATGCATATTTTTGGTGGGTTAGCACCGACAGAGTTCCAGTTGATACTCCGTGGACTTTGTTCCATGATTTGTTTATGCGGAGGTACTTTAATCAGGCTACCCAGCAGCGCAAGTATGAGGAGTTTACGAACTTGAGGCAGGGCAGTTTGTCTGTACTTGAGTATCGGGACAGTTTTACCCGCTTATCTCGTTTTGCGCGTGATATGGTGGCTACTGAGGAAGCTAAGTGTCGTAGGTTTGAACTTGAATATCAAGGGGACTCTGACTACGATGCCTTGGAACAATTTCGATGAGTTTGTCAGTGCAGCACTCCGAGGTGAGGACATTGAGAAGGAGAGGCAGCAGAGATATCAGCCTAGATGGTTTGAGGAGGGTGGACCGAGTCAGGGGCCTTCAAAGGGGCAGAGTTCTGATACTTCCGGTTCGGCTTCATCCTAGGGCGGTGGATCTTATCGACCACCAGCTAGTGTACCTAGACAGAGGCAGAGATGGAGGAGAGATCGACCGCAGCGACCACAGGCTAGTGGGGGTTCCAGCGGTTCTAGTTACCCTCGGCGTACTGGTGGCACTTTTGCTGTACCGAGGGAGTACCCGTTGTGTAGTCTCTGCAGCAGGCATCATGTTGGTCCATGTCAGCGGGACCCTGTCACTTGTTTTCGCTGTGGCCAGGTGGGTCACTATGCGAGGGAGTGTTACCAGTATGATGGTGTTGGTGGACAGGCGGCCCAGAGTTCCGGAGCTGAGCGAGGTGCCACTTCGGGAACTCGACCAGCATAGTTTACGGGCTAGGGTAGGCAGCAGGGACAACCTCAGCGTGGACGACCAGCCGGACAGGCAAGGGTACATGCCATGACTCTACGTGAGGGCAGAGCTTCACCGGAGGTCGTTATCGTACGTTACATGTCTTTGGTATTCCAGTACTTGCATTATTAGATCCAGGTGCTACACATTAATTTATATCATTTAGACTATCATCATTAGCTACAGTACTTTCGGGGTTGTGGAGAGTGTTGTATCCGTCAGGGGAGATTGTGAGTATCAGTTGGGTATACAGAGACTGTGAGGTGTTTATTGGAGGTCATGGGTTAGCCGCAGATTTGTTGTTGCTTGGTATTGTGGACTTTGATTTGATCTTGGGTATTGGATTCTTGGAGACGCACTGGGCCATGTTTGATTGTCACAAGAAGGAGGTCGCGTTTCGACGACCCGGTTATCCCGAGATAC